>OZ010789.1:492085159-493302046 GCA_963932465.1 Maratus speciosus
TTTTTTAAATCACACACTTCCAGATCCTATTTCTTTTTCTAATCGTTCATGACTTTTTTTTAAATTAATTAAATGATTAGACATATGCGTATGTGGATTTGGGCAGAAGTAGGATGAAAGTTAGAGAGTTGGCGATGGGCTTGTGCTCGGCGCCAGAACGGAAAGCAAACGGAGCACCAAATGAAGATTTAGTTTGTGTTTTAATACAAAAAAAAATGGGAAATTTGGTGGAAATGGTGTTGCAGGCGAAAAATAAAAAATAAAAGCCAATGAGCCAAATTTCTTAAAATTGACAAATAGGTAAAAAGATTTGTCTACAATGCAAAACAGGAAATGAATAAGAAATAAGAAGCCGTCCATTTAAGATATTTCCATTCTCCTCTTTCTCTCGTAACAGCGCGAAGCTTTCTGTCATTTTTTTGCCTCCTTTTGATATTTCTAGTTAAATTGCCACCATAGAGGACAACTGAAAAATACAGGACTATTCTTTTTATTACAATTACTTTTTTACATCCATGTCTGCACGGAATCGGATGACGGCCCGATACACTAAAAAGTAAGAAGTGGAATAATGCGCAAAATAAAATACATACATTAATAAAACCGTAATAATTTTTTTAAGAATGTATTATTTGGGCGGTTCAGAAAAAAATCTCGTTCAGACCGACATGTTAGTAAAATCGCCCCTAACTTTAGTCCCTCAAATTATGTTTTCTCGCTCTTCTCCGATTCCAGGGAGTGTTGCCGCCATAGACGACAACTGAAAAATGCAGCCCCATTCCATTTACTACAATTATTTTTTTTATATCCAGATTCGGCTTTAGAAAGACCTTGGTTGGGCGATTGGCAGCGACCCTAAAAACTAAGGATTTGAAAATATGCATAATAGAATATTTAGTTCCAAGAAACTGACTGTAGATAGCTCATGAATATATTTTACTGTACTGGAAATGAGTTCTTAAGACAATGCGTTTCATATCACTATGACTTTAAACGCATCAATAGTTATAATTTGTAATACTACAACTACAGTAAAATGTTCTGAAAAATGTCTACAGTGAAATCTATATGTAACGGAAAATTAAAACATTACAATGTTCCAAAACTAAGAATACTAAAAATTAAACCTGGTAGGGCGGAAATCTAATACGTATAATTTTGCTTGCTTATTATTATTTATTTTTAGGGTTCCGTACTTAAAAAGTAAAAACGGAACCATTATAAGATCACTCCTGTGTCTGTTCTTCTGTCTGTCACAGCCATTTTACTCGTAAACTATGGAACGTGGAAAGTTCAAATTCGGGGAAGTAATAAAGACCATTGACGCACATATTTTCAGGTTAATAAACATTCATAAATATATGTAGTAAAAAAGTAGAGGGATTAATTATGCTACTTGAAAAAAAAAATCTTTTCTTTGTATATCATGTGGGGTATCCTGTGAAAGCTTTTGTAACGCTGAACTCAAAAATACATTCCTTTTAATTTTAGGTATTACATTTTCAAAGATATTGTTGAAAATGTAGCGCAAAAATATGTCCCCCCTCCCCATCTAATTCCGAATCTACTGAAACTAAAATTATAAAAAAAATAGAGGCAGTAGACGTTAATATAGACCTTGCCGGAAAATTATAGCGATTACCCTAGGTCACATAGTTTTTGAATAATTAGCATTTTTCTATTATACACAAATTTCGATTTACGGGCATTCAGAAAATTTGTTGAGCATCGCTGAATATACCTATCGTTGCAGAAGAATAAAAGTTGATAATGGTTGTTGATAATGATTTTCGAAAAATATCATCGGTAATTAGCCGAGATATTAACCCTTAAATGTACGGCCAGCTTCGACATACACAAGGACAGGGGATGCGTACTCTATGCCTAGTTAACAACTTTTAATGGTATACTATATGTGTAATGTAATGTCCAGTAACAGTATAAAAGCAATAAACGTCAAATTGTTTAAACCATACTAATTTAAGGGGTCTCGGGATTCTAAAAAGTGCAAAAAAATGAAAAAAAGACCATTTTCAACATTTAACGTCTTAAAATGTATATGATTTTAAAACACAATTTTAATTGGGATGAAAGATGTAAGTATGTTCTTTCGTTTTATGTATTTAAAAAATAGCAAGATACAGAATTAGTATTTATAGGGGCTCGAAACTGTTAGACATTTGTCGAACCAAAAATTGGCATAACACTTTTACGCGCAGGATTACAAAATAAATATTGCAACTAAAATGAAAATTTTGGTGCTGACTTATACTTCAGATTGTAATAATTTCCCTGAACTTAAATAAATTTGTATTTAAAGCATTTTTATATTTTTAATGCAATGTTGCATTTAGCTAATACAAAATTTTAAAAATTTCAACAGTAAAATCACCTGAAAAATATTTTTTTGAACAATAAAAAGGAAATTTTAGGTTCAGTTTATACAGACTAACATGAAATATATGTTTTGAAAATTTCATGAGAAAATATTCAGAAGTTTTTGAGGTATCCTGCGCGTTATGACCGAAAAACGCCATTTTCAAAAATTTATAAACGAATTTATTAGAAAATGGGAACTTGCTTCTTTTCACTTTTACTTTGAGACCTCAATTCGAAGCGCGCTTAGCACAATGCCAAATTTAAAAGGTTGAACAAAGGTTTTGTTTTAGCTACACTGTATAAATAAAGGTTATTACTACGCTGAATTTAGTTTCATGAAATGCCAAATGAAGTTTAACTATGCACTGTTTTTATTATCAGTACCGAATAAAGTTCATCATAAACAGATTAGGGTAATATTAAAAAAAGTGTTATACGAGTTATGTTCGAGAATGATCTACGATGTAACAGAAGGTATGGACCTTTGAAAGGACTTTAGGTTTCGGAATGTTCGAGAATATTGTAGAATGTTCCAGACGGTTCAGGACCATCGAAGTGACTTAACGTTCTAGAATGTTCTGGTAACCGGAAACGGAAGCCCGGAATCTTCTGAAACACCCTCGAATGTTCTATTATTCTGTGGTTCGAATACGTTCCAGCTCAAAAGGGTATATATAAGAGATGGCGAGACACGTGCATTAGTATACTTTTGGAAATCGATTGGAGCATATCAAAGAAAAGTCTTATTGATAGAAAGTAAAATAAAATTAGGTTAAATGTTTTAAACATAATAATTGAAAGTAAATTGCTTAACCCTCCATCAGCCGCAATAGGCCTAACAGGCACATCACAATTATTCCCGTTCTCCTCTCTTCCATAAGAGAGCGCAGTGTAATAAACGAAGTTTCTTCATTCAAATGTGAAATATTCTTCTTTGTATACCCTAATGAAGGTCACTGATCTCTTTAACAGCATTAGAATTGCGTCAATAAATTGCTAATGACGATTTTCAAACAGACGCCTGTCAAGAGCATTGCGCCCGAGTTCGGGAGTCCCACAGTTGCGGCCGATCGAGCATTAAGGTACTGAAAAGTGTAATAATAAGAATTTTTGTGTGTTAAGTAATATTAAGTTTTAACAGGATGCCTAAACATAAAAGAGAAGAAGGTCTTGCCATTGATGAATCGAAAAGGAGGAGAAAAAAAACTGTGAAGAAATGAAACAGGTGAGGAGCGAGGAGCACGTTTAGCTTCACAACGGAACATAATGATTAGATTGAGAGAAAACAGATAAACAACGAGGAAAAATTAGAGAAGATGATCGACTGAGACACTTCGCAAGCAGCCATAGAGATACTGCTGAAGAAACAAGATTACGAAATGAAGTAAGTGCTGTTACAATTAGTGAAGTTCGATAAAAACAATGGTCGCAAGTGTTGAACAAAACATTAGGGTATACGAAGTACGAAGGAGAAGCAAGATTACAATATGGCAGGTGTGGCTTAGTCCGAACGAATCGATTCGAACTCAAGCTAGTGTTTATATATATATATATTATATGTATGTTAATATATTATAATAAAAGTCAAATGAATATTTTCTGGCGATTGGCTTTCAATCACCAGTGAAAATCATTGACAATTCATGAAACACCAAATACATGAATTGCTTTCTTGTCTGATTTCTTGTTTGCTTTTTCGTTCTTGGTTTAAATTATTGTATTTTCTTTTGTTTCTGTGGTCCTGAATAGAAAATATAGAATCTTTTAACCTTCTAATACCTATTTTTACTGAAAATGAAATCAAATACATAATAAAATACTCTTTACCTTTAAAAAATACTAGTTCTTATGCTAGGCACAAAACTAGACCCCATTTCTTGAACTACAACAGTAATTAATAATAACTCTTTAGTAAATTTCAAATCCCATGTCTAATCATCAGAGTTGGTGTTTTTGGTACAATTTTATCTCCAACAGTCATCCGCCAATTTTATGAAATTTCATCAGTCCTAACTCTCATCTTTTTATGACAATGATCATCGATTTTAAACTGCCTAAAAATTCTTTGAAGGGATTTGGGATATATACCACTTAAGTTTAATTTCTAAATGCCACAATCGCACCTTAATTGTGGAATAAAATTTTGCTTCGATAATATACGTGAATAAAAGTTTTTATTTATTTTCAGGTAAATTTGTTCCTTAATTCTATGTCATTTTCACAACCGACATATCTTGACCCTAAAAGATGTAAATAAGACTTACACCACTTTTCAATAAAATTTAAATTAATTATAACAAAAAATTTGCTTTTCAAATGCCAAAACATTGTAATTATATTCGTAATACAAAACTAAGTTGCATGCGACAACTTTTTTAAATCTCTGTGTTATATTGAGAATTTAAAAACTTTCCCATTGTGTTCGATAAGTTTTATAAAATATAAATTTTGGTCTACCGCTATAATTAAGTCAAAATGTACAAATGTAAAATATTTAGTAACTAGTGTAAATGCCCGTCCGCTTTTTCAGGAAGGCTCACGTTTTCAGCACCAGCCTTGGCGAGTTGGCGAAAGCGAGAACCATCTTTAATCCAGCTCTAACGCCAATCGTCGTCTTGTGTTTTGCTTTGAGCCGAAATGGCGGAAGACGAACTAAGATATTTTAGAATAACAGTCCTACCTAAATTAAAGAAATACTTTCAATTATGTGTTCTAGATGAAAAGGAATCTTCTTCGAAAGAAATTGTATTACGAACTCTTATACTCTATTTTATCAAAGGCCTTTATTACTTTTGATGATATAGACTAAAATTTTGATTATTTGATCCCTCAAAAATCTACATTTTCATTCAATTGAGTATTATTAATTCCATACCTGTTAAACAAAAACTCATTACCTTCATAAATCTAGATATTTGATTACATATAAAGATGGATTTATGGGGATGATGAATTAATGCAGTTTCAGTGCATTTTGATGTATATAAACAAAGATTTAAAAAATACCTGTGGCAGAAAATTACTATATTTTCTGCGTTGAACTTATATAATTAATTTAATACCAAATCATTCTGCAGAAACAGTACCCAAAGTCGAATGAAAATAGGCTAAACCAGGGGGAAAAAAAACCTACCACATTCCCAACTAAGATGTTTAGAAATTGCCTTTTTAATGTGAGATGAAATTCTTAAGGGGAGGTGGGGGAGAAGGAATATTGAATGACTATCTTTTGTTACTTCAAAGTAACAAATAAAATCAATAGAGAAATTTTTTAACTATGTATGATAGTGAAGGGCTGTAGATTTAAATAGTTAAATTTATCAATTAACAAATAGAAAAATAAACCAAAAAAATTAAAAACTTAGAATATTTAACCTTTTTTTCGGGTGGGGGGGGGATGAAAGAAAAACAAGCTTTTCTTTTTTTTTCGGGAGGGGGGGGGGAATTTGAATAATGAGTTCTTTACTTATAGTTACTTCAAAGTAATAAATAGGACAGAAAATCTTAAAAAATGTAAAGAATTAAAAAAAAATGAAAGCGTGTGCACAAAAAGTTAATCCTGATTTTTTTTTTTTTTTTAATCTTTCATTCTATTTTTTTCATTTTTTTTTATGGGAAATTATTTATTTGTTATTTAAAAATCAACATATAGAGCAAAACACAATTTTAACTAATCTTTTCTGCAAGGCAACAATGAATTTTAAATGGTCAAAAAATAGTGTGCTGGAGAAGAGGAGGGGTGGGGGAGAAGAGAAAATTCGAAATGGGAGGTCGACTCAGATGATTTAACATTATTTTATTGCCACTTCAACTTAATAAATAGTACAATATGTGTGCAGAATGACGGAAAATGGAGTGTGTGTGTAGGGGGGGGGGGATTTCATCCGAGAGAATTTAAATGATTTATTCAAATATAACAAATGACTATTTTAAAATAACAAATAAAACAATTAGGACGAAATAATATTATATAATAATAAAATATGGCAAAAATTTTAAAATAAAAAACTGAAGAATTTTAAAGATTTTTAATTTTGTGCACTAGGGGCAGGCCAATGTTTTTTTTTTTTTCCCATAAGAACTCAAATAATGATAAAGATTTAACAGCATTAAAATGTAATAGTAATTGATTTAGTTGCATACATCAACTTGCAATTATTTTAACTAATTGATTTAATTGCAGGATACAGCTAAATAATTTATGATTTATTGTTCAATCTAATTATAATCGAATTGATTTTAGTTTCAACTTCCTATTAATGTCTAATCGCAATTAAATTAAGAACAATTAATTTTTAATAAATTGTTTCAGTGAAAATATGTTTTATTAATGCAATCAACAAGTCACACAATTATGCCGCTTAATTTTAAAAAAAATTAAATTAATTCAATAGTAGGGTCAGGTGAGGTAATTATGACCGCCGTCATATTGGAGAAAAATGTGTATGGTAAAATTTTATTTCAAGCTTAGATATTAACCTCATAATGTATATTTCATCTTAGATATTCTTTATTACTAGTCTGAAGCCTTTTTGAGATCCGAATAGCAATTTGAAACTAAGTCTATAAAATTTTTGATAAACGCATTTGTCACTTTGGAGTTCAAAGTGGTCCCAATTACCCCAAACAAATGTGTATTAGCAAGTATAAAGAGAAGATATAGTGGTCATAATTTCCCCACTAGTGGTCTTAATTACACCAAACTTATGTGATTGTGAGTTTTTGTTGGGGTAATTATAACCATACTTTTAACTTAAAAAAAAAAACAGCTATGAGAATTAAAACTTTTAAAAGGTGTTCTTAAAGAATCAAAGTTACTTCCTATGTACTGAAAACACCACTTTTCCAAATAGAAATAAGCCAAAAAAAAAAAAAAAAAAAAATATATATATATATATATATATATATATATATATATATATATATATATAATAATAATAATAACAATATTGAAAATGTAAAAAGTGGTCATAATTACCTCTCCTGACTATAATGCTAATAAAACTAAGTTCAATTGTGTCATAAAAACATGATCAATAGAATTATATTTATTACAAAAAAAAATCTTTACGTCTGTTTTTGCGAATTAATGACATAAATGAATATTATTGAACTGAAAAACATAACTTATGTTTGAATTATATATATTGTGCAATTAGAAGCACTTTAATGCAAAAAAGCTCTTTGTTTTAAAAGCAAAAAGCTCTCAGCAAAGGAATGGGGTTGCTGTTCGCTACGCGTAAGACGTCAGGAACAAGAAAGGGTGTGTAACATTGAATTCATCCCCGCGCCAACCGTTACTCTGGCGATAAAGTACTCAAAACGTGAGCCTTCTTGAAAAAGCTGCCCGTCCTAGAACGGTGGGTAAAAATTGTGTTTTTCACTTAAAACTTGAAAAACTGATAAAAAAATAATTGACAATATGGCAGCGTTTAGATGAGCAAAGTTCGGCTAGTTTATGTTCTAATAAACACACAATTAGCATTTACAATATTTCTGGGTAAACCAGGTTTTCCGGCTAAAATACTACTATAACAAAATTAAGATTTCTTAATAAAACAAAAATTTAATAAATATGCAATAAAAGTGCGTAATTAAAACAGTCTGCTGCAACTATTGAAATAATACTATTTTTTTAATAACACTTTGAAATTAATAAGCAAAATTTGAAATTGAATAACACTTTGAAATTGTATTTTATCGTTTACCCCCCTTCCTTCCCCCTCCAATTTTTTTTAATATGTATATTGATTAATAAATAAATATCTCGGGTTGAATCCCAACCGTCAAATCCCTAAGCTTCTGTCCTCCTGATGCAAAGCTATAAATAAAAAATTATTAATTTTACTTTTCGTATAAATATTAATTTTTTACTTTTAAAATATGGAATATGTTTTTTTTTTTTTTTTAGTTTTTTTTTTGTTTTTTTTTAATTTTAAATTTACATACACCTGTATATAGAAATGGAAAATATAAGTAATGTGTAATTTAAAAATAAGTTACAAAATGCCAGGATATTATTTCAGGGGGGAGGGGGTGTAATCCCCTAAGCTTCTGTCCTCCTGATGCAAAGCTATAAATCAAAAATTATTAATTTTACATTTCGTATAAATATTAATTTTTTACTTTTAAAATATGGAATATGTTTGATTTTTTTTTAAGTTTAAATTTACATACACCTGTATATAGAAAAGGAAAATATAAGTAATATGTAATTTAAAAATAAGTTACAAAATAATAAGCCTAAAATATTTTAAAAGAAAGTCAGTTTTATCAATTTTTTGCAGGAAAAAAAGGGATATTTTTAAAAATACCATATCATTGTTTTCCGTGAATCACTTTATTTGAGAAATAAATTAAAATTCCTTACATGTCGCAAAGAAAATTTAATATGATTGCAACTTAATACTTGAAATAATCTCAAGTGACACTTGGCGATTTATTTTGGTGGTGTAATGCGATGTGCCTTGCACTAATTTGTTAGGAAGAAGTGTCTACTACTGCTCAATTATCAGGACTTGTAACCTTGAGAACTAATTGCGGGATTCTTGTTTCTTGTCAACCAATGGGAGAATGGATCCTTTACCCCTTGAGTCTCTTCCTGGGAGACTGGTAAGATTGATGGATTCGCCCCGCCCAGCGTTACACTGGCTTTTATTATATAGAGATTGTTTGAAGAGTGAAACAAATGAAATAAATACCCAGAAACAAAATAGCTTTTGAAATGAGAAAACATTGTTATTACATTGGTAATGCAAAAAAAAAGCTCTATGCAGCAATTTTTTAAACCTATATATAATATTGAGAATTTAAAAATTTTCTATTGTGTTCGATACATTTCTAAAAATATGAATACTTGTTCTAGCTCTATCAAAATGTCAAATGTGAAAAGGTAAAGCAGTTCGTGATTGTCTGAACAGTTAAATAAATGAAATAGGTACATAAAAGATGCTTTGAAAACTCATAACATTTGAAATTGAGATTTTTATATACTTTTGTATAATTCTAAATTCTTATAAATATTTTTATATGTACATTTATTTAATATTTTTGTTTTTTATATGTACTTATATATATGTATACTTTTCTGTGACTTATGGTTAACCCTAGATCTACCGGGAATTTTATTCAAGTTTTAATAAAACGTTCTACACCAGAATTTTTATTTAAAACTATTTAACTTATTTATTTACCTTATTTTTGTCTGGTTTATATACTTAGTTTATTTTAAAGAAATTTCTGGTTTGAATGAATATTTTGTATGTACCTGTCGGGTCCAATGGACCCGTCTGGTAGACGGAGGGTTAATAATATCCGATTACACGATCATACGATCTGAGAGGGACCCTGGGAGGAGAGAGCGGGCCTTGTAGGACTGTCGTTGACTGTGCTCACTGATGACGACGGGGCTCACGGGATCGCCATGCAGGATCTCCCGGAGCAAACGAAGTGTGAGGGTTCGGACAGCGCCTGGCGCACTTTTTGCGTCAGAAGGCTCATCCCGCCAAGGCTCAAGTAGCTAAGGTAACTAAGGTAGCCGACCCCAAGGTGGGTGGGGTTTGGTGGTGCCCTCATTGAGCAGGTTGCGGTCGTACTGGGAGGCCAGTATGACTCTGGTGGACCGATGTCGTGTCGATTTCCCTGGGAGAGGGAACACGACCTAGGTCCTGCGCACGACCTAGGTCCTGCGCACGACCTAGGTCCTGCGTGTCTAGATGTACCTGGAGGTTGCCGCGTCCAGTGGTGAGGACCTAGCGGTTTTTAAATCTAACTTTCAAACGCATTAACAGGTAGCGGTCGGTCACTGCACGGGTTCAGAAGCACTTGTGCTTTAGTACCCTCGACGACCGTGAGGTAAGGTATCGAGAGCCGGGCTTTTGCCGGCTTCCCCACTTTCGGGTGGGGGTCAAGTTGTGGGGCCCGGTGGGACTCTGGACTCTCCAACCCCCTAATGAAGTGGGGTTCTCTCAAGGTTCCGGGCGTTGAGCCGCGAGGGGTTCCGCCTGTTGAGCGGAAAGACTGGGCAAAAAACCCTGAACGGGGCGTTGTCCGTCAGGATGGGTTTTCCCCCGTCCCTCCGGGGTTTTAGCTAGGGGCACCTTTCTTTTCGAACGGTTGGCTCGCACAAAAAGACTTTGCCGGAAAATGGTATTTAATCTTGAGAGCCCTCTGTAAAGTAACTCCGGCTCGGGAAACCTCGGCGTAGGTTCGTGGGCCCGACTCCTTTGCTAGTGTTCGGTCCTGCGGGCTGTCTGGGTGTACTGGGTCGGGAGCCAAGAAAAGGGACCATTTGGCTCTTCGTAGCTGGGTGGTGAGGATTGTCGTGTTCGACCAATTCATCTCTTTTTGGGAATATCCGGCGTGACGTGCGAGGGGCAGTGGTCGGTTTGACCTGAGTTCTTGTGAGGGGCGGCTTTGTTGGGTCATTCCAGGCGGCAACCTTCGGGACGCGTCGCGGGGTTCGGTCTCCGTGTCTTTTCCGAACAGGGACGCAAGGGCTTGTAAGAGCCCTTAACCGGGAGATGGGACCCCATCTTGTGGTTAATAATGGTAAAATATTATAATATAATTTATAACACCACAAATGTGTTATATAAAAGAAATCTTATGTATACTGTATATTGCCTTCTTTAACGGTTCCGTTCACCTAATGTGATACTATACAGAAAAGAAAGAGCAATTCTAAAATAATACGTTCTCCGAAAAATTAATATATTCAATTTTGACACTTTTCCAACCGCTTATGAGCGCGAATTTAATTTGCATAATTTAACGAATAAATTCATGAATAAAATTTAAGTTTCAAGTTTAAACGCACGAAAACATTTCCAGAAAAATATTAGCCTAAAAGGACGTCATAGTTTATTATGTTTTTATTTTATTTGACTGTATCCATTTTAAATTAATAATACCAAAAAATTAAATCTTAAACACAAAAGCTATGTAAAATTCGCATTTTATTTTTTTAACATCTTTTTAAACTATGACTTTATTTAGAGAAAGATGAATAAAACTTATTAATGTTCTCTTATCATGCAAATTCTTTTCTTAAATAAGACGTTCCAGCAACGCAGCTGTTATCATTTTATTTTAAGATAGTAGTATTTTTTAAGATAAAGTGTATTTTAGAAAACGTTAACATTATTCATTCTTAAATTCTGAAATATTTAAATAACTAGATTGTACTTTTTACCTCTACTTATCTTAGCAAAAGACTTTCGTTTCGACAAAGTGATTTACTAAGCATACTTTAATAGCTTGATTCACAATTTATCTTTAAATAGTATGTATAATAAATTATACAAAAATTGTGAGCATATTCAATGGAGAAAATTGTGTAATAAACAATTTAAATCTGAACTGTAGAAATTATATGCTTTTATGAAAGTATTTTCAATGAAATAAATTTTAAGGCAATAATTTATGTAATAGAAACGAGAGATTAAACAGAGAGCTAAAGCTATTTCACATGATGTTTAGAGTCATTTTGAATGTATCGCAAATTTTAAATTTTAGAAATCTTTTGTATAATCTTCTTTTTACTACCTTTTTTATGGGCTAGAAGGTAGTTCCAAGAAAATTGAATGAAAGCATATTTTATATAGTATGTTTGTGAAATGCCTGTTGCACATATTACATCTTACTGTTTATTTGAGATTTTTAGCTCACAGGCTATCAAAGCCTGAGAGCTAATGTGCTCGCAGGTTCTGTATGTACGTATGTACGTAACGCGATAACTCTTGATAGAAATATCCGATTTGCTTCAAAATATTTTTCGCTTCCCTGATTAGTTTTGGCGGTTTATTGGCTAAGTATAAAGGGGGGGGGGGGACCAGGAGGCTAATCCCCCCTTAACTTATATAAATTAGTTTTTCATGCAGAATTATCAGATTTACTCCAAATTTGGTCTACCGGTTAATTCTGATAAGGCGCTTCCCTGGTTAGCTTTAGTGGCTCGTTGCTTAATTATAAAGGGGGAAACGGTGCGTAATACCCATTAATTTAGATAAATGGGTTTTTCTATCGGATTTGCTTCAAATTTCGTATACCGGTTTATTTTATTATATTTCTTTGTCCTTCTGCTTGTGAGATTTCGTAATTGTCGTTTGCAGAAATTAAATGTGGTGTATATGATATTTCAGAAATGAACATCGGTTAATGAATAAATACAGAAGTGTAAGCAGGTCTGTATTAATTTTACGGATCGAAAAATTTGGAGCAAAGATTCTTGTCTAAATAATTTTAATTAGTGCTTCTCTTTAATCTTTTGCCTAAAAAAAACTACCATAGACCTAATATAGTTAGATTTTGAATAAAAATGAGATAAAAAATAAGATTCAGAAGACAACTTAATAGATTATACATCTGAAATTCAAAAATATTTGCAGTTCTAAAAGATTCTTTTTACAGACCAAAAGTAAGTAGCGAAGAGTAAATTAAAATTGCTATTACCTTTATTACAAAAAAAGTTCAAATAAGAAAAAAATAAAATTGAAGGAAGATGTTCAAAATACCCTTCTTTCTCACCCCCCTGTTATTCTCTTTATTTAATAAAAGTTCGTTTTATGGCTTGCCGTATTAATCAAGCTCTTTTGGGCCTTGAAAGTAATTACTGCTTTTCCAACAGTAGATGTGCGAAATTATTCAACAATTCCTTTTTTTTTTTCGCAAGTTTCATTAGAGTTAAGCCAATTCCAAAATACAACTTATGTTTATTATATGTGAAACAGAGATAATAATTTTGATCAATAAATGAAACTTTTGATCTGTAAAATTGAGACTCATTAACTACAAATGTTTTTAATCTTGCAACAGTAAAATTACATGCACTGTAAAAAAAAATCTTAAAACAACAGAAAAAAATCTTCGAATTCCGACAGTAAAAATTACGTAGCAGACTTCTTATGTCATTCCATCCTCATATCGCTTATTTTCATGTCAAACAACAACAAATTCTGTTTTCTTTGCCATCCGTTTTAACTGCGACAGTATAAGCTGTTAAATGACAGGAGAAACGCTTTGAAATGGAGGTCACCCCCTATGACGCCTAGAAGGTCATTTAGAATGACCAATAAGCATTCGTTATCCTACACCCCACGCTAACTAACTGCTTCTCTCCTAACTTAAATTTGAATCTTTGTTGTGTCTCTTGTGTACTGCGTTTAAAATCGCAGGACGTTCAATAAAATACGTTCATCTAATTGAAAAAGAATAATATATAAAGAATTTTTAACAGAAAATTAAGAATCAATTTCACCATTTGAACCCGTGACACACACCTTTCACATCAGAACCGCTAAAAATGGAGTAGTTTTCTTCAATAATTAGGATTTACTGATCGAATACTAGAAAACAAACATAGCAAGGTATGTTTTCATCTTTCTTATAAATATGTAACAATGTTTTTCCGATACATAACAATATGTATGAAAAATATTTCTAATTTGCTTCTTCTTTGCCTTTTCTTTATTTGCTTTCTTAATTAAGCATTACTGTTTATTATTATTATTTTTTTATATAATGTACGATTTACTTAAATTATTAGTATTATTTTATACTTCATTATTTAAGTACATTAGTAACTTAGTTGATCTAATTCTGTTAATAACTGGAGATTTTTTTTTTTTGATCAGTTGTTTATTTTAATTTAAATTAATAATCTTAAGTTTATGATTAGTTTATAAATCTTGAATTTTTACATAGCTGTAGAATGATTACTTATTATATTTAACTTTTTTATGACTAAGAGTTTAATTTTACTTCATATGTATTAGTTCCAGAGATTTTGATTGAGATTTTAAATTAATTTTGTGATCAATTGACATACGTGATTAGTTTTGGAGTGATAGTTTTAATAATAAGCACGGAGTAGCTGTGCTTTAATTATTATAGTTATAGATAACTGATATTTTCGTTTAACATTAACCAGAATAATATTTATTAGATATGACGCTGTTCGTATATTTTTATTGTTTCAATTTATCACATTTCCTACTATTTACTACGTTGTTTAAAATGGAGTGATTGATATTTTGTTTAATCGTTTCATATGTTGATTCTGAAGAAATGTTTTTTTTTTTTTTTAGTACAATCTTAGAATAAATGTGGTGGTTAAGTTAAAATTTGTAAATTGTATTCACTCCATTTAATGAAATAAATTTTGAGCTACAACTGTGTGAATTATTTTGAAAATAATTACTACTTAAGCATTAACCATTCATTTTATAGAATCAGCAAGTTCAATTTTGTTTAACATTTTAATTTAAATTATATTGTAATATTTTTTCTTATTTAGTTGATTATCATTTACTATATTCGGAAAAACATTGTAAATTGTTAAGAAGGATGAAAACTCATTTTATCACTTAAGCTGAAATGAAATATTTTTTTCCATTTTTTTTATGGTAATGTTTATATAGATTTTAATGGCTCTTCTTTTTCATTTCTCTTCTTTGCTCATAGCTGTCAACTTTTACACATTTATATATACAAAGCTTTCTATTCGAAAAAACTATAAAAATTAGCAGGAGTACATTTACATAATTAACCAACATCACTGATTTAACCTAATCGATTTTCAGAAATATTGCATGAATAAATATTAAAGTTCTTTTAATTACAAATCACATTCAATACATATATTTATTTTATTAATAAATAATTTTATGGGGGAGGGGGAAGTTACCATATATCGTATATATATTTTTTTTATTATTCTGGGGGGGGGGGGCGGAGTTTAAGATATCTTCTTTCACTTATTCCAGTCTTTAATGTACTTAATTCAAAAATCTATATAAATTCAACTGTTTAAATATTTTATTGCGAATAAGCTATTTAAATTAATTTTGTAAAAGTTTGGAGGAGAAATTCCTATAAATATTTATTATTATTAATATAAACAATTCGAATAGAAATTTCCCGTGTGCATAACCTATAATACGCGATTCTTTTGTTAAATAGAACCTCCCCCCCCCCCCCTCGCCAACAGGAATCGACCTACAGATTTTGACTGTTGGGAAAAGCGTCAATTGTCAACACGAAGTGCCTGTATGACTACGTATTTCTGTCGTGTGATAACGCATTCTTTCGTTAACAGATATTTACTTAAAACAGATATTTTCTGGCAACTTTTTGCTGCCAGAAATTTTCTGTTGTTTTACAAAAATATTTTTAACAGTGTGCATACGTTTATAGGCATTCCTACAGGTGTAGAAATTGTGAAAAATAGTAGCAAAAAGTTTAAGCACAATTGGTATTTTCCCATTCTTCCCACTGCCCCATCTTCTACATTTCTCCTATGGATCGTAGGTTTTTATAATCATGATCTCTAAAAACTCTTGAGATCTTGAGATTATTTTAAATGCTCTCCAAGCGGGAGTTTTCGCATTTTGGGAATTTTGTGTCGTTGTTTTATAAATTTCATGTTAATCCTAATTTCAAAATAAAACTTCTACTTTTTATATGTAAAACAGAGATGATAATTTTGATCAATAAATGATACATTTGATCTGTAAAACTGAGACTGTTCAACTACAAATGTTTTAAATCTTACAACAGTATAATTTGTACATACATGAATAAGTTTAGAGGAATTCCTACAGGTGTAGAAGTTGTAAAAAAATAGCAGCGATTACTTTGGGCACAAATGGTGTTGTCCTTTTTCACCCACTACGCAAATCCTTCCACATTTCTCCTTAGAGGTATGATTTGTTGATAATTTTAAATGTTCTCCAACCTAGAATTTTCGCTTTGTGGGGATTTTGCGTCTTTGTTGCAATATAATGTAAAAGGTTATTATAATTAATTTTTCCCTATCAAAAGGCTATAAAAAAGAATCACTGGTCATGAGATTATAAGTGAAGCAATGGGAATTTGTTTTGCGAAAGAAAAAAAAGGTACTAAAGTTGACCAATAGATGGCGCTGAACTCGTCATAATATGCTAATTAAAAGACGTGACATGCTGTTGTGGCACTCTTTGTTCAAAGCATATCCACCACGAGAAGGTGGTGCCACAGCCAATCAGAAAACGTCGGTTTTTATTTGTCCCTGGGCCAAAAACCATGGAAATAGCAAAAATGAAAATAAACTCGTCTCTTCGAATTTATCGATCCACTTCTTCAGACCCAATGCAGTCATCAGACCAGAGACGCTTCTTAAACTCTTTAATGGTCGGAATTTCTTCAATTCAATTGCCGCAAACCCGCCGTTCTTGTAAAAAAAATAATCACAAGCAGAGCGCGATTCTTCAATGATAGAGTCACGACTACCTTCTCAGATGCATAATAAGAGGAACTGCATCCGCCACCTTTTTTATCACAAGTGTAATGTGCAGTGCGCATTCACGTATTTTTATTAGCAGCTTATGACGAATACAGTGCTATCTATCGGTCATTTTTGTACTTTTTTTTCTTTCCCAAAACAAATTCCCATTGCTTCCCGTATACTCACAGGAAATATCATGTCCTTGTGACCAGTGTTTTTTTTTTTTTTTTTTCAGTAGTATTTTGATAGCGAAACTTTAATTATAATCACCCTGTATAAAATACAATGGATCGTGAATGCTAATTTCGAATTTCTGATTCATTTTAAAATCCTTTAATGGATTTTGCCATACTCTTATTTCCTATAAAATCTTTTCGTCGATAGTAATACGTAGAAAAAAAGAAAAGACTAGCTAAGAAAGTTACTAATGCGAAACGTTTCACTGTAAAAAGAAGACATATATATTCAAATTAGTTTAATAAACGATCATTAGTAAGAAAATTTAATTTTATTTTTATTCCCACATATGTTTCAAGCTCATACTATTTATTGTTAAATAGGCGCAATTAAGTAAATAAACAAAATTCTAAAGTGTTAAATTGTGCCTGAAACATAAAACATTTAATGCCTCAGTCTGGTAATTCAGAGAAAATGCTGAAAAAAAATATTTAATGTCTCAGTCTCGTAATTCAAAGAAAATACCGAAAAAAAAAAATTAATGTCTCAGTCTGGTAATTCAGAGAAAATGCTGAAATAAAATATTTAAACACTTAAGATGCGCGAATGTCTAACATAAAATAGAATTCAGAGCTCAGCAGATTTAGATATATTGTGATAATTCTAGTAAAAAATTCTAAATTGTATTTTTAAAACGACTAAAATGTTTTATTTTAGAGAGAAAACATTTATGTAAAATCTGTTAGCGATGTTTAATTACAAATATTCGTTTTGTTTGATAATAGTTTAAAATGTATGAGGGATGCATGATTTTTTTTCTTTTATATAGATAGTTTTATTCCATTTATGAATTCCTCTTCAGCACTGCAAAAAAACCCACAGTAGATTTGCCAGCACAGTGTGCTGGCAATTCGGACGCCAGCAGTTTCTGCTGTTAATTTTACGCAACTACTGTTATTTTTCATATTTATATAGTTAAGAAACCAAAGAAAGCTACAGCATATTCGACTGTGATCGAGTTTGAGCGTGAGATGAACAGTACTTTGTGCTGTAAAAATGTCGTTTTTTTTTTTTTTTTTTTTTTTTTTTTTTTTTACAGTGAGTATCAGTGACAAATCTATCTGTGATATTGTTTTCTTTCATTAGTTTTCATTTTGAATGATTCGGAGTCGAACGATAAAGTAAAAAATCTTTAAAATATCACAAAACAAAAGAAAACGATTTTGAGATATCTTTTAAAATAAACAGACAAATATACTTTCTTCAAATAATGTCAATATGTCTTACTTCAGAGTAAAAAATATATATATGCATTATAAACAATAATGTTACTTCCTGAAAATCTAATGTAGTATATATTTTTAAGCAAAATAATTATTTTAAATTAAAATCTTAGCAACGAATGTATAAAAGCAATATTGTGTAATTTTAATGTCGTAATATACATTGGTACAGTCGTGGAAAGAAAAAAGTAAACACCCCCTGCTAACTCCTCAACAAATTATCATTGAAGAAAGTTACTGGAACCGAACGATTGGAAATAAAGTCTACTTTTAAATGATGTATATAAAATTTGCTTAGGGAACCATATACATATCAAAACCAGCCCAAAATTTAGTTTTTTTTAATGGCAATACCCAATTTTAACAGGATATTTCAAATCTTCTGTTCAAATTATGCTTAGACACCAAATTTCAAGTCATTTGAATAATAAGTTTTTGAATTATAAATATTCAAAATTTAGTGCTTCTAATGTTAAATTACATTTTTTATTAATATTTCCTGAAATTATACTTCTAATGTGCTAATTTTTTTGTGTGGCAATAATACTAAAATACCCAAAAATAAATACGCTGAATTTGCCATTTTTATAATTTTATGATATGATTTGTGAATTATGAAATTAAAATTGGAAAACAAATTGCGAATTGCAACCTACAGTTTTTTTTATGGGTTTAGATTTATTAAGTCTTGCTTTATGTGAATCCAAAATTTCCCATTTTTCTTCCAAGTAGTTTTAAAATTATGTTTAAAAACCACAAGATGGTGGTTTAAGGGGCCGTCTATGATAGAAGCGACTAGATATTTTGAAATTTCTTATGCTATCATGTAATCTAGCAGTCTTCACTGACTGCTTGAGTGACGCTTAAGATACCTTGATCAAGAAGGAGGCTCTCTCGGTCAACAATGGAGCACTGAACTTTAATTTGGATACAACCCCTAAAATACGCTCGTTTTAAAATAATTAATTTTTCGGAAACTTATTGTACGAATTGCATAAAAATTTCTTTTTAGGCTAATCGAAGGGTGTAGAGTTCATTTTAGCTGCCAGAATTCTGTACTGCTATTGAAAAAAACAAAGTTATGGTTCGTTTTATTACGCAGATGCTCCCCTAAGCAAATTTCATATACATCGTTTAAAAGTATACTTTTTTACCAATCGTGTGGTACCAGTAACTTTCTCTTCTACGATAATTTTTTCCAGAGTTAGTAAGGGGTGTTTACTTTTTTTTCCACGACTGTACATATCTATTCCGATCTATTTCGATAGCAATAGCGTACTAAAATCCTCTCAAAACGGGGATATTTGAAGACTTTTCAAAATATTCAGCAATCATACATAATCATGCCAAATCCCAATTGACTATTTTAACAAACGTGAAATGCTCTGTAAAGTAGTTTTATAAACTTTTAACAGTACGTAAACTAGTAATTATTACTATTTATTATATAGTAGTATTTTTAATAGTATTCACATTCCCGTTAAGCAATAATATTATTATTATCGTTTCTGTTTGAGGCAAACCCGCTTGAGACTGTATACCCGATTACGGGAAATTAACTAACCTTTCATTTTCGTTATCGAGGCTTTCTGCTCACTCTTTCGTAATCGGCATTTTTTTAAGCATTTTTTTTTTATATACACAATAAAATACAGACTCTATGGAACTGATAAGCGTAAAAGCGAAAATATGATATATAGGTGCGGGGAAAATGTAAAATGATAAAACAAACGTTTTATATTTGTCGAACTGTACAGGGGAGACTGGGAAGGGTTGACCCAATTTTTAAAAAATGATTTTGTATTTTTAAATATTGAACCTAGAATAAAGTTTCTTGTATCATTTTATTCGTTATACAATCAGTTATGAAAATAAAATTGCGACATAAGTGTAATATATATGAAATAAAAATAAACGGTCAAGTGCGAGTATTACTCGCGCAGAGAGGGTTCCGTACAATAAATATATGAATTAGTAATTGTATTATTAAAAAACCCGTTGCTAAAAGAATACTAAGACTTTCTAAAAAACTATACAAATTAGAGTTGGGTATAACAGTATATACTAGAAAAATGTAAATGGATATACCATGAAAGTTCAAAGAGATACGGAACCTAAATAGTATCAAATATAGCTATTCTGTATAACTCAATTTTACTTTCTTCTATCTTTGCAAGAAGAAAGTATTGGATTCGTGAAAATTTTCGAATTCCGGTTTTTGACGGATTTATACGTTTTAGTGGACAGAGATCATGAAAAACGTCTTTACAAAATGTCTGTCTGTCTGCGTGTGACACAAATTTTGTGGGCGCTCTATCTTAAGAACTATTGAACAGAATTTAATAAAACTTTAGATTCAGTTAGTCCCTGATATAAATTGGTGTTGATTAATTTTTGGTGTAAATCACTCAGCAGCTGGCGCTGCTATGCTGCATTATTCATGATTTACACAATAGCTATATTTCAAGAACTAAAGCACGGATTTCAGAACACTTCAGATTCAGTTAGTCCTTGATATAATTCAGTGCTGATAACATTTTGGTATAAATCGCCTAATAGGTGGCGCTGTTATGCTGCATTATTCATGATTACCGCAATAGCTTTATCTCAGGAGCTGATGCACGAATTTTCATCAACCTTCAGATTCAGTTAGCCCCTGATATAAATTAGTGCTGTTTAGTCTTTGGTGTAAATCGCCCAACAGGTGGTGCTAATATGCTGCAATTTTCACGATTTCCGCAATAGATGTATCTGAAGAACTAATGGATGAATTTTCATCAAACTTTAGGTCCAATTAGTCCCTGATATAAATTGATCGTGATAAGTTTTTGGTGTAAATTGTCCAAGAGGTTCCACTGCTATGCATAACTTTTCACGATTTCTGAAATAGCTCTATCTCAAAAACTGGAGCACGGATTTTCATGAAACTTCAAATTTAAATAGAGGTTCACTTAGTTGTCCTTGAATAGATTTTGGTATAAATCACCTAATCGGTGGCGCTGCTGTGCTGCGTTTATCAGGAAGTATTAACATGTATGTGATCGAAGAAAGTTTTGGGATTGACACATCCGACTAGTTCAATATATCTAAATCTGTTTATAATGAACTTAATTCGGTACTGACAATAAAAGCAGTGCATATTTAAACTTCATTTGGCATTTCATAAAAAACTAAATTCAGCATAGTAATAATCTTTCTTTCTACAGTGTAGCTAAAACAAAACATTCCTTAACAGTTTACATTTGGCATTGTGCTAAGCGAGGTTCGAAAGGAGGTCACAAATTTGTAAGGCCGCCTTGGTCCGTGCAGCGTTTTTCCAGGTAGGTTTTTAATTAACTTTTAAAGTCACTCGAGGCGATTGAAAGATCCATTCATTTGAAAATTGTATTGGACTCTTAAAATTGGAAAAAAGGAAAAAAAAGAGACCAGATACAACATTTAATATCTTAAAATGTATGAGATTTTAAAACACAATTTTTATTGAGATGAAAGATATAAGTACTTTCTTTCATTTTATGTATTAAAAAATTGCAAGATGCAGAATTAGCATTTACAGGGGGCTCCAAACAGTCAGATATTTGACAAGTAGAAAATTTTTATAACAGCTTACGCGCACAATTAGAAAATAAATATAGCAACTATAAAAAAAATTGTTGCCTACTTATACTTCAGGTTGTAATAATTACCCTGAATCTAAATAAATTTGTATTTAAAGCATTTTTATATTTGTAATACAAAGTTGTATTTAGCTAATACAAAATTTTGAAAATTTCAACAACATAATCACTTTTTTGAGCAATAAAAAGGAAATTTTAGGTTCAGTTTATACAGAATAACATGAAACGTATGTTTTGGAAATTTCATAAAAAAATATTCAAAAGTTTTTGAGATATCGTGCGCGTTATACCCAAAAAAGTCATTTGGAGAAAAATGACTTAAACGTTTCGAAAATGCCGCTTCAGCTATTGAGCGGGTATACTTCTAAAAGTCATAACTTCTGTTCTAATGAGAATTTCAAGGAAACAATTATAGTAAAATGTTCAGAAAAGATAGAAGATTAACATCTAAAAAAATTTTAATTAACAATTTTTTCAAGCTTTAAGAGTCCTGAGACCCCTCGAATTAGTCTGTTTTTAACAATTTGACGTTTATTGCTTTTATACTGTTACTGGCCCTTGCATTACACATATATATCATTAAAAGTTGTTAACTGGGCTTTAAAAGCCAATGGTACATAGAGTACGCCGCCCCTGATATTATGTATATCCAAACCGCCCATATCTTTAAGGGTTAATATCTCGGCTAATTACAGACGATTTTTTGCGCAAATCATGATCAACAATGCTTTTATACTTCTGCTACGATAGGTACCTCCAGCGCTGCTCAACACCTTTGCTGAATGCCCGTAAATCGAAATTTGTGTGTAACGGAAAAATGCGATTTTCTCAAAAACTAATCGCTATAACTTTCCTGCAAGGTTTAAATGAATGTCTACTACCTCTAATTTTTTTCATAATTTTAGTTTGAGTAGATTAGGAAATAGATGGGGTAGACATATTTTTCCGCTATATTTTCAACGATATTTTTGAAAATGTAATACCTAAAATTAAAAGAAATGTATTTTTGAATTCAGCGTTATGAAAGCTTTCACAGGATACCCCACACGACATACAAAGAAAAGATTTTTTTTTTTCAAGTCACTTAATTTGTCCTTCTACATTTTTACTAAGAATACATTTTTAATAATCTGAAAATGTGTGAGTCTTTATTACTTCCCCGAATTTGAATTTTCCACGTTCTATAGTTTACGAGTAAAATGGCTGTGACAGACAGACAGACAGACAGACGTACAGACACAGGAGTGATCTTATAATGGTTCCATTTTTACTTTTGAAGTACGGAACCTTAAAAATGATTGATTTTAATCATGAGAAAAAAATGGGTCAATGTTCCCATATATATGGGAGGTTTAACCCACTTTATTTTATATTGAAATGTTTGTTAAGGGAAACAAAATCAATTTTAAAACAAGCAGAATAACTTTATGCTACACGGTTTAATAATTATTAAAAATTATTTGGGAAAATGAGATGTGTAAACAAACCTGCTGAGACGGAATTCAAGGAACAGAAGAAAAATTCCGTTTTAACACCCACTTTTCGTGACACTCGACCAAGCAAATCTAGTTGCCACATAGTTTGGCTTCGTCTCATTGTGTTCATCTTTCTGTAATTTGTCTACATACCTTCCTAATATGTTATGATCAATGTTATGTTCATTTGCATAGGCATGAACTCTTAACATTTCTTAAGAGTTCTGCTTTCATCCTTTCTAGTATTTTCCATTCTTTCTAGTTACCTACTATGGGTACTATTTAAATGAAATAAAAGTTCCTATTAACTTACCAATTTATATTTCATAAAATATTTTCTTGTTCCTATAGTAATTTTTCACACCTTACTTTTATGCATTTTAAACATTTTCCTTTCTATCACCTCTTTTTACTGTACCTTTAAAGAATAAATGTACGTTACTTTAGAAATATAACAATTAACCCTTCGCTATGTACAGTGTATTATACAAGATTTCCAAAAAAGATGAATAAGGGAGCTTTGTCCATCTGGTCAACCCTCCCTCACATTCATTGTGTGAAACCTCCCCGCATAGCCACTTCTTAAATTATAGTACATGGTTACGTTTAGCCTAATTTACTGTGAAATCTTTATGCCTGAAATGAAAGCTCAATATTTCCGCATTACATAAAACTTACTTACTTAAATTTTTATGATATATTTTATCTTATAAAATCTTACAAAATGTTTCTGAAAAATATACTTTTTAAGCCGAAAACATTTCACAATTGATTTTTCCATTCCTGTTTCAATTATCTGCATAAAACGAAGACTATTTTTTAGCATTTCAGTAGCTTTGTTCGCCACCTATTGGTAAATCTCTGAATTTTTTTCAGAATGAAAATTGAAGGGTGGGTCAAGCGTCCCCTATGGTCAACGCTCCCTAGTATCCACTATATAAAATTTCATCAAAAGTTATACACCTGGTTAAAAAAAAATTGATAAGTGTATTGACAAAATTTCAAACTGATCGAATTAATTTAAGACCACAATTTAAAATTTAAATCAGCGATTAAAATGCACTATTCCCTTTTCAATATATATCAAAATTTGAGAATTGTCTCAATTCCCACAGAAAATCCTTATAACGCGTTTGCGGCGGTTATCGCAGAACAGATAAGACCCGAAAGTTTTCGTACCTCCACAGTGAGCGTGACGTGACGTTTCGAAAATTATCAATATGCTGACGCATTTTTATAATATGCTTTAATAGGTATTGTAAATTTGTACTTAGCCGTTACATATATATATATGTATAATGTATAACCTAAATATTGTATATATATATATATACTAGGGGGCTCTGCCCTCTACGAGCTACGCAACCCCGGTTCACACACCCCAGATTCTAAAATCACGCTAATTTGATCGACTTTAAAAAGATTGAATTATAATTTTAAAGCACAGAGGCGATGTCTCTGTAAACGTGTTTCCATTCGTTTTCCTTTGATTGGGGAATTTTAAGACCAAATCAGCTGCAGACACAATGGCTGTTTTCGTCTTTCATTAAAAAAAAAATTAGTTAAAAATTAGAAAATAAGCTATTGTAAAAGGAATTAAGTAAACAGTGTCATTGTCTCCTGGTATTTTTTGACAATGCCATAAGAAAGTTCTTTTAAATAAGTCATTTTAAATGTAGTTATGGTTTTAAATCTGACATAATTTTCACCAAAGTTTTCTTTCTCTTATTAATATTCACGTGAAAATACTTTTGTTGTTAGAAAGGAATTATTATTTGCCCTGTCTTAGAATTCACAACAATAGTTGAAAAGATTGTCTCAAAATATGTAATAAATGTCTCGCGCAAATATATTTTTAAATTTAAACTGCTTTGCATTATTATTTGGTCCTTTTAAATATGTCGCAATTTACTCAATTTGCGATTTTTAATGCATAATAATGATTTTTTTTTTATTTTAGCATTTTCTTTCTCTTTCAAGTGTAAATATAGTTCTTATGACGTAGTTTTCAATATTTTCCTATTTTTAACATGTAATTTTTTAATTCTCATTTGAAAGCTTTTATTCTGTTTATAATAACCACGTGTAAATACATTTTTAATTTGAAAGAAATATTATTATTTGCACTGTTTTAAAAATTGGCAACAATTTAAAATAATGCCCTTTACTAAAATATGTAAAACAAACCTCTCGAAATGCTGAAAATTTGAATTAAAAATGGAAATAAATCATTAAAGAATTAATAAAATTAAAAAAATAAATGCAATCTGCGCACCGGGAACTTTTGTTTAAAATGATCAAAAAATGATTAAATTCCTATGTATAGTTTTTTCTCCTATAAAATATCTTTAATGGAACGATTTTGACCAACTTTAACATTAACAATCTCTTTAAATAATTATTCGGTTTGAAAAATGTTTGCATCATCGCCTTTATGAAAAATTTCTCAATTATACTACCCATTTTCATATTTTTATGTGCAATAGATTTTTTTTAATATTAACGAAGAAAGACCATGATTAAGCATTCAAATGGATGCCGATCTACCGGGAATATCTACGCAGATTTTCTTCGGTCCACTTCCAATTCTTTACTTTTTTTATATATAGAAGGAAAACTGCATAAAAGTTGCCATGATCGCAAATAATTCTTGGTACTTTTATGGTAGCCGGGTACAAATCTCGCCAACAGCTTTTTTTTAACTCGCCAGTTAGCATTTTTTATTTTTTAAGTGGTAAATTAAAACAGTACTACTTGGTTATCCCATCGACCAAAAATCTATCGCTAGACTATAAGATTAAATGCCAACCCTTCCAATTTCATTTTCTTGAGTAATAAGTCTACGCCAAAAATTCGGCTTCAAAACTCCAGGTCATTCAGAAGTAGTTCGGGCAGCGGTCGCGCAGTTGGCAGAGCATCGAATCCGTAAGTAAGGCTGCGGGATCGAGGCATACTGCTGTCTATAATCCGCCATGTACGCTAATGCCGCCTGGTGCATGTAAAATCCGTCGTGGGTGCAAAATCCTCGAAGTTACCTGTGAATTATACCTCTGGAGGTGCCTTGCCAGATGAAGGTCTCGTTACCTGACCAAGGTTCCAAATTACGAGATCAACACGAGTAGCAATGTGCAGATTCCAACAACAGGATATAAATGTTAATCAACCGACATAACACCGTTCACAACTAAGCAAAAGGCACTGCCGATACGTTCTAAGGCGCTCGTTAGGTTTATTGCCGCTATACGGCGATTAGGTGGTCACCCGCCCCGATACTAGGAATCAAACCCGTTCAGCTGGGTCTTCCCGGCAGGTAGAGGCCTGGTCATCTGTTAGAAAATAAGAAAAATTAAATGCCAATAATGGTTGATCGTAAATGTCACATTCAATTGACTGTAAGGACGTTATACGTGTTTACGCCATCAAGTGATTTTTATTTCGACGTTTTATTTGTATTTTTATTAATGTGAAACTCATTTATTTGTTCTTTCGTGATATAAAATAAAAATTACGTCAATTTGTATAATTTGGTGAGTGGTTTGGCGATTTATATAATTTGGCGAAATTGGTCGACGGGATAACTAAGTAGTAACATAAAACATTTCTTTGAATTTGAAATTAAATGTCATGATTTGTTACATTATGTAATCGGATTTGGCGTGATTTTTTTTTTACGACAATTTGGCGACCACGTTTTCGAATGCCAGTTACATGTGTATTTTTAAATTATTTTCTATTATTTTTAAAATGGAATAACAATAAATAAACAAAATAATAATCATTAACTATAGAACAAAGCAATTTATAACATTTTTTTAAAATAACAATAAAATAAATGTAAAAAAACATTAACAAATTAGCAACAATAGCCGGGTTACCATGTCAGGCACCTAATATTTTTCTTTTCGTTTCGTTTAAAAAAAAGAAAGAAGTGAAAGCCATTAATTTTAAATGTTTCAGTTTTAAATGAAAGTTTTGTATTAAATAAAATGATCGCGAAATACAAAAAAAAAAAAGCATTGTTCTTAGCATAGTTTTAAGGGAGGCCAAACTGGTCGCCAAATTAGTTTAAAATTATAACTTTTTGTGAAATATGAAAAAATATATCTGTTACGATTAAAATTTGAGTTACCATCAATAGAAAAAAAGTATTTAAAATTAGAAAAAAAAAACAATTATTTCGAAAACTAATTCGAATTTAAAAATTCTAATACCGATTTTGAGATCTGCGGATCAATGCGGATATTTGGTGTCAATTTCATTGCAAAGTATTCTGTATTTTAGGAAAAATCGCCGTGAAACATAATAAGTTGTTGGATCAGTCGTTTCAAAGAATCGTTTCATAAATTCGTTTTATTAGGATTTTATGTATATTGGGTAGATATATGCGTATAATGTATAATCTAAATATTATATATATATATATATATATATATTAAAAAATATTGATATGTTTAATATTTAGTGTGCATCCCCTTGTTTTTTATTAAAGAAATGATAGCATACCTGTCTTGGCATACTTTGTATGAGTTTTTGGCAATTAATTTGTATTTCGTTGTCATGATTCCAAATTTGGATGAGTGTTTCTATCAGACTAGTCTTGTTTGTGATGTTGTATTTCTTTAAATTTTTCTTTACAATGAACCAAATGTTCTCTATGGTGTTCATATCTGGGCTGTTTCCAGGCGATGGAAATGTTTTCTTTAATTAAATTAAAGAAATACAACATCACAAACAAGAATTTTCTGATAGAAAAACTCATCCAAATTTGGCATCATGACAACGAAATACAAATTAATTGCCAAAAACTCATACAAAGTAGGCCAAGACGTATCGAATCTTTAATAAAGAACGAGGGTATGTACACTAAATATTAAATGTATCAATATTTTTTAAATGCATTATTTCTTTAATATAACAAGATTTTAATGTAAATTTCACAATTATTCTAATAATTTTCACACGTCTGTATATATATATATAGCGTTCGTGACGGGACAGTTAAAACAAATGATACAAACGTGAAAACGAAAGATGCGGGAATGATAGATTGAGGTTGTACTGTTTATGTATTTATAACATATATATAGTATATATACACAGCTCAAACAAATTAGGGGAGCAAGCAAAAAAGTGAAAAGAACAGTGCAAGTCAGCCATGTATGGGCATAAAATGGGTGGTACACGTGTATCAATGTGCAATACAGAAAAAAAAAGACGCAAAAAAGTTGTAAGGAAGCTTTTATTTTGAAAAGATAGAATTAATATGAAAAGATGGTTTAGGGTAACAATTTGATTCCATGTAAATGATGAAAAAAAAGTATTGTTTAGAAATGATGCAAGATTTTTAATGTGGCGTGTGGTCTCCACGAATAGCTAAGACTGTTGCACACCTGTTTTCCATGGATGCGATGAGGTTATCTATAAGACTTTGGGGAATACTGTTTCACTGCTCAAGAATTGCAATCTCCAAGTCCCGGACAGTAAAAGGAGGCCTTGGTCTCGCAGCAATGCTTCGTCTGAGTATGTCCCAAACATTCTCGATGGGATTTAGGTCAGGTGAGCATGCTGGTCATTCCATACGCTGTATTGTTTTAGCTTCAAGCATGTTTTCCACAAGAAGAACTGTATGAGGTCTGGCATTATTATGCATGGAAAAAAGAAATCACTAATTTCTGCAACATAAAATACGACATGAGGTCTCCGTATTTCGTCTGTATAACTTCAGATCGTCAAAGTGCCATTCCGACTTATATGCAGGCCCTTACTCCTATGCCGATATACCGTCCTATACCTATGCCGATTCCAACCCATAACATCAACCCACCTCACCTGTAATGTGATCTTTCTCGAACCAATGTGGGATTATTTTGAGTGCCTATTTCTCTCCATGCGAAAACATATCATATGTCACATCCATACTGAATCGGGACTCGTCTGTAAACAGAATTTGACTACAACAACGTTTCTTGTAAACTCGATGTTCAGTTGCCCAGCTTCTTTGGGATGCACAGTTGCTTGAGATCAACGGATTACAGACCATTGGCTTACGTGCATAGAGACCACTCTGGTGAAGCCTATTTTGGACTGTTTGGCTGCACAGGACACCCTTCGTTCTGTGGCCAAGAACATCTGTGTTTGCAGCAGAGTAGCATTGCCCGTTCCGTCTTGACGAGCTGTTAAAAGATACATCGGTCATCAGTTTCTGTGTTAGCACATGGCCGATCTTGCCCTTGTCGATGTCTACAGTTTCATGTGTCTTGGAATCGATTCCACAGCCTTGCATTGACACTTCTTGCGACCTCAACATCGTCCGCTACACTTCGTCGTGTTTCCAAATATTCAACTATCCCGATAACACTCCAAGACATGGATTTCGTTATATCACATAGTTGTGATATTTTCAAGTCACCTTTTCTCAAAACACAAGCTGAGTAATTGAATTTTACAACTGAGATAGTGAAACAGACGTTTCTGCAAAATCGCAATTTCTACACTTATCTCCTTTTCTACTTTTTGACGTCATAAACTTTAATTTGCATGCAAAGTTTTTTTTTTATCTGTTTTTTACTACGCTTTAAATTATGAATGTTTTATTTTACGTTACTTATCGGTGTAAATATTTGCGTAATTTTGTTAAAACCATGTGCTCCCCTAATTATTCTGAGCAGTGTAGAAACAATATATTTTCAAATATTTTTTTTCTTTTCATTATTATCTTTCCAGAAAAGCTCCGATTTAAAGTTATTTTTAATTAAACACAATTGGTTAGTTATTTTTTCTTTTTTCTTTTTCAAAAAGGTCATATGCTTCGCAAATTGTTCTCCATAAAATGTCGAATGCATATTTTTTATTTCTTATTTATTGAAGAAATTTGCATTTTTTACTAAAAGATGGAGTGTTTGTTATGTTTGCGCGTGCTTTATTTCTTTTCAATTACTTACTTGCGATAATGTGCATCTATAATAAGGAATTGATTACCATTTTAAGATGTTTTTTAAAAAAGGCATATTATTAACTTTTGTTTTGGAATTTCTTTTTTACAAATTGTTAGAATTTAGACAAATATATTTGATAGTAGATATTTCAGTGAGCTAAATTTTTGGGTAGAAGTGTTAAATGAAATTCTTTTTGGTTTTAGTTAAAAACCTATTTATTTTTATTTTTAAACCTTTATATTATCTGACTCGTTCTTTAGAGTGCCTTGCATTTGTTTCCTGCTATAAACTGACAATGTCCCATCTTTATTTTAATATTTATATCAAAAAAGCCTTTATCTATAATATGTTTCCTTTCGTTTCAATAGTTCAAGACTTCAGACTTTATTATATCAATCATTTTGAAATTGTAGAATATCTCACCTTAACAAAAAAGCATAATAGTTGAAGTCTAATATTTTCAGTTTTTTCTATACTTTACCTATATAAAAATCCAACATTAAAAAACACAATTTTCATAATCGAATGACCTACCATTAATCAAAGATTTTCGTTAGTCAAGTTCAGATTTAAAATATTCATCCTAAATACGTATATTTTGTAGAAATGTACAAAAATAAGAGACACTTTAGACGAATTAAAATATATGTTCTTCTCAAGAAAGAAAATATAGGTTCTTCTCAGAAGCTCAGAACCTTATTTTGTGATTTGCTGTTGTTTTTCCGATTTCATGCTTGAAAGAATAAATTTATTCTGATGACATTCACACCAAGAATATCAATTTATTCTACCGTTATTCATGCCGGAAATATAAAACTGTAAAAGGATTTCTAAAAGGAAAAAGGATTTTTACCCGATTCGTTCCGGTCAGATTTAAGTTAATTAATTTCGTTAAGGGTCAAAATTGAGTTGATTAACACTTTCGGGTGAATTTCCATTTGATCCGATTTTTCAAATCGAAAAACTATATGTTTGAATATTAATTAGTGTATATTTATTCATTTTCATAAAAATAAAATAAAATTGGTATTAGAGTTGTAATTGTAGACTACTTTTCCATAATTATATTAAAATATAGATTAAGATTCTTCCAGTTTGTCTTCGGTTCAATTTTGGTGTAGCGTGTGAAGGATTTAAGTTGGGGTTCCAGATGGCGAAAATTTTATGTTGGTAGAACTGGGTTTTAGGTTGCCTTTAAGCAGAAATTTCGGTCTGTGTAGGACTATAGTAGTGACTTATAAAATGATACTACGTTAGAAATAAATCTTTCGCGTTTTATAATATTTATGCGATTTAATTATTTTAATCTAAGGTAATATGTGCTATTAAGTTTATGAGTCAACAAAATATATTACAACTATCAAATCAACTTTTTTACATCTGGAGTTTTCAGCATATGTTACAACAACAAACGTAAAATATTTTTAGAGGATTTTTCAGAGCGTGTTCTAATACATATCGGAGTGAGAAAATAAATGTGTATGAATATACAGAAATTGACGCATTTCAAATAAGAATTGTGGAAGAAGAGAAAAGTAAAAGAACTTTGTATGTATATATAAGAAGCTATTATGAAATGAATAGAATAAAATATTTATAGAACAAAATCTAAAGTTTAATAATCATAGTTTACCCCAAAAATAACTAAATTTTTAAATTCGAAGTAATTTCTATTTGGAATATTTAATAATATAGTTATACAAAATATTCTCATGCAACACTTATAATTTTTCGAGATGTAAAATGAATAAATATTCTGTGCTGACTTGCTTTTTTTTAAATAATTCATTTTCAAGGAATCTAAAAATCTTGCATGTACCATAAGTACCAACTATTCCACTTTTTCTTTCTACTAAAATTTAACAGTAAAATTTGCCTTATTTATTTGCCAGAATTCCTGATAAATACTGAGATAAAAACCTGAAACTGAGATAAAAACTTCTATTAACCTTTAGTGGTAACAAATAAGCATAAAAGTTGATATACGCAGACTAATACACAAAAGTTTCTAACAAAACGCTTTACGTAGAAAACATATATCTTTGTTAACAAAATTTAACATTGAAACAAATTTCTAATGTATTATTAATCACAGAAGATGTTATAAGACATTGTGAATCTACAAATAAATAATCTTCATGGAATGAGATTGGATCAGTACTTAATGTGCAGTACAATTTTGTTCTTCTGTTGAAAAACCTGCTGCAGATATATGCGAACATATGTTATTGAAGTAACTTTAACTGTTGATTACACTTTCGCATCATAATTCGATGGTACGGCTGAAGATATTGAATTTTGTTCAAATAATTATTTGACTTTGTCTATCTAAGCATTATCTATGCTAAAAACTTGAAATTAGAAAATATTTGCAATCGGCTTGGGAAAGAATCAATTTTATTTCAATTGATGTGTGGAACGATTAGAAGATGAGTTCTCTTTTCTTTACTACAATACTTGTGTGAGAATATTCCAACAAAAGTTATTAAAGAAAATCTGATATATATTGATAAAAACTTCAAGATAATTATTAAAAAAAGGTAAAAGTTATCACCATTAAAAACACTGCTGTGAATTAACTACTATCTATAAAATATATTCTCATTATTTTAGTAATTTTAGGTAGCTTTCATTGCAAAAATCTACCTATTGCAGCCGTTCGACGGAAAACGATTTCAAAAAATTTTGGTATATTTTCCTCGATCATGACCCCCAGACCTCGAAACCACCCTCCGTTCAAAAGTTGATATATATATATATATATATATATATATATATCCATATCTGATCTTTGTCACACTGTAACTCTCGTATTTATGAACCGATTTGGATGTAACTTCGTGTATACATAGTGCATATCAATGCCTCGACCGAGTTCGTTGGCCAGCTTCATCCGCCATCTTCTTTCAAAATGGCGGGCATTTAAATTTTTTTTAATTTAAAATTTGAAAGTGGTACCAAAAAATTCAAAATCAAAAAATATTTTTTTCTTATCTGTTTTACCTTGATACAAAGATTCCGGAGCAGTTTTTGTTTTGTCTATATCTTAAAAAATGGCTGAGTTATAGTACTTTTAATTTCTAGCGTGGCTGACATTTTGAAACGACCTGATTTTTGTCACGCAATAACATTCGTATTTATAAACCGATTCGGATGTACCTTTGTGTATACATAATACGTACCAATGCCTCGACCGAGTTCGTTGGCCAGCTTCATTCGCCATCTTGTTTCAAAAGGGCTGCCATTTAAAAAAAAATCAAATTTTAAATTTAAAATGAGTTGTCAAAAAATTAAAAAATTAAAAAGATTTTTTTTTGTGTTTGACCTTGATACAAAGATTCCGGAGCAGTTTTTGTTTCGAATATATCTTAAAAAATGGTTGAATTATAGCACTTTGAATTTCTAGTTCTCATAATGATTTAGTATTGATAAAAATTAGTATTGTATGTCCTATAATCGGTTTCTACTAAATTGAGCTTCGTGTGTTTGAATAATATAAGCTTGCTTTTTAAAAATAAGGAATATGAAAGCTACCTCTTCCTCCCGGCACTGGCCGGAAGGACTTTTTACAATTTGTCTCGATAGAAAGGTAGATGTTTATTAAAACTAAAATGACTGTGAGGGGCCATTTTGGCGCCAACCATACGGATATACGTCGGTTCGAACCAGAAATTATTTTATAAAATAAATTAAAAAGACACAAACAAAAAAAAGGGCTAATTAAATAAGTTAAGCAGTTTTAAATAAAAAGTCTGGTATCAAACATTTTCATAAAACTTGAGTAAAACTTCCCGTCTTTCTAGTGTTAAAAGATGGTATAAAATTCAGAAACTTACTCAAATAAAATCATAATTACAAGTATACGTAAAATTTCAATTTATTTGTGACTCTCAGTCAGTGAAATTGTGAGAAGCCTAAAAGCGGGAAACGCAGGCATATGTCGAAAATGTGAATATTTCACTTCTAAAAGGCATCAAATAATAATAATTTCTTATTATTTTATTATTTATCAAAGTATAATAATTAATTTTATTACGTATGACCGCACCTATGGCGTAGCGTGTTCCTTTTAGGAACTAGTAAACCCAATACAAGCATGGCTCCAGAATTAGAATTTTCAGAATGGGCTGGAAGAATCGTCCAAGGTTGTAGGTTGGTTGTATTGGGTTTTATGGCGCAAAATCCCTTTAGGGACATGCTGCGCCAAAGAATCGGCCAAGAGTATAAGAAGCTGAGACGGGGTCATTTCATTAGTCTTTTAGTTGAATTGTCAGTAGTTTTCAGAGCTCTAATATTAGTTTTCACAGTCTGGTCCGACAGTAGCTAATGTGGGGTTCATCTGTGGAGTTTTAAGTCTTTAAGCTGATATTTTCATTCTTTTTTTCTTTGTTTAAACTGCATATTTAATGCGTAAATATGTTGATCTGTTCGTGTAACTTCCTCCTTTTTGGAGGTAGGTTCTCGAAATATACATATTGTGAAGTCGAATGGACAGTTTAATCAACTTTCAACTACACAAAGACTGCATTCAGAAGAATACTACGCGAACCTTTAAACTTCTTTTTGAAATGTTTTCCATTATTTATTAAATCTATTCTCGGGGTGGTTTGCTATGATTATTTCTTTTTTTAACATAACTTTTGAACAAATTAATTTTTTTAAGTTAAGCCTTAAAATAATTTTAGTAGAATATTACAATTACAGTTTTAAAACTTTAATTTAATAGGCGATAATTGTCCTTTTTCATGAAATATAAACTTTTAACTCTTTTTCGTTATTTCACAAATTAGCGCCATAAAAGTATAATTTCACGACGCCATTTCCATTTAAGTATTTCAAATATTAAAGATCAATTCAAACGAAATATTATATAAATCACTTGGTATCTGAAATTGTATTGAATTACAGCCAATTATTATGCAATGTTCTCGAAATCTACAAAGAATTGTTTTAAGATTTAAACAAGATTTTAAAAGAATGGCTGATGAAAATAAATATATATGGGATTGAATTTACATAATTTAATGTTCAAGAATATTTGAAGAGAAATTAAATAATTTTTAGTAGTTTTAATTTTGAATTGAAAAGAAAAAAAATACTATGTTTTCATTTTATTTGAAATCAATGAAAATGGATAAACGAATTTTTAAAATTAATTTTTGAGTGAAGTTTTTAATTTCCAAATGATACATTAACGATTTACATCAAAATAATAAATCGTAAGTATTTTTCATTACGTGTTTCGTTTTTATTATTTTTATTTATAAATCTGTGTAAAACAATTTCAAATTTAACTTTACAGGAAACTCATAAATTGCAAACCAGAATGCATTCCATATTTCAGTAATTTGTTTTAATCTGGATAGTGGGGTTTGGAGCTGCAACTGAATATGAAATAACAGTGGTACTAGAGTACGAGGTAAAAAGACGAAACCTGCTTTGAGGTTAAAGCAGGAACGAAGGTAAACAAAACGGAATAAAATTCGAAATGCAACGTTTTGAAGTAATGGAATCCTTTTTCTATGTTATAAAACAACTAATCTAACAATATATGAGTTTGAACTGGAAAATTTGTTGAAAGATAACATGCTTTGGATACATTATAGTAAAACGACGGTGATTAGTAAGTGTAGTTAATTAGTGTTCCATGTTTAAGTCTTCGTCCTTTTGTGTAAGTAAATTTGTATGTTCATGTCTAATTGAGTAATATCTTTGTTGTGGTCCCTCTTCCCATACATATAAAAATCAAGAAAACTTTGGTTGGATCGAACTCAAACACAGATTTCAATTTTAACTGCAATCTGATAGATTCTTATAAGTGTTAATTTTTTTTATCATAATGTGCTACGCTGCGTTTATGGCAGCCAAAGAAGATTTAGATGTTAAAACTTTCATATAAGAATTATTTCTTTATATTAAAATATATTTTTACATAAAAAGCTTTAAAAAAATGCAAAATCCACATTTTTTTTTTTAAATATTTCATGTTATGTTAAGTTAAAAACTCTTCATTTACGTCAGATCATAATCCTCAACTCTGTTCATAAAATCAAAATTAAGATTTTGGCAAATTAAAATTTGCCATAAAATTTGATTAGAAGAATTTATACCCAAAATACATTAATTTTGCCTTTTTTAGGCTATTAGAGCATTTTCCTCTTAATTCTTAATTAAATGAGACAAGTTATTTAGTTCCATATAAATGCATTTGAAAAGAATGTATTAATAAATAATATAGCAGGCAAAAACAATATATATTTGTTTTATTCACAGAATAATAATAACGTCTATAATACTTTATAAACAATTGAGGCTATAGAGATAGTTCATGGTTTAAAATAGATAAAAAATCAAAACATAATGTTACTTACCGAAAACAAATATTTTAATTTTGATTGTAAAAAAGAAATACATAAATAAATTCTGAATCAATATTATATTAATCATTACCTCAAATTAGTTTCAAAGATTATTTTTCAATATTCTTACATATTTCTTAATTAACCTATTTTTAATCTTTGAAATTAAGATATGCGCATTCACATAAATAAACAACAACCACCGATAAAAATTAAAACAGCATGAAACACATATTATATTAATATGTAATGTCATTAATTAAAAAATTATTCTATAATTTTTTATTAAGAACCGTAAATGCATATTAAATGAGTTACAGAGCTGAAAAGAAAACTTAATCAACGCTTTCATTCATTAGTTTAATGAAGACATTATTATCAGTAATTACTGTATCGCTTCTATTATAATTTCTAAAGAAATTGCTTTTACTTTCGTGAAATATTTTCGTCGATTCTCTGATTAATATGACGATAAAAAGTTTTAATTATTATTTCCTGTATTAAATTATTCATTACAATTGCAATATCATTATTCGAAAATATTCGCAATAATTTTCAGCATGCATTCGAGATGCGTTTCACATTGTAAAATCGCAAAATAAGAAAAGAAATAATGTCATATTTAAATTTCTAATTTTTGCTCCATTGGTTTTCTGTCTTGTTTAAATGATTTCGCACCAATAACTGAAGTCAGAAAAGACATAAACGTTGATTATTTCCTTTTTAAATACGCGGAATTTTCCTAGAATATTGTTTGACGTAGTATCCTTAATGAAAATAGTAAGTGTAAAATGAAAATATTTAAAAATAAATTAATGATGAGACTTTGCTATATGAAAACTGCTGAGTTATATACGGGTTAAGAAATAAGTCACAGACGTTTATTTTTGTTATTAATTCCTTTTCATTGTGTGGGTGATTCTTTAATTCATTAAAATTGTATGCCACACTGGTTAAAATAAACATTTTTATTCTTATCAACTGTGAAAATCTTTATTTTTAACCAAACACACTAAGAAAATTAATAAATAATGTATTCTTATTTGTTATTTGCGACTTCTTAATTATTTAAAAAGTATATTTTTGATCCGATCTCTTGATGATAGAAATTGTTAGAACATTGATTTTCTCTCTGATTTGACACGAAGACATTGTCTAACAAGGTTTTTTTTTTATTCCACATCGATAATGAATGTGAGACATACAAAATATCACAAAAGAGACCGGCGCATTTAAAAAATTAAATTCAGAAAAACGGAAAGCGGTAAAATTACAGCGTTTGCTGCAATTTACTAAGAAAACCAGTAAATTTTCGATCATATAAAACTTGAAACTAGTTACGAAGTTTGCTAATAAATGTCGCTGCTAAGTGATAAAAATTTAAAAAAGAAAAAAAAACTGTATAAACATGTTGCCATTAATTCTTCAAAAACTAAATATTGTCAAAAGATCTACCATTTATAGTAACAACAAATCTAAGCCTGGGGACAAAATTTGTAGAAACCTGTGCTAACGACGTTAGTTGGTGTCCTAAAGTTACATCGGGAATGGTCTTACAAGCAGCAGAAATGAATTGTTTCAGTTCGTCTGCCTTTGCGGAAAATGGCAGTAAACTGCGATATTCCGGAATTCTCGAGAAAGAAAACTCGCAGGTAGTCAAATCCGGCGAATAGGGCAGGTACTTCCTGTATGCTTCGAATAATACAGGACAGTTACACGATTTTTAAAATGTTCATTCGCGTAATGGAAGCCTTCAGCGGTTCGATGTGGACCCGGAAAAGAATGGGGCAACTGACATCATGTTCTGTTTCTGAAAAAAATTATATTGTTCTCTTGTTTTCTTACAATATTATTAAATTTTTCAGATTATTAAATTTTAATGTTTTCATAGAAAATTTTGCAGCTCTTTTTATTAACCCTTTTGTATTTTTAAAACACATTTTCAACATGGTACACCGTTCTGTCCCTTGTTCCCCTACATTTTTTACAGAAATATACATGACCCCCCTGTATATATTTTTATACTAAATTACAATCATTATAATGTAAATCACTTCCTGTATGTTCTGCAATTAAATTATATGCTAATAAGCTGCTTTTATTAATGTTGTATATTTTTTCTATCAAATCATAAATTTTCGAAGTTACTCATTATTTATGGAATGTTTAAAATAAATAATTGAACACTATTTTTTTCGAATTCTTTCTTATATCATGTTAATAATAAACCATATATAAAGTAATACTCAGTTCATATAGAATATTATCGGCAGATAAAAAAAAACTTTAGTATTAAATCAAAGTGCATGAAGGTTGCATTTTATGGTCTAGTGTCTTACATATCTTGTAATAATTTGTGAGTTATCGGTAAAATACGACCACAACACTAATAAAAACTTACAGTAACAGTTTGATGCTTATATTATGGATAAGCTATTAATCATTAATGACAAGAAAGATTTAATATATATAAGCAAAAATGCATGATAAATATTCACAGACAAAAAGTAACTTAAGCGAAACAAAGATATTAAATTAGCCCCGTGTCAAGTTCTCTGATCATTTTTTTTTTATCATTAACATGGTTAGTTTATCGCAATATTAAAAAAAAGTGAATAAAAAATCCATTGTAATAAGTGGACAAAACATTTATAGTTCATGCATGGAATAAAATGTTAGCTTAAAATAGTTTGCTTTCACATGTACATCTTTGTAGTTTTGGTAAAATTTTCAGCAAATAACGTGTTTTTTTTTTTTTTTTTAAGTTCATTAAAACTTTTGATTTTATATCACTTAATAATAAATTTTAAATTACAATTCTTTAAATTTTTCATAACAATATTAAAAACAAAACAAAAAAAAACACTCCTAGCTTTACTAAAAGGAATGATTTTCTTCAAAATATAACAAATAATTCACTGAAAAAGCAAAATTTAAAATTGTTCAAGTCTTTGAAAAATTGGGATTTTGTACAAATAAAAATTCTAAAATATTTATCACATTTTAATGGACATTAACATATTTTTCTCATATGACTTTTCTTCTTCTAAATTAATATTTTATTAAATCTTCAAAATTGAATATCAAAGAGTGTTCAGTAGAAAATTCGAAGTAAGTAACACAAATGAGAGAAAAACAGTGATATAACGAAGCATTTAAAAGATTTTAATTAGACAAAATAGTTATTATTTAAAATAATAGTTCGGAATTGAAATATATTTCTTTAAAATTTTCAATGACAAAATAATTCTTACTAGTATGGAATGATGGGACATTTCAATGATTAGCATTAATGGACCATGTTACAATGCTGCAAATATAAACTTTAATCTGGCATGTTGAATGTGTGCAAAGACTACGAAAGTGAGTTAAAAAAAAACGTATTTTGCTATAAAGTACACCAAAGAGAGAGATATCGGTAGAAACTACTTACAATGGTTTATACAAAATTATTAATTTTGAAATATTGAATGGTTGTTTCATGGCATACAGGCCATAATGTCAATCATTCTAACCATTTCCTCACCCCGCCATCTTTTGTCGAATCAGGAAAACTATCAAATATTGTATTGTTTAATATTGATACCGGCTCACAATGTCTTTCATAAAAAACTGGTTCTCTGTAAAATAGATAACAGAGGCTCCCTTGCGTACACGGTCTGTTTCAAGATAACTTATAGATCCAATTTTCGATATTAACGCCACTAATGTATGTCACATTCTACTCCAAAATATTTTGTTTTAACTGCATTTGTGTAATTAAAAATAATTTGAAGGAAGTACACCAGAAGGTTGCTGATTTATTTGTTTCTTTGTGTGTGGGAAGAGGGGGTCAGATGACCATTTTAATTAAGAAACTGAGTATTCTGAAGTTTTATTAAACAACTCACATTTTACAGTATATAAAGTAGAAAACTTTAAATTTACCACACCATTTCAGTGCGTAGCCCTAATACAAGTAAGCAATTTTTGTGCTCAAACAGACTACTCCTTTTCGATTCATTTCTTTCTTTCTTTCTTTAATTATTGTCTTATATATCGTCGTCTGAGTGCAACAGTAAAACATCTAGTAATAATCGAAAATGAGGTGTGTGACTGACTTCTATGCAAAACTGTGTCTGTATCTAATGGAACGGTAGGGAATTTTTATGAAACATATCTGAGATTATAGTATTAAACATAACTTTGTGTTTCAGTATTTGTCCCACTAGATGTAAACACAGTTTCTCATAGCAGTATCTTCTCATCAGTATCATCTCAGACATCTCATGTTTTATTATTATTAGATGTCTTACTGTTGCTCCCAGTAGACGATATAATAACGTCCGTGTGTGTATGTATGCGGAGAGTGTAACCTCCTCGATCCCTGTATCCCCAAATGGGGACCTCCGTTTTGTCCCATGGCATTAATGATACTTGAACATAATTACAATTTCGATATCAAAATTATGTGTTTTGAAGTCTAAGATTCAAACTAATGCAAATAAAATAAAAATCGTGCTCTGAAATCAAATGGGAGAAGACATAATTCAGTAATAATTAATATTACTGCATTAATAATCAGTAGCGAAGAGGTTAATTACATATAGGTCCGTACATGTATGTCTGTAAACACAGAAAACATTATATAAAACAAAATTTCTAAATACAGTCAATAAAATGCAATAGCCTGTATTCTATCTCTTGTAAAAATAACTTATAAAAAATTCAACGAGAGTAGATAAATACATTAGATTTGCTAAATTGAAAAATCGTTACTTACGCCATGCGTTATATAAGTCGTTTCGTGTTCTTTCACTTTCGCTTTTACTTTTTTTTTTTTGCCATTATTGGCATTCAAATAATAAAGTCAGGCAGATTCCGTTGACATGTTATTTCTGTGAAATTGAAATAGTTATTTTCCGTGATGCAGATTGAAATATTTCCATCATGTAAAATTATTTTATTATAGACAGGAGCGAATAAAACAAGAACGTCAATCTATACAAATTTCCTGAAGATTATATTTTGATAGGTAGAGATATCTGGCGTAATACGATGTAGAAATGAACATAGGATGCTAAAAATTCCAAAGCAACCAATAAGCAAATGCAGTCATATGTTTCTATTCTGGAGACGAGATTCTTTTTCCCTCACTGAACTTTGGAATCGCGTCATGTTATTGAAGTTCATAAATCTCTTGCATTTCTTAAAAGGGGATATTGAAAGTGGATGAATTTCCGTGTGTTCGAAAAAGAATATGCATCTGAGAAAATGATATGGAAAAATACACTCTATATGGCATAATTATTTTTTAAAGATAACATATATTTTATTTAAGCGTTATTTTTAAATTTATAAAATTTATTTTATTTTATTTTCTTCGAAACAGACACTATATCTCGTGAAAAGTATGCAGGCACTTTCGATTTTTGACGTTTATTCCAAAATCTGGAGAAATACTCGACGAATTGTTCTTGAAGTTCTGGGGTTAAGAGAATATTTTGTCTCAAAGTCTTGTGTGGTGATATGCTCATTCTGGTTATTAGGGGACCAACAACAAACTGAATAAAAATAATAGCATGTATTTGTATATTCATGTAAATGTAAACCTTTCTCTTGAAAATGATATAAAATTTTTGCATGTTTTTATGCTTTTAACAAAAAGCATTTTCAACTAAATTTAACGCCACTTTCATAAAACTTTATAAATGGCCATAAAACATTATACAGTAATTAGAAAATAAATAATGCATATTTTGATAACTATGAATATTTGTATGAAATATTTTTAACTGTCCATGCGTTAATTATAATCCAGTCTTTCTTTCCTAATGTAGCAATTAACTATAAAGGTAAATTTATATAAAATGGCCAGACATATATCCTAAAAATTCACGAAGTTATTGGCGATGTAATAAGCTACATTTTAGTTACATTTTAAAAGTAACTTAATGATAAGGGAATGTTCACAAACTGCAATTTATAATAATGTAAAACAATACAAGTTAGTTATAGTCGAACTAGATTACTGTGAGACCGGGTATAAGGAAGATTTCGCTTTAATGAGGATTTAATGAGAAAAATATTTGTTTAATATTAAAATACATTGCAAAATACTTGTTAATATCAAGTAAAATTTGATATAATGAGCCAAAAATCTGCATATTATAAAATCCCGTCTTTTATCCTCATTCTCCTTAAAGAAAACATACAATTTCATGGCGCATCTGCACCATTGCTTAAAATGGATAAGATGAAACGGATATTGTTGTTACCGATGAGAGTGAGACATACTCAATTGCTTGGAGCTGCAGCACAAAATTCCAAAGCAGAATTTGTAAGTAGAATAATATTTTTTCAACATACTAATATTAATAAATACATGACAAAGGCGATTCATTATCTTTCTTTCTTTTATTCCTCGTATTCATGTATTTTAGCGTGTAAAATATTACAAAGATAAAATTAAGTAAATGCACTATAATTTCTGATTATTAATAATTTATTCCATTCGCCTGTAATTGAAGAACCTAAAAAGAACTTCAAGAAGTGAGATAATTCACTTGCTTTTTCTGATTTAATTAAACGTTTAGATATAATTTTTACTTAAATAGAAAATAAATTAATATAGCTTGAACACTGTAATTATGAGAGCTTGGTTATAACGAACAAAGGTATTTTTCCCTCATCCTCATTATTACCGTGTTCAACTGTATAATATATGTGATGTACTTTTATTTGTTTATAAGTATGTATGTTCCATTAGAGAATTAATAACTTTTATGCAATTGAGTATAATTATCCTGTGTTTTATTATAAAGCAATTTCTGGAAAATTCTTTATCAAACTTAATTAAAAAATTGCTGACTGGCTTTTCTATATAAGTTACTCTTTATAGTTGACAAATAAATTATAAAAGAAAAATGTTATATCATTTGGACATATGAAGTTAAAAACAATATTTCAATGAAATGCTCTTATGTTATAAAATATTAATTACATTCACATTATAACTGCAGTAAGTCTTTTGCACCTCGTGAAGTGTTTTGGAAATATCGCTAAAACTGGTAGGAAACCTTGTATGTAATTTTTTTTAACTGGGGATTTTTTTAAAACTTTATATACATACGAATATAACGAAATGTACGCTCCCTCTGTACATGTTCTACATAATCGTGTGGAGCTTTAAAACCTCCAAAACAGCTACAAGGAAACTTCTGAATACACATTTTTACAAAGTGTGCTATTTAACGATATCCTTCATTGCTTGTTCATCATTTGTTACAGCTACTGATCATTTAGAGCATTTTATAATACAGGGTAATCGTATATATTATTTATTTCATTTCAATTTATTGTTTCCCCCTAATTTCACTCGTGACTAAATCTTCTCGGACAAATATGAAGTGAAATATGTTCTGTACATCCCCAAAATTCATGGAAAATTCGTCAAGTATTTCACTATATTTTCAACAAAATGTCTAAAACTGAAAAGTTCTGGATACTTCTGATCAGATAGTATATTACATTGCAGAAACATTGGCGAACTTGAGCGAAAAGGAAGAACATTTTTTTAGAAAACATGTTACTCTGATTCGTAAATGAAAATTGGTCCTTGGGGGCTGTACTCTACATATACAGTGGCGGTCAAAAGTTTCCGGTCAATTAGTTTCCTTGATTTGTTTGCTAGAACGTTTCAGCGAAGAAGAAGCACAATTGCTCCAAAAGTTAGGGATAAGCAAAGGACCTCTGACCACGTGATCATTTTGATTGGATACTGAAGATATTTGATGCAAAGGGGAGGAATTCGAAATTCACGTGTGCAAAAATTTCCGGCCATTCGTCTTCCGTTAGTTTTTGTTATCGCTAAAGTGTTTTTTGGCAGTGTTTGTTAATTAATCAACCTGAATAACATATTTGAAATTCAAAAATGAAAAGTTGAACAATTTATTGTTCCTAAACGAGTGATTTGTTTGTCGCTAAAGGGAAAATCCTCTCGTGAGATTGCGGCAAAGTTGTCGATGGGAAAATTTGCTGTGAACGATATTTAAAAAAAAATAATAAGAAGATGGTCATGGCCTCCGGAACTCTGGAAAACGACTATTCTTGTGGACAGAATTATCAGGAGAAAAAAGCAGTTGCTGACCCGCATAAAAATGCCGTTGCAATTCCCCGCGATTTACGGTGTTAAAATATTGCTGAAATAAGTAGGTCTACCGTGTCAAAACGCTTACGTGACATAGGACTTTATGGAACAGTCGGTGTTAAAATACCTTTCATAAATAAAAAAAATCAGAGGGATCGACTGGCGTTTGCCCACTAATACAAAGACTGGTCAGGTGAATACTGGAAAAAAGTACTATTTTCCGATGAATCGACGTTCAATCTTTTTGGAAGTGATAACAGACACTACAACCGATGACCTAAAAACAAAAGGTAAGATTCGAGATATGTTATTTACAATGAAGCATGGAGGAGGACACGTTATGATGTGGGGAGCGTTTTCTGGGAAATGTGCCTGTCCGTTATTTGAAATCCGCGGGAAGAGGAATAGTGCAGTGCATAAAGATATCTTGCAAGATCATGTGCTGCCTTATTGGAGGAAAAATTGTGGTCGCAACTATTTGTTTCACAAAGATAACGACCAAAACCATACATGCAAGCTCGTCAAGCAGTGGCTTTTGCACAAAAAATTCCGCTTTTGAAAGGGACAGCCTAGTCACCCGATTAGAATCCAATAGAAAATCCTTGGAACGAACTTGAAAACGTGTGCGGAATTATAAATATTCCAATTCAGCTGAATTTTCCCAAACATTGCAAGAACCGTGTGAAAAACATACCACAGACAATTTTCAACCGTTCATTGAATCGATGCTACGTCGTTGCGCCGCAGTGCTTACTGTTTAATGTATGAAGACAAAATACTGATTATAAATGTTGTTGATCACTGTTATTTTCTATTATAACACCATTTTTTTCCAAATTTGCCAAGATGGCCGGAAACTTTTGAGAACATGCGTTTTCTTTTATAATTATTTTTTCCAATTAAATTTATTAATATTTATTTTTAATTCCATAAATATATTCCTAACTGTTATGTCTATAAAGTGTATAAGTATCACTTTGAGATTCCTCTTCATATGGGTATACTTACAAATTAACCAAAATCTTTTATACTGGCCGAAACTTTTGACCGCCACTGTATAACGTTATCAAATTTTTGGCAATTTTGTAACCCCTCTAATCCTTACGATATCATACGTTATCATACCACGAACCGACCCCTCCCATCCCTCCTTAATGATATCGTTATCAATGTCTACAAATTATTTTTGATTTTTGAATTTTGTTTCTTTCGTTTGGTGTGATATGCAGATATGATTATACATATATTATTCACATAATTTATTACTTCAAATGGAGATAAGTCAATAAAATATCACTATTATATATGAAATAAATTTATATCAAATAACACTTAAAATAAATAGCTACTATTTGAAAGTATTTAATTACAGCTTTTTGTTTCATAATGCATTCAACAGTAATATGTCTGGGGGGAGGGGTGCAGTCAGAACTTCTTACCAACAAAACAGGTGGGCAACATTAATTCTCTTTCCTCTAATAGTAAACACAACAAGTACCATTTCAAACATACTTCTGACCTAGTTTCTCGAACTTCGGCATACACATATGACATAACTGCATACACATATGACAGAAGAATAGGAATGACAAGCGTTGGGTTATTGCACATTTTGGAATTAAATAGTTTTATAATCAGTTAATCATAATAGTAAGTTTGTATTTTCATAAAAATGGATAACAGTCTAAAAAAGACAAACTATATTGATACAATGGATAAGTTACAAATAGAAAGAGAAAATTTTGATGGAATCAAAACAATACAATAATAAAAGTAACAGTAAATCATAACAATAATAAAAGACAAATTTCCCCTGCCCTTAGAGATATCTTATGATATCGTGTGTCAGACACCCCCCCCCCCCCCCCGCCTTGAGTGATAACGGTATATATGCACAGCCTCTATCACAGAATCCTGAATTTATTATGTGTAATTACTCCTTTAAAAATTTTTGATCCTGAAAATAATAATTTCATATTTAATCCTTCAGTACATCTATTTTATTTATTTATTTAGAACGAAACATATGCAGTCAAATGGAAACTAAAAAGGCATGTCTCTTACCTAGAGTTACTTTTACATATAAAGTTAATGACGGTCACGTTTGTGCTTTTCATATACATACAAACATCCAACTTTTCAATTTTAGTAATTTGCTAAATTTTACTTTTCACGGCTTTGAAATTAATTAAATGGGTACTGAACCTAAATAAACGTGACTTTCTTCAATATGAGATGTTTTATATATTTTACACATGTAATTTTATAGCTGCAGTGTAAATCTAGTTATTAATAATTCGTGGGGAGGTGACAAATTCACTATAACTTTTTTTAAAGTATCCTGTAATCCTAGATAACTCATATTCAACTTCATTTCCTGTGAAAAAAAACAGCCTCTTTGCAATTTAGAATAAATCAAAATTGCTATAACAGTAGTTTCTTTTTCCTTTTAAAAGGTGTATATTTTACTAAACATCGCGACAAAAAAAATTAACTGTAAATAGATTTACGTTCTGCGTGTAAATTCGAGTTTTTATGTTTTTTTCTTTGTTTGACTTTAGGGGAATCATGGGGATAATGTACATTTTTCAATTTTTTTGCATATAAGGAAGAATCGGATACGAAAAAAAGCAGGTTTTTTATTAAATGGTAAGCAAAACATAAAATTCAAATAATTTTTTGTATATTTATATGGATGTCTAAAATGCTTTTAACTTTCTTTAAATCGCAAAACCCTTACATGTAACCGATAAACATTGAATGTTTTAAAGAAAATGACAATTTCTTGTTAAGGAAGTTAAAAGTATTCTTATAGTATCTTTAAAAAGTATTTTGAAGTTCTCATAAAGGCACAATTTTCGTTTGGAATTGAGTTTATTAATTTTTTTCTCTTTCAAGCTTCGTATCAGTATTAAAAAGAGAAGATTTTTTAAGCATGCAAATGGAGAAAAAAATCTCAAAATTCTATATATAGATTTTTATAAAGAAAGAGAGAGTTTAACAGATCCCTCTTGAGAACAAGTTGTTTAAATTACATACATCTAGATTCTGATTTTTTTAAAAAACCCTCATGATTTTTCTTTTAATCAATTAAATGATTAGATATATACATATGTCAATATGCGTAATGTCTGGGCCGAAACTAGAAGAGGGCATGTACCCTACGTCAGAACGGAAGGCGAAGGCTGCACTAATTGAGGACTTGGTTTGTGATTTGATACAAAAGAAAAAAATTAAATATGGGTAATAACGTCTTGTAGGCGGAAAATAGAAAAGAAAAGCAACTGAAGTGCATTAAACTGACAAATAGATAACAAAATTCGTCTACAAACAAAATAAACAAGTTGGAAATTGCTTGTCAAACGTGGCAAATGAGGTGCGTTCGTACTATAACTAGTTTTATAATTATTTTTTGCACCCCATATTGTACTGAATGTATAATTTTTTGCACTTCATAAAGTGCATAGTCTGATACATCATTAAAATGCACTTCCAATAATTTTTTCGGAACACTTTTGACTGTCCCTGTAATTAAACTATACATCCGATTTTCCTAAAATTTGAAATAGCTCAACAAAATTTTGCAACAATTATATCTTTAAAATTTCAGACCATTCGGAAGGCTGTAATATCATTAAAATGCACTTGCAATAATTTTTCCCATTAGCCGTAATGTAAAGACAAAATTTGACTGTCCCTGTAATTAAACTATACATCCGATTTTCCTAAAATTTGAAATGGCTCGACAAAATTTTGCAACAATTATATCTTTACAATTTCAGATCATTCGGAAGGCTCTAATATCATTAAAATCCACTTGCAATAATTTTTCCCATTGGCCGTAATGTAAAGAAAAACTTTTGACTGTCCCTGTAATTAAACTATACATCCGATTTTCATAAAATTTGAAATGACTCGACAAAATTTTGCAACAGTGATATATTTGAAATTTCAGACCATTCGGTTGGGTAGTTTTTGCTCTGTTACATGCGGACAGACAGACGGACGGACTGAACGACGACTATAGGTGCTACGTATTTATATAATTACGAACGCACCTAAAAATGAATGAGAAATAAGAAGCCGTTCATTTAGGCCAATTAATATTTTTCAAGTTCATAGACTAATGTCACTGTCCAACAAGAAGTATTTTCTAGCAATTCAACCACTTTTCTATTAGGTGAGAAATTCTCGGGTCTATTTTTTTGTTGTTTTTGTTGTTCTTGCTGAACCTCGTGAAAATTGCTTTCTTTTTTTACCGACCTTTTGACATTTCTGGGTAATTTGCCGCCCTAGACGACAACTGAAAAATCCCACACCATTACTTTAATTTCAATTACTTTTTTACGTCCGCATCTAACATTACAAGAGGCGATGTCGGGCAACTGGCCAAGACACTAAGATCTAAGCGATGGATAATTCATAAAATAAAATACTTAGTAAAAATGAAGTAGATTTTTTTAAGAAGATATCATTTGTGAGGCGCAGAAAAAAAATGTCACATATGCGACCATATCTAGTAACGCCGCCCTAGCTTTAGCTTCTCAAATTATATTCTCTCGTCCTTTTCCGATTTTAGATATATTTACCGTCATAGGCGACAACTGAAATATGCAGTCCCATTCCATTTACTACATTTTTTTTTTTTACATCAAGATCCTTCTTTAGAAATAGTGAGGTCGGGAGACTGGCAGCGACATAATAAAATACGCATAATAGAATATTTAGATCAACGAAACTCAGGAATGTATTTTACGGTATTAGGATACCAATAGAACATCTTGCTTTTTGAGTTCCTAAGACAATGTGACTCATATCACTATGACTTTCAACGCCTCAATAGTAAAAATTTGAAGTACTACAAGTGCAGTAAAATATAAGAAAATGAAATCTATATGTAACGGAAAATTCTTAAATGAAACAATCGTAAATGAAAACGTTGCCCCAACAGAAAAAATACCAAAAATTATACCTGGTAAAACGGAAACCTGCTACATATTTAAAATTTTAAAATAAGTCGGCTATTAGAAACTTCGGAAGGACTTCCTGTTCCGGTATGTTAGGGAATTTTTTAGAATTTTCCAAACGGTTCTGGACCATCGAAGGAACTTCTTGTTCCGGAAAGTTCGAGAACGTTCTAGAATGTTCTAGGAAAAGGAAACGAAACTCCAGATTCTTCTGGAGCATTCTCGAACATTCCATTATTTTTTTGTGGTGGGGATACTTACCAGCTCAAAAGCGTATATATTGGTGATGGCGAGACGCATGCGTCAGTATAATTTTACAAATGGATTAGAGGGTATCAAGTAAAAGTAATAGTGATACAAAGTAAAATCAATTTCAGTGAACATTTTTAAACGTAATATGTGACAGTGAATTATTTAAGGTTGTGAGCAGGGTATTAAGGGAAATTTTAGTGTGTTAAGCTATATTAACATTTAACAGGATAACTAAAAATAAAAGATGAGGAAATCTTGCCAATGGTGAATCGGAAAGAAGGAAACAAAGAAAACAGCAGAGAAATTAAACAGATGAGATATGAGATGCACGTTTAGCTTCAGAATGGAAGAGAATGAATAGACTGAGAGAAAACATAACAGATGAACAACGAGAGGAAAAAATAGAAGAATAAATTAGAAGATAGGCTCGATTGAGGAACTCAGCATGCGGACATAGAGGGACTGCTGAAGAAATAAGATTAAGAAAGTTCCTCCAAGCGAAGCAAGGGTAACTCCGGCTAGTGTTAATATAAATGTTATATGTATGTTAATATATTATAATAAAAGTCCAGTGAATATGTTTCGTTGCCATTGACATTGAGTCATCAATGCCATAATATGAATTGCTTGCTAGTCACAAAATTAGACCCCATTTCTTGAACTGCGATACTAATTAATAACAACTTATTAGTACATTTCAAATCCCATATCTAATTATCAAGCAATTTATGGAAAAATTACATCTACAACACACATCCCCCAAATTTTATGAAATCTCATCAGTCTTAACTCTCATATTTTTCTGACAATGAGCAGCAATTTTAAACTAACTATAATTTCTGTTCCATATTTATTGCATTCTTATATTTTAACCCTTTGAAGACCGGTGGGACCAATTAATTTAAATTTCTAAATTCCATAATCGAACCGTAATTTTGGAATAAAATTTTGTTTCTATAATATGCATTTATTTATTTTTAGATACATTACTCCCTTAATTTTCGTACAATTCAATCATTTTAAGATTTTCACATCAGAAGTATTTTGCCCTTGAAAGGGTTAAATCAATTTCCAATACTTTTCAATAGAATTTAAATTAATTATTTCAAATATTAGCTTTTCAAATTACAAAACATTTTTATTATATTAGTAATACAAAACTAAGCTGAATGCGACATTTTTTTTTATGTGTATCATAGAAACTCGATGGAGTTTCTCGTTAAGCAAAAGAAACAACAGTGCAATGAACCGTAAATGAAAGAAATTTCCGCCAATTAATGACACACGATATTTCAAAAATTTTTTAGTATTCTGTCAAGTTTATATTTTCCGGACTGACCAAAGCGGAATTTTGACCCCTCTATATCTCCGGTTCTATTTATGATAGAAACAAAATTCTTATTTCTATGGAATAGGACATGCCATGTGAATCAGAAAACGAAAATAAAGTGGAATCCGGCCAATAGGTTTTTATTAAAAGTGATTTTAAAAGTGCTGTTTTTTGCACTTTTGAAATTCTTGTTCTGACCAAATCTGTTGACAGTTCTAAAGCAATATGTAACTATCAGATTTTTACGCAGTTTACGGTATCAGAATTGCTTTTAAGAGTAGTTCAAACCTTTGAAAATTTCATGTAAAAATATTAATTAGTTTTTGATTTATACCAGTTTAAAGTCTCTTTATTTTTGCTGCATGGCGTGCGTAATATGTGAGGCATTCTTACAATCTTTTGACTTTTAAGTCCCGGAACAATATTTTTTATCTATATTATAAAGGACAAACATATCTGTGCGTAACGCATACGCCATTTTGCAAATGACAACACTTTGAAATTTGAAATAAAATTTTGGTTTTGCATTTTTCTCCACTGCAAATTTTTAAACTTCTAAACATCGCACATTTTAAATTTTTAAACCGTCGTTTAAGGAAAAAATTGCTCTTTTAAATGCAATTTGTTTGAAAACTGTATTTCAATTTATTTTTGAGATATTGATTTTTTTTGTAGTTTTTAATAAAATTTTTCCTATCGTGGCAACAAAAATACCCAATTTCTATTGAAAGTCATTAAAAGTAAACGGAAAATAGTTGATAATAGGAGATACTGTATCTTTTTGTTACAATTTTCTCATAAAACCTGAAAAAAATGTTGAAATTAAAATAGGGGCTATGTCAAGAATATTGTCTGTTATTCCGTGATAATGACATCATATGCATACTTTTCTATAGACGAAGTTTAACAGTGGATTGTAAAAGTGGATTGTTTTAGCGGATGCAAATGACGTCGTTTTATAAAAAAAGCGGGTATTTTAATTCTTAAACCTGAATTAATTTTTGTAGAAGTGCGTCATTTTCACAGCCACACCTGCTTTGAAATTCTTCAAAGGTGAAAATGGTTCACTTTTGAAAATAATGTAATCGAAATCACACACTGATAAAACGCAATGTTTTACGAAAATTTAGAGTGTCTTTATAGAAGAGAGGTGACATGCAAATAATAGCGATTTATATTACAGAAATTGATGATTCTCGCCTGGATGAATTTGCTTCCCCGAGTTAGACAAGTAAACAAATAATTCGTGGTTTAAATGTTCCTGAAGTTTTTGTCCGAAATTCTCACGAATAATAAAATTTTAATGCTATTCTTTAAGACATTCTACTATAATTTTTATCAAAATAACATAATTTTCTTAATTTAATGTTCCCAAATTTTCTATAATCTATATATTTAAAACACAAGTGTGTTTATTAGTCATCTGCCCTGATCTTTCTGCTGAACCAATTTTACTAATATTTTTTTTTTAAGCTGAAAGCTCTTCATTTGTAGATGTGATCGCACTGTCTGTTTTTATTTTTTTTTTAATATCCCCACTTTTATGTTTTAACTTTAAAAGCATTTTATGAAATGTCTTCAAAATGGTGAAAATTAGATAGCTTTCATTACTGCAGACAAGAGAGAAATAATGAGGTTTATTTATTTTTATTAATGCCATTGTCTGATAAAAATTCAAAATTGTTGTATAGGGTTTAGTGGCGCAAATTCCCGTTAGAGGCATAATATTTTGAATGGAAAATGACATACTGATTTTGAAAACACGCATTTTTCTTCATAAATTTTCTATATTGTTTCAGACATTAGGCGAACTGCTTATTTAAGTGAAAATGAAGTCATATTTAAAAGAAAACGACCATTTTCTTAGATAAAACTAAACATTTTAACACAAATTTTTCTAAAAAAACCGTATATTACGGAAATTTTTACTCTCCGGAATTGAGATTTGAATCTCAACTAAAGGGTGCGTCTGTTCACATAAAAGATGTTGCTGACAATCGTGACTTCAAATTTGGAGTTAAAATGGTTTTTAAATGATCAAACAAAATACAATTTTTTTAAAAATGATGAATATGGATATCAGAAGTGCGTAAGCAAATTTTGAGAAAGTGAAAATTGCCGTTTTTCATACAGCAATAACAAGCAAAAGAGCCTCAATTGATAACCACATCCTAATAACTAATCTTTATTATATTTTACATATTAAGTATCTATCTATATTATAAAAAACAAACGTATATGTGCGTAACGCTGACGTCATTTTGCGATTGGCAATGCTTCACGATCAAATTTCGGTCTTGAAATTTTCGCTACTGCAATTTTTAATCTTCTGACTATCGTACATTTTCAATTTTCGTCGCATAGGCAAAAAATTTACTTTCAAATTCAATTTGTTTAAAAACTGTATGTTAAGTGACTGATGTATTATATTTTCTAAAATAATTTTTAAGCATGATTATTTTTTAAGTTTATCTTATCACGTGCCGGTTTCAATACATAATAATAATAAACATTTTGCACATAAAGCAACAAACATTTTTCAGCATTTGTTTCTGACTATTTTTGCATAACTAAATTAATACTTCCTTTATAAACAAAAAAAAGAATAATATTAAAAAAACACCAATCTAACATATTTGCGAAAGACAAATTAACGAAATTAATACTTCTTTTATAAATAAATAAAAGAATAATATTGTAAAAACACAAATCTAACATATTTGTAATAGTACAGTTTAAATTTTTAGATCACCAAATAGGATTTTTTTTTTTTTTTTCAAATGGAATTTGTTTGCAAAGTTCATCTCAGTTTACTGATTGTCTATGGTTTTAAAAACAATTTTAAAGCATGAAATATTTTTTAATTTATTTATATCGCGCGGAGCTCGATTACGAAAGATTAATCCGTTTGCACTTAAAACAAAATAAAGAGTTCATCATTTTCTTACGGCTAATATCCATGTAAAAAAACTTCCCTATGCATAAATAAATAAAATAATATAAATAAAACACAAATTTAACAGACATGTATAAGCTCTGAAATTATCAGAATATAAAAGGATGCGATAAGTAGCAAAATCTTGGTCAAATAACTCTTAGTATGGGGCTAATAAGAAAATATCGCTTTTGATTAATTTCAAATTTTATTTCATTGTATAATTCATATTTTCCATATGAAAAATGCTTTTTTAATGTAAGTGGCCAATCTAAAAAATTATTGCATATAAAATAATTATTGGGTTTCAATAAAAAAAAAAAAGAAAAATGTTTTCACCTATATTCTTTAACCCGGGAAGACCGGGTACGATCCCCTACTTTTGGTAAAAGAATTATCGTAATACCCGCTAGCTTCTTATTATTGCAGCGTGACCTATGTAATATGTGAGGCACTCTCACAATCTTTTGACTTTTAAGTCCCTGGAAAATAATTTTTACTTTCTTCTATCTTTACAAGAAGAAAGTATTGAATTCGTGAAAAGTCGATCCGAGCAAGACAAATAATTTCTGTCGACACGCAACCGGGACCGAACCTGATAACAAAAAACCGAAATCTCACACGAACCAAATATGATAACAGACAAAAATATTCTAAAGCACCATAAGCCGATTCCAGTAAAACAAAATAATTTCCGAGAACACGCAACCGGAACCGAACCTAAGAATTCCATTAGAAAAACCCGAAATCTTACACGAACCAAATCTGAGACCCGAGAAAAACATTCCAAAGAAACATAACCTAATCCGAGCAAGACAAAATAATTTCCGTCGACACGCAACTCGCCCGAACCTAAAATTTATTTTGAAAAAACACTAAAATATGACCAGAAACTAATATAATAATTGACGAAAATAATATAAAGAATTATAACCCGATCCAAAAAAACTCAAAATATTTTCCTCGGACGCAACACGAACCAAACCTAAAGATTCCATTAGATAAAACCCGAAATCTGACACGAACCAAATCTGAACCCGATAAAAATATTCCAAAGAACCGTAACCCGATCCGAGCATTACAAAATAATTTCCTTTGACACGCAACCCGAACTGAACCTAAAAATTACATTTAGAAAAAACCCTGAAATCTGAACCGAACCAAATCTGAATCCGACAAAAATATCCCCGAAAACCATAACCCGATACGAGTAAGAAAATAATTTCCTTGGACGCAACACGACCCGAGCATAAAAATTCCATTTAAAAAAACCCGAAATCTGACACGAACCAAATCTGTACCCGACAAATAAACTATTCCAAAGAACCATAATCCGGTCTGAGCAAGGCAAAATAACTTCTGTCGACACGCAACCCAATCCGAACCTAATTTTTTTTTAAATAAACACGAAATTTGACGCGAACAAAATATTATAATCGACAAAAATATTCTAAAGAACCATAACCCGATCCGAGCAAGACAAAATAATTTCCGAGGACACGCAACCCGAGTCTAACATAAAAATTCTACTAGAAAACACCCGAAATCTGAACCGAACCGACCCATATCTGAATCCGACAAAATAATCCAAAGAATCATAACAGGATCCGAGCAAGACAAAACTATTTCCGTTGTCATGCAACCCGATCCGGACATGAAAGTTCTACTTGAAGTTAACCCGAAACCCGAACAGTACCCGAAATAAAAATACATCAGGCCGTATCGCGATCCGAGCAAGGCAAATTAATTTCCGTGTACACTCAATACGACCAGAATCTGAAAATTCCATTTGAAGTCAACCTGAAACCCGACCCCGAACCCGATCTGGAAAGGACAAATATATTTCAAAGAGCCATAAGTCGAACCGAGCAAGACAAAATTATTTCTGTTGACACGCAACCAGATTCATTTGAAGTCAACCCGAAAACCGACCATAACCAGGTTTCGGATCGAGTTCAATTATAATTTTCTGGTTCGGATCCTATTGCCTGTCGACGGAAATTATTTTGTCTTGTTAAGATCGGTTTACAGATCTTTGGAATATTTATCTCGGGTTAAGATTTGTTTCGGGCCTGGTTTCAAGTTAACTTCAAAATGAATTTTTAGGTTCTGGTCGTGTTGCGTGGTCACGGAAATTAATTTGCTTTGCTCGGATCAGGTTATGGATCTTTGGAATATTTTTGTCGGGTTCAAATTTCGGGTTTCTTTCAAATGAAATTTTCAGATTCGGATCGGTTTGCGTGTCAACGGAAATTATTTTGTCTTGCTCGTATTGGATTATTGACCTTTGGAATATTTTTGTCGGGTTGAAATTTCGTTTTTTTTTCAAATGAAATTTTTAGGTTCGGGTCGGGTTGCGTGTCCACGGAAATTATTTTGTCTTCATCGGATTGGGTTACGGTTATTTTCAATATGTTTGTCTGCTATCAGATTTGGTTCGGGTCAGATTTCGAGTTTTTTCAAATGGAACTTTCAGCTCGTGCCGGGATGCGTGTAGACTAAAATTACTTTGGCTTGCTCGGATCGGCGTACAGTCTGCTGTAATTTATTTTTTGGGCTCGGTTCGGGTTGTGTGTTTATAAGACTAAAAAATCACTCTGATTGGGAAATAAATGGTTACTTGTCAATTAGCCTAACCGCTGTCTAGGCTCTATGCAATAGGCCTGAAAAATATTAGGCTAATTGGAAAATGAGAGATGATTCTCCAATTAACCTACGACATGTATATCTCACATTGCATTAAAAATTTAAAGCTGGTTAGAACTCGCGCGATTACGGGTTGAATATTAAAAAAAGGCAAAAATTCGCCAAAAACGTAAAATAAAAAGACATTATTCACAATTTTCGAATTTTTGTCCCACTTTATTAAAATGCTTCTACATTTCAGCCCACACCCTTTTAAAATTCCAATACTATGGGTATTTTTGCACACAAAATTTAGATAACAATTAAATGAACTTTTATTTTGCACGAAATCGGAATGATTTTTGACGAAGGGACTGCGCACAATAATCTTCACCTAATGTCCTGCTGATATTTGATGAGAAACTGGATTATAGAAACGTGCCAGTGGACCTCGATTATGGAAAGATTCTAGGTAAACACTGACTACTGAGAAACCACAGAACAGTTCAGAAAGATAATGTAACTACTTTAGTGAATCACAGAGTACTTATAGTCATGAAAACAATTCGACAGAACTTAAGGATCACTGAATTTTTGGCAGTTTTATTGGAATTTTTCCGTTTCTTTTCATTTAAAAAGATTAATAAAGGGATTTATTAAACTAATCGATTCTGTTATTTTAGACTTGGTAATTAAAGAATGTTACCAATATACCATAAATAGCTTTTAGTTAATTTTTAATCAGATAATAGAGCTACTTAAAAAAATTACAAATACGACTGAAATTAGTGAAAATCATTTCATAACGATGAAATATCGAATTCTGAACTTTTATTGAAATTAATTATAATTTATCGTATGAATGATCCAAGATATGTGAGAAAATACTTGGAAAGCATATGACTTATTATGTCCTGCTAGCCGCGTAAAAAACAATTATGAATTTAGAAAGTACATGCATTGAAAATTAAAAAAATCCAACAAATGTTGGAGCTTATGAAAACATTTTCTAAAAAAAGAGGATTAATCAGATAATCTGAGTTTCTGCCATTGGATTTTAAAATTATAAAAAAACTAATTTTATTTAAAAACTACTTCAAGCGCGCCCGGTGATAAAACAAATGCTCTTTATTCAGTCTGTTTTTAAGTCTTTACATATTTTGTGTAAAATGCTGCGAATTTTGAAAATGTAATAGCAGTTTTTCAAAAGTTATTAAAATAAAATCCTTACTGAGTTAATTTATGAATCACCCTATAGCTTATAGAACTAGAGCTAAAAATATTGCTGGTTATTTCGACACGTTTTATCATTTCTAAAAAATAAATGATTTCTTCTGAGATTTGTAAGGATTGATAAAATGTATTTGAATTATTTTTAAAAAGTCCAACATTATGTCTTTCTAGATATATTACACTTTTGAAAAGTTTATAGCATCACTATTAAATTATTTTTTTACTTCTATCATCTTTCGTTTACCTTTTATTTTCTTAATTAAAATTTAATATGTATAATGAAAATTATCTTACAAAAAGAAGTGATATCTAATCAAAAACAACTCGTAAATGATGCCGCCAAGCCACAAACTTAAAACGTCACTCATAAAAAGAAGTGATATCATATAAAAAGAAGCGATATAGAAGTGCATCCTCCGAGTGCCGTGTAAAAGTCTATCACTACTCATAATGTTTCCAAAGGACTCGGAGTGAGGTACAGTATGTGAAAACTGCTTGGTGACCTGCAGACGTATATTTAATTTATGCAATACCTATGCCAATTTCGGAAAATTGTGAAAGTCAAAAAATTAATTTTTATTTCTCATTATATCACTCTTATAAATATTTGTAGAAGGAAGATCTGTAATAAATCAGAAAGATTTGTAAGACAAGCAAGAAATGGTATGTAATTGTGGTAATCATCTATTATTACAATTATATTTTTGATTATTTTAAACATAATTTTTAATTACATAAATACGTTTAATAATACACTGTATTAAAATTAAAAGGAAAAGTTGTAAAATGGATCTTGTTTATGACAGATTTATTTCTTAAACGTAAAGTTCGTGTTTCCAACATAAGGAATATAATACTAGTAGCCTTACTAGAACAGATTTTTTCCCTGTCATGTGCAATTCCGTTTACGCAGGCTTTGCTGCAATATACCTTAGTTTAATTAACGTCTATTATTATGTGCATTGTTAGTAATATTCATATGATCCTTATTTTTTTATTATTATTTTACAAACTCAAATTTGTTTATTACATGTTTACTTAGAAAATTCTCCTCATAAAAGTAGTCTTTCTCGTTCAAACAATGGTAATCAACAAATCGATACCATGATGTGAAATAAGAATGGACACGTAAACGCCATAACCTTCGATTTTCACAGTTTAATGTGAGAAGTAATGCAAGAAGAAAATTGTTAAACAGAGAGTCATGTATATGTAAGTTCAGGAAGAACAAACATTATAAAAGCCTGCAGGTCGCCAAGCAGTTTTTACATACTGTACCTCACTCCGAGTCCTTTGGAAACATTATGATTAGTGATAGATTTTTACACGGCACTCGGGAGATGCACTTCTATATCGCTTCTTTTTATATGATATCACTTCTTTTTATGACTGAAGTTTTAAGTTTGTGGCTTGGCGGCATCATTTACAACGAGTTATTTTTGATTAGATATGTAATATTGAGAATTTAAAAGCTTTCCCATTGAGTTCGATAAATTTTATAAAATACAAATTTTTGTTCTATCTCTATCAAATATTCAAAAAGTGCAAATGTAAAATTTTTAGTAATTCATTAAAGATTTAACAAATGAAGTAAGTACCCACGAAACATTAGCTTTTTAAATGATAAAACTCTGTAATTTTATTGGTATACAAAAAAAAAGCTTCACGGAGTTATTTTTTTAAGCATATAAGCATATATATAATACTGAAAATTGAAAATTTTACTTATGAGTTCGATACATTTTATAAATTAAAATATTTGCTCTATCTCTATGAAAAAGTCAAAAAGTGAAAAGATAAAATATTTGGTAATAGTTCAACACTGAAACAATAGAACTGGGTACATAAAAGATGCTTTAAAAACGCATAACTTTTGAAATTCAGATTTAAATTGCAAAACAGATTTATTTATATAGCTTTATATAACTTTAAATTTTTATAAATATTTTTTATGTACTTTTATTTACTCTTTATTTTTTTGCATATGCTTATTTTTATATATATACTTTTCTGTGACTTATGATAAATATTGTTAAAATATGATTAAATGATTTAAAACAGTATAAAGGTGTTATATAAAAGACCTCTATACAATGCATTATATATTTTCTTCTATAACAGTTCCGTACTCCTAATACGATACTACACACAAAAGAAAGAAAGGTTCTATTATCTGAACATAACATCTGATAAAAAAGAAGTTCGGTAAAGAAATATTTTCAGTTTTGTCGTTTTTCCAACCGCTTATGCCGTGAAATTAATTTGTATAATTTAACCAATAAATCTATAAATAAAATGTAGGTTTCAACCTTAAGCATACGAATATATTTCCATAAAAATATTAGCCTAAACGTACATCGTAGTTTATCATTTTTTAGTTCATTTGACTGTATCCTTTGCAAATTAATAAAACCAAACAATTAAATCTTAAACCCAAATTAAATACAAAATTCGCAACTTATATTTTTATCGTCTTTTTTAAACTATGACTTTATTTCGGAAAAGAGGAATAAAACTCATTAATGTTCTCTTATCATGCAAATTTTTTTCTTAAATAAGATGTTCCAACAACGAAGCTGTTATCAATTTATTTTAAGATAGTAGTATGTTTTACGATAAAGCGTATTTCAGAAAACGTTAACATTATTCATTTTTAAAATCAGAAATATTTAAATAACTAAAGTATATTTTTTACCTTTGCTTATCTTGGCAAAAGAGTTAAGTTTCGACAAAGTTATTTACTAAGCATAATTTAATAGTTTAACGCAGGATTTATCTTTAAATTGTAGGTATAATAAATTACACGAAGGATTTAGTTGAGAAAATTATGTAATAATCTATTTAAATCATGTATGTAGCAATAAAAATTTTCATGAAAGCATTTTCAATGTAATAAATTTTGTGTATGTAATGACAATGTAATAGTCACGAAATAAGAAAGCAGAAAGCTAAAGCTACTTGATATTATGTTTAAATTCATTTTGAATGTGTCGCATATTTTGAATTTTAAGAATGTTCTGTATAATTTTCTTTTTACTACCTTTTTATGGGTTCCAAGATAGATACAAAAAAATTGAAAGAAAACACATTTTATATAAAACATTTTTAAAATTCATTTTGCACATGTTAAATCTCACTGTTGATTTGAGGTTTTTTTCCTTGTCTTTCTGCTTACAAGATTTTCATATTTGCAGAAATTAAATGTGGTGTATATGATATTTAATAAATGAACATAGGTAAATGAATAAATACAGGAAGTCCTTGCAGGTAAATATAAATTTTACAGATCGAGAAATTCCGACCAAAGATTCTTGTCCAAATAAATCATAAAGAATGCGTAGCTTTAATCATTTGCATAAAAAATTACCAAAGACTTACGATTTCGAATAAAAAAGACAAAAAAAATAATATTCATCAGACGATTTAATATGTTCTACAGCTGAAATTATACAAATTTGCAGTTGAAAAGTGTCATTATTGTAGATCAAAAGTAAGTAGTGAATTCTAATTTGAAAGTGATTTTTCTACTTTTACAAAAAAAGTAAAATTGAAGGAGGATGCTCCAAACACCCTTCTTTCTCACTGACCCGTTATTCTCTTCAGGTAGTATATAGCCTTTTTAGTGCTTGCCACATTAATTATGCTGCTTTTGAGCTTAATGTAAATAGTGTTTTGTAAACAGGATATATATTGAATTATGGTAGCAATTCCTTACTTTTGTTTGACACGTTTCATAAGTTTTAAATCCAATTTCAAAATACAACTTATTATTTTTATATACAAAACAGAGATGATAATTTTATAATAAATGATACCTTTGATCTGCAAAATTGAGACTGTTCAAATACGAATGTTTTTAAGCTTGTAACAGTAAAATTTGCACATACATTTATAAGTTTATAGGCATTCTTACAGGCAGAGAAATTCTTTAACAATGGTAGTCATTATTTTAAGCACAATTACTGTTCTTCCATTTCTTCTAATACCCCATTTTTTCCTCATTTTTCCTATGGATCGTAAAGGTATCATCATTTAAAAATCTATTTAAGTAAAATATTTATCGAAGAAAAAATTTTACTTGGATTTTTAAATCTGATATTTTTTTTAACAAAAAAGAAGATCTGAGTGATCAATCATATTTGAACATGGTTGACAGGGGTCACGTGATATGTTATAAATGACCTTGATCTATTTACAATGACCTTGAAAGGTGGGAGCAACACCATCTGTTCGAACATGTTCTAACTTGTGGATATTTGTCCAAACATGTTTTAACTAGTTCAGATAAGTCGAAACATGTTCGAACAGGTGAAATATTTTACTTAGATTTTTAAATCTAATATTTTTTTAAAGCAGAAAAAAAGATGATGCTGAAACATGACTAAATTCATCGAAACAATAAACTTGTTCAACAACTTGTGACAATTTAGATTTGTTAAGAAAGTATTTATAATTGTGATAATTTAGGTATCTTTAGACGATAAAAAAACTCCTTAAAAAGTTTTGTAGTAGTATGTTATTCGAGAAAGTTAAACTTGTTATTCAAATAAAGTGATTAAATACACGTGTTATTTGAAAATTTAATTGGACTTTGAAACAAAGTATCGTTATTTTTATCTTTTAAACATATAAAATATTACTAACAAAAACCATAACATTTAAATAATACTATTTACTGTGAATTACTGCTTTCACACATCTGCTCAGCACAGCAGTTGAAGGAGAAATGGCAATTGAAGTAGTAAAAAAACAGTGATGTCATATTTGAAGACGACGCGAGCACCCTCTACCACTTAATACTTTACTTGATTGGCTGACAGGATAACCTGACCTATGTCAAGAATTGGGTGTCGTGTATATCTGCAGGTATTACCCTCTGATGCCGTCATACTTACAAGCTCGTCTCTGATTGGTTGTCAGCTGTCATGTGTTCTGTTATGAATGACCTTGATCACTCATCAGCGACCTTCATCTGCAGGTGTTAGACCTCTCGCATGTCATTTGAGCCTTGGACGTCGTGTAGGTTGCATGGCAGTTTGGAGCTCCTGTTTACCGATCATTTGCTTGTTTTTTTAGGCACTTTGTCGTAGCATTTACGGCATGAAATGTTTGCTGTTCACCGGTAACTTTTCAGCTTCTTGCTAGTTTTCAATGAGTCTGCTTGTTTAAATTATCAAAAGCTTGGAGAAATAATGTACAAAAGATATGTATAAATTTTGTCCAACATTATTATTCTACACACATATATATTTGAGAAATACACATATTTCTCAAAACAAAAGAAAATTTAACAAACTTATAACAATCCTTTCTAAATGTGTCTTTGAATTTAGTTATTTGGTTTTTTTCTTCATTGAACCTAACTATAAATTTAAAAGTTCCCGCTTTCTGCACACTGTGAATTCATGATTTCATTCAAAACAGGTTCTGACATTAAATGTATTCGCTCTATTATTCTTTTCAGAAATGTGTTAAACCCATTTGTTAGTTTCTAACAAAGTGTTTCAAAAGAAAAAAAATGTTAACAATTCTTCCTAATTAAGATAATAAGTCTTTTTTTAAAAGCTGGGACTGAGTTGTGATCAGAAAATTCACGAGTTTGCACATTCTTAATGAATTTGTTACCAGCTCGCGCTTTCTTCAAAATTTTACAAAAAATATTAGCTGTTAGTTTCATCTTTAAAGCTGGTAACTCGACTTTTTGATCACAAAATGGAAAATATCTTATCCAAACTATATGTGTTAATTTTTGTATAACACAGTATTTATTAAAAATCTAAAATATGGAAATGTGTCTTCGAACCTAATCTGTATTTCTTAATTTAAAATTCTAAAGCTTCTGCATTTAACATTATTTCAACCAATGTTTAATATTGAATGTATTTGCCATTTCATAGATTTACTATTTCATGTATTGAACATTTAACTTGTGTTCATAAGTCTGCGTGATTTAGAAAGTAAGAGATATGTTTTTCCAATCGCTCGCATATATTTCAGATAATGTGTTCAACTCATTTCTGAGATTATAACATACAAGTGATTGAAAATATATTTTTTCTTTTTGTTAAAACATTTTTAAAGAAATTCATAAGTGTTCTTTCGAAAAGTAACTAAATGAGAACGAAAATCTGACCAGTATGTTTTGATTGATTAGTGTAACTCTTTAAACGCAAAGGCTAAGAAAGTAATATAAAAGTAACTGAATATTAAATAATAATATCATAGATTGTAAGAAACATAATAAAATCCTGAATCCTATCTTAAATATATACGTATATATATATATATATATATATATATATATATATATATTAAATTAACAAACATTTTTATAACTTTTTTTGTTTTTTAGTTTTTAAGTTTTGTAAAACTTTTTTTTACTTATTAAATTTTGTTAAAACTTTTTTTCTAACTTATAACGTTTTTTAAATTTGTTAAAACCTTATTTTAACTTTTTAAATTTTGTTAAAACTTGTTTTTATTTTTTAACGTTTGTTAAATTTTTTCTTCAGTTACTTTTTTGTTAAAACTTTGTATATTTATTTTTTTTACTTTTTACTTTTTTCATAATTTAAAAAAAATGTTTCCTTAAAAACTTTTTTTTTAACTTAAAAACTTTAATAAAAATGAATTGTTACTCGTTTAAAAAACATATACATTTCAAAAGTATTTAGCTTTGCTATATTGTTATTTTAAGTTGATTGAAATGTATGGAAGAGATGTTTTTAAAAATATTTCTTTATTTTGTTTCATTAATCACGATATATTTTTTAACAGAATTTTTGATAAAGAGAATTATTTATAAGTATACTTTCTTCAAAAATGATTTAACTTTGGTGGTTTATTTTACGTAATATTAAGTTGATAGAAAATATTCTGAAAGGTTTTAAAAAATATTATCATTTTCTTCACTCATGTTTTAACTCAAAGAGATACTTTAAGGTATGTTTTAACTATGTTCGGATATGTTTAACTATGCTCTGATATGCTCAAAGATAAGTTCGAATATGTTTAACTATGTTCTGATATGCTCTAAGATAAGTTCGAATATGCTCTAGGGTAACTTTGTATATGCTCTAAGATAAGTTCGGATATGCTCGAAGATAAGTTTGGATATGCTCTAAGATAAGTTCGGATATGTTTAACTATATCGGTATATGTTCTAAAATAAGATTGGACATGTCTAACTATGTTCGGATATGCTATAAAAAAGTTTGGATATGTTTAACTATGTTCGGATATGTTCTAAGATAAGTTCGGATGTTTAACTATGTTCGGATACATAAAAAAAGCAAATAAATCCTTTGTGCAACAATATTAAAAAGTAGAAAAACCAACGTTTAAAAATGCACAAATAATACATGAAAAGCAGAAAACGGCTGTTTCGAATCTACTAGCAAGATTCTTCTTCAGTGCAAGGTAGGAAAAAGGAACACCGTGTTAGAAAAAGCAAAGCAGAGCAAAATGATAGACATGGACGCGCTGGCTTATATACCCGATGCGGGTAGCGAAGGCGCCAAAAACAACCTATGAGAAAGAAGCAGTGGAAACGACTGGGTGGAGAAGTAGCGACATCTATCGGAAAAGGAGAGAAAAAGAAACCAAAAAAGTGGAAATTAAATTAAAGTTTTCCAAACACTTGGAAAATCAGGAGTACTAGATAAGTCATTGACTAAAGAGTGAGAATTTTTAATGATGTGGTAAAGTTCCAAAAAAATCAACATCAAGGTTAGAAAAACATTTTTGGATAATAATAGCTGAGGAAAAATCGAATCTATGTTGAGAAGACCAATAATGTTGAGCAATAGAAGAATGTTTAAGCTCCTGATTTTTAACATAACCTCCATGCTCTTATCAACGAAATCTAAGAGCACATTTAGTCTGGCCAATATAAGAAATGTCCAACTGGCAAGAGATATGGTTATGGAGATATGGTCCCAGTTATCTACACTATCAACAGGGTGTTTGAGATTTGAAAAAGTGATTTTATTAACAGGAGAAAAAATAACATTAAAATTAAACCTTCTTAAAATTTTAGCAACTGCTGACTGATTTTAGGGAAAAATGGTAACACAACTGAAGTATGAAAGTTGGAGTGGGAATGCTTTTCAGAATGGACGGATTTCTTCATTTTCTTATAAATAGAATCAATAATATTAGAGGAATAACCACGATCAACAGTAATAGCTTTGAGGTAATTAAGTTCAGCACTAAGTAACTCAGTAGTGGAACAAATATTGGTAGCCCGAAAAACAAAAGTATTGAAAGCAGAGAATTTCTGGTTAGGGGGGTGGGAAGAATACCTGTGAGGTGGGAGACTGACAGTAAAAAGTTTACGAAAGACGGTATTCTGAAAGCCATTTTCACAAAGAATAACAAGGACATCCAGGAAAAAAAGACAGATATTGGTCTCAATTTCAGAGGTAAATTGTATGCTGGGATCAATGGAACTCTTAATAGAGTGGATAGAATTAATATCCAAATTCATTTCAACCAAGACATAAACATCATCAACATAACGAACATAGAACGGAAATTTTAAAATTTCAAAAAGTTTGACCTCAAAATAGTGCATATAAATATCGCATAAAACTGGACTAAGAGGATTAACCATAGCCAGACCGTCAATAATACGAAAGAAATTACCATTGAAAACAAAAGTATTTTGAGACAAGCAAGCGCAAGTGAGAAGGATAAGCTCCTCGATTTCAAAATAAGAGAAATGGAATTCACAAAGGCATTTCTTGAGACAATCGAAAGCCCCTTCAAACGGAACGTTTGCAAATAGTGATTTAAAATCAAAAGAAACCATCATGTGACTCTGCGACTTAAAATTATGAAGTTTCTAAACAAAATCAAAAGAAATTGAAAAAAAAACATTTTATTACTTATACTTCAATAGTTACAAGAACGGTAAAAAATTTTAACTTCTCAGGCAACATAAAGTAAATGTACTATGAAAAAACAAGTTTTATGCCAACTAAGTTTTATGTGTGGAGTCTTGTTGGTTGTGTTATGTTACATCTTTTGTTATACACCATTAACCTAGGATGATGCGAGACTCAGCTATAGCGCACGTAATATATCTATTGTATTGCACGGCGTTTCGAAGTCGAAGAGCATCCCTGGGGGTTCTAAACGATTGTTCAACACCTTACCGGTTGCATCTTTTGTTACATGATTGTTACCTTAGGATTTGGATCACCCACAATCCACGTAATATATCTTTCTATCCAAGACGTCTCGAAGTCTGAGAAACACCTCTATTTAGGGAAGGTGTGATAGGCGATGCGCGCCGGTCAGTCTGCTCCCTGCCATAAAAAACATTCATCGCTTTGTCTATTAAATCCCCACCTGTTTCGTGAAGTTTTCGCGTTATTCCGTCAATCATTTGGAGTGATTTAATCATTTGGCGATGAAATAACCTATATTTTAGAATTCTTTGGCGCTGAAAAAATATATAAAATCTGCTGTTTCGAAAACGACTACAAACATGTCTTCCGAGTTCGATTTTTATAATGTAAGTACAAGAATATTTTTTTTAAATGTTATACATAATTATTTTGAATATCGATTGGATATTTTTGAAAAATAAGGTGTCTATTTTAATAGAGTGATAAAATAGTGTATATTTTCTTTATTGTATCAGAAATATGTTTTGTATCTAAATTTATTAAATAAGCTATTAACATTTTTAAAGTTGTTTTGACATAGATTTCTTTTTAAATCTGTTATTGTTTTTCCTTCGTTAAATATTTTACATAGAGTTTTTAATGTGATATATATTTTAAAACAGAGCAGATATTTTTGTAACATGCTTAAAAAGATGTTTGTAATAATTTTTTCATCGATAAACATTTTAATTAGATTTCTAAATATGTTCTTGTTTTTTTCTTCGATAAAAAAAAATTATATTGATTTTAAATGTGATACAGATTTTAAAACAGAAACGATCTTTTTAAAATTTTTGAAATAGTTTTACTATGATTTTTTATATCTCATATTTTTTGAGTAAAATAGAAAAGATGAGTAAAAAAATTCTTAATTTTTTTTTCGTTAATAATATTTATTAAGAAACAGAAATTTAAAAAAGTCATAAAGACATGTTTTTCAAACTTGCTGAATTTTTTAGTGTAAATTGGTTTTAAAATATACAAATGTATAAAAAAATCCTAAACTAGTAAAAGAACTTGCTCATTCCATTTGAAAAGAATTCAGTAGCTTGCGCTTTCTAGATTAAATTCTTTAACTGTAGGTTAAGTTGAATCTTCTTTAGAAAATTAATAAGATTAAACAAGAATTTCTGTTAACTTAAAAAATATATATTTTTTCATTAGTAAATAATAAAAAATATTAAGTTCAAATTACTTTTTCTGGTAAATAAAACTTTACTTCGTCAATCACTGAAATGTCTTATTTAAAAGTCATTTTCAGATTCAGCAAAAAAATTTTAAATGCTAATTCACGCAATATTTATGCAAACTTTCAGTATATATATATTGTCGCGTAGGTGTTGACTGAGAACGAGTGAATACAACAAGCATGAACCAACTCAAAGCTTTATTCCCCCAACTCAAGGTTACATCAGCTTAAATACACTCGAGGGGTGCTTTCTCGAATGGAACATTCCAAGCTTGGAAAGTTCTAGAAATCAAATAACGATTAACATAATAATTAACATAATCACAATTAGCATATTTCCGAAGGAACTAGAAATAAACACAAAGCAATCTTTAAACCAAAACGAATTTTAGGACACTTGCCTCCACGGGGATCGACCTCACTACCTGCTGGTCTGTAGTCCAGCGCTTTACCTTGGAGCCATCGGTTCACACAGCAGATAATTCTAGTATCGCTATATTTAGTGGGGTGGGCCTTGATCAACCAGAAGGCTCTCCCGAGCACAGAATGCTAATTTCGTTACAATATATATATATATATATATATATATATATATATATATAAACGCAAAGTATAACAATCACCAACAAAAAACAGACTATATTGTGAAAAGCGCCAAACAGCTGCAGTAAAACACATAAATTCAATATAAACCAGTATAAGATTATATTTAGCCTGAACCAGCGCACCCCCCTCACAAAACTGTGAGGGGGGGGGGGGGGTGCGCTGGTTCAGGCTAAATATAATCTTATACTGGTTTATATATATATATATATAAAGAGAGAAAGAGAGAGAGAGACTTGTCTCGTAGGAGGTATGAGAGAAAACTAGTAATAAAAACTAACAAAAAAAATATATCAAAAAAATATATTAAAAAAGTATATCAAAATAAGTAGCTATAAAACTTAAAGATAAAAAAAAAAGCATATTCATGTGATAAAACAACAGAGCCCATGTGGTCCAGTGGTTAGCGTGTTGTGATAAAAATGAGGTCTGGTTAAATGTTTATGGGTTCGAAACCTGTGAGTAATTCTAAAGATATTTCTAACATTATTAAACAAGTTTACCGCGCAATTAAAGATTAGGCATAAGTTTAGGGGTTCCTTTAAATACGATTATTGAAAAGGGACGTAGCATATCGAGAGAGCGCATCTTCACGGACGGCAAGTTTTGTTCAATAACAAAAATGCTGTTTTAAACTTTTGTTTCGGCTAACTTTTACCCCTGGTAATAATTTGGCAAAAAACATTATTGTCGAAAAACTTATTCGCGCTCTTTTAATTTAGAAAAATACTTAATTAAAAAACTACTTAAATAAAAAAATCGACTTCTTTTAGATTAAAAAACTTTATAATATACTTATAACTACTTAAAAGGTGACAAAAACATATAAAAATATTATTTAATGCAACCTGAGATCTATTGCACATTTGATTATATCCCACAGCTTTATGAGAGATTGAGATATGCATTACTAAAACATAATATTAATTTAATAGTTAAACCTCCAACAAAATTGAAAGAATTGATTCACAGTAAAATTTATCCTATTCCCGATTATGAAAAAGCAGGAGTCTACAGGAGTCCCATTCAGCACAGAGCATCATAAAAGTTTATTTTATATTGGTATGACATGTCGAAAATTTAAAGAAAGATTAAAAGAGCACATTTCTGATATCAAGTTTAACAAACCAAATACAGCTTTATCCAGATTGCATCAAAAAGAAAATATTGAGATAAATTTCGAAAAAGCTAAAATTATCATTTCAACGTCTAACCACTACTCGTCAATAATCCGTGAATCCATTGAAATTTTACTTAGAAGTCATAATGTTTGTAACGATGTCCTTTCTTATAATAATCCCGCGATTTGGTACAATATCCTAAATATTTCAAGACCTTCTTATAATATGAACTGATCTTTTCACCCCTTTGCAAAGAAATGGACTGAACTCCGCTTGCGCATGCGTACTATTTTTGTTTTTAAAATGTATTTCTATTCAGTCAGTTATCTTTTTTCCCTTTGAAAATGAGCGCGTGTGTGTTCGAAAGATCTCGGGATGCATTAAATAATATTTTTATATGTTTTTGTCACCTTTTAAGTAGTTTTAAGTATATTATAAAGATTATTAATAACAAGGCGAAAATTTCCTTCACGACACTAGTGTTTAAAACAGTGTTTTGACTCTATTTTCTTTTAGACTATAAAAATAAAAAATAAAAATTTCTTAATGGAAAAAATTGTGTTAAGAACAAAAATTTTTAAATAAACAAATAAAAGTTTCCACAAAATTAAAAAAATGAAAAAATTTTAACAAAATTTAAGAAATGAAAAATTTTTAACAAAATTTAAAAAGTAAAAACAAAGTTTTATCAAAATTTAAAAAGTAAAAATAAAGTTTTAACAAAATTTTAAGAAAAGTTATAAGTTAGGAAAAATGTTATTTACAAAAAAATATTTATATAAAACTAAAAAATAATGAAAAAAAGTAATTACAAACTTGCTTATTAAAAAAATTTCATTAGCAAAACATAATGAATAATAATTCAATTCTCAGAAAACGCTTCTTTTAAATCTATGAAACATAGTTTCATGGTTTGATAAGTTAAGCGTCTAACCAATTATCAAGCCATGAAACTATTTTGACGTCCGTTTAAATCACTTGAAGAAACATTCAATGAAATACGTCGTTTTCGAAATTAAAAGAACTAAAAATTGCTAAATAAAAAAATCAACAGTTACTTCTTGAATAGTATGATATCATCCCAGGTGAGTTTCAATCCTCTCAACGAAAACAAAATCTTCCGAGAGAAGGCGCTCCGGTTCATCTCCTTAGGCAAGTCCACCGCCTGCTCCTTCCAGTGATCCTCTTAACCAATCAGAGGAGAGTAAAGGATGCTCGTGTCAACCCTACAAAACCGGTTTCATGATACCCCCACGCTCAGCTCTCTCGTGGACGTTGGATGGTTCTGACATGTCTTCACGCTGCTCCGTGATAAGTCTTTTTAAGGGTTTGCATGCGATCTTTTCTAAACCCTTCTCTTCCATTAAACTTTTCCTGTTAATTATATTTTTCCTTTTTTCTGTTTTCCCCACACAGTAGACTCTTCATTAATAACCTTCTCTCACAGTTTTAATCACCTCACATTATCTTTTTCTTTGTTCTAACCTTCCTCTTACAGTAAACTTCTTTCATTAATCACCTTTTCTTAGAGTACACTTTTCATTGATTCCTATCCTTTCCTTTGTTTTAACCCTTCTCTTAAATTACGCTTTTCATTAAAAACCTTCTCTAAGAGTACGCTTTTCATAACTTTTGCTTTGTTCTAATCCCTCTCTTAGAGCATGTCGTCAGGAGGAGGTGGACGCCGGTCTGTCTCGTCTCCACCCACCTGAGTATCACTGGGCCACGCCCCTAGAACCTCACTGTCTCGACCCCGCCCATACATCCATCATTCATCCACACCCCCTTTCAATCATTCGGCCCCGCCTCACTCCTCAACTCCTGGCTCAATCTGAATGTGAACCGGCTTTTTCCTTCTACTATTTCATTAAAACAAAATTCGTCGATAGTAAAATCTAAAAAAAAGCAAAAAGAAACAGTGGCAAAAAAAAAATACTAATTCGATACATTTTACTGTAAAGTAAATATTTTTATGTTCAAATTAGTTTAATAAAATCTCATCAGTAAGGAATTTTATTTTAATTTTTATTCCTATATAATATTTTTGAAGCTTCTGCTATTTATTATTAAATATGCACAGTTAAGCAAATAAAAAAAATCTAAAATGTTAAATTGTGCTTTTAAACATAAAGCATTTAATATCTCAGTCTGGTAATTCAGAAGAATTTGCTGAAAAATGTATTTAAATATTTAAAAAACGCAAATGGGTAACATAAAATAAATTTCAGAACTCAGCAAATTTAAATATATTGTAATATTTCTAGAAAATTTTTCTAATGTGTATTTTTAAAATGACTGAAATATTTTATTTTGAAGGGAAAGTAATAACGATAAATGTGTTAGCAATGTATAATTATAAAGATCCATTATGTTTCAAACTACTTTAAAATGCATTAGGAAGGCATGGATTTTTTCTTTTATATTGATAATTTTATTCGATTTAAGATTCTCTGTTTAGTATCAATGGCTGTAATGTTTCATTTTTTCATTTGTTTTCTTTTTGAATGATTTGGATTCGAACGATTAAGTTGAAAGATTTAAAAAGTCGTAAAATAAAAGAAAACAAATTTAGGAGCTTCTAAAATAAACAAACATTTCTTTTTTTCTTCAAAAAATGTCAATATGTAAAAGCTGTTTTCTAAAACACTTCATAATAAAATGTCTCTAAATCATGTAAAATAAGTTTGTGATGATAAAAATAATAGTAAGAATATTTAGAAATTTCAGAGTAAAAAATATATTTATGCATTATTAAAAATGATATTAGTTCTTGAAAATTCACTGTAATGTGCTTTTTAATCAATATAATTGTCATAATTGAAAACCTTAGCAATGAATATATAAACGCGTTACGGTCTAATATTAATATGGTTTCTTTCTCTATATAAACACTAGGGGATCGTACCCGGGTTTCCCGGCTTAAAGAATGTGAAAACATTTTTTAATTAAAAACTAATAATTTCTTTATATGCAATAAATTTTTTAAGACCACTTACATTAAAAAAGTATTTTTCATATGGAAAATTCGAATTATACAATGAAATAAATTTTTGAAATTTATCAAAAGCGATGTTTTCTTATTAGCCGCATGCTAAGAGTTATATGCCAAGATTTTCCTACTTATGGCATCCTTTTATATTCTGATAATTTCAGAGCTTATACATGTCTGGTAAATTTGTGTTTTATTTATATTATTTTATTTATTTATTTATAGGGAAATTTTTTTAATGGATATTAGTCGTAAGAAAATGATGAACTCTTTATGTTGTTTTAAGGGCAAACGGATTAATCTTCCGTAATCGAGCTCCACGCAATATAGATAAATGAAAAAATATTTCATGCTTTAAAATTGTTTTTAAAATCATAGACAATCAGGAAACTGAGATGAACTTTCCAAAGAAATTCCATTAAAAAAAATCCTATTTGGTGATATAAAAATTTAAATTGTACGATTACAAATATGTTAGATTTGTGTTTTTTTTTTTTTTTCAATATTATTCTTTCATTTGTTTATAAAAGAAACATTAATTTCGTTAATTCGTCTTTCACAAATATGTTTGATTGGTGTTTTTTTTTTTAATATTATTCTTTTATTTTTTAATAAAGGAAGTATTTTTTTCGTTATGCAAAAAAAGTCAGAAACAAATGCTGAAAAAATGTTTGTTGCTTTATGTGCAAAATGTTTATTATTATTATGTTTTGAAAGCAGCACGTGAGAAGATAAACTTAAAAAAAAATCATGCTTAAAAATTATTTTAGAAAATTTAATACATACAGTTTTTAAACAAATTACATTTGAAAGTAAATTTTTGTTCCTATGCAACGAAAATTGAAAATGTACGATGGTCAGAAGATTAAAAAACTGCAGTACCGAAAATTTCAAGACCGAAATTTGATCGTGAATTGTTGCCATTCGCAAAATGACGTCAGCGTTACGCACAGATACGTTTGTTCTTTATAATATAGATACTTAGTCAGTAAAATATAATAAAGATAAGTTATTAGGATGTGGTTATCAATTGAGGCCCTTATGCTTGGAATTCCGGAATGAAAACAGCAATTTTTACCTTCTCAAAATTTGCATACGCACTTCTCATATTCATATTCATCATTTTTAAAAAAATTTGTATTTTGTTTGATCATTTAAAAATCAATTTAACTCAAAACTTGAAGTCACAATTGCCAGCAACATCGTTTATGTGAACAGACGCACTCTTTACTTGAGATTCTAATCTCAATTCCGGAGCGTAAAAATTTCTGTAATTTATGTTTTTTAGGCGCATTTTTGTTAAAATGTTTAGTTTTGTTTAAGAAAATGATCGTTTTCTTTTAAATAAGACTTCATTTTCACTCAAATAAGCATTTCGCCTAGTGTCTGAAACTTAATTTCAGTACACATGCAGAAGGAAAAACAATATAGAAAATTTATCAGGAAAAATGCGTGTTTTCAAAAGCAGTATGTCATTTTCCGTTATTATGCCTCTAATATAATATTCTGCTCCTAATGGGATTTTGCGCCACTAAACCCTATACAACAATTTTTATCAACAATTTTGAATTTTTTTCAGAAAATAGCTTGAATAAATTTAAAAATACCTCATTATTTCTCTCTGATCTGAAATAATGAAAGCTATCTAATTTTCATCATTTTGAAGAAATTTCATAAAATGCTTTTAAAATAAAAAAATAAAAGTGGGGATATTTTAAAAAAAGCAGATAGTGCGATCACATCTACAAAGTAAGAGCTTTCAATTAAAAAATATATATATTTGTAAAATTTGTTCAGCAGAAAGATCAGGGCAGATGACAAAAAAAACACTGGTGTTTTAAATATATAGATTATATAAAATTAGAAAAAATTAAATTAAGCAAATTATATTATTTTTAAAAATTATAGTAGAAAGTCCTAAAGAATAGCATTAAAATTTTATTATTCGAGAGAATTTTCGACAAAAACTTCACGAACACGATATTATTTTAAACCACGAATTATTTGTTTGCTTGTCTGACTCGGCGAAGCAAATCCATGCAGGCGAGAATCATCAAATTCTGTAATATAAATCGCTATTATTTGATTGTCACCTCTCTTTTATAAAGACACTCTAAATTTTTGTAAAACATTGCGTTTTATCAGTGTGTGATTTTGATTACATTATTTTCAAAAGTGAAGCATTTTCACCTGTGAAGAATTTCATAGCAGCTGGGCTGTGAAAATGACGCACTTCTACAAAACATATTTCAGGTTTAAGAATTAAAATAGATGCTTTTTTTATAAAATGACGGCATTTGCATCTGCTAAAGCAATCCACTTTTAAAATTCAGTCTCAAACTTCGTCTAGAGAAAAGTGTGCATATGACGTCATTATCACGGAATAACAGACAATATTCTTGACGTAGCCCATATTTTAATTTCAATTTTTTTTCAGGTTTTATGAGAAAATGGCAACAAAAAGATACAGTATCTCCTATTTTTGACTATTTTCCGTTTACTTTCAATGGCTTTCAATAGAAATGAGGTACTTTTGTTGCCACGATAAGAAAAATGATATTAAAAACTACAACAAAATTAATATCTCAAAAATAAATTTAGATACAGCTTTCAAATAAATTGCATTTAAAAGAGCATTTGTTTCCTTATACTACGGTGTAAAAATTTAAAATGTGCGATGTTTAGAAGTTTAAAAATTTGCAGTAGAGAAAATTGCAAAACCAAAATTTTATTTCAAATTTCAAAGTGTTGCCATTCGCAAAATGACGTATGCGTTACGCACAGATATGTTTGTTCTTTATAATATAGATATGAACGTAATATACATAGGTATACATCTATTCTAATGAATTTCGATTGCAAAAGAATAATAAAATCCTCCAATAATTCGGAAAGCTTAGATAATCGTGCGAACTCCTAAGTGACTATTTTAACAATCGTGATTTGCGCTATAAAGTTGATTTTTGTAACAGCCTTTTAAGAATATTCATAATCACTTTAAACCGTAATGTTATTATCACCGTTTCTATTTCAAATAAACCTAAACGTGTATACCCGATTATAAAAGATGCTATGGTACTGATAAAGGGTAAAAGGGAAATACCATAGATATATATGGGGCGGAAAATATGTAAAGGGATAAAAGAAAATGTTTTGGTACTTCTCCATTATCCCCGGCGTCGACCACTTCCAATACAAAAAAAAAACTATCACCAAACTATAGAATTTAATAAGTACAGAACTTGTGTGAAAATATAAATTATTTGAAAACAACGTTTAAACACACAATAAAAACAAGCAGATTTGACCATACGTATACGTTTCGTGAGTACTAGGACTCGCATCCTCAGTGTAAAAACTATAAAAACTTTAAAAAAAACTTTAAAAACAATATCCCCCCAAACTACATGTACGGTGAAAAAACCCAAATGTCAAAACATGATACCAAAAGACCATCAAGCCCTAACAGCCAATGAAATTAATGCGGAAGTGAAGTGTCGTGACACAACAAATCCATCCAGAAAGTTGAGATGTATGGTGTACTAGATAAATCATTAGCCAAGGAGTCTTTAAATTTATGGATATGAATAGCCTCAAAAAAGTCTAAATCCAGAGGAGTAATGCATTTCTTGATAATGGTAGCTGAGTCAAAATTAAAATTATGTCTCTCCCCCCAGCAATGAGAGGCGATAGAGGATTTCTGTAATTCTTTTTTCTTTACATAGTTTCTGTGTTCATTGATTCTGTAACGGAGTTTACGTTTAGTTTGTCCAATGTAGGACAAACCACATTGGCATTGAATGTTGTAAATGCCCCAATAATTATGTGGAGGAATTTGGTCCTTAAGTTGCGAAAAAGATAATTTATTAACCGGCTTAAAAACCACATTAAAATCATAATGTCTTAAGATATTAGCCATCTTAAAGCTAATACTATTATAAAATGGTAAAATGATAAGGTTGGAAATGGAAACCGCAGTAACAGGAGAATCAAGATTATTAACATGTTTATTAAGACTGTCAGAAATTAAATTATTGATATAAGATAAACTAAAACCTCGATCAATAGCCACAGATCTAATGTAATTTAATTCTGTAATAAGTTATTATTATATTATTATTATATTATATATGTAATAACTTATTACAGAAATAAATTACATTAGATCTGTGTCTATTGATCGAGGTTTTAGTTTATCTTATATCAACAATTTAATTTCTCACAGTCTTAATAAACATGTTAATAATCTTGATTCTCCTGTTACTGCGGTTTCCATTTTCAACCTTATCATTTTACCATTTTATAATAGTATTAGCTTTAAGATGGCTAATATCTTAAGACATTATGATTTTAATGTGGTTTTTAAGCCGGTTAATAAATTATCTTTTTCGCAACTTAAGGACCAAATTCCTCCACATAATTATTGGGGCATTTACAACATTCAATGCCAATGTGGTTTGTCCTACATTGGACAAACTAAACGTAAACTCCGTTACAGAATCAATGAACACAGAAACTATGTAAAGAAAAAAGAATTACAGAAATCCTCTATCGCCTCTCATTGCTGGGGGGAGGGACATAATTTTAATTTTGACTCAGCTACCATTATCAAGAAATGCATTACTCCTCTGGATTTAGACTTTTTTGAGGCTATTCATATCCATAAATTTAAAGACTCCTTGGTTAATGATTTATCTAGTACACCATACATCTCAACTTTCTGGATGGATTTGTTGTGTCACGACACTTCACTTCCGCATTAATTTCATTGGCTGTTAGGGCTTGATGGTCTTTTGGTATCATGTTTTGACATTTGGGTTTTTTCACCGTACATGTAGTTTGGGGGGATATTGTTTTTAAAGTTTTTTTTTTTAAGTTTTTATAGTTTTTACACTGAGGATGGGAGTCCTAGTACTCACGAAACGTATACGTATGGTCAAATCTGCTTGCTTTTATTGTGTGTTTAAACGTTGTTTTCAAATAATTTATAGAATTTAATGTCAAAAATAAATGATTGCGACGTCACATTCAATTTACGTCTGATTTGTTACCCGTTCCCGATTTTTGGACAATGTCCGTATGTTCTGAATACTGACGATGGTTGGAAGGTATCCCTTCGAAAATTTAATAAATACTAGTCAATACTCCCGTTCTATAAGTTATGGAATAAAGCTATTCTCTTCAAATTCCTTTTTTATGATTTTGTATACTACTATAATAGTTATATTTCCCGAGGAAATTAATAAGCGTCAATAATAATGGAAGTTTGGAAGTAACAGACTAATCATTATATAGTCAGAAAATGGAAACATATAAAATGTGCATAAACATCAGATAAAGCCTTGAATTATAAAGGAGAATTATATTAAAATTAGTTTTTAGCTTTACATTGCCATTGTTTATCTGTATGTAGATACAATCTGGTTTTGCCCATTAATACGCGTTTATCTATATATATACTATCTATATATATACTACCCTGCAAGCTACGCTCGCCAACCCCCGTTCAGACACCGCAGAATCTAAAAACACGCTAATCTGATGGGTTTTAAAAATATTAGAGAAAATTGAATTATACTGAAAAAAGCTGTGCAGATCTCCCTGTAAACGGATTTCCATTCAATTCCCTTTGATTGCAAAAATTTAAAGTCGAATCAGTTGCTGTTAAGAATCCAATGGTTGTTTTCGTTTTTAATTAAAGAGGATCAGTTAAACATTTGAAAAGAAGCTAAAATAAAATAAATTCAGTATACAGTGTCTTTGTCTCCGGTATTTTAAAACAATCTCTATAACAATATCCTAAGTCATGTGACTATCATCAGCAGTTCCAGGCGGATCACTTTGCTTTTTATACTCTAGGTGCCATTTTGGTACATTAATGTGAGCCAGGCACAGGTGATAAGTCGCCAAATATTATTATTCTATCGCTATCATTTCATCTATATTATAATAGTTCAAGTCATCAACTGACATAAACAAATACGGTCTGATCCCTTCGCCGTTCATATGAAAGTTTGGCACAGATGTCATATACGTCCCATATTGGCGCGATTTTTTAACGACGCCAATTTGGGGAACGCATCAACAGCATAAACAACAACATCCAGCTTACCATATCAAGCAAAATAAAGATACTTTGGCGCCACTTAAATGCCCGTTCCGTATATGACATTGGCGTCAGAAAAAAATCACACCAAATTGGGACCGTTCCATTTTGATTAAACAATCAAAATTTTTTTCAATAAAACTACATAACATTTGCCGTGGTTGCAAAGAATTCTTGGTACTGTTACGCTAGCCGGGTGCATATCTTGCCAACAGCTTTTTTCAACTCAACAGTTAGCATTTTTTTTTTTCGAGTGGTAATATTTGGCCAGATGTCATATACTCACAGCAGGTTTGGCGTGATTTTTTTTTACGAAAATTTGGCGAAAACCTCGTTTTCAAATATCAGTTACATATGCAGTTTTGGCATTACTTAGTTATCCCGTCTACCAAAAATTTATCGCCAAACTATACGATTAAATGCCAATAATGTTTGATCGTAAATGTCACATTCACTTGACTTTAAGCAAGTTACACGTGTTTACGTCATCAAGTGATTTTTATTTCGACATTTTATTTGTATATTTATTAATGTTATGCTAATTTATTTGTTCTTTCGTTATTTAAAATAAAAATTACGTAAATTTGTATAATTTGGCGAGTGTTTTGTCGATTTATATAATTTGGCGAAATTGGTCGACGGAATAATACCGTATATTTTAATTATTTTCTATTATTTTCTAAAGAAAATATAAAAAAATAATAAATAATAATAGAACAAAATAATTTATATAATATATAAAAAGAAATAAACATTTATTATCAAATAAACAAGAATACCCGGGTTACCATGTCAACCTTTTCTGAAAAAAAAATATATATATGTTTGATTAAAATTTGAGTTGCCATCATTAGAAAAATGTATATAAAATTAGAAAAAAATTAATATTTCAAAAACTAATTCGAATTTAAAAATTCTAATACCAGTTTTGAGATCTGCGGATCAATGCTGATTTTTGGTGTTAATTTCATCGCAAAGTATTCCATAGGTATTTTAGGAGAAATCGCTTGATACAAAATCAGTTGTTTAATCAGTCGATTCATATATCCGTTTCATAAATTCGTTTCATATATCCGTTTCATTAGGATTTTATATATATGGTGTATATATATATACTAATATTATAAAGAAGGAAAAATTATTTGTTTGTTAGAGGTAATCTCTGCAGCTACCAAACCGATATCAAAAGTAATGGTATCAAAACGATGATGTTAGTCCAACTTAGAATATAGGCTATATTTTATGTCGGTTCCACTACCCCAAAGGGAGTGCAGGAACAAAACACTTTCTAAAAATGCAATTTTTGTGTTATGGAAGGGCCTAGAATCATGAAATTTGGAATGGTAGTTACTTATAAGATATAAATGGTATCTAAGAACAATTCTAAATTTGAACAATTCTAAATTTAAAAGTGGCAAAAATGCACAAAAAGTGCTCTAAAAAGGTTCTAAATGGTGATTTCTATACAATCTCAGGAAATACCAAACTGATTTAAAAAATAATGGTGTCAAAATGATGGATGACAACCCTTGCTCCAAGATAGGTTGTGTTTTATGTCGATACCGCTTTCCCAAAGGGGGTGCGGGGGCAAAAAATGCTCTAAATTACGGTTTTTGCATTACTGAAGGGCGTAGAAATATGAAATTTGAAATAGTAGTTACTTATTAGATATAAAGGATTTCTAAGAATAGTTCTTAAAAGATTCGAAATTTAAAAGGGGAGAAAATGCACAAAAAGCGTTCTAAAAAACGCTCTAAAAATGGTGGTTTCTGCACAATCTCATTTAATACCAAACCGATTAAAAAAATATTGGTGTCAAAATGATGCTGACAACCCTTGCTCAAAGATAGGCTATTTTTCATGTCGATTCCACAACCCCAAAGTGGGTGCAGGAGCAAAAAACGTTATAAAAATGCAATTTTTGTGGTACTGAAGGGCCTAGATATATGAAATTTGAAATATTAGTTACTTATTAGATATAAAGGATTTCTAAAAACAGTTCTGAAAATATTCGAAATTTAAAGGGGGTGATAATGCGCAAAGAGGGTTATAAAAACATTCTAAATGGTAATATCTACTCAATTTTCGGAAGTATCAAATCGATTTCAAAAGTAATGGTTGTAAATTGATGGTGACAGACCTTGCTCTAACATGGCTCTGTTTCATTTTTGTATTACTACCACGTTGCGGGTTGCAGGAGAAAAAAACGTTCTAAATTGTGGTTTTGTGTTATGGAAGGGTCTAGAATCATGAAATTTGGAATGGTAGTTACTTATAAGATATCAATGATTTCTAAGAACATTTCCTAAAAGAAATCGAAATTTAAAAAGGTTGAAAATGCGCGAAAAGCGTTGTAAAAAACATTCTAAATTGCGATTTCTAAACAACCTCAGGAAGTACTGAACCGATTTCGTATATAATGGTGTAAAAATGATGGTGACAGCTCTTTCCAAAATAGGCTACATTTTATTCTGTTTCCACTATCCCAGAGGAGATGCAGGAACTAAAAACTCTCTAAAAATGTGATTTTTGAATTATGGAAGGACTTATATTCATGATATTTTGCATGGTATATATTTATTAGATATAAATGATCTCTAAGAACATTTCTTTAAAAATTTGAAATTTAAAAGGGGTGAAAATGCACGAAAAGCGTACTAAAAACATCTAAATGCCGATTTCTGAGCAATCTCAGGAAGAATCAAACTGATTTCAAAAGTAATGGTAAGCAAATTGATGCTGACAGCCTCTGCTCTAAAACAGACGTTATTTCACATCGGTGTCACTATCACCTGGAGGTTGTAGCAGCAAAAAACATTCTAAATTTCGATTTTTGTGATCGGTAGTGGCTAGCAACTTGAAATTATGCAAGGTACATATTTATTAGATATAAATTATCTCTAAGAACATTTCTTTAAAAATTTGAAATTTAAAAGGGGTAAAATGCGCGAAAAAAGTACTAAAAACATCTAAATGCCGATTTGTGAGCAATCTCAGGAAGAATCAAACTGATTTCAAAATTAATGGTAGGCAAATTGATGCTGACAGCCTCTCTTCTAAAATAGACGCTATTTCCCAGCAAAGAAAGAAACAGTGGGTCATCAGCTGGAAAAAAGATGGCAGCCAGCAATGCTATCAGCGGTAAAGTGCAAGGGTACCATTATTAAACCTGCCGAAAAGGGTCCAAACCGAATGCAGCTGGCCCATCAGTGATGGCCAACAGCAGGCCAGCATTGGTATGCCATCACATTACTTCAATCCGGCACTTTTCCTTCAGAGCTAGCACCTATCCCACTGCTATTCCTTTGCTGGCCCAGCACTTTCCCTTACAAAAATTTCTTATAGAATTCTACAAAAAAAGAAAGTACTATATAATTATGGCTCTTTTTTCTATAAGCTAGTTTTACCAAGAGCTATCAAAACATCTGTAGAAGAATCTATAATAGAAATATCTATAGAAATATTTGAACTGCAGGGGGTCACCCTCCCAAGTACTGACCGCGGTCGATGCTGCTTGGTTTTCGTGAACGGACATGAACAAGGTCTTTCAGCGTACTCTACGAGTATACCCGTAGTTTTCAAGCTTTCATTGCACTATTTCAAGTTTGTTTCTTTTGTGATTTACGTTCCCAATCATTAAACTGGTATAGAAATTATCCTATTGTATAGAAATCCTCTGTATTTTATACACTTTTTTTTTATTATTGATTCTGAACTGCGTAAGTTATAAAAACCGAAATCCTTTGTAACCTAGTAAAACCAGATTTAAGGAGAAAAAAAAGTGCGTTGAAATAAAGAATTTATTTATTTATTCATTTACTTATTTATTTTGTTGGTGGCAGTGGTGCTATATTTTTTACAGTTTCAAAAAATATTAGCTTCACAGCTTAATTTGTGTTAAGATATTCATTTCAGATTTGTGTTCAAATACTCAATGTCTTCGATATTCGCAGCGCCACCTAGCGTAAGGGTTCCCAGAACTAATACTGCAAAAGTTCGTGCACTTCCACGTAGTGGTGGGCCAGCGCATGAGATAAAATGGATGCCCAGCAGAATTTTATCTGATTATTTCCAACAGCAAAGTTGACTGAAGCTGTCCAGCAGTGGTCATGCAGTGGTAGACCATCAGCCAGCACTTCTCCATCATTGCCAGCACCTATCTTGCTGCTGGCCAGCAATTTCCTCTTTGTTGGGTTCCTGTCGGTGTCACTATCACCTGGAGGTTGCAGCAGCAAAAAACGTTCTAAATTTCAATTTTTGTGATCGGTAGGGGCTAGCAACTTGAAATTAAGCAAGGTACATATTTATTAGATATAAATGATCTTTAAGAACAGTTTCGAAAAAATTGGAAATTTAAAAGGGGTGAAAATGCGCGAAAAGCGTTCAAAAAACTTTGTAAAAATGTTCTAAATTGCGATTTCTACTCAATCTCAGGAAATACCAAACTTATTTCAAACGTAATGGTTGAAAATTGATGGTGGCAGCATTGCTCAAACATACGTTATATCTTATGTTGCTTGCACTACCATGTGGGGTGCAAGAGCAAAACATGTTCTAATATGCGTTTTTTGCATAGCTGAGGGGTCTAAAATTTTGAAATATGGCATGGTATTTATTTTCAAGATGCAACTGCTTTCTTAGAACAGTTGAAAGAAAGTTCCAAATTTAAAAAGATGAAGTGAGCGAAAAGCGTTCTAAAAACATTCTAAATTACAATTTTTATACAATCTTATCAAATACCAAAAAGATTTAAAAAATAATCGCGACAAATTGTTGGTGATGGAACCTGTTGAAACATAAGCTATATTTTAAGCCTGTGCCACTGCCACCAGAGCGTTGCAGGAGTAAAAAATTTTCTAAGTTGAGATTTCTGTAATACTGAAGAGGCTAGAAACTTTAAATATGGCATGGTAGTTACTTATAAAATATAAATGCCCTCGAATGACTGTCGAAAATAAATTCGAATTAAAAAAGGGTGAAGCGAAGTGCAGGTGCGAAAAGCATTCTAAAAAAATCCTAAATTACGATTTCTCTCCAATTTCAGGGAATATAAACCGATTATAAAAGTAATAATAGCGAATCAATGGTAACAATCTCTGATCCTACACAGGTTATATTTTATGCGGATGATTCTACCATCTGGTGTTCACAGGAACAACAAACATTCTAAAAAAGGCCTTTAAAAGCTTTCTAAATTACGTTTCTGTGGAATATTAGGAAATAACAAACCGACTTCAAAATTAATGTTGGCAAATTAATGATGACAGTTCCTATTTCAACAGAGGTTCTGTTGAGGTTCTGTTGAGAGAGGTGGTAGGACTTGGAATTTGACATGATGGTTAATTTTAAGATGTAAGAAGATGGTTTCTAAAAAATTCAAAACTTCAAATGAATACTGAAATGAGCGTATTAATTGAGCATAAAAGATTCAAAATATTTTCTAAATTATCATTTACTTAGTTTTATTTCTTTTTATTAATTTAAATCTAATTTCTGCCTAATGCAGTGTAATAATAAAGTTTAGTCAAACTATGTTTTAAATAGTAATTTATGAATTATTCCTAAAAGTATAAATTCCTTTAATAAAAATTAGACATATAAATATCACTTGGCATATTTCAAATATTACTCGAGCAGAGCCGCTGGGTTTGCTAGTATATATATATTGGAAGAATTTCTTAGTCTCGAAAATCAAAATTTACAAAGCGATCGCATTAAGTTCTGTAGATGGACGACACCAAACTTTATAATTTTTTCTGAAAATGCGAAAGAAAACAGAGAAATTGCAGTCAATTAATATCATTTTTTAGAAAAACTAAACTGACGTATCCACATAATAAATAAAAATAGAATAGGTACATAACGTGATAACCTTGCATTTGAAACCAAAAGTAACGTCACGTTTTTGTATTATTGGTGTTAAATCCTATAGTTTAACAATACTCCTTGTTTATGGAAAGTGGTAGACGGATTAAGGAGAAGTATCAATGTTTTATATTAGCGGAAGCATACAGGGTAAGTTAAGTATAGTCGCGATATTTTTGAAACTTTCCGTTAGATGGCATTGTCAGTCCAGGCAAGTATGCATCGCTTTGTTTCCTCCTCTAAAATGAGCGCCATTGAAGTCTGAGCGTCCGTTAAAGAACCAGCGAGAATTTCCAAAATTTTGCTAAGGGGAGAAAATTTCCTCTCTTATAAATAATAGTTTTTTATTTGTTTGTAGATTACATTTTAAATTTTGATATATAGTATTCATTAAAATAATTGTTCTTAGTTATTTTAGGGCATATTTGTATAGTGAAAAGCTTTCAGAATAATTCCTTACGTATTTCAAATTAAAATCAAATTTCAAAGTACAAAATAATATCTTAAAATGCGCAAAGGCCAACATATTGAAAAAGATTCCAAGCCGGGACAAGAACCCGGGCCATCAGTATAGCGCACTGACGTTCTACCGACTAAACGACGTGAGTTCGACGTCAACGATACCCAGCACGGAAAATTTCTCACTATTATATGTTGGCAAGGCCACAAACGCAGCACAAAATGGAAATTTCAACGTGAGCCACCCAACTGGGGAAAACACGAAACATATATAAATCCAGCATCGATAGAAACTATATTAATACATTGAAATTATTTCAGATTTTAGGAAGCTTTCTTTACAAAAAGCTACCTATTGCAGCCGTTCGGAGGAAAGCGATTTCAAAAAATTTTGGTATATTTTCATCGATCATGACCCTCAGACCCCGAAACCACCCTCCGTTCAAAATTGATATATATATATATATATATATATACACTGCTCAAAACAATTAAAGGATATTTGAAATTTTATATAAAATAAAGATATAAACGGAATTTTTTTTGCCGAAAATATAAGAAGAGAATCACAAATGCAAATTTTTCTGGTTTTCAAACTGTGGAGTATGCAAATTTTGAGTTCGACGTCAAAAACGTCGCTTCAGCGACAGGGAATGAAATTTGACTTTCAACTGGATAAAAGATAATGAAGACAAGGATGATCGGCATCCAGTGATTGCTTTGTTTCGATGAGTACGATGTCTCAGCGAAGTCATTTGACAGATTCAGAAGCTTTGAGAATTGTTGGTAGGTTAGAAGGGGGCCAAACTCAAGCCGAAGTAGCGCAAGCCATTGGAGTGTCAGAAAGTGTCATTTCCAGGATCTGGAACCGTTTTTTGGAGAGTGGATGTGCAGGCCGAAGACCAGGGTAAGGTCGTAGACGGGCAACAACGTCCAATGAAGATCGGTATTTAGCGTTAACAGCTCGGAGACACCGAACAATGAACGCTACTCTTCTCCAACAACACCTTCGCTCGGCTACAGGCACCACGATTTCAACTCAGACTGTCCGAAACCGGCTCCATGCTGTAGGTCTGTATGCTCGCCGACCGATGGTATGTGTTAGATTAACATCAAGGCATCTTCGCGACCGCAGGGAGTGGGCAACCGAGCATGTCAACTGGAGGAGAAATGAATGGAGCAATATTCTGTTTTCTGACGAGTCCCGTTTTTCTGTGCATCCGGATAATAGGCGTATTTTCATCTGGAGGGACCGTGGCAGTAGGAATAATCCTGCGTTCGTGCACGAAAGTGTCAGATTTGGCGGTGGAGGAGTGTTGGTGTATGGTGGCATCTCCATTGACGGGCGCACTGACCTCTACATCATTCGAGATGAAGCTCTGACTGGTTGCCGATATAGGGATGAGATCCTCAGACCTATTGTAGTCCCTTACGCTGCAGCAATCGGAGATAACTTCATTTTAATGGACGATAACTGCAGGCCACATCGTGCAAACCTGGTGGAGGATTTCCTTTTCGAGGAAGGAATCGTTCGAATGGAATGGCCATCGTGTTCTCCAGGCATGAATCCAATCGAGCACGTGTGGGACGCTCTAGGAAGACGAGTTTCTGGCCGCCAACAACCCCCACAAACTCTCCAAGAACTGGAAAGAGCTCTTCTGGAAGAGTGGGGCAGAATACCCCAACTCATCATTAATAGCCTCATTGAGTCCATGCCTCAAAGGTGTTCAACGTTGCTGGCCGCCCGTGGAAACCATACCCCCTACTGAAAATGATTTTCTTTGAAGAAAACACCTTTTCTTATTCTTTTTTTTCTCATATGCACAAATTGTGTTTTTTTCCTTTAGTACACAAATGCGCAATAAAATGCATTTTTTTCTGCCAAACATGGGTAATTTCTTCTCATATAACCTACTATGTCTGTCGACCATGTATCAATCAGCTAAACAGTTTACCAGATACAAAATCCACCTAAAACTGCAATATCCTTTAATTGTTTTGAGAAGTGTATATATATATATATATATATATATATATATATGACCTATCTGACCTATGTCACACTGTAACTCTCGTATTTATGAACCGATTTGTATGTAATTCGGTGTGTACATAGTACATACCAATGTCTCGACCGAGTTTGTTGGCCAGCTTCATCCGCCATTTTGTTTCAAAATGGCGGACATTTAAAAATTTAAAAAAAATTTAAAATTTAAAATGTGGTACCAAAAAATTAAAAATGGAAAAATATTTTTTTCTTATGTATTTGACCTTTATACAAAGACTCCGTAGCAGTTTTTGTTTTGTCTATATCTTAAAAAATGGCTGAGTTATAGCATTTTGAATTTCTAGCGAAGCTGACATTTTGAAACATCCTGAATTTTGTCACGCGATAAAAGGCGTATTTATGAACCGATTTAGATGTAACTTCGTTTATACATAGTACAGACCAATGTCTCAACCGAATTCGTTGGCCAGCTTCATCCGCCATTTTGTTTAAAAATGACGGCCATTTAAAATTTTAAGAAAAATTTAAATTTGAAATGTGGTACCAAAAAATTGAAAATTGAAAAAATATTTTTTTCTTATGTGTTTGACCTTGATAAAAAGATTCGGGAGCAGTTTTTGTTTCGTCTATATCTTAAAAAATGGCTGAGTTATAGCATTTTGAATTTCTAGCGTGGCTGACATTTTGAAACGCCTTGATGTTTGTCACGCGATAACAGGCGTATTTATGAACCGATTTGAATGTAACAGGGTCTGTACATAGTACATACCAATGTTTCGACCGAGTTTGTTGGCCAGCTTCATTCGCCATCTTGTTTCAAAAGGGTTGCCATTTTTAAAAACAAAATGTAATTTGAAATTTAAAATGAGGTATTAAAAAATTGGAAAATGAAAAAGATTTTTTTTTATGTGTTTGGACTTGATACAAAGATTCTGGAGCAGTTTTTGTTTCTGAAAATTTGTTCTTTTGTTTATATCTTAAAAAGTGGTTGAATTATTGCACTTTGAATTTCTATCATGGCTAACACTTTGAAACGATCTTGTATTTGTCTCGCGATACCACACGTATTCGCCTATTTCGATGGAAGAATTGGATAGTATACATCAATATCTCGACCAAGTTTGCTGGCCAGCTTCATCAGCCATCTTGTTTCAAAATGGCGGCGATTAAATTAAAAATACATATATTTAAAGTGAGCTGAAAAAAAATTAGAAATTGAAAAAGGTTTCTTTCTTAAGTATTTGACCTTGATATAAGGATTGAGGAGCATTTTTGTTTGTCTTTATCCTAAAAAATGGCTCAGATATAGCAGTTTCAATTTCTAACGTGGGTGACATTTTGAAAAATCTGATTTTTTGCCTACGACAGCACTCGTATGTATCAACCGATTCCGATGTGAGTGAGCATGTGCACAGCAATTACTAAGGTCTCGACCAAGTTCACTGGTTAGCCTCATCCACCATGTTGTCTTAAAATGCCAGGCACTTTAAGAAATCGCCGAATTTGGCAGCGAAATATAAGTTACTTTAAATAAAAGCAGCTTGGATAAAGCTGACTAATTTTGCGAAATTCTCATTCATAATGATTTAGTATTGATAAAAATTAGTATTGAATCTCCTACATTCGGTTTCGACTTAATTGAGCTTCGTGTGTTTGAATAATATAAGTTGGCTTTTTTAAAATAAGGAATATAAAAGCTACCTCTTCCTCCCGGCACTGGCCGGAAGGACTTTTTTTCACTATGTTGGCCTTTGCGCCTTTTAAGCAATTACTTTGTACTTTGAAATTTGATTTTCATTTGAAATATTGTATGCAAGTCGAATGTTTCCCTCTGGAATAATTTCCATGTATTAATTCCTTACAGTCATAAAAAATAAAAATTACCATAGGGGGTTAGTTGGACCATTTGACACGGTCAGGTTCACGCAGCGACCCAACTTGACCCGTAGGAATTTGGCTCTGGGGGATTGCAATTTTGATAGTTTTAATGAATATTTTAATAAATATTTACTGTAATTTTAATTAATTTATTATTAATTAATAGGAAGGAATTATTTTACTAATTGACTTCCACGTTATTCCAGTCAATCTTTTTATAAAAATAAGTTATAAAATTGTTTACCTCCTCCCCACATTAAATCCGCTGCTTTATTGTATAAAAACATTTATAACTTTCGTAATTATAGAAAAATTCTTGTTGACTTGGCCTACAGGCACAGGTAGATTTCGAAGTTAAGTACTAATTTCGCCAATAATTAAACAGATAAAGGGAAATGTGATTTTTTTCTTATACACCCCCCCCACACACACACACACACACACTTTTTTTGTTTTTAATTTCTTTTTGCTGTAATAGTTGGTCCTATCCCAAACTTGTCAATATAAAAGTTGTAGATAATATTAAGAAGTTGTATAATAAATTTAACCGGATTTGATATTTTGTGAATTGACGAAGTTATGAATTTTTTTTTATCAACCCACATTTTTTTTCTGCAAATGTTGCTCCTATTAAAAACTTGTCAATGCAAACGTTGCAGTTAATATTAAGAGGTTTTTTAATAAATCAATTCTATTTATATCTATAAATATTTTTTTTAACTTTAGTTCTTTTTTTCTCGAATAAATAACTTTACATTTTTATAATTTTATATCTTAATTTTATATGTTCTTAAAGGAAAGTTGTATGGGAGATTTTCTTTAGGCTATATTGTGTTTTCGTTCGCACGAAATAAAAATTATGATTTGGTAAATGTTTGAACATTTCTTAAACTTCTACACTATCACAACATTGAAAAGTTACGTGAGTTAACTTATGCGGCAGTCGGGACAGGTTGGCCCAACCGACCTGTTGTCAGTTTGACCTTCTAAATAATACTTATAGTTAATATTTTCAAATTTTACTATTGTGACTTCATCCTGAAAATACACTGATAGTGATAACATGAACAGAAATTTAAAATTTTGAATCGTATTTTTTTTTAACTATTAGAAGAAAAAGCGGGTCAACTACCCCCGGTCTACCCTATATAAATGCCAACAAAAATTTTATACTTGATTTAAACAAGCAGGCAAATGTATTGACACATTTTCAAACTAATCGGAATAGTCTAAACCAGTATTTTGAAATTTTATTATATACAATTTTCCATTTAAATCCGCTATTCTAATGCAATATTTTCTGTTCGATGAATAGCAAAATTTAAGAATAGTCAGGAATTCCTACAGAAAAGCATTATAACGCTCTTTGCGGCAATTATCGCTGAACAGACAAACAGCCAGAAAGAACCCAAAAACTTTCCGTGTCTCCACAATGAGCGTGAGCTGATGTTTCGAAAATTATCAATATGCATACTCATTTTTTATAACATACATTAATAGGCATCGTAAATCTATACTTAATCGTTATATTATAAATTCGAGTATATGTATGTATAATGTATAATATAAATATATATATTATACATTATACATACATGTACTCGAATTTATAATATAACGGTTAAGTATAGATTTATTATACTTCTTTATTACATATATATAAATATATGTGCGTGAGTATAAACAACATATTTTCAAATAATTTTTCTTTAGATTTTTATCATTAGTTATCCAGAAAAGTTCCAATTTACAGTTTTTTTAATTAAACTCAAAATGTTATACTGCTTTTTTTTTTTATCTTTTTTCTTTTACAAAAGTGCCAGGCTTCGCAAATTGTTCTCCATTAAGAGTCGAATATCTGTTTTTTATTCATTATTTATTGAAGAAATTTATATTTTTCTTAAAAGAATTAGTTCTGCTTATGTTTACGCATGTTTTCTTTCTTTTCGATTGATTACTGGCGGTAATGTACATCTATAATAAGGAATTGATTGACCATTTTAAGATTCCGTTTGTTAAAAGAGGAACATCATTAGCCTTTGTTTTGAGATTTATTTTATTATAAATCGTTAGACTGCAGTAAAATATGTTTGAATGTAGATATTTGAATGAGCTAAGTTTTGGGGTAGAGAGTTTAAATGAAATTTTTGCATGTTTTACTTAATATCCTATTTATTTTTATTTTTAAGCATTTATATTACCTCATTCCTTCTTTAGAGTGTCTTGCATTTGTTTGCTTTTAAAGACTAAAAATGTACCAACCTTATTTTAAATAGTTATAAAAAAATCTTTTATCGATAATATTTTTCAATTCTTTTCAGTAATTTAAGACTTCAGACTCCGTTATATCAATCTTTTTGAAAATTGTACAATATATCTCGTTGACAAAAAAGGATACTAGTTAAAAGCCTAATATATATATATATATTTGGGGGGGGGGGGGGTGGAGTTCTATACTTTACATATAAAAATTCAAACATTAAAAAATGTTTTTTTTTCTAACATCGAGTGATCTATCTTCAATTAAAGATTTGCGTTAGTCAAGTTCAGATTTAAAATATTCATTTTAAATCTGTACATTTTGTATAAATATGTTCTACTTTAGAAGAAATAAAATATAGGTTCTTTTCAGAAGCTCAAAATCTTATTTTTATGATTCGCTATTGTTTTTCTAATTTCATGCTTGAAAGAATACGCTTATTATGTTGTCATTCACAACTATAATATCAATTTATTCTACAGTTATTCATAGTGAAAATATAAAACTGTAAAAGGATTTATGGAAGATTTTTTTTTTCTGAAAAAGCATTTAAATTATAAAAAACTAAAACACATATTGAAAATATGAGATGCTTTATAACTACATTGATTATACTAAAGAAATATATATAATACTAGTACGTTTAATTCGAATTACCGCATTAACAATATTTTTTTTAATTCCCTGCAAATCTCAACATCTGAAAAGATAAGCGGTTACGACATCCATAAGAATAATACTCACGGTCTTATTTATTATTTTATTGTTATTTATTATTTTGTATAACTTTATTAAATGCAAGTTTCACTGTGCAATTAAATTTGACTAAAAATCATGGAGTATAATGTTTCTGATGATTTACAAACTCAAACTTTTAAAGTAAGAACAAAGATTCAGCGATTAGATTTCTGCATCGGGTTGGGTAACCAGATTTTACTCGAAACCGAACCTACACGATTCGGATTCGGTCGGATTCAAGCTAACTAATTTCGTTACAAGTTGAATTCTGGCCGATTTCTTGTCGGGTTGACTCAAAATGTTTTGCGTTTGGGTCAGTTTCGAGTTATTTTTTGTCTTTCAGCTCAGTTTCTGGTTGCGATTTTTTAAATAAAAAAACTTGTACGTTTAAATATATATGTTTCGATATTAATTAGTGTATATTTTTCATTTTTGTAGAAAAAGATAAAATTAATTTTAGAGATGTAATTGTAGACTACTTTTCAATAATTGTATTAAATATGGCTTAATTCTCCTTCACTTCGGGTTCGGATCATTTTTGTGTTGACGTGTGCAGGATTCGGGTCGGGTTTCTGGTTGGCGAAAATTTTCTGTCTGTGGGGTCGGGTTTTAGGTTGTCTTTAAGTTGAAATTTTGGTTTGGTGTCGGGTACAACTCAATCTGTGTACTATTTTAGTGGCAGCTTATAAAATGACACCGCTTTCAAAATAAAACATTCGCAGTTTAAAAATATTTATGCGATTTATGTTAATCTAAAGTAATAAGAGCTATCAATTTTGTGAATAGACAAATGTATTACTTTTACAAAATGAACTTTTTCCATCTTAAGTTTTCCGCATATGAAACAACTAACGTAAAAATATTTTGACACTTTATCTACTCATGGTACTTGTAAGTACCATTAAAATAACTTGTTATAAAATTCATTTAATAACATATATATAAATATATTTAAAATAAAAGTAATTTGAGTGGGGTTATAAATATTGCACAAAATCCTTATAAATTCAAATTTAATTAATGCTTCTAAAATCCTTCTAAAATTTATTACATGATTATCTAAGTCTTTTAATGTAGTTTATACAATTCACGAAAAATGCTTTAGAATATAAAATTTTCATGAATTCATAATTCTGTACATAAAGAGTTAAAGGATTTTTGAGAGCTTGCTGTTATACAGCTTGCGTGACAACATAAATGTGTATGAATATAAATAAACTGACATATTTCAAATGAGAATTCTAAAAGAAAAAAAAAACAGTAAGAGATTGCATTTTAATTGCATTTATTCAATCTTTTATAAGCATACAATGTTTATTTTTAAAATCACGCCTAATTTCATGACTGCGATTTACATAGATCCAAAAAATGTCCGGTACCATACGTTAATTCCGGCATGGACCTCGTTAATTTAAAATTCGCCGCTTTGATTTACGCTTGATAGATCTCGCGAACTGGAAAATTTATTAAAAATTTATAATTTATGTTAATTTTTTTAAAGACTGACATCAAATAAATAATAAAAAAGATTTGTTTCAACAATGGATTCAGGATTTCTAAATTGTTTCATCAATATATAATCAAAATGTAATTAATATTAAACTATTAAATGATAAGAGCTTTCTTTTAATTACTTATTATTTATATTTTCTACTTTTTGTGTTCAACATATTACGTTTTTGCCGATTCAGAGCTAGTTAGCATATTCTGGCGAGTTTGTTTCGGCGCATCATGAATTCCACTGTTTTTAGGTGCGTTCGTAATTATATAAATACGTAGCACCTATAGCCGTCGTTCAATCCGTCCGTCTGTCCGCATATAACAGAGCAAAAACTACCCAACCGAATCACCGGAAATTTTAAATATACAATTGCTGCAATATTTTGTCGAATCATTTTATATTTTATAGAAATCGAATGTATAGCTTAATTACAGGAACAGTCAAAAGATTTCCGTTACATTACGGCCAATGGGAAAATAATATTTCAAGTGTATTTTAATGATGTTACAGCCTTCCGAATGGTCTGAAATTTTAAATATATATAATTGTTTCAAGATTTTGTCGAGTCATTTCAAATTTTATGGAAATCGGATGCTTAGTTTAATTACAGGGACAGTCAAAATTTTTCCGTTGCATTAACGCCAATGGGGGAAAAATATTTCAAGTGAATTTTAATGATGTTACACCCTTTAGAACAGAAAGAAATTGATATGCACTTATGAAGTGCATTAAAATATATATTCATTACAATATGCGGTGCAAAATATATTTATAAAACTAGTTATAGTACGAACGCACCTCATTTGCCACGTTTGACTAGCAATTTCCAGCTTGTTGTATCACGTAAACAGGTGTAACAATAAAGAATAATGGGCTATTTGTCACCTGCAGTTGGTAAACGGAAATTGCTTACAATTAATTAATTCATATAAATTAAGTTATAAAAATATAAACATTTTACTGTTATCAAAAACACATTTATATACATAATTTTTATAATTCTAGTACACCAGGGAGTGAAAAATCGATAAAAAAAATTCTACATTTAACTACAAAACGAAGTTGAATGAAAGAGTGGTAATGAAACAGTTGCTGGAAGAATATGAAACGAACACAGTAAAATCGATCTGCAGTTAGGTAAGATAGAATTAACTAATTAAAAAATGAAATTTGAAACATTTTAAAATTTCAATACATTTACTACGACACTAAGCAAAACTATTTTCAATTTTTGCAAACGTGAGTTTATATAGGTTATAGATATTCTTTTTAAGGGAGAACTAAGCACACAAATTTGTTTTTCTACCTGAGAAACGAATTGAAGTTAAATAGTGAAAGAAGCATTTTTTAATAAAATTAACACTGAAATACAAACAGGAACAAAATACTGGAGCAAGTTGTTTTAATTCCGAATTAAACTATAATGCGTGTGTTTAAACTAGTACTGCATTATACAACTATTAATGTAACGCATGCCGTGAAATTGTAAATATTGCTTTACATTTGATGCAAAATACTATCAAATCCAAAAAGAGAAACCAATTGAAATAGGTTTATTTTATAAACAAACAGAATTAATATCAGTAAAATGGGAATATTTTGAACATTTTAATAATCTTTATAAATTTAAATATGTATCATTTGATTCATAAAATAAATATAAATAAATCATTGCAAATGTATAGAAAACGATTTTAAGAGGGTGTTTCTACAAATATATTCCCAATTTATTCCATAATAACTCACATGTTTATTTTCTCCTTTTAGATTTCACCATCTTGAAATAATAGCGCAGATTAGACAAATTTTTGAGCGAAAGAAATTTATTCTAAAATGTTACTGGTAGTTCGAAAACGTAAGTGGAGATCATAGACGGTTTGGAAGATAGCTTGAAAGTAGTAGATCCACCTACGCGACTTTTAATCGCTGGTATTAAAGACAGGTTTCAGGAAAATAGAACTGTTCAAAAAGTTCACAGATAGTGTGACGTGAATACTATGCTCGTCAACAAGCCCCGTAAATAAAGAGATGCTGGTGGATGCACTGAGCTTCATAGCAGAACAGACCACTAACTCGTTATTCTGTTGCATTTAACCCTTTAGGCACTGAATTATGAATTCATAAAAATTTTATCTTTTAAAGCATTTTTCGTGAATAGTTTAAACTATATTAGAAGATTTACATAATCATTTAATAAATTTTAGACGGATTTTAGAATGATTGAAGGATTTAGAAGGATTAATTAAATTTGAATTTATAGGGATTTTGTGTAATATTTATATCCCCACTCAAATATTTTATTTTAAATATGTTTCTTAGTATTTTGTAGAATTAGGAAATGCAAAAATATAATGCAAAATATAATGCAAAAATATAAATACAATAGAAATATAGAAATATTTCCGAATTGAAAAATACCTCCTCCCTCCCCCCTCCCAATGCCACGAAATTTGAAAAGATACAAAGGCAAAAGAAATCATAATTTTAAGAATGATTTTGTTTTTTGTAACCAATAATGCTTTTGGAACACGATAAAGTAATGTATCTATAATTCATTCTAAACTGTATTACAACTAATCGATGTATTAAATGAATTTTATAACAAGTTATTTTAATGGTACTTATAAGTACCGTCAGTAGATAAAGGTTAATCCGGCGATCCGCCCATGAATGTAATTGCATAAATTTCGGAAAGACAAGTACGATTAATCACCGATTTTCTTCCATAGTATAGTATGTGCTGGTTAATTTCAATTCAGTTTTCTTTTTTAAATATAAGAAGATGCTAAATATTCACCTAATTAAGTATTTTTTAAAATAACTACTGTTTTTACATAATATCATCACGAATATTTAATTTTATCGTATATAAAAATAAAATTTTATGTAAACTTAACATAACATGTTAAAAATTTTTCTTAATAAATTTTGAAAAAGGTATAAAAAAAATAACCAAAAATCATTAAAAGTATGGCGATTTTTTTAATGCGCCGTTAATGTTAAGAACGTGCATGCTTCTTTACTTGAGCTGAAAAAAAGTATATGTGGTCGCAGCAGAATGTCGACCGGTGAGTTAGCGCTCTGTTCTATTATGAAGCTCAATGGTAGATCTGACCAGATAGCGAAAAGCGACTTAGGACTTTCACAATCAAATGACCATCACTTTTTAAAGCGCCTATATACGGAAGTTACATTCCAAGATTGAATCAGACTCTCGATGAAGATGGCCCATACCATTGTAATCCGAAATCTTATAGTACTTTAAATTACTTATACATTTGAGAGTTCATGTAAAATCTTTTACCATTGCTAAATTTCTAAAATAAACTGAAATTAAAGTTGTCATGTTTATTCATTAATGTGAATATCCCGCAAATATATTTATTAGGTAATTTATTGCTAGTGAATAAGGTAAACAATTTTTAACTGCTTTATGAATCAAAAATCCTCCTAAAAATGCGTACTAATACATTAAACTAATTTCACTGTAAAAATTATCTGATTAGTTAAAACTATTCTTTCTGCATTTTAATTTTAATTAAGTTTATCTCAAAACTATACTCACAAGCTATATATCAAAAGCAAAGGTTGTTTACATTTCCATTTAAGTAATTTTCTTAATCATTAGAATTACTATTTAAATAGGAATTCGAAGTGCTGAAATGATGACACCCTCTTAGAAAGATTCTTGAAAATATGAAATACGGATATTAGATAATCTTATTCAGTAACTTTTATGATACTTCATAAAAAAAACTTACATGCAATAATTTTCAAAGCATTTCATAATTTAACTTAAAAACTATATTATTTTAAAGTCAGTAGAATCTCAGAATATTAAGGTCTTCCAAATATTTTATAAGATTTAAAGTACGCTTACTTTCTTATATTTGTATGCTATATGTAAATGAAATAAGTATAAAATATTTTATAATCAACTTTTCGTAAGGTAGATATAAATATTGAAATTTACACTTTATATGCTAATGAAATAATCTTTTTTATTTTTTTTTTTTTCAACAAATGTATTCTGTAAATTGCGTGTGAATGTTGGATATAAAAATAAATAATGCTGTTATGTCGATATTCAAGTTTGGAAAAATTACCATTTATAACATATTATACGGCACATAATTCTATAAGTTACTGTAAAATATCTTAAATAAACTATACTACCAATCAATACTCAATATGTTCTTTCAGGTTATTGAAGAAAATGATATTATAATGGTTAACAACGAGAATTACACCTGTTTTAATTTTAATTCAATTTTGTGTACCTCACAATGTATCCAAATCTTTTAGAACTTCATTAAAACTATGAATTTATTATTTCATTATTTATGTTACTGAAAAATTTAACGAGTTTATTATAAAATACTGACATTTCTGAAGTTGATTTTATACTCTTTTTGTGGTAATTTAGTCATTAATTGTTGTAAACTAGAAATAAGATAAATCTTTCTTCATCTAGAAAAATATAATGTAAGTACCAATGAAAATGCAGAGTAACTTCTTCTGAGTTGCCTATGATTATCCGAAAATCGTTCTTTATCTTCAAAATCCACAAAAATTCACAAATCTTCGAGATTTAAAAAAACATTTATAATAGCGCGTTCACACTGGGATATTGGAACTGTCTTAAACCACCGAACACTCTTAATTGTAGGTGGTGCTCTCCCGGAATTGCAAACCTGTTCACATCAAAAAACTCACCTAAGATAATTCAGTGAACGTCACTGTTTTGTTTGCGCATGTGCTTAAGATAAAACCGCCCGCAACACCCAATCAGTTAATGTGAAGCTTTACAGCTAGCGAGAGTAAAATGATCGTAGCCCGAAGAAAGTTGAAACTCTCCCAGAGAGTTTGTGGAACTCTCTCAAAGAGTTTAAGAGAGTTCGGCAGTTTAAGATAGTGCCGATATCCCAGTGTGAACGGAGTATAAAAACACGGTTTCTTTTGCATCCACTGATTTTCGAAAACCTCTCCGAGTAGTTTTAATAATATATTAATCAGTTTTTTACAAACTGAAATATCATTTTTCAGTCTACTACCAATTCTAAATTAAACAGTTGTAGACGCGGATTATACATACGCAATAATAACAAAATAATAATAACTTTAATGTCAGTGCTAATAATGTTCCTCCTGTTTTTTAACAAACTGTTTATCCTATTTGTCTTTAAAACATATTTGTTGAACGTAAAATGTTTACTTGAGGATTGATAGAATCAGTAAAACCTATATTGCAAGTTGCGAAAACTGATTAATACACTACAAAAACTAAGAAACATTTCCAAAAATCAGTATAAATAACAAAATAATAATAACTTTAATGTCAGTGTTAATAATGTTCCTCCCTTTTTTTAACAAAAAGTGTATCCTGTTTGTCTTTAAAACATATTTGTTGAACATAAAATAGTTATTTGAGGATTGATAGAATCAGTAAAACCTGTATTGCGGATTGAGAAAACTGATTAATACACTATAAAAACTAAGAAACATTTCCAAAAATCAGTATGAATAACAAAATAATAATAACTTTAATGTCAGTGTTAATAATGTTCCTCCTGTTTTTTAACAAAAAGTGTATCCTGTTTGTCTTTAAAACATATTTGTTGAACATAAAATATTTACTTCAGGATTGATAGAATCAATAAAACCTGTATTGTAAGCTGCGAAAACTGATTAATAGAATTCAAAAACTAAGAAACATTTCCAAAAATCAGTATAAATAACAAAATAATAATAACTTTAAAGTCAGTGTTAATAATGTTCCTCCCTTTTTTTAACAAAAAGTGTATCCTGTTTGTCTTTAAAACATATTTGTTGAACATAAAATATTTACTTGAGGATTGATAGAATCAGTAAAACCTGTATTGCAAGTTGCGAAAACTGATTAATACACTACAAAAACTAAGAAACAGTTCCAAAAATAAGTATAAATAACAAAATAATAATAACTTTAATGTCAGTGTTAATCATGTTCCTCCTGTTTTTTAACAAACAATATATACTGTGTGTCTTTAAAACATATTTGTTGAACATAAAATGTTTACTTGAGGATTGATTGAATCAGTATAACCTGTATTAAAGTTTGAGAAAACTGACTAACACTAGAACGCCAGAAGGAGTCGATTCGACTCCGGCGATATGATTAAATGTCTATTGGAACGAGAAATTCTTTCACAAAATAAGTTAAATTTAAAAAACGCTGATTTATGTTAAATAAATCAGTCAAATAATTTTAAATAAAAATTCTGGTGTAAAATATTTTTATGAAACTTGAGTAAAATTTCCGGTCATTCTAGCGTTAATATACTATAAAAACTAAGAAACATTTTCAAAAATCAGTATAAATAACAAAATAATATTATCTTTAATGTCAGTGTTAATCATGTTCCTCCTGTTTTTTAACAAACAATCTATCCTGTTTGTCTTTAAAACATATTTGTTGAACATAAAATGTTTACTTAAGGATTGATAGAATCAGTATAACCTGTATTGCAGGTTGAGAAAACTGATTAATACACTGTAAAAAGTAGGAATCATTTCCAAAAATCAATATCAGCAAAAGAAACTTTGTTTTTAGAAATGTTACTTCAAATATCGAAAAAATTGGTTTTCTGTTGTTTTTAATGATAAAGAATGCTTTTCGGAATCATAGGTATATCATATTCAATGATCGATACATTATATCTTCTTAAATTAAGAAAGATTTGTCTCCTTTTTACAGTATGCTTGTTACAAAGTGAAAAAGTAATTTTTATAAAGCGGAATATTTTATTAATATTTCAGACTATTACAACTATTTTAGTATTTTATTCATTATATATTTCTGTATAAAATATTTCTATTATTTCAAATAATCCTAAAAAAGTATTATAAAGCTTATAATACTATAAAAAAGAAATAAATATTATAAATGATAAATAGTGTACAAGATTGTTTTAATTTTAAACAATCAAAGATTGATCGTTTTAATTGTTTTATTTTTTCTTTCAAAAAAACATTTTTTTGATTTAATTAAAATATTAACTACCGATAAAGTTAATTAGCTGTTTTTTTTTTCAAATTTATAACTGAGTGCAAGCATTTAATGTGAAAAATCTACATATAAATCCCGTTATCTACTAGAATTAACTTTTTATTGCGTAAAAATATTCTTATTTTAACTTAAATTTCTCGTACGTAATTTACACAAATCTCATGGTCAATTTATACCTAAATAATGCCTGCATCTTTCATAAAATTAATTTCTGTTTTTCAAAATATCCATTATTTTGCAATCGATTTAGACATTTTTTCCACCTTCGGACATTTTTCTATGCCTAAATCCAGTGTTTATTATTATTCAGCAGACAGCAATCTTATAAAATGGAAAAAGTAAACGAAGCATGAAGTAGTTTCTTAATGACGGTTTTCATTGCTAAGATATTAGATACTTTTGCTAACAAACAAGAAAAGTTTTTCTTTCATGTCTTTAATCAAATTATCAGTTTTATTATTTATCAGAAAACATTGATAAAACACTATTGAATAGCTAAAAATGAGTTACAAAATTTTACTTTTCATAAACTTTTAAGATGCTGGTGGCCAAAATCAGCAATGAACATTTTAATCTTGAAATTGTCACAGAAAAAAAATAGCCATTCGTCTACAAATTTTCTTCTTTTAATTTATGTTATAAAAATAAGCTTTGGAGTTCGGCGTTATAGAGAAACTGTACCAAACTGCGCGCACCTAATTTTGTCGTCATATTTGGCTTTTTTGGTAACTTTTACGTTGGGTACCAAATGGGAATTCGTAGTAGTTTAATAATTATGAAGGTTTAAAATTTGGAATTTCTAAAGTTAAATTTATTTGAAATCTTTGAAAATAGAGGGTAGAACTTTTGCAAACAAATGCGGATAACTGTAAATGTGGATTCATATATTTGAAACTTCTAGAAATCAATTTCTGTTTAAAGATGAATAGTTACAAATCCTAATTTATTTCGAAATTATGAATTATGTGTTTGTCATGAAAATGTTAGAATTTGGTGCAATTTCTATGTGAAGACAATCCCCTAAGCTTTTTTTAAACATAACTTTTTAAAAAAATGTTATTTTCGGTGCAATAGCTAATTCTATTTTTGTGATAATTTGGATATTAAAATATATGTGTTTTCTCTGTACCGTACTTTAAAGTAGATAAATTGTGTAAGACAATCCCCTAAACTTTTTTTGAACATATCTTTTTTTTTTAATTTTTATTTCCAGTACAATAGCTAGTTCTATTTTTGTAAAAATTTGAATGTTAAAATTTATGGGTTTTCTCTGTACTGTACTTTAAAGAAGATAATACTATTACTTCACATACAATAATTGTAATTGATAATGATAAATTTGGCAATACTTTGGTAGCAAATATACTTCATGTTATGTTTCTTAATCGGTTTGTGTTGGGGTTAGATAAGAAAAATCATTTATATCATATTATTATATAAATTAGAAATTATATCATAACATCTATTATAATGTGTGTTAGATCAACTTAATAATAATAACACAAAACACTTCTGCACGAACAATAATTTATATTACACAATTTATATTTTATTTTTTTTACTTTAATGAAAATAATTTTCATTTTAACATATTTACTTCAATCATTATCATTATTTCTATGAACAAAACATGCGGTTATATGTGTTTAAATTTCTTAACTATAAAAAGAGCTAAAGACCTACAACTTCAGATAATTAATTTTTATCATTTAAGTATTAATTTTTATAACTTCAATTTTTAATTTCTTTTGTGTTAAATAAAAACACTAAACTTGTCTACAATAATTTTTAAATATAATAAAATTAAAATATTTTTAATTATTTTAAATCTTTAAGATTTTATTTAATTTTTTCTTTAAATATCTAAATTCACCAACCTTATGAATATTTTATTAGGTTTTCTAGCGTCAATCACATTTCTTTACCTAAAGAAATACAGAACTCATCAATATAAATAAATCCTTGAATAACATTCGTTTTAATTTGTTAGTTTCCTTAAACAAAGAAAAATCAAAATCAAAAAACCAAGTTGTTATTTTAGATATAAGTAAAAATAAATAAAACTGAAAAAAAGCAATTTATATTGAAGATATCTCTTTCAAATTTCTTTTTTTTCTTATATCTTAAATTACATCCTCAAAAGAAAAATTTAATTTATAAATAGTTTCTCTGTGACAGCAGGAAAAATAAAAAATTCTAAACAATAAAAAGGGTTTATTTGAAACAATTTTCTATTTATTTTTCAATTTGGAATATTCAAATGAAAAATATAATATGGATTAAGAAATTTTCATTATAAAAATGTGGTATTGAATGAGAATATCAAATCATGTGGATATTATTATTTCATAAATGGAAGTCTAAAGATAGCATTGAAGAGTTGGGAGATCAATATGGCCGAGACTTCATTCCAAAATAATTATCGAGATTTTAAAGTAATTTACTTGTGTATGTCTCTAAAATAGTGATTACGCATGAAAATAAATTGAAATTAAATAAACTACACACAATAGACTTAGTAAATTTCCTTTTAGCAAAGCATAAAGTAAGAAATAAAATATACTAAAAGAATATATATTTTGCAAGCAATGAGGAAGAAGCTAGGCTGTAAAATGGAGTTTATTTAAAATTGCCGCGCCATACTTCAGAACAGACTTCTTCTTATATACTATTTTATATATTATTTGTATATGTACTTCTTATATACTATTTTATATATTATTTGTATATGTACTTCTTATATACTATTTTATATATTATTTGTATACATATATTATTTTAAACCGCTTACATTTATCACAATCCGTCATAAAATGTTAGATGAGTCTAGATCTTGAATTGAAATATCTTACGCAGCAATCTGTAAGAAAAGCTGACGATTTTGGACGAGACCATACCCGTACACCAGAGTCACTGGTAAAATCCCTTCATATTCCGAAAATAAAGTTCTGAAGAGCTTCAGACAGTCCAAAACTGTTCAACAGAAGTCACAGTCTTAATGCTCTAACTAATGAGTAGGTACAGCATTTATTTCTTACTTACAATTTTTTATATCTTAATTATAAAGTAATAATTATTTGATTTTGACATTGAATATTTTATCAGTAGTTTTTAGGATAACTAATTCACAGAATTATCATAGATTCGAATTAGAATGTATATAGGACATTATATGAGACATACATTATGTAATATAAATTTTAATGGGTTTACCATAAAAACGTCCTTTTCAGTATTTATATTTACATAGTAATTATCGTGATCTGAAAAAAAAGTGATCCATTAACAAAACATATTATAAAAATTTTCGATATGAACGATAATTTAGGTCTTAAATATTATAGTCTAATTAAATGTTGCTTCAGCAATATTAATCATTGTCATCTTCTCTGCATGAAAAACATACAATTATGCATAGCTAGTTATGTGATTTTTCTTGCAGGAGAAGAAGGTTATTTCTAATGCTATTTTCGCTCAGCTAGGGACAGCAGAAAATATCGATATGCTGAATGCTATCTATTTTGACATTGATTATAGATTCATTATATTATGTCAATATATTCATTTCTTACATGTGATGTATCATCTTAGACTTTACTTCTTAGAAATTAATACTTTACATGTGAAAATTATCTGTAAGCAATTTTCGTGTACAGTTTTAAATAATTATAAAGGCGAAGGTTTGGTGGTTCTGTGCAAAACAGATAATGATTTTAGAGAAACTCAGTGTTGATTTGATATCAACGAAAAAATACATCACACTTTACCCTAAGGACCAGTGTCCTAAAAAGATTTGTATAGGGGGTCTCTCCTACTACAACGAAACTAATGTTATTGTTGATAGTTTATATAAGTATGGCTTCACTGTCACATAAGCTGCCATACTAAAAAAACCGTATGTCCAATGCGCTTACATATGGTTTATTTTCTACCAACTAAAAACTTTGAAGACATCTACAAAATTAGATAAATTCACTAAATTTCTGTAACTATTGCTTTCAAAAGCTATCAAAAGTAAAACAATGTTACCGTTGTCACCTCTTGGAGATATGAAACTGTACCTAAGTGCGTCAAGTGCGGCGATACACACCTTAGCCATGACTGCCCTTCTAAGGGTCGTATCACGCCCGAGTCTGCGAACTATGGGCAAGCACATCCAACCACCTACCGAGGGTGCATTAAAAACCCCCCATAGACTTTAAAACAATATAAACAACTAAAATCAGCCAAAATTAAAGATAAAAAGTTATGACAGAAATCCAGTTGTTAGTGGAAATCTTAAAAAATTTCAGCTATCCTAAAAAGAAACCAAATGATAAAAGTAATACAAACTCACATGAAACTACACCAGAAAACTCCAATGCCCCAGTTGAGGAGAATTCTTCTTCCCTAACTAATGAAACTTCTAATACCTCTAATACTAACGCTGATACTGTTACTCCAACCACATCCGCCAATATCCTACTTAACTACACTAATGATATTCAGGAAATTTTTAAGACGTTGCAGGATATTAAGAAAATTTTTCAAACAACCAATTAAAATGTAGCAAACATATTGCTAATATCAATCTAAAAAATATTCTAACACTATGGGAAAAATGCTTGTTATTATAAAAGAGTTCGACAATTTTGCAAATGATATAACCCTCCCAAACCATGTCTAGATTTTATTTAAATTCTGTTATTGTGTTATCCTGGAATTGTTCCAGACCTTAATAATTAAATTAATTAATTTTGTCTTTTTATTGCTGAGCATAATGATATTGATATATTTCATATTTAAGATGTCTATAACCCTAATACTTGTATTAAAATTTCTATCTATAAACTTTACCACACCCCACGACCTGGTTTTAATCAGGGCGGAACTGCCATTTACATTAAACATCACATACCACATAACACTGTCCAACAAACGAAATACACCGGTCTTGATTATACGGGAATTGTTGTACAATTGCCACATATTAATATAAATTTGTTTCAATTTACGCTAGATATTCATGACTTTCCCCTATCAATAACATCACTCAATTTTTCCCACAAAAATACACACTGCTTCATCACTGGAGATTATAATACTCACAATAGGTGGTGGAATTGTCATTCAACCCCCTGCCTTGGCAGTTCACTACACACTTAGAACTTAGTCTACATTTACCACACACACCTACACACTTTGAGTATGGTAACTCCCATCCCTCCATTATTGATTTTGCCATTTCAAAAAACCCTTCTTTCCCAATTTTTGCTACTGTTATAAATGACCTCAATTCTGACCACCTACTCGTTTGTTTTCAAATTGATCTTCTTAACCCCCTCTCCTCTCCCATTCGTGTCTGTGGAATGGATTAAATTCAAAAACATTCTACATAAACCTGATTTAACTTTTCCCACCATTAACAGCACTTGTCATATTGTCATTGCTGTCACTAATTTTCAAAAATTAATCATAATCGCACAAAAACAAGTAACTTATCATATGTTAAAAATAACTATTCCTACACATTCCTAACTACATTCACAACATTTGCAAACAACGCAAAAACATCCGACGGCTATTTTAAAACTCTACAGATCCAACTTTAAAACCTGTTATTAGACGCCTCAAAGACAAAATTAGAAACTTGATTTGAAAAGAAAAACAAAATATCTGGAGCAATTTTCTTAGTTCCCTTTCCCCAGAAGATAACTATCTTTGGAAAACTTAACAATAACTATACTCCTGTTTTCCCACACACTTCTTTTAATACTTCGACCTACACCTATTAGCAGAAATTCTTTATAAAACGTAGTTCTCCTTTAACCCTTATCTGGCTAGCCCTGAACAGTTTTTTAATGTTCATGAAACTGTTCAAAATTTCTTAGTTATCTCTCCTACTAATCCCCCTACGGAAATCGAGTCAGTCATCATCTCTAATATTATCGAAAACCTCTAAAATCGTAAAGCCCCTGTATATGATAACCTCTCCAGTATTGCACTAAAAAATCTACATTTCAACTGCGTTTTTTATTTAACTAACCTTTTAAATGCTTTTCCTAAATTCTTCTATTTTCCTAAAATTTAAAAAACTTCAATAATTTCTCCTATCCTTAAACCTCAATGCAACTTTTGCCCCATTTATCATTACTATCGTGTATTTGTAAAGTTGTTGAACGAGTCATTAGGTCCCAGCTCCAGGACATTTTAGAGGAACAGAACATTATTATTCCAGAAGAATTTCGCTTCAAAACTAAACACTCTACAGTACATCAACTTCTCCTTATTTTGGAATTCATTAGTGAAAACCTCAACATGAACACTACAGTTGCGTAGTTTTTCGCTAAATCTTTTGATAGGATATGGCATATGGGCCTTACTTACAAATTTATTAAGCTTGGTATTCATGCTATAATCATACACCTCATACATTCTTATCTTAGTGACCGCACTTTTTGCATGCGCATTATTAATATCTTATCTACAATCTACTGTATACTTATAGGCATACTTCAAGACTCCGTCTTTGGTTCTATCCTGTTCAACTATTTTTTAATGATATTCCACGAACACTGTGGAATTATCTTGCCTTATATGTGGGCTACAGGGCAATGTACGCCTCTGTACATCACCTATTCACCCTATACAAAATTCCCCAAACTCGCATTAATGATTTCATTAACTGGTCTACTCAATGGCGTGTTAAGCTTTACCAACAAAAACTGTTGATATGTACTTCTTAGAAATTAACGTATCCTAATCGCATTACTCTCAGTAATACTACTATTCCATGGTATAACCGCTCAAAATATCTGGGAATTACCCTTGACAGGATACTTACATGGAGCAAACACTTCATTAATATCTGAGGCAAAGTTATTGGAATTTCTAAATCACTTTCACCTCTTCTTAAAAGCAATACATTATCTATTAAAAACAAACTCCTATATAACGCATGTATAAGATCTATACTAACCTATGCTTGTCTAGTGTGGGGTTTCGCATCTCAAACTAATATTAACTACTTTTATAGAGCACACAATAAAAAACTTCGTACTATTAGTAATGGCACTCGTTATCTTCGTAACCCCACTAACCGTAGGGATCGTGGAACTACTTCACTCAAAAAAAGATATAACCAGTTATCAAAAAAGTTCTATAAAACTGTTTATAAAATTCCAAATCAAATAGTCACAAAATTACCTGACAATGAGGCAGAGTTGGGCAAATTTGTAATCTCCATAATCCACAGTATAATTACAAGTTAATTGTATGTTATTGATTGTAGTTACATACATTCAAACGCACAAATTTCGTCAAATAATGGGATGGCGAAGGTTCCGGCTACAGTGCTGCAAGAAATTTTTAAAGCATGTAATTTTAACTATAATTAATTACATGCAATTAAACTGTAATTGCATTGCAATTATAAATTTACACAACTCTACTATGCGATATCTGACCCCGCTAATCGTAAACGACCTAAATATACGCTTTTACTTAATGCCCAAGACTGATATTTCAGCACTCTTCACCTATCCTTAATCTTTCTTTGTCTGTTTCTGTCTTTGTATTATCTTTAAAAAAATAACTGTTAACCTGCTTTTTAAGGACTTTTTAACTTAATATTAAATACATGGCTTCTGAAACGAGTCTTTTTTTTTAGATGTGGAATTCCCACGGTAACGTTTTCGCCTGTTCCTTAAGAATTAATGGAGACTTATTATTTTTATATTTTTTCTTTTATTTTCATATATTGTTAAACTTCTTACTAATTTAATATTCTCTCATCTCAATTTCTTTTTTATTAAATATTTTAATTTTTTTTTCTCATGTGGCAACCATCCACATCTAAACGTACTTTTTTTTACGTTTCCCGAATACCTCAGTAGAACGAATTACCTCTGTACTGGATGTCAAAGTCCATAATGTTGATCGCATTCTTCAATTGTTCCAGAAATATATCACAATACGCAATTTTTAAAAATAGTGGTACGAATAGAATATAGAAATAGTCACCAGTCGCCGCCCTGCACATGATGGAGCACAACGTACTAGACTTCATTTTAGTCTGCAAAAAAGATCCTTTGTTGAAAAGATTAGTAACCGTAGACGAATGTTGGATACTTTATGACAACGTAGGATGCAAAGAATTCTGGTACAGGCAAGACAAAGTTCCCATTCCCGTCTGTAAAGCCGGCCTACACCCGAAAAAATTTTGCTCTCTTTTTGGAAGTGTGTTCTCTACAACGAGCTACTCTCATCAAACCAAACCATCAACACTGAAAACCTCTGCTCGCAACTCGACGAACTGGAGGAAGTAATAGCCATGATACGCCCCGAATTAGCAAAAGGAAAAACATGTTTCGTCCAAAACAACGCCAGGTCATACATATCTTTGACTGCCTGAAACAAAAAACGTCTTTCATTCGAATAAGACGTTCTGCATCACCCTCCCTACTCTTCTGACATTGGTCAGTCCGACTACTATTTTTTTGTTTCTTTCAAAAAATCCCTTTGCCAATAAAAAATTAACTCTCTGAGTGACATAAAAGATCATCTCGATAAATATTTCTCCAATAAATCACAAATGTTTTGGAACGAAGGAAAGATGGCAAAAGGTTGCTGAACAGGATAGCACATATACAGCGTGCGGCAGGTATTTAAGAAATAATCAACGCCTGCTTTCAAACAGCAATGTACACTAGAGGTAGAGCGTTTTCTCTTAACGTTCTGTACAGGTGAACAAATACAAGCTGGCTGACATCACTCATTGAAATCACTGCCAGCCGTAATAACCGCCTCAACAGGCGGCCAAAACTGATTGCAGGTAATGAGCATTGAGTGTTGGGAATATTTGCCACTGCTTACACAACGTCTGCCTAGAGAGCCGCAACATTGTTGTGTAGATAACTATTGGAGTTCCTCTCGACTACGCCACATACGTAATAGGCCATTCGGATAATACATCGGTAGCTGGGGGAGCCAACATGTTGAGAATGAGATGGTCATGAATGCTTTGGCCATCCAGTTTTGGCTTGTATGAGCTGTATGATATAATGCAGAGCCTTGAACCACGTACGGCTTCCCACGTGTTAAGAAGTAATTTGGTGTTTTAACAGCTCGGTATAAACAACAGCGTTGACTCTGGCATTATGAAGAAAGGAATGTGGAGGCATCGGATCGTTTAACTTCTCACGACCCCCAAAGAATCATCAGTGAGTCTGAAAATTTTCTACACATATCTGTCAGAACTTCTTTGATGATTTTACACCATCACCTATCTTTTTGCGGTCCACTTTCTAGATCTGGGGAAAGTTATTCTCATTGAAAAGAAGCAAGAGCATTTCTGGCTCCTCTTGATGTTTCAGAATGTTACGGAGGCGCTTTTCTCAGTCCATGCGGTTGGCCCTGGTTCTCTCGTGCAAGAACTGTACACTCCTCATAGCGCATAACCTCTAACGATGGTCTTCATGAATCACACATCAGATTATGGCCTCATCAACTTCCATCTTCCCAGCAAGTGCGCTAATCTACTTCGTAGGATTTTCACTTGATTTGATTGACGAATTCCGATGTCTAGATGATTTCATATTGCTGACAATGTCGTTCCCTGCATGAAACCTGACAGCCTTCAATTTCCTCCTTACATTAAAGACGAATGACCGGGCGAGTTTCAAGAATGTGGCAACCACTAAATCGAAGCGTTTCTTCAGCCAATGAGCCAGTGACAGCATGCATCTTTATTTCCTCAGTTTGTCTAGATTCTGACATAATTACATGTAACAGAAAAAAGATTTGTAACTACGATATACAAAGTGATATTTCACCTATAACGTGTGTTCCCAAATACCTGCTGCACCTTGCATAATTCTATAAAATCTTGCCGTTTTCGAAATTTCGCGTGGTTCATTTTTTGTAATAAACGAAAGAAATTTTGGGGCAATCTAATATTTTCAAAGAAATAAAATAATCGCCGAAGAAAACTCTTTCAATTTTCGCAATCGTTTAATAAGGATAAGAATAAATTTACGCAGTCAGAAAATTTATTATTATATATTATAATTTACATGATTTTTGATTAAACATTCTTATCAAAATAAGAAAGTAAAGACAAAGATCATTCCTTACTACATCCCATTGCTTCACACGACTTTTCAGTTCGCCAAGCTGTCAAAAATATTTCGGGGTGCTTCCTGTTTTGTCTTTATTTGTTTGTGAATCATATCTGACACGTATGTGTTAATTTTAATTTTTTTTCTTTTGTATAATGAAACAAATTTATTGCTATCCAACAAGTGAGTTTCTAACAGTAGTATGATTTCCGAAAAGGATATTTGGAGATATTTTATCAAAATTATTAACACTTATGTTAAAAAATATTTTGAGCAAAAACTAAACTGGAAAATATCGAAACCTAAATGGCTATATAAATGTTGTGTTATGAAAGTAAATTGCTTAATAATGCAGTATTATAAATATTCAAAATTTGTCATTACTTCAGTGAATTCTGAAATAAAACTAATAATTTCCCTTCATCTTATTTTATTTACATACCAAATAACAGCAAGGCCTATCATATAATTTATATGCAAATGTGTTTTAATTTAAAAATAAATTAGAATAAAACTTTTACCGTATTATGCCATTCTACTCGCACATAACTGACCATAATTTCCTTAAAAATTTCTTGAATAAATTTCTTCATTTTTTTTTCAAACGCAATAATTACTTTACTTTCCAACTTTTAGAAAATATTTGCCGGCAGAAAAAATAATTAAAGTTTTCCATTTCCGAAGTTTTAAAATTATCCAGTCCCTCATTAAAATTTGCGGATAGTTCTGAATATTAAAATTTTTCTTTCGACTTCGACTTTACTTTTTATCTCTTGTCTTATTAGAACGCATTAAAATCGGGATTTAAATTGTATTTTTCCATAAGTTCGTTGAAATGAACGTATAAGAAATTCTATAAGGAATGTGTGCATTTTTGTCTTTAATTGATCTCTTTTAAAAGTAAAAAGAAATTGCGAAGAGTTTTAATGACTTGCAATTCCATAGGATAAAAATATTCACTTTTTTTTATAAATGTGTGAATAAAAAGGTATTTTATTAAAATAGTTCATTTATATTCGTAAATTGTATGCACTAAAGGAATCATTATTTTAATCTTTAAAAACATATTTGTATATAGTAAAAAATATTTCATCAATTCAATTTTCTAGCTCAGAGGCCATCAAATCTTGATAGCTTATGTGTCTGTAGGTTCTGTATGTAAATATGTACGTGTTTATGAACGTAACGCAATAACTCTTGATACAAGTATCTGATTTGCTTCAAAATTTGGTAAATAGGTGCATTTGATAAGGCGCTTCACTGATTAGTTTTGGTGGTTCATTGGTTAAGTATAAAAAGAGAGAACGGGTGACTAATTCCCCCATAATATAGCTTAATCACTTTTTCATGCAGAATTATCCGGTTTCCTTCAAATTTTGAAAATATGTTCGTTCTGATAGGGCGCTTCCCTCAATAGTTTTGGGGGTTCATTGGTTAAGAATAAAGGATGAAAACGGGGGGAGCTAATTCCCTATTAATTTAGATAAAAGGGTTTTCACAACTTGGTGTGTACATAGTACATACCAATGTCTCGACCAAGTTTGGTGCCCAGCTTCATTCGCCATCTTGTTTCAAAAGGGCTGCCATTTAAAAAAAAAAATTAATTTTAAATTTAAAATGAGTTATCAAAAATTGAAAAATGAAAAAGATTTTTTTTTATGTGTTTGACCTTGATACAAAGATTCCGGAGCAGTTTTGTTTCGTATATATCTTAAAAAATGGTTGAATTATACTACTTTGAATTTCTAGCATGGCTGACATTTTGAAACAATCTTATATTTGTCACATGATAACACGCGTATTTTTTAACCTATTTCGATGTAAGAGGGCATGTGGATAGTATATCGTAATGACTCAAACAAATTCGCTAGCCAGATTCATCAGCCATCTTGTTTCAAACTGGAGGCCATTAAATTAAAAAAAAATTATATTTAAAGCGAGGTTCAAAAGAATTAGAAATTGAAAAAGGTTTCTTTCTTAAGTATTTGACCATTATATCAGGATTCCGGAGAATATTTTGTTTTGTCTTTATCTTAAAAAATAGCTCAGATATAGCAGTTTGAATTTCTAATGTGAGTGACATTTTGAAAAATCTGATTTTTTGCCTGCGACAGGAACCGATTCCGATGTGAGTGAGCATGTGCACAGTAATTGATAAGGTCTCGACCAAGTTCACTCGTTAGCCTCATCCACCATGTTGTCTTAAAATGGCAGGCACTTCCAGATATCGCCGAATTTGGCAACCAAATATAAGTTACTTTAAATAAAAGCAGCTTGGATAAAGTTGACTAATTTCGCGAAATTCTCATTCATAATGGGGAATGTGTGATTTAGTATTGATAAAAAGTAGTATTGAATCTCCTATAATCGGTTTCCACTAAATTGAGCTTCGTGTGTTTGAATAATATAAGCTTGCTTTTTTAAAAATAAGTAATATGAAAGCTATCTCTTCCTCCCGGCACTAGCCGGAAGGACTTTTTAAAAATATAGGTGAAACAAAAAATGCTCTGAAATTTTAGTACTAAGGTCAAACACATAAGAAAAAAAATCTTTTTCAATTTCTAATTTTTTCGTACCTCATTTTAAATTTTAAATTAAAAAAAATTAAAAGGCCGCCATTTTGAAACAAGATGGCGAATGAAGCTGCCCAACGAACTCGGTCGAGACATTGGTGTGTACTATGTACACACGAAGTTACATCCAAATAGGTTCATAAATAAGAGAGTTATAGTGTGACAAAGATCAGATATATATATGGATATATATGTACACACGAAGTTACATCCAAATCGGTTCATAAATAAGAAAGTTACAGTGTGACAAAGATCAGATAGATAGTACATACCAATGTCTCGACGTAGTATATATATATATATATATATATATAACCATTAATTAAACATAACCTACCACCGTCAATTATTATGAATTAAAGCTGTAAGTATTAAAAAAAAAATTATTATAAGAATTATTATGGAAGAAAAAAGAAAAAAGTGGACACCGACAAAAATTGAAAAGCTTATACATTGAATTACGTTATCAAGGGCACAGAATTCAATGATATAAGCAAAATGGTTGTTTTCTGTGGGAAAAATAAGCTAAAGCTAATAATTATTTTCCCCTGTGCCCGAACAACCATTAAAATCAAGTGAATTGATTAAAAATGAAAGCAGAATAGAAACAAATAATATGAAATAGAAGAATCAATAAAACGTATTTAAATATTTATAGGATATAAAATATAAATAATAAACACCATACCGATTAATATTTCAGTATTTTACAAAAATCCATGCGCACATGTCTACCAGTATATCAAAAAGATTAAGGTGAATAAAACAGTTAAGAAATCACAGTAAATGATACCAAAGGATGCAGTTAATACATTTTTAAATAAAATTTGAAATACCTTGTTAAACACATTTAATCTAATATAAAATAAATAGATATTAATTACATTATTTAAAATGCACTATTAAATTAATTAATAACAGTTTAACAATATCGTCAAAATTTAGCTAAAAATATCCCCTGGTGTATAAATTATAACTGAAATGGAGCTAGAAAAATTAAAAATTAGAGCTATCTTAAAGAGACAAATTTGGTGCTGCCATCTATTATTACTTATATTAAACATCTATCGCAAGATAAATATTTGTAAGCATTTGAATGTAAATAACTGTTTAAACAGCAAAACCAAACATATCCTTATATATAGAGAATTATAAACCTAATACAAACCACACAATGTATTTAAAAACTATTGTTAATAAAATTTAAAAGCATACAATATATTCTATTAGCTAACTTATTTAAACTAAACTAAGAATTTAAATAATTCTAGAACATTGATAATATATAGCATATAGCTATATGCTATAAAACAAAATAAATTAAGTAATAATTAATATAAATAATTATTAAAAATAATATAAAAATTATTTTTTAATGAATTATATATAAGATATTTATAAAATGAACAGGAAATAAAAAACATGTGGAAGTATATAGAAGGTTAAATGATACTTAAATTCCCATTAATTAAAAAGCACAAATATAGAGTGTGGATTATTTTCAGACATCCATAAAAATCCATAAAGTATGAATGTGGGACATTCAAAAACATTAAACCGATAATAAATATTAAAAAGAATAGAGGAATAAAAATAAAAATAATTACCCAATTTTCATGCATACAGTATAACTATATTTATATTAAACATACTTATATGTATATTATTCACTATAAGAATGACATACTATTAGTAATTAATATGATATTGTCCTTAGTAAATTAAAATTTAATAACAAATAATTGTAAATTAGATTAATCAATAATTAAGCTAATTTTAATATTAATGAAATTCTCCAATTACATATAAAATATCAATTCAACATCCATATAAAATACGTAACAAAAATATAGTAATAATACAAGAGCCCCCCCCCTTTTTTTAAATAATTAACCATTGCGTATTATCCAGACAACACCACCCTCCTCCGTACTCTAACATCTACCCACCCAACCAACCTATAATATTTTTTTTATATTATTTTACAATTTTTAATTTTTTATAGATATTTTTTTTTATAATTTTTTTGTAATTTTTTTTATGCATGTGTTAATTTGTTTTAATAGATCATGTAAGAAAAGTACTAATTGTATATTAATGAATATATGAATTTTTTTGGAAAACCATGATTTAATGCATCATAAATTAGTATATATATATATATATACTAATACTATACAAATTAGATACTATAAATACTAATACTATACACTGCTGAAAACAATTAAAGGATATTTGAAGTTTTATATAAAATAAAGATATAAACGAAATTTTTTGTGCCGAAAATAGAAGAAGAGAATCACAAATGCACATTTTTCTGGTTTTCAAACTGTGGAGTATGCAAATTTTGAGTTCGACGTCAAAAACGTCGCTTCAGCGGCAGCGAATGAAATTTGACTTTCAACTGGATAAAAGAGAATGAAGACAAGGATGATCGGCATTCAGTGATTGCTTTGTTTCGATGAGTACGATGTCTCAGCGAAGTCATTTGACAGATTCAGAAGCTTTGAGAATTGTTGGTAGGCTAGAAGGGGGGCAAACTCAAGCCGAAGTAGCGCAAGCCATTGGAGTGTCACAAAGTGTCATTTCCAGGATCTGGAACCGTTTTTTGGAGAGTGGATGTGCAGGCCGAAGACCAAGGCAAGGTCGTAGACGGGCAACAACGCCCAATGAAGATCGGTATTTAGCGTTAACAGCTCGGAGACACCGAACCATGAACGCTACTCTTCTCCAACAACACTTTCGCTCGGCTACAGGCACCACGATTTCAACTCAGACTGTCCGAAACCCGCTCCATGCTGTAGGTCTGTATACTCGCCGACCGATGGTATGTGTTAGATTAACATCAAGGCATCGTCGCGACCGCAGAGAGTGGGCAACCGAGCATGTCAACTGGAGGAGAAATGAATGGAGCAATATTCTGTTTTCTGACGAGTCCCGTTTTTCTGTGCATCCGGATAATAGGCGTATTTTCATCTGGAGGGACCGTGGCAGTAGGAATAATCCTGCGTTCGTGCACGAAAGTGTCAGATTTGGCGGTGGAGGAGTGTTGGTGTATGGTGGCATCTCCATTGACGGGCGCACTGACCTCTACATCATTCGAGATGGAGCTCTGACTGGTCGCCGATATAGGGATGAGATCCTCAGACCTATTGTAGTCCCTTACTCTGCAGCAATCGGAGATAACTTCATTTTAATGGACGATAACTGCAGGTCACATCGTGCAAACCTGGTGGAGGATTTCCTTTTCGAGGTAGGAATCGTTCGAATGGAATGGCCAGCGTGTTCTCCAGACATGAATCCAATCGAGCACGTTTGGGACGCTCTAGGAAGACGAGTTTCTGGCCGCCAACAACCCCCACAAACTCTCCAAGAACTGGAAAGAGCTCTTCTGGAAGAATGGGGCAGAATACCCCAACTCGTCATTAATAGCCTCATTGAGTCCATGCCTCAAAGGTGTTCAACGTTGCTGGCCGCCCGTGGAAACCATACCCCCTACTGAAAATGATTTTCTTTGAAGAAAACACCCTTTCTTATTCTTTTTTTCTCATATGCACAAATTGTGTTTTTTTCCTTTAGTACACAAATGCGCAATAAAATGCATTTTTTCTGCCAAACATGTGTAATTTATTCTCATATAACCAACTATGTCTGTCGACCATGTATCAATCAACTAAACAGTTTACCAGATACAAAATCCACCTAAAACTGCAATATCCTTTAATTGTTTTGAGCAGTATATATATATATATATATATATATATATGTGTGTGTGTGTGTGTGTATACCGTATTTACTCGTGCATAACGCGCAATTTTTCTTCAAAAGTTTAGTGCAAAAACCCTAGGTACGCGTTATACACGGAATATTTTTTACTGCTGGATGTAATCACACGATATACATATGAATCAAGGAATGAATTCAAAGAAAAAATTAAAACTGAAAAATTCTTACTTATTAAAAATATTGCTGCATCTTTATTTCACTCCTTGCACTTTTTTATACGACAGCGCTAGTAACATTAATTAAACGCTAATTAGGAATTCTCATTGCCGCTAATGCTGTTGTCCTCGTTAATACTGGCACAGTCAATATCCCCGTAAATCATATCATTCAGTTCCATTCATCTCATTGGAAATTCCAGTCACTTTGAAGCTCTTTATTATCATCTCGGCTGATATGGATTTGCAAGCTTCACGTATCTTCTTACATACAGTTTGGAGTAACGCACACTCCATTCTCCTCCCGCTTGGAGTGAAATTGTGATGTGTTGTCAAATGCATCCTATTGTAGGATGCCGAAATGTAACCTTAAATAGTTGGTTGATGACAACATTTCAGGGTTGCAGCACTTTCGTCATCCCACATCTGGTATCACAACCAGGATGCGACGCATTTTCCCTTTTACTCCAGGCGTCGTGTGTTCACGGAAGCTGTCCAGGACCAGCGTCGATCGCTGACGTAAAGCACTTAGCCACGTTTCCACACAACCTTAAACCAATCTTTTACGAGATCATCCATCATCTACTTTTTTCCTGTTCTCTTAAAATTATGCCGACTGGTAAAGATTCTTTTGGAATAATTTTACGTTTAAAAATCATATATGGTGTCAACTTGCGGCCGTCAACCGTAATGGACAGCATAACGGTGCATCATTGCTTGTCAGCTCCTGTTGTGCGCACATTCCGTGCGTCCTTTTGAATGCTTCTATCTCCAACGGAATGAACGGTTGTAGCTTACGGCATATCAGACCACAATGCAGTGTTATCTGCATTACCGATTTGCGACATCTCATATCCCTTTTGTTTTTGTAGCCTTATAAGGTGCTGGAAGAACTTTGTACGCTATTCTTTGTATTCTTCCTGTAGCTTATGCGATAGCGTTGTTCTTCTGTTTAAAGAGAGGCTGTTACGGATCACAAAGCGTCGCATCCAGCTATAACTCTCCTTGAAATCTTCTCTTGGAATATTCAGTTTCCTAGCTATTTACAGGCCTCGAGCATCAACATTTCCGTCGAGAGTAAGTAACGCGAACGCCGCAAATCGTTCGTTACATGAGCTAAAAGCTGCTGCACCACTTGCGGATATTTACACGATTTTCATCGAAAAGCACGCTTTTTGTATGGTGCTTTTTTCAGTTTTTTCCATGCTCCGCCACTTTCCCACACTTGACACACCAACTCCGAACTTCCGACTTGAAGCGCGGTTACAATTTTCTATTGCATACTGATTTATTTTCAACTTAAATGTCACAGGATAACTACATAGATTTTCCATCTTACTCGTAAAACACGCCCTCAAATATTTCGTGAAGCGAATGACGTCACCACAGCATGAATTGTCACTTCTTCCCACACTCATTCCCTACCCGAAGTCTTAAAAATAGATTTTGTCTTCTTTTCAGGCCTGACGTATCATTTCTTTCGACTTTTTTACTGATATTGATTTGGTTATTTATTCATTTCCTTGTCAAATTTATGGTACGCGTTATACACGAGATGAAAAAAATCTCCATTTTTTTTAAAGGTATGGGTTGCGCATTATACACGCGTGCGCGGTATACACGAGTAAATACGGTATATATATATATATATATATATATATATATCAACATTTGAACGGAAAGTGGGTTCGGCGTCTGGGGGTCATGATCGGTGTAAATATACCAAAATTTTTCGGAATCGTTTTCCTACGAACGGCTGCAATAGGTAGCTTTTAGGTAGATTTCATTACAAAAAGTTACCTATTGCAGCCTTTCGGAGGAAAGCGATTTCAAAAAATTTTGGTATATTTTCATCGATCATGACCCCGAAACCACTCTCTGTTCAAATGTTGATATATATATATGTATATATATATCTGATCTTTGTCACGTCGTAACTCCGGTATTTATGAACCGATTTCAATATAACTTCGTGAGTACATAGTACATACCAATGTCTCGGCCGAGTTCGTTCGCCAGCTTCATCTGCCATCTTGTTTCAAAATGGCGGCCGTTTAAAAAAATTTAAAAAATTTAAAATTTGAAATGTAGTACCAAAAAATTTAAAATTGAAAAATATTTTTTTTATGTGTTTGACCTTGATACAAAGATTCCGGAGCAGTTTTTGTTTCGTATATATCTTTAAAAATGGCTGAGTTATAGCAATTTGAATTTCTAGCGTTACTGACATTTTGAAACGACCTGATTTTTGTCCCGCGATAACAGGCGTATTTATGAACCGATTTAGATGTACATTGGTGTATTCATAGTACATACCAATGTCTCGACCGAGTTCATTGGCCAGCCTCATCCACCATTTTGTTTCAAAATATCGGCCATTTAATTTTTTTTAATTTAAAATTTGAAATGTGGTACCAAAAAATTGGAAATTGAAACATATTTTTTTCTTATGTGTTTGACCTTGATACAAAAATTCCGGAGCAGTTTTTGTTTCGTATATATCTTTAAAAATGGCTGAGTTATAGCACTTTGAATTTCTAGCGTGGTTGACATTTTGAAACGACCTGATTTTTGTCCCACGATAACAGGCGTATTTATGAACCGATTTAGATGTACATTTGTGTATTCATCGTACATACTAATGTCTCGACCGAGTTCGTTGACCAGCTTTATCCGCCGTCTTGTTTCAAAATGGCGGCCATTTTAAAAAAATTTAAAATCAGGCACCAACAAATTAGAAAATGAAAAATATTTTTTTCTTATGTGTTTGGCCTTAATACAAAAATTCCGGAACAGTTTTTGTTTCCTCTATATCTAAAAAAGTCCTTCCGGCCAGTGCCGGGAGGAAGAGGTGGCTTTCAAATACCTTATTTTAAAAAAGCCAACTTATATTATTCAAACACACGAAGCTCAATTTAGTGGAAACCGAATATAGGAGATTCAATACTAATTTTTATCAATACTAACTCATTATGAATGAGAATTTCACGAAATTAGTCAGCTTTATCCAAGCTGCTTTTATTTAAAGTAACTTATATTTGACTGACATGTTGATGTATACTATCCACATGCTTTTCACATGGAAATAGGCGAATACGTGTGTTATCGCGTGGCAAATACAAGATCGTTTCAAAATGTTAGCCATACTAGAAATTCAAAGTGCTATAATTCAACCATTTTTTAAGATATAATCAAAAGAACAAATTTTCAGAAATAAAATCTGCTCCGGAATCTTTGTATCAAGGCCAAACACATAAAAAAATCTTTTTCATTTTCCAATTTTTTAATACCTCATTTTAAATTTTAAATTTAATTTTTTTAAATGGTTACCCTTTTGAAACAAGATGGCGAATAAAGCTGGCCAACGAACTCGGTCGAGACATTGGTATGTACTATGTACAGACCAAGTAACATCCAAATCGGTTCATAAATACGCTTGTTATCGCGTGACAAAAATCAGGTCGTTTTAAAATGTCAGCCACAATAGAAATTCAAAACGCTATAACTCAGCCATTTTTTTAGATATAGACGAATCAAAAACTGTTCCGGGATCTTTGTATTAAAGTCAAACACATACAAAAAAATCTTTTTCTTTTTCTAATATTTTGGTATCTCATTTTAAATTTTAAATTTTTAAAATTTTTTTAAATGGCCGCCATTTTGAAACAAGATGGCGGATGAAGCTCGCCAACGAACTCGGTCGAGATATTTGTATGTACTATGTACACACCAAAGTACATCCAAATCGGCTCATAAATACGCCTGTTATCACGTGACAAATATCAGGACGTTTCAAAATGTCAGCCACGCTAGAAATTCAAAATGCTATAACTCAGCCATTTTTTAAGATATAGACAAAACAAAAACTGCTCCGGAATTTTTGTATAAAGGTCAAATACATTAGAAAAAAATATTTTTCCATTTTCAATTCTTTGGTACCACATTTCAAATTTAAAATTTTTAATAAAATTTGAAATGGCCGCCATTTTGAAACAAAATGGCGGATGAAGCTGGCCAACGAACTCGGTCGAGACATTGGTATGTACTATGTACATACCGAATTACATCCAAATCGGTTCATAAATTCGAGAGTTACAGTATGACAAAGGTCAGATATATATATATATATATATATATATATATATATATATATATATATATATATATATATATATATATATGGATATATGTATATATATATATATATATATATCAACTTTTGAACGGAGGGTGGTTTCGGGGTCTGGGGGTCATGATCGATGAAAATATAACAAAATTTTTTGAAATCGCTTTCCTCCGAATGGCTGCAATAGGTAGCTTTTTGTAATGAAAGCTACGTAAAACTGGCAGTGTTACAGCATTTTGAATTTCTATTGTGGCTGACATTTTGAACGACCTGATTTTTGTCACACGATAACAGGCATATTTATGAACCAATTTGGATGTAACTGGGTGCGTACATAGTACATACCAATGTCTCGCCCGAGTTCGTTGGCCAGCTTCATTCGCTGGGTTATTTCAAAAGGGCTGCCATTTTAAAAAATAATAATAATTTAAAATGAGGTATCAAAAAATTGGACATAAAATATATTTTTTTTTATGTATTTGACCTAGATACAAAGATATATCTTAAAAAATGGTTGAGATATAGCACTTTGAATTTCTAGCATGGTTGACATTTTGAAGCGATCTGATATTTGTCACTCGATAGTACGCGTATTTGTTAACCTATTTGGATGTAAGAAGGCATGTGGATAGTATATAGCAATTTCTCGACCAAGTTCGTTGGCCAGCTTCATTCGCCATCTTGTTTCAAAATGGCGGCCATTAAATTAAAAAAAAATTATTTTTAAAGTGAGGTGTAAAAAAATTGGAAATTGAGAAAGGTTGTTTTCTTAAGTATTTGACCTCGATATAAGTATTCCGGAGTATTTTTTGTTTTGTCCTTATCTTATAAAATTGCTCAGATATAGCAGTTTGAATTTCTAATGTGGGTCACATTTTGAAAAAAACTCATTTTTTGCCCGAGACAGCACCCGTATATATCAACCGTTTCAGATGTGAGTGAGCATGTGCACAGGAATTACTAAGGTCTCGACCAAGTTCACGGGTTAGCCTCATCCATCATCTTGTCTTAAAACGGCAGGCACTTCAAGATATCGCCGAATTTGGCAACCAAATATAAATTAATTTATATAAAAGCAGCTTTGATAAAGCTGACTAATTTCGCGAAATTCTGATTCATAATGATTTAGTTTTGATAAAAAGTAATATTGAATCTTCTATAATCGTTTTCCACTAAATTGAGCTTCGTGTGTTTGAATAATATAAGCTGGCTTTTTAAAAATAAGGAATATAAAAGCTACCTCTTCCTCCCGGCACTGGCTGGAAGGGCTTTCTGTAATGAAAGCTACCTAATAGAAATTCAAAATGCTATAACGAAACAAAAACTGTTCCGAAATCTTTGCATTATGGTCAAACACTTACGAAAAATATCTTTTTCATTTTCCAATTTTTTGGTACCTCATTTTAAATTTTAAATTTTTTTAAATGGCCGCCATTTTGAAACAAGATGGCGGAGGAAGCTGAAGAACGAACTCGGTCGATACATTGGTATGTACTATGTATACACCAAGGTACATCCAAATCGGTTCATAAATACGCCTGTTATCGTGTGACAAAAATCAGGTAGTTTCAAAATGTCAGGCCAATAGAAATTCAAATTGCTATAACTCAGCCATTTTTTAAGATATAGACGAAACAAAAAAAGCTCCGGATTCTGTGTATCAAGGTCAAACTCATAAGAAAAAAATATTTTTAAATTTTCAAGTTTTTGGTACCACATTTCAAATTTTAATTTTTTTGTTAATTAAAATGACTACCATTTCGGAACAATATGGCGGATAAAGCTGTCCAACGAACTCGGTCGAGCCATTGGTATGTACTATGTATACCCCAAGTTACATCCAAATCGGTTCATAAATACGAGAGTTACAGTGTGACAAAGATCAGATACATATATATATGGATATACACTATATTGCTATTAATGGCCGGCAACTTTCAATTTTAGACATTTTGTCGAATAAATAGAAATATACTTGACAGATTCTTCTGGAATTTCAGGATTAAAAAGAACAGGTATGACCTCATATTTAGCAAAGTCGATTTGTTGAGCGGGCTAATTAGGGGGCCAACAAAAAATCAAAGAAAAGGGATAATACTTGAGATCACCCTGTAAAATAAAATGCACGAAATGATCTACCGCTACCGAATATAAATTATCAGACATTGTGCAATATGTGTATTCATTTGTGTAAGAATAGCATGCATATTAATAGAGATATAGCGATTTATTTAAAAAAAAAATTTTTGCATGTTTTTTCGCTTATAACATGCAGGGTCTTCAGCCAAATTTAACTCCGGTTTCAGAAAAATTGACAAAATATATTAGAAACAATATAGTGCAATTGGAATATAAATATATTAAATATTTTAGGAAATATGAGCAGTTGTATGAAATAATTTTTATCTGCGCATGTGCGAACGATAACAAGAATCATTTTACATAATTTAATAGTCAACTCTATGGAGCAACTTATTAGAAAAAATCTAGTCAAATATCGTAAAAATTCAGAAAGATATCGGCGTTAAAGTGAGCAAATTTTTAGTTGTTCTCTAAAAGCAGCTGAATGATAAGGGATTTGACACAAATTGTCATTATTTATTAACTGACTTTCAGAAAAAAATTAGTATTTAGTGAGTATCAACGAGTAGATTTGGAAAAAAATGCATCGATTTTGTTACTTCTTTTGACCATGGTATAGGCTCATATTGGTGGTTATCCAACAAAAACTAAAGCATCAATAAAAAATAAAAATTAAATAAAATTAAATACGAAAATTTGTGGAAAATCCCTTATCATTCAGCTGCTTTTAGAGAACAACTAAAAATTTGCTCACTCTGCGATATCTTTCTGAAATTTTACGATATTTGACTAGATTTTTTTAATAAGTTGCTCCATAGAGTTGACTATTAAATTATGTAAAATGATCCTTGTTATCGTTCGCGCATGCGCAGGTAAAAATTATTTCATACAACTGCTCATATTTCCTAAAATATTTAATATATTTATATTCCAATTGCACTATATTGTTTCTACTATATTTTGTCAATTTTTCAGAAACCGGAGTTAAATTTGGCTGAAAACCCTGCATGTTATAAGCAAAAAACATGCAAGAATTTTTTTTAAATAAATCGCTATATCTCTGTTAATATACATGCTATTCTTACGCAAAAGAATACACACATTGCGCAATGTCTGTTAATTTATATTCGGTAGCGATAGATCATTTCGTGCAATTTATTTTATAGGGTAAACACAAGTATTATTTTTTCTTTGAATTTTCGTTGGCCCCCTAATTGCCCCCCTTATCAAATCGACATTGCTAAATATGAGGTCATACCTGTTCTTTTTAATCCTGAAATTTCAGAAAAATCTGTCAAGTATATTTCTAAATATTCGACAAAATGTCTAAAATTGAACGTTGCCGGTCCTTAATGGCAACATATTATACTAGGGGGCTCTGCCCCCTGCAAGCTACGCTCGCCAACCCCCGTTCAGACACCGCAGAATCTAAAAACACGCTAATCTGATGGGTTTTAAAAATATTAGAGAAGATTGAATTATACTGAAAAAAGCTGTGCATACCTCCCTGTAAACGGGTTTCCATTCAATTCCCTTTGATTGCAAAAATTTAAGAGCGAATCAGTTACTGTTAAGACATCCAATGGTTGTTTTCGTTTTTGATTAAAGAGGATCAGTTAAACATGTGAAAAGAAGCTAAAATAAAATAAATTAAGTATACAGAGTCTTTGTCTCCCGGTATTTTAAAACAATCTCTATAACATTAGCCGAAGTCATGTGACTATCATCAACAGTTCCAGGCGGACCACTTCACTTTTTATACTCTAGGTGCCATTTTGGTACTTTAATGTTAGCCAGGCACAGGTGATAAGTTGCCAGATATTATTTTATCGCCATCATTTCATCTATGTTACAATAGTTCAAGTCATCAACTGCCATAAACAAATACGGTCTGATCCCTTCTAGTCCAGGGGAAATGTACATTTTACCTTGCAAAAGGTCGGGTAGAAGATTTTATTTTTCTAAATAGTTTATAATGATGCCAACATGGAAAAACCAAGTTTTCTAACAAAATTTCTTAAGGCTAAATTTTCTGTGGCCGAAAAACAACAAAATTTTGGGACATTTTTTTATTTTTTGGAAATATCTCGAGACTCGTTGCTGTAGCATATTATTTGTCAATTACAATATTAAAGAGGATAAAATTCTCTACAACTTTTGCATTTACAACTTTTTATACACTCAATAGCAAGCGCAATACGCTGTTTCAAAAATGGGACAACTTTTTCAAGTTTCTTAAAAAACGTGAAAAGCGTAGTTTTGCCTCGATTATTCAAATGTTCCCCGCGGATTTTATTGTGTATGTCGACTTCTAAAAAATGGTAGCAGTAAATTATCTATTATTTTCATACTCACGTCTTTATTTTCATCTCTACAGACATTTTATATTCAATAAATTTATATAATTTTAAAAGTAGGGCAGAGTGTAGATGAATGAGGCAATTTTCATATTTAGACAGTAACTTTAAGTGCATACAATGTTAACTTCAAAGCATTGTTTAATAGAATTTTTCAATATATAGTAACTTATTGGCATGATAGTTTCAATTAAAAAAGATTTCTTGCTTAATTTTAATAAATTTTATAAATTTTATAATTTTTATAATGCATACATATTTTTTTCAGGTATTAATGGAATAGGCGGGTCATTTTCAAAATCTGTCCTTGTTTTGGAATAACAAAATCAAATTTTTAGAAATAATCAGAAAGTTTTAATTGTTTGTAAATAATTACCTTGCCTCATAAACATTAATATACAAGCATCAGCAGAGACCAAATTACTAATTGTAACATTTTTAAATTAATTTTTAAATTTTAATGCACTTGGTATAATGACATAAGTGAGCACGGCAATGACAAATTAAGGAAAATATTTTTATTTTTCCCCAGGGGTAAATGGCAGCCATTATATCTTTTGGCCCATACAATGATTTTCTATTTCTCATATAATAAAAGCAGATTAAGAAATAAAAGTTAATTTAATTATAAATTAGAATAGGGTACGGTAATGACTTACAAAAAATACTAAAAAAAATTCAAAGTCTTTGCTTGTTTTATTGAAACAATAAAACTATTTTCTCTATTCACCTAAACCTGATAACAAGTTGACTTTTAAGGAGTACTTTTGCCTTGATAAAAAGGCATGTGATGTCTTCTAAAAAAATCCGGAGGAACTTTTTCTCAGAAGCATGGCAAAGGCACTCTTTCTTGGGACACGGTTTAAAAAAATTATTAAGATTTATAGATATGTTCAATTAATGAAAATAAATATTTTTTAATTAGTATCATCTTAATAAATAAAAATGTATAAAAAAGTTATAACCATCTGTTTTAAATATAACTTTGTGCAATCTTTACCTAATAAATTGTTTGTTGGGACAACCTACGGTAATGACATTTTGACTACAATAGAATATATTTCTTACTTTTAATTTTTTTTTTATATAAATAATAATATTTCTGTAAATTATCATTTAAAAGCATGATAGTTAAAATGCAAAAATTAAAATTGTGATATTTAACTATTTTTCTGTGCAAATGTGAAAGGACACTAAAACATGACATTTTTTTTTTTTTAATCACCTAGGTATGAAAATTTGCAAAAAACATATTTTATTCCCCGCTACAATGGTTTATTTTATTTACCAATTATTGATAGCATATGTTTTAATATTTTACTGTTTTAAAGATAGCAAACATTGAATTGTAGTTGCATATAAAAGGGGGGACTCAAAAGATAAATATATTTTATGTAAGAAATACTTTTACCTTATAAAATAGCTACAATAAAAATGACACCATATTATTTCACTAACTAATGTTATGCATTTATATTGTAAAATTTATAAATTCTGTTAATAAAATATTTGAGATCACTAATTTTATAAAAAATATTTAAAAGATAGGTTTTAAACCATATTGTCAATTTTTTTTCCACTTATGTCAATAAATATAACAAGAGATTATAGCATTTTAGCAAGCAAAAATATATAAAACTTTAAGATTATCTGTTAATTGCTTTAAAGTTCAAACAGGATACTTTAAATTTCAGAACGGGTTCCAAACAGTTTTCCAAAAATGAAAGTGTCCGAATATATTAAAAAAAAAAGCAACCAAACCCGAAAAAGTACAAAAGCACAATATTAGAGGTATCTATCAACATTAGAGGTACATCTTAGGTATCCCATGAAAAAAAAATTATTTAAAGGTAACAAAATGCGAGCGAGATATTTGTCAAGAACGGTCCGTATAAAAACGTATCCGAACGGATACGTTTAATATTACCTTGCGAATATCTTCGTGTGACTAATTTAGTACCATAATTCATATAACTATGACTTTAAACGCCTCAATACGACAACTACCGTAACATTTTTAAATGAAATCTGTATATACGTAATTCGGTATATATTTAAAGATAATTATAATTTAAAGGACGAGTATATATTTTTTAAGAGAAAGAATATGAACAATTATACCTGCTAAAATGGAAACCTGTTTAAAGCGGAATATATTTCGGTTCCTTTCGGTACGGTTTTCAAGGTTTTAATGAATAAATATTTGGGAAATCTGGTTACGTAGTTTAGCATTACGTATTTAATGCGTACACACTTAAAATTTTCAAAATCCGGCTATTAGAGATTTTTTAAAATTCCCCTGGTAAATTCTCTTTTTAAAGTATGGGGGGGGGGGGGCAAAATCCATGTTTGTCTTGCCAAGTGTGCAAAAAAGGCTAATTTTAGCCCTGAAACACATAATTTACTGCTACTAATATATAGAAGTTGACATACACGATTAAATCCGTGGGAAACATTTGAATAATCGGGGTAGAAATGCGTTTTTCTCAGTTTTGAAGAAAATTGAAAAAAATGTTCTATTTTTGCAATGGCGTACTGCGGTTGCTATTGAGTGTATAAAAAAGTTGTAAATATGAAAGTTGTAGAGAATTTTATCTTCTTTAATATTGTAATTGACAAATAATATACTACGGCAACGGGTCTCGAGATATTTGAAAGAAAACAAAAAAGGTCCCAAAATTTTCTTGTTTTTTGGCCACAGAAAATTTAGCCTTGAGAAATTTTTTTAGAAAACTTGGTTTTTCCATCTTGGCATCATTATAAACAATTCAGAAAAAAATCTTCTACCCGACCTTTTGCAAGGTAACCCCTTTTTTTGGTACATTTCCCCTGGACTATTCACCGTTCATATGAAAGTTTGGCACAGATGTTATGTACATATTGGCGCGATATTTTTACGACGCCAATTTGGGGAACGAATCAACAGCATAAACAACAACATCCGGCTTACCATATCAAGCAAAATAAAGATACTTTGGCGCCAGTTAAGTGCCCGTTCCGTATATGACATTGGCGTCAGAAAAAAATCACGCCAGTTTGGGACCGTAAGTTTTCCATTTTGATTAAAAAATCAATTTTTTTTCGAATAAAACAACATAAAATTTGCCATGGTTGCGAAGAATTCTTGGTGCTGTTACGCTATCCGGATGCAAATATCGCCAATAGCTTCTTTTCAACTCGCCAGTTGGCATTTTTTTTTCGAGTGGTAATATTTGGCCAGATGTCATATATGCACAGCAGGTTTGGCGTGATTTTTTTTTTTTTTTTTTTTTTTTTTTTTTTTTTTTTTTTTTTTTTATTATTATTTACAAAAATTTGGCGAAAACCTAGTTTTCAAATACCAGTTGCATATGCATTTTTGGTATTACTTACTTATCCCGTCGACCAAAAATGTATCGCCAAACTATAAGATTAAATGCCAATAATGGTTGATCGTAGATGTCACATTCACTTGACTTTAAGCAAGTTACACATGTTTACGTCATCAAGTGATTTTTATTTCGACTTTTTATTTGTATATTTATTAATGTTGTACTAATTTATTTGTTCTTTCGTTATTTAAAATAAAAATTATGTGAATTTGTATAATTTGGCGAAATTGGTCGACCGAATAACTAATTAGTACCGTATTTTTTAATTATTTTCTAAAGGAAATATAAAAAAAAAATAATTAATAATTATAGAACAAAATAATTTATACAATTTATAAAAAGAAATAAAAGTAAATAAACATTTATTATCAAATAAACAACAATAGCCGGGTTACCATGTCAACCTTTTCTGAAATATGAAAAAAAAATATCTGTTTGATTAAAATTCGAGTTGCCATCATTAGAAAAATGTATATAAAATTAGAAAAAAATTAATATTTCGAAAACTAATTCGAATTTAAAAATTCTAATACTAGTTTTGAGATCTGCGGATCAATACTGATTGTGGGTGATAATTTCATCACAAAGTATTTCATATTTTAGGAGAATTCGCTTGAAATTTTAATCAGCCGTTAGTGATGTTGTAAGCAATTCTACCACTTAGCACAAGCATTGCTAGCGGAGGTATCAACTCTGTGAAAATATAGCAGCTGTAGAGCGATGATAATATTGGTATAGTCCAATCAAACACTTATTATTTCATTATGAAAACAAGCCAGCGTGAGTTTCGAAAAATGGCGTATGAAGAAATATGGGGTTTTCCCAATTAAACACATGGAAACGTAGTCATAGAACAACTGTTTATTCCATCAGAACACACCAACACTAAACAATTCCCGCAGATGAGAAATCAGAGCATTCCACTCGAGCATAAACTAGTTACTCATGCTAAATAGATGTTTATTTACGAAATGAATATTCTACATGGCTAAGGACACCGGGTAACAGGTTATGTAAACAACCACAGCACAAAAATCTCTCGTTCTGAACTCATGCTCTCGCTATTTATGAGAATGCGCGGAGGAATTCCGATTGAAATGAAAACTTCAAGCTAAACCAACGAAAATCACGAACGAGTCTCGAAGTGAAACTGGGATCAGACACTCAGCCAATGGAGAGCGATCAAGAAACGTCACAGGAAAGAATCCCAGCGCCACTAATGGAATGATTTCGATGTGAAAAAGTTGTCTCCCAGCTGGCGGGTAAAAGATATGAAATAGAATAAAAAAGTAAAAATGGCTTTGATAAGCATTCGAAAAATAAGTAACTGCGTTCAGAACTTTACGGTTTGGTAGACGATAAAAATTAATGAAGGGATTAAAAGTTTAGATTACGTTTTGGAATAAATCTATTCTTAAGATACGCGTTTTAAAAATATAGGAATTTAGCTAGAAATAAATAATAGAGCGTATTAAAAAAAAGGAAATAATGAATATGCCGGCAATTTAGAATAATTTAAATGAATAGTTAAAGGTAATTTTTTTATATAACATATATATATATATTAATATTAAATAATATTAAACTGGATAAATGTTTAATGTAAATAAATTGAACTGGACTAATAATATTAAACTGGAAGTACCATAAAGTGATTTTTTTTTTTTTTTTTTTTTTGAAGAATCGTGTTCTAAAGCACGTTTTCTTGAATAATAAAAAAGCAATAACACAGAAAAGGATTAGTTTGATTTTGTGTGATATCTTTTGTATGCTTCCGCATTTTTTCGCATAATTAATTAACACTTTAAAGCAATGACAAAATGAGAATGAGAAATTCAACAATTAACTGATGCAGTTTGGAAGTTTTCATTTAAACAATAAATGGTATATTTTTAAAGCACATAATTTACATCTAAATTCCATTTTTTCATTATTAAAGGTGCACATATATTTTGACAGATTTTAACCCCTTCAGGGGCAAAGTACTTCTGCTGCTAAAACGTTTAAATGATTGAATGGCACCAGGATTTACGAAGAAATTTATACGAAAGTTCGCAAAAGCTTTCCTCACGTACATTATAAAATACAAAATTTAATTCAAAATTCCCGTTGCCAATATGGCGTTTGGGTATTAAAATCAAGTGGTATATATAATATACCGTCGCCCTCCAAGGGCTTAAACACAATTAATACAATAAATACAACTGGATGAAGAACCAGGTTCGAGTCCTGTCCCTGGATAATTTTTCACGACAGTTGGGTTTATTGTATTAATTGTGTTTAAAGTCTAAGTTAATATATGTGTATCTTTAACAATAAATAAATTATATGTTTTAAATCTACACATAATTCATCATAAAGACATATTTTCTGTTAAACATTGTCAAAGACTTCTAACAGTTCAACTTTGAAGTTAACTAAACAGAAACGAACAAAATTAAATTAGTTCACTAAAAAATAATAAGTAAACAAAACAAATTCAACAGAAATCTCATCCAATTTGTATGAAATGGAATTAAGCTGGATTGTTTTCTGTCACACTTAATGCAATGTTTTCCATCATTGACTAATTTTCTGTGTTAAGAGGAATAATAAATCGGGATGAGTTAAAAAAAAGTCCTTCCGGCCAGTGCCGGGAGGAAGAGGTAGCTTTCATATTCCTTATTTAAAAAAAGCCAACTTATATTATTCAAACACACGAAGCTCAATTAAGTGGAAACCGAATGTAGGAGATTCAATACAAATTTTTATCAATACTACCTCATTATGAATGAGAATTTCGCGAAATTAGTCAGCTTTATCCAAGCTGCTTTTATTTAAAGTAACTTATATTTGGCTGCATAATTCGGCGATTTCTTAAAGTGCCTGCCATTTTAAGACAACATGGTGGATGAGGCTAACCAGTGAACTTGGTCGAGACCTTAGTAATTGCTGTGCACATGCTCACTCACATCGGAATCGGTTGATATATACGAGTGCTGTCGCAGGCAAAAAATCAGATTTTTCAAAATGTCACCCACGTTAGAAATTGAAACTGCTATATCTGAGCCATTTTTAAGATAAGGACAAACAAAAAATGCTCCTGAATCCTTATATCAAGGTCAAATACTTAAGAAAGAAACCTTTTTCAATTTCTAATTTTTTTTGCACCTCACTTTAAATATATATATTTTTTAATTTAATGGCCGCCATTTCGAAACAAGTTGGCTGATGAAGCTGGCCAGCGAACTTGGTCGAGATATTGATGTATACTATCCACATGCCTTCTTCCATCGAAATAGGTGAATACGTGTGGTATCGCGAGACAAATACAAGATCGTTTCAAAGTGTTATCCATGATAGAAATTCAAAGTGCTATAATTCAACCACTTTTTAAGATATAAAAAAAAGAAAAAATTTTCAGAAACAAAAACTGCTCCAGAATCTTTGTATCAAGGCCAAATACATAAAAAAAATCTTTTTCATTTTCCAATTTTTTAATACCTCATTTTGAATTTTAAATTACATTTTTTTTTTAAATGGCAACCCTTTTGAAACAAGATGGCGAATGAAGCTGGCCAACGAACTCGGTCGAGACATTGGTATGTACTATGTACAGACCAAGTTACATTCAAATCGGTTCATATATACGCCTATTATCGCGTGACAAAAATCAGGTCGTTTTAAAAATGTCAGCCACAATAGAAATTCAAAATGTTATAACTCAGCCATTTTTTTAGATATAGACGAAACAAAACCTGTTCCGGAATCTTTGTATTAAGGTCAAACACATACGAAAAAACTCTTTTTCATTTTCCAATTTTTTGGTAATTTATTTTTTTTAAGTTTTTTAAATGGCCGCCATTTTGAAACAAGATTGCAGATGAAGCTGGCTAACGAACTCGGTTGAATTATTTGTATGTACTATGTACACACCAAGGTACATCCAAATCGGTTCATAAATACGTCTGTTATCACGTGGCAAAAATCAGGGCGTTTCAAAATGCCAGCCACACTAGAAATTCAAAATGCTATAACTCAGCCATTTTTTAAGGTATAGACGAAACAAAAACTGCTCCGAATCTTTTTATCGAGGTCAAACACATAAGAAAAAAATATTTTTTCAATTTTCAATTTTTTGGTACCACATTTCAAATTTAAATTTTTCTTAAAATTTTAAATGGCCGCCATTTTTAAACAAAATGGCGGATGAAGCTGGCCAACGAACTCGGTCGAGACATTGGCCTGTACTATGTATAAACGAAGTTACATCCAAATCGGCTCATAAATACGCCTTTTATCGCGTGACAAAATTCAGGACGTTTCAAAATGTCAGCTTCGCCAGAAATTCAAAATGCTATAACTCAGCCATTTTTTAAGATATAGACAAAACAAAAACTGCTACGGAGTCTTTGTATGAAGGTCAAATACATAAGAAAAAAATATTTTTCCACTTTCAATTTTTGGGTACCACATTTCAAATTTTAATTTTTTTTTTTAAATTTTTAAATGGCCGCCATTTTGAAACAAAATGGCGGATGAAGCTGGCCAACAAACTCGGTCGAGACATTGGTATGTACTATGTACACACCGAATTACATCCAAATCGGTTCATAAATACGAGAGTTACAGTGTGACATAGGTCATATATATATATATATCAAATTTGAACGGAGGGTGGTTTCGGGGTCTGGGGGTCATGATCGATGAAAATATACCAAAATTTTTTGAAATCGGTTTCCTCCGAACGGCTGCAATAGGTAGCTTTTTGTAAAGAAAGCTACCTAAAAGTGATAACTAAGAAACCAAATGAACGAAAATCTACTTATAGTATCTAGTCAGGAATGAATCCTAACGTATAAAGCATTTAAGAAATGCTTCATATTACTTTATTAGCTAATGCTAATTCAAATTTACATTGTAATGATTTTTTTTGTAGGGTCAATTACAGTAATAACTATCAACCAACGGTTGAATTACCAAAGTAGCTTTAACGAGCATTAAATGTGTTAAATAAATTTTGATGCCCACATTCTGCGCTCTGTTGTGTGTGTAAATTCATGGGAACACTCAACTTTATTTTGCGATTATTAAAATATGTGATTTTCAAAATTTAGAGAAAAATTTTTTAAGTTATATTAATTTTAAATACAAAATTGATTTTTCAATGAAAAAACAACGTCGGTTGTATTTGAAGAAACAAGATGTTTTCTTTAGAAGATCAACTGTTGCGATTTTTCAAAAGTTGAATAAATTTTCTCATACTTTCATAATCTGTCCTAGAGTATATGATGTTTAGTATTAAACTCAGATTTTTACGTTATGAAAGAAGGTATTTTCTTCTATACATAACACTATCTACATGAATTAATACAGCTGAAAAGACGCTTCTAGGTTTGTTTGAAAGATAAAATGACGTTAGAGGTACTTTTACACAAGCATATTTTACATAGCATTTAAATGTGTCCTACTCCTCGACGTCAACTCTTATTGACTATGCTATGTTGTTTTATGAAATATTAAAAATATATATGCATATTGATAAGCTTTATTTGTATAATGGCCTTTGGCGTATTACAAAGCTTGACAATAACATCGATAGCATAATGAAAACTAAACATACCATGACAATATACTAGTAGCATTACTATTACCGAATAATACCATGATGTTAAATAATTTTTTTTTAAGTTTTCGATCATAAAAATAAAAATATTCGTCAGAGTTTAATTGTTAGGAATTTTTGAAATCTTTATTAACATAGACAATTTTCCTTTAAACTTAATTATGTCAAATTACGTAATGCAATAACTCTAAATCAACAAAAGAATGCGTAAAGGTTGCAAAATGTATCTACAGTCGTGGAAAAAATTCATTGAATGGCATTCTGCATGAGTTGCATTCATGTACAGTCGTGGAAAAAAAAGTAAACACCCCTACTAACTCCTCAACAAATTATTGTAAAAAAAAAGTTACTGTTACCGGACGATTGGAAATAAAGTCTACTTTTAAATGATGTATATAAAATTTGCTTAGAAGGCCATCTACATATTAAAACGAATCCAAACTTCATTGTTTTCAATGGCAATACCCAAATTTAACGAGATATTTCAAATCTTCGGTTCAAACTATGCCTAGAAACGAAATTTCAAGTCATTTAAATGGAAAGTTTTTGAATTATAGACATTCAAAATTGAGTGCTTCTAATGTTAAATTACATTTTCATATTTTTATTTATATATCCTGAAATTATGTTCCGAATGTGCTAATCTTTTGTGTAGCAACAATACTAATATACCCAAACATAAATACGTTGAATTTGCAATTTTTATAATTTTATGATATGATTTATGAATTATGAAATTAATATTCGAAAAAAACTATGAATTGCAACCTACAATTTTTTTTTATAGATTTAGATTTATTAAGTCCTGCTTTATGGAAATCCAAAATTTCACATTTTTCTTCCAAGTAGTTTTCAAATTATGCTTAAAAAACGACAAAATGATGGTTTAAGGGGCTGTCTATGATAGAAGTGACTAGATATTTTGAAATTTCTTATGCTGTCCTCTAATCTAGCATGATTCAATGACTGCTTGAGTGTCGCTTAAGGTGCCTTGATCAAGAAGGGGCCTCTCTCGGTTAACAATCGAGTACCGAACTTCAATTTGGATTAAAATACGCTCGTTTAAAGTCGGATTAAAATACCCTTAAAATACGCTCGTTTTAAAATAATTAATTTCTCGGAAACTTATCGTACGAATTCCATAAAAATTTGTTTTTGGGCTAATTGTAGGGTGTAGAGTTCATTTATGCTGTCAGAATTGTGTACTGTTATTGAAAAAAAAACAAAGTTATGGTTCGTTTTAATATGTAGATGTCCCCTAAGCAAATATTATATGCATCATTTAAAAGTTGACTTTATTCCCAATCGTTCGGTACCAGTAACTTTCTTCTACGATAATTTGTTGAGGAGTTAGTAGGGTGTGTTTACTTTTTTTTTCCACGACTGTACATGAATGCAACTCATGCAGAATGCAGTAAAAACAATTCTACGTACTTTGTCTCCGTTTAACTGCAATAGTGATGATGATGATTTATATTAAACTAAAAATACCTAATCTTTAATCTCATGGACGTATAGTCTAATATTTAACTAAAATTTTGTTAGTATAAATATATATTTTTAATAAACATTTTAGAATGTCTTTGCTGCTCAAAACGGCTCTATAAACGTGTTCCTGTGGTGGGGCAGTTTTAGACACTCCACATAAATCTCAAAATTTTCATAATTTTAAAATATGACTGAACTAAACCTGATTATGCCAAATTATACTCTAAGGACCAGTTGTTGAACAAATAACAATACTCATTTAATAAGTGGAACACAAATATTAAGAAAACTTAAAAAGAAAAATTGTGTAGAAGTACTTCGCTCTACCTTACTGTTTAGTGGCAATTGTAATAGTTATCAATACAAAATCCCTTAAAGGGTTAAAAGTTTGTGGCGCAGCACTTTATCTTATGATCTAAGAATTTTAAATATGGAACTTAAAAATAATGATATCAAATTTTGAGTGACGTTATGCTATTTCTTAAAAAATATATATTTGTGTTTATTTCAGCATTTTATTTTTGTTCTATTTATAATCGCATGTGCAAAAGTTATGTTCAACATGAAAAGCTGTATAAAATTTTATTCGCTGTTGCTTTATCATCTAAATCTCTCATAAATTCAAAATATGAGTTTTAAAAGAAGTTATATAAAATTTAAGTGACACCTTGATGTGGCTTTAAAAAGTACGTTTTAAAATTCAATTTAAATTATTTTGGACTTAGTTAAAATAGATTTTTACATCTACACAATACTTTTAATTTTCCAATGTTAAATATAATTTCATTTTATCTATACTATGCATTGAAATGTATTTTTTCAATAAATTGATTTATATTTTGTGTCACACTATTCAAAATCTATCACTATATCAGATGAGTAAGATTTATGTAAATGGTTTCTTTGTGTCATTGTATCCAAACTAAGTGAAATGTATGAAACTGGATAGTGGACTGAAAAAAGCTGCGATGTAATTATTAAAACTACTTTTAAGTCAATGGAATTATGTCAATTATGAAAATGGCAGAAGATTTTTGCTTTACTAAAATAGATTCCTGAAGATCGAATATGTGAAAAAAAAGCTACTGTTTATTCAAATATTCTTGAAGAACATAATTTAATCACAATATTGTCTTCATTGTTGATTTAAATATAAGATAATCTAAACTTCAATTTGAAAATGACGAAAAAAAAAAGAAATCTAATAATCCCTATAGTTTCCCTCATCTCTCCCCTTTTTTTCCACAAAAATGGAATAATTTAGTTGCCATCATTAAACAAATGTCATTAAATTAGAAAAAAATTGATATTTCAAAAAATAATTAAAATTTTAAAATTATAATACCACTTTTGAAATCCGCGGATCAATAAGGATAATTAGGGTTAATTTCATCGACAAACAGTCCATATTTTTGGAGTAAAAGCTGTAAAGCAAAATCAGTCGTTTCATAAAATCGTTTCATAAAATCGTTTCATAAATTCCTTTCATTAGTATTTTATATCTATAGTTTTAGATATATCTATAGATTTAAAGATTAAATAATGTTGTGAACAATCAGACTTCAAGAATACACCTTCTCAAAAACATTTTCACAGTTTTGGCCTCTATTATAATTTCACATATAGAACTTTTTCACTTACAGTAAATTGTATCAATGTATCTAAAACAATTCTTATTCAAAAAAGCTAATAATTAGAAAGTTCCTTAATTTGTTTCTTTACCCTTTTTCAAAGAAAATAAGAGTCATGAATAAATAGCTCGACAAGAAATGCGCATTCTAAAACTAAGATTCTCTTAAATTAATGATAACGAATATAACCAAATGAGAACTTCAGACTCGGAAATGAGTTTCATTAAAACTGGCATCTAATTAAAAGCGTGATTTATTAGATTGCATTCCAGAGACAAACTGCAGAAATATGTGCGTATATTACTCCGAAATTTATGTCGGAAAATAAGACAAATATATAAGAGATTAATATTACTTATAAATCAGCATAAAAATAACTAAAACCACAAAGGAATAGATTTAATCAATTGTTTAAACAAATTTTCATTTCGAAAGCATAAAAGTTTTTTACTACGATATCTTGAATAAATATTATTTTTGTTTACTGTTAGTTATTTATTTGAACAGTAAATATCATAATTTCTATTTTATAATATAAAAAGGCAATATTTTGTAGAAAGTTCTGAGTTAATTTAGTTGCCGTATCGTCCGTTGAGGTTCATAGCGAAGAAAAGAATTATTTTTATCTGCTGCCCATCTGTTAATATAAGTGTACATATGTATAACAGTTGCAAGAAGCATCCTATTAGCTTGATATTAAGTAGATACGTTGGTGAGGTACTCGGAATCGACTGCATAGTTTTTGATTTAATTTATTTGTTACTTATGGAAAGTAAAGAAAATTTCGTTTCTCTTCATAATGGTTTCTGTTTTAATTCCGACGATTTTAAGAATTTTATCTTTTTCTGAAATGAAAATGGCATATTTGAATAATTGATTTAAACGTTAACATGTGCAGATGTTTCGATTTCATGGTAAGTAAGTATCGTTATAAAGATAAAATAAAATCTTGTCTTCAACGAGATGCTTATCTAATAACAATACAGTGTTAAAAGCACCTCTACATATACTGGATTCAGAAATACGACATCTACTAGAAACTGAATATGTAAAATTAATCAGATCAGAGTGACAAGTACTCCCCCTACCATTCCTTTTCAGAATTTTTTTTTTTTTTTTTAATAATTACAATTCTAAACTGTTCAAGTACATCATTACACAAATCGTGTATAACGCCACAATTCTTAAAAGCCAGATTTTATGAATCTTCGCGAAGTATTCTCCAAATGTTGAGTCGTTCCAAGCAGGAATACTTTAATTTGAATCACCAGGTATTTTTCAAACTTTCTTTTTTAAATTTCAATGCATTTCAAGTAGCAAATTACACATAATATGCTTTTAAAATGTAAATAACTATTATCACTAAAAACAGTTTAATATTTGAATAAGCATGCAACATTCTTATGCAGTCTAAAAATTGAACTTGCATATTTCATGGCACATAATTTATGAGAATTTATGAGCAGTCATAATCATCTGCCAGTGAATTGACTCTTTTTTAGTTTTAGAAAATTTTGGTGAAAAATCTGAACATTCGGTTTTGGAAAGAAAACAATCCTATCGCCATCCCTACTGAAAATGTTACATCAATATATGAAATTCATTCGTATATGTTAAGTACAGTACTATGCGAATTAATGTGAACACAATTTTTTTTTTACACTTTTAAATGTTTCCCTGCTGGCAACATGTTTATGTCAAAAGTAGCGGAAATTTTGTTTAATTGTTGTGATATTTAGATAGTAACAACGTGCTGCAAATTACAGATGTGTTGCTTTTTATTGTAAGATTTAAAAAATAATAAGATATAGATTTATTGATCAGAATAAATTCGAATGATAGTACTAAGTTTTCGAATACGTCCATTCATACCTCGCAGCTGATGTCAAAAGAAATGATCGGAATCGATGACTCAAATCCTTTAGAACCTAAAACTAATTTGAAGAATTCTTGACTTGAATAAAAACTTATATTACTTAAATGAAGAAAGATTGCCCCAAATAAAGACGATACAATTGTTTTTTTTCACATTTTTCATTGAACAGAACAAGATTAGAATTTCTGTTGACTTTCAAGATTACGAATCAAAACATTCTCTGATTCCATCGTAGTCCCACAGAGCCGTACAAAAATACAGAATAAAATTATCTAATAAAACGAAATAAAACAAAGATTCATATACACATAATACAGAAAAATAATAATAAGAATTTTGAAATTAAAAATGAGTTTAAAAAATATATGAATTAGAATTAATTAAAGTATTTTTTAAGAACAGATAATAGCTCTTAATGTCAGATTTCTGTAGTGCTGTCATCTGCTGCAAATCTAGCATACTAAAAGCTCTGAGAAGTCTTTTAGAAGAAAGAAAATTATACATCCTCCACCCCCGGCAGGAGAGGGGATACCTTTGAAATGGGACGTTTGATGTCACCGTCAGCTGTTTTAATCAGAACAACTCGTACAAGCTTGTCCGGTCCAGGAAAAGTCTTTAGAATGCGGTCCAACTTCCCTCTCATGGACTAAAATTGTTCGTGAACAATCACCAAGTCTCCTTCTCGTAGATTAACTCGTAGGGTAGTCCATTTTCGACGCTGTTGGAGATGTTCAAGATATTCACGTAACCATGTACACCAAAATTAATTCTTTGCTTTTCTATCAAGCGACACCGAGCATTCAATGTTACAGTTCGAGTATTCGAAGATTCTGGAATGACAAGGAGAGGTGCTCCTATCAAAAGATTACGAGGAGTAAATGCACGTGGATCTGATGGATACGAAGGCATAGGGGTTAAGTGTCTTGAGTTTATACAACTTTCAATTTGACATAGAAAAGTAGTTAATTCTTCAAAATTCAATACACTAGATTTACATGTTCTTAGTATATGATTTTTAGTAAGCTTTACAGCTGCCTCCCATAGCCCACCAAAGTGTGGTGCATATGGAGGGATGGAATGCCAATTTATTTTTTGACTCGAAAAAAATTCTTGAACTTCATTTTCCGTCAAATATTGGAATAACTGCTTTAACTGATTAGCCAGACCTGTGAAGTTTTTTGCATTATCCGAATATATGTCTTTCAGTAGACCTCTACATGCGATAAATCGCTTCAAAGCTGCTAGCAAGGCTTGCACAGACAGGTCTGATACCAACTCAAGATGTACCGCCTTAGTGCACATACAGATGAATACTACTATGTAAGAATTAATTTTGATCTTACTTCTTAGCAAATTTGGTTTAGTTAGACAGGGTCCTGCAAAATCTAAACCCACCTTGGAAAATGGGCGGATTGGGGTGATTCTGTCAACGGGAAGATCTCCCATATTTGTTGACAAGCTTGAGACTTAAGGCGTTTGCAAAGCACGCATTTGTGGAGCTCTTGTCATACAGTAGAACGACCGTTTACAAACAAGTACTGTTGACGCAATATAGCAAGTACTAGCTGTGCACCTCCATGTAGACGTTGCTCTTGGGCATGTTTTATCAATAACTTAGTAATAACGTGATTTTTCGGAAGTAATATAGGATAGTTTCTATCAAAACTTAACGACTGATGTTGTGACAAATGACCACCAACTCAAATAATATCACTCGAATATAAAAACACATTTAATGATAATAATTTTCTATTACTTGGTAAGAGCTTTCTTTCTTTTAATAATTTAAGCTCTGTGTAGAATTCAGAACTTTGTACAAATTTCACAAGGGAATGAATAGATTCAGAGATTTCTTGTGTTCTTTTTTTTTTTTTTGTAGCACTATGTCTAGCATTATAGATGAATCTAAGAAACCAAGCTGTGACTCTTGATAGCTTAGAGAATTTGGAAAACTTAAGAATAAAGACTGGATGGGCAATTACTTGAGTTACGTTGCTGACAGATTGAATTGCTGGATTTAACTCAGCTATTGGACGATTGTACAAAGTTATTGGGATTGGTTCATTTGATAGCAGCCATGGTGGCACATGCCAACATAGAGAATGATGAAGAAGCTTTTGTGGTGGAATACCACTACACTGTAAAAAAGGTTTCCCTTACTTTACACCAAAAAGTGTGGCAACTAAGTTGCCACCCCAAGTGATGTAATGAAATTACATTTGAAAATTGGCGTAATGAGCCACCAGCTATCAAATGGTGTAAAAAAACCACTTTTAGTGGCAACTTAGTTGCCACCATTTTTGGTGTAAAGTCACGCTACTGCTTATCTGGTGTAAAGTCACACTACTGCTTATTTGGTTTGCACTTTAACAGTAAAATAAAAAACAATTTAAAGATTAAATTTTAAATCTAATGCTACCATAATTTACAATAAATAGTCTGACGCAAAGAGGCTGCTAAAGATTGTTTTAACTGCGATGATTTATTATCTGAATTAAACATTTATTTGAAACATTTTAGTTTTGGTAAACAACGAAATTTCCTCATAAATCATTCTTCGTTAGATCTGGACTTACGTCACGTGTACTTGACTCTTTTTTTTTAACTCAGCGTAGGCCTGACTGGTTTTCGAATAAATAGTCTAAGCAAATTAAAATAAACATACTATAAATACAACTAAACATTGCAAATTGTACAAAAATCAGATACAGAGAGCTAAAAACCACCAACCTCTCCAGAGCTAAAAAACAATTATTATCACTTTTAAAATGCAAACTAAAAATACTTAACGGCATAATTAATTAATAAACACTACACCGCAGGAAAGCTTGAAGTTTAAGCATTAAAAAGATACTAACAGTTAAGCAAAATGATAAGGTTTAAATAGTTAAAAAATGTGCAAAACAAAGTAAACAAAACGCGTAACGCTATGGGAAATGGGTCTGAAACAAAAAAATGTATACCAAATTTCATGAATTTTTTAAACATATCTAAACTCAACACAGGAATACACGGTGGGTGGCGGAGCAAAGCCCGTACTTTATAGAACATGAAACAATTTATTTGAAACATTTTAGTTTTGGTAAACAACGAAATTTCCTCATAAATCATTCTTCGTTAGATCTGGACTTACGTCACGTGTACTTGACTCTTTTTTTTTTTTAACTCAGCGTAGGCCTGACTGGTTTTCGAATAAATAGTCTAAGCAAATTAAAATAAACATACTATAAATACAACTAAACATTGCAAATTGTACAAAAATCAGATACAGAGAGCTAAAAACCACCAACCTCTCCAGAGCTGAAAAACAATTATTATCACTTTTAAAATGCAAACTAAAAATACTTAACGGCATAATTAATTAATAAACACTACACCGCTGGAAAGCTTGAAGTTTAAGCATTAAAAGGATACTAACAGTTAAGCAAAATGATAAGGTTTAAATAGTTAAAAAATGTGCAAAACAAAGTAAACAAAACGCGTAACGCTATGGGAAAGGGGTCTGAAACAAAAAAATGTATACCAAATTTCATGAATTTTTTAAACATATCTAAACTCAACACAGGGATACACGGTGGGTGGCGGAGCAAAGCCCGTACTTTATAGAACATGAAACAATTATGAGTTTTTCAAAGTAATTAATAAAAAGTTGAAAACAAGCTATGTTAAAATATGTCAACAACAGTAAAAATCTCATGTATTTCTAAGGGCAAGTTATAACTGGAAAATCGAAAAATGTCAACTTTTGAAACGCTCAGAAAATACACAAAAAGCGTCCAAAACTTTTAAAACTGGACAGAATCTTAAAGCCTAAGCTTTAAATGAGCTGAATATCACATTAGGTTTTCAGAAAAAGTTAGTTTTTGTAGTTAAAAAAGCTTAAGAATATCGTTGTTTAAGTAATGTATTTCCTATGGGAAAACGAAAGTCGTAATCCTAAAAACGATACTTTTTAAAATGACTCGCAAATAGTGAAAACTTATTGAAAACTTAAAATTCTTGGTTAAATAATAATCTACGATCTTTAATTTAGTTGAATCGAACATTATTTTAAAGTTAACAAGCGGAATTCATTGTATACTGAGCGTCTCAAAAGTGACAAAAATGCCAAATTTTGAAAATGGCACCAATACACTATAAAAGTAGGTTGACTTCATATACTCATAAAATTATAAATATAGCAGCTAGAGATACATAGTAAGTGTAAAAATGTTGGAAAATGATTGGGCATTTTTCAAAAATATGAAGTTAAACATAAGTTTTATGTTCTTACCCTATTCCGAAGAAATTAGCCAAAGAAGACGTTCAAAATGGCGGACTGAATCATGTGTCGTTTAAAAACTTTACACCTGAACTGGTGTTCGGTATCCACAATTTCTTTAAAAGATTAAAATTAAACCGTTTTGAGTGTATCATGACACTTTAATCGGTGTTTACACCCAACTTAGAGTATATTTAATCCTCATTTGGCATTTCATAAACTCAAATTAGGCGTAACTATAGTCCCTTTTTTTACAGTGTAGAAGCTGAATCTGTAGGATTTAGAATACTTAGAATATGATTCCACTCACATAAAGGCATTAATGATTGGATTTGACACTCTCGATTTAGGATGAATTGATTTCATTTTAAGGGAGGGGATTTTAACCAGCTGAGAACAATCTGGGAATCTGTCCACAGATAAATATTGTCAAAGTTTATTGGTAAAGTATCGATACTGACGGAGCATAATTTGGCTAGTAAAAGAGCTGAACAAAGCTTAATACGTGGCAGTGTTTGAGGTTTTATTGGATTTACTTTAGTTTTAGCTGCAATCAAATTGACAAATACTTCGTCAGGAGTAATAACACGTAAATAAGTAACAGCAGCATAAGATTTACCTGAGCCATCACAAAAGCCATGTAACTGAATTTGGACATCATTTTGATTATAAGAATTCATATACCTGGGGATTTCAATTGACTTTAACAAATGAATTTCTGATAAAAACTCATTCAAAACCTGTAGTATGGAATCTGGAATTTCTTCATCCCAATGAATCTTATCTCGCCAAAGACCTTACAACATGATATTTAATCGTATTGTTCTAGGGGCTAGGAAGCCCAAGGGGTCAAATATGGTAGCCACTAATGATAACAAGTCTCTTTTTGTTTTCACATCCCTAAAATCATTAAAACGGATTTGTAAAACGCCTTTGGAAGAATCCCAAATCAGTCCAAGGACTTTAACGGTATCGTCTTCCTGAATGACTTTTTGCAATGAAGCCTTCATTTCATCTGATAAATGAGCTGTTACTTCTGGGTCATTACAGGTCCACTTTCGTAGGCTGAATCCCCCACTTTCCATAACCTCGATTAACTCAGTCATCAAAACTTGGGCATTTTCCTTTGAATCCAAAATAAAAAGTAAATCATCTTGGTGCGTACTTTTTCGAATTATCTGAGAGGCTTCTTTAGGATTTTGCTCATTATCAGTTGCCAATTGGTGTAATGTCGTGCGCAAGCAGTAGCGCCGGCAACGGTCAACAGCCTGTATGTTTTAATAATTTCGTCTGAATTGAATCTCCAAAGAATGCGTTGGTAGTCTACATAATTTTGATTGATGAGAATTTGCCTAATCATTTTCTCGATGACAAAGCTAAAGGCGATTGGGTGCATTCTGAACCTTAATAGTAAAGGAAAGAATTCTGGCTGCAGTTTTGAACCTCTCTCTAGATAATCATTCAAGGAGCGGCCTTCTGAACCAACTGCAGATGAGTCAAATACCACTGTAAGCCGAGTTATAGAACTATCTTTTTTTTAACACCCCCTGATGTGGGAGATAAAAATTATAAGAATTTGAAATACCTGCCTCTGGTACAAGTTCCGTGTGCCCTAGGTCGATATACTCGCGCATGAAGGATAAATACTGCTCTTTAAGAAAGGGATTTTCTTGAAGTTTTTTCTTCACAAAGTAGAAACGCTTTAAGGCTTGAGATTTAGAGTTTCCGAGAACAGGTTTTGAGTGATAATAAAAATTTTGAAATTATAAATGAGTTTTAAAAAATATGAATTAGAATTAATTAAAGTGTTTCTTTTTAAAGAACAGTCAATAGCTCTTAATGTGAGATTTCTTTAATGCTGCCATCTGCTGCGAATTTAGCATACTGAAAGCTCTGAAAAATCTGTCAGAAGAAAAAAAATTATACATTGATGTTAATAAGAATTATCGTGTTTTTTTTTTTGTTGTTGTTCTTTTACTATAAGGTTGTATCCAAACTGCTCTAATGTTTGTTTCCTTCTTATTTTAGAAGATGGATATTTTTCCCAAGAAGACAAATATTGTTTCTTTATGTGAACACACATCAATGCCTGAAAGAGTTATTGCCAAAAAGTGTGGTGTTTAAGAGCTGTAAACATGATTTTTAAAAAAAAGGACACTGGAATGATTAAAGTGAATAGAAAAGAGAATGTGAATGTGGAAGTAAGAGGAACACAACAAAACGATATTAAGCTTTTTTAATAAAGGAAAGCAAAATAAAATGCTCGAAAAATAAGCCAAGAACTGCAGCAAGACTTGCATACGCTGGAGCTAATATTCACGACTTCACCGTTCGAAAAATACCTCGAATGTGGAACAAAAACAATTACGCCTCAGGAAAAACAGCTGTTTACGGTTTCAATGAAGAAAATCATGTAAGGTACCTGTACCCAATATGGACACCCTAAGGAAAATTGATTATTTTTTCACCCCCGTGTACACGCCATAGGACTCCAAATATATATGAGCACTATCCTGGACTGTTGGCTATCATTATTAAAATTAGCGACCTTGTAATTATTCTGGTTTAATTTTAATGACAAAAACAAAAAATGTTTGCAAGTGCCCATATAAAGAACCACCTGTGCCTATTATGGACATGCATGTCCATATTAGGGACAGGTGGCCCCTTATTGACTTACTACACAGGGTGTATGGATGAGCCACTCTTCCTAGGACTTTTAGAGGATAGGGGATAAAATAAATATATCTTAAAATAATGCGGGGGAGGGGCGCACAGTAAATATCTTCAGAACATGCACGTTAGAAGAGGGGATCATTTTCAGTTGTAGCTCTTCGAAGACCCATGCAAAGCACTTCAGTTACAACAAAATATTATGAAATAATATAGTTGGTTTTGCTTAGCTTTATTCCATCTGTCTGCAGAATTTACATCTGTTATTACTCAGTCCTCACAGGATGGACAAATAAAAACTTCTTCGTCATGGGCAGTAAGTCCCACACGGTCCTCATGGACATATGATGCATAGCCGCATGTCTGCAACAGCATCAATACTGCATCAGAAGCATTACCAGCTCTACTTTGTTGAGGAAGTCATACCGCTGTTACCTGCGATTCCGCAAACAGATACGCTACAAGGGGGAGTCTTCTTTTGATTTTTCTGCAAGGGCTTTTTTTGATTTTTTTCTTGGAGGTTTCTTGGAGGATTGTTCAGATGACATTAAACAGATATTTTGCAAATTTGTGGATCTGAAGATTCACTTGCTGTATTTCCAATGTGAACATGAGATGTCCATATTGGGAATCGGGCATGGTTTTATCAAATCTTGTAATAAATAAACAAATAAAACATTTTTGAGCAATATATGCAGTAGCAATCGAAAATATGTTTTATCAGCTTTCTAAAACACTCCACTTTTCAAGATTTAAAGTAATTTTACCATATCTAATAAGAAATTAAACTTACCTGTAATTAAGATGAGCACACCAAGAAACAACAAGTTTCATTCCAAATGGCGAACAGCGCGCTTTTTTGCACTTTCCAGGCTTGATTGTCTTTTCAACTGATTTTCTTCACGGACATGTAGCGCCATCTCTCCATCAAAATTGTTACATTTAAAGGTATTAGGGGTGTCCATATTGAGAGCACTGTCCATATTGGGTACAAGTACCTTATAGTATATAATAGCTCCATGTTTTATTAGAAACCATTCATTTATATTTTTTTCAAAATGGCACATATTTTAATTACCCTTTTTTTCAGTAAATATGGGAAAATGGCAACAAAAAGATACAATTATTATTTTCCAACTATTTTTTCTTTACTTTCTTCAGAAATGGAGTACTTGAGTTGCCAAAATTAAACAAATGGCGCTATAAATTACAAAAAAAAAAATAATGTCTCAAAAATATATAGAGATGCAGTTTTCAAACAAATTGCATTAAAAAGTACTTTTTTCCCTAATACAACAGTATAAAAATTGAAAATATGCGATGCTTAGAAGTTTAAAAAATTGCAGTAGAGTACTTAACAGTCCAATGATACATCTGCTTTGTTTTACGGCTGGTTTATACAATGGAACTTTATTTTTTTGGAGACGACATTTTAATAGCTGGGAGAAAGAAATAGTGTACCGGAGGCATGTCATATTTTTATGAAAAGTAGCAATTCTGCTTTCAAATAAAGTTTTGGAAATGTATTGACAGCGATACTTTCGTACTGGCCTCGCGACAGGAACTGACAGCCGAAGACATCGCCAAAGGTGGCTATTTAACACTCAACTTTTTTGATTTTGATAATTTCAGTTATTTAAGCGCCTAATTTGATTACATATCTTAAGTTTGTGTGTTATTTATATTTTATTGTTTTGTTTATTACTTGATGAATGTTTTAATTTCGTTATGGATTATAAGCTGGAAACAACTGCTGTGCTATTTATATAAATTTAAGTGAAAACGGATTTATCTATCGTAATTTATAACAATAATCATTTTTTTTTATCATGCTTAAAAATTATTTTAAAAACAATAAAAATTGAGCAAATTACGAAGCGGTTTTCAAACAAATTTCTATACACTTTTCAAACAAATTGTATTTTAAAGTACATTTTATTCCCTATTCGACGGTGTAAAAATTTAAAATGCGCGATGCTTAGAAATTTAAAGAATTTCAGCAAAATTCAAATATAATTGCCTGTTCTTGTCACCGTCAAAATGACGTGAGCGTTACGGTAGGTCGGGTTTGTCATTTATAATATATATATATATATATATATATCTTATGTAGCGCAAAAAAAGACTATATTTGTAGCTTGCTATTTAGCAACAGCCACAGTGACGATTCTCAGCGGTTAAGTTACGGTCACATGTCTCAACTAACTCAGAAAATCAAAATCCAGACAGAATCTCTCTTTTAAAATAAACCGTTTGAGCTATGCATGAATGACGGATGCTATTGGTCCGTTTTACGGTGACGTGAGGAATTCAGCGAATCAGCTTTTTGATCCAAGATTGCGTTTAGACACAGGCGAAAACATTTTGTTTACAGTTCAATACCGCGATACATAGCATCTTTTATAGCTTCTTATTGTAGTTTTAAATGAATGTAAGTCGAAATTTTCAATACTATAGGCAAAATGAAAGGAAAAGGCTGACACTAACATACCATTTAAATTTAAACGACGGCAATTTCCAGTTCGCTTAGCTTTCTCAATGATGATCAAGAAGTCACAGGGCCAAACTTTTGATAAATGCATTTTTATTTACATTTTCAACAAAATTTTCAATTACTTTTTTATGAATTATTTTTCATTTCAAAAATTTGTAAATTTCATAACGTTAAAATGTTTTATACCCATTGGCAGCATCACCTAAATGCATTTTTATTTACGTTTTCGACAAAGTTTTGCATGACTTTTTGTACATTAAGAATATTTGTAAATTTCATATGTTGCTTGCTCGGATCGCATAGCGGCCCAACTAAAAATATTTTCTATTGTGTTTTCACTAAGGTTTTAAATTAATTATGTTTCCAAGGGTTTTTAATACATTTTTATTTACATTTTCAACAAAGTTTTCCATTACTTTTGTACACATTATAAATACTTGTAAATTTAATACATTATAATGATTTATGATAGCACTCATTCTGGCTAGAGTTTGCACAAATAGTGGCGAGCATGGGACTGAGCCTCCCAGTATATATATATATATATATTACAAAATTTTCCTCATTCAGTATACGGAAAAAGGAAGTTTGCTCTCACTTAAAAAATATGCGATTATTGCACGGTCATAACACACGGTCATCAGTGTTTAAAGCTGTAAGCAATTAGCACCAATTGCTTTAAGTTCACAAAGAATTCAAAATATTGCTGAAACTTCTATTATCATAAGCAGATATCCTGAAAAGGATAAATTACGGTAAAATAAAAATCAACTTCTGAAAGTGCTGTTAGAAAATTATAGTAATATATTGAAAATCGTGCAACTATTTTTTAATTCTACCTCGCAGTACTTTACCAAAACAAAAATCTTTGAAATACAGTTTGACAATATTTGCAAGAGAAATAAACTATATAATTTATTTATTTATTTATTTTAAATAGTGGTGCGAGTAGAATAGAAAAATAGTCGCATATGGCAGCCCTGAAAGTGTAATTCTATCAATAAGCAAACTATCATTGTCTGTTAAAAACTCATATTTTATTTTCGAAAATTTGTATCAAAATTTAAAGTTAAATATTAAAAATACTGTTGTTCTGAAATTAAATTTGTGAAATATATTTCTGAAGGATCAAATGATTTCTAATAAAATAAGAGAAATGGTTTTACAATTTTCAGAAATAGATTTACAATTATGTTATTTACAAACGTAATAGTGATATATATATATTTAAATGATAAAGAACTACAAATAATAAAATGACATTTACATAAAAATTACATTTTTATTGGCAAAATTACATTTTTTGCTCTCTTCTTCTAATTAACATTCCCCTTAATTTGTTCTTGATTCAAACTTTAGATTCAAAGAAAAATTTTCAAACTATCTGGCTGCAGTATCAAACAATAACTTTAAAAAATATTTGTGAAGCTACTATTTTAAAAGACGGCGTAGATGTGGCAATAAAAATTGATATATTTTTAATATAGTTTAATATATTTCCAATAATCTTTCTAGCAAATTTTTGGCCCTTGTTTTCATATAGATTATTTTAGTGCTGCCATCTATGTGTATCCTAGGTAAAATCCAGATGGGAAAAGATTGGAGAAAAAGAGTTTATTTGTGAAGTTGATTATTTCATTTTTACCGAATATCCAAAACCGAAATATAATAAATTACATAATAAATTATAATATAACAAAATTATACCGAATATACTAAATCTTCCTTGTAAATAGCTTGAACATCATAAATACACAAACATTTTAGTAGTACAAAACAATAATTGAGTCGCAGGGGCGTAGCTACAAATATTTTTTCGGGAGGGGGGGGGGGGGAGAGAAATAAAAATTTTCCCAGCTTGAAACAAAGTTCTTTATTTTCCAACTGAAATGATATGGTCAATGTGTGTTTATGATAATGATACTTATACGTAAAAAATCCTTTCCAAAGAAAAATACTGAAACTAAAAACATAAATTTATAATTATTGGTTTGTTTAATGAAAGTTTAAGTACACCGCTTCCATTTAAATAATTAAGTTCAAAATTAGATTAATTTCTATTTTCCTATCTTGGAATCATTGAGCATGAAAATAATAAGATAATCAATTGCTAAATGAATAGTTAAGGAAGCAGTTTCAAACAATACAGTAAATGTAAAATTTAAGTCTCGAAAAATTACACATATTTAGAGAAAACCAGCATTTTTTGTCTTCTATTACGTACGAGTCATAATTGCACTTCATATGAAAATACCGTCATGTTATTTTGAAAAAGAAACAAAGGTTTAGTAGAAATAAAAGGAACAGATTAGAGACTAGACACTGTTGATGGGCAACAGTAGGGAAATTCAGTCTGGATATGATTATATTTTCGTAGCACAGAAAAACACAATGACAAACTGAGTCTGGCTGTACCTCTTTTTATAATTTAGCTTGTTTACTATTACAGAACTCAGAAAGGCAGTTAGAAAAACAATAAAAATTTCATATTTTTTTACTGTTATTTAAAAAAAAGAAAAAGTCCTTCAAAAATCTATAATTTCTTAACTCTAAGCTCAAATCTTCCAAAGTTTACATATATTGGAGGGGGAGGCTTCCCCCCTCCCCTCATAACTCCCCCTCTGTTGATTCGTTTGAATCCTAGAACATGAGCGACCTCGAAATATTGGATAAGCGATCTTCAAGCATCTACTCCGTAACGTTTAATGTGGCCAAATATTGTGATCAAATGAAATATAATATACAGGGGTATCCCAGAGTAAGACATGGATGTCATTTTGTGCTTAAAGATATATGAGGCATTCTCACTATGCCTCTCCCTCCTCGAGGTAGGAAAGGGGGGGGGTGAATTGGAGATATGTTATATTTAATTAGGAACCACTTTAGAAGGATCTATGTCGTAAGATTTGCCATTCTACTAAATTTCATCTGATCTTACAGGGCCTCAGAGATTCCGCAGTTGGCGGATTTGCGGAAGGGGAGAAGCGGGTAATTGCCCTTTTTAGATCTTTGACATTCCAGCATTTTTTTTTCTCATTTTCTAAAGAAGAACTTGTAAGTCGTGGGCATGGGTGCCAAGAAGATGGTTAGTGAATGTACATTGTTCCTCCCTAGATTTTCATGTGTGGGTTTAATTTTCCTTTTCTCTGATTTTGGGATAAAAAACGAGCAATATCAATAATTCTTCTTGTCAGCTGAAGTCCTTTTAAAGCATTCAAAGAAAGATGAACGATGATTTTTTCTCCAGAAAAGCTGAGCTTATCTTAATTTCTCCCCTTCCTAAACCCGCCGAGAAAGACATTTTTTTTTTCCTTTTTACAGTAAACTTTTTAAAATTTATCCTCCTTTAAGTTAAAATTTTAAATGAGTCAACTATCAGAACCACCCGAGTTTTAACCATGCGGCCCAGACAAGGAAAATAAATAAAATTCAATATCCTAAACATACAGCGATCACAATAACGGAGCTCTGTGCTTTCGACACGTAAATCGAGAGGAGAATGAATAAGTAAACGGATAAAAATTCCAAGTTAAATACATTCAAAATCAGATGTATTCGAATTAGAAATTAATATTTTATTACACAAAATTAATGCATTTGATTTACGTAAAATGAAAAAAAATTTTTGAGCTATCACAATTGTTTTTTTATGTTTAATTTTAATAAATTCCAAGTGGAACCCGTCGAAATTCGACGCAATATAAGATTTTAATGAAGTGCTCTTGAATCATAGTTCATTTCAAATTCATATCTTCTAGAATGCAATCTTTGTTTAAAGATAATCAAATTTTATGTAAAAATGGAGACAATATGTTACCATAATAACATAAAATCTGCAGATGAGACAGATTTTCAGTATTTACAATAAAACTTTCTAATAATAGAGATGGCTTTACTTTCTTCCAAACATAGGAGATAATTTTCCTCTTATAAAGTGACATATACAACGGATCTTTTTTGAAATATGCAATTATATATGCAAGTCCGAGTATATTCTGATGAAACATATGTTATTGAACAAATTCGACTTAACTTCATATTAATTTTATATTTAACATAAAATGAAAATCTATGTCTTCGGTGACAGATTTCAGTTTTAGAGCCAAAACATTGTATCGTATGGATAATCAGATGCGATTATTCGGCCTTTTTTACTTTTACTTACCCATCATACGTAGAATGGGATAAGTTTTGTAATCGTTTTAAAAATCGAAAAAAAAAATTGACGGATTTACACGTTTCAAAAACTGGAGACTCCGAAAAACAGATTAAAAAAAAAAAATATTGCCGTCCGTTTGTCGCAGTGTGCGTGTGTGTGTGTGTAAACGCTATATCGCCCGAACAAATTGAGTTAAAGACTTGAAATTTGGTGTGTACTTAGTGTGCAATAATGTGCCTATTGAATATCAGTAACCTCGATTATGCAGAACTATTTTTCCCGGACTCTCTGATAAAAGATATATAAAAGTTTTCGAAATTGTTTATTTTAAGGAGTGAATATAAAAGAAAATAAAAAAAAACCCATAAGTTTTGCATAAGGAATTAAGTCGATCGGATAATTACATTGGACAATAGTGGTTTTGTCCTAGAACTAAAATTAGTTGACTTTAGATCATTTTTTTGGCGCTGATTCCGAATATGCTTTCCGTTTATCTCTAGGTGGTCCAGGTTTTGAGAAATTTGCATATTTAAAATTAAGCAAATTTTAGCTTTTTTGTGCTATTTTATGCAAATTTTAGATACAATATATGTCACATCTAATTACGTTTTCTAGATAATGACTACTTGACTATTTGCTTCAGATAAATGTCACGATTTCCATATTCTTAACATGTATTTATCATTTATTAAGCCTAATTTGCATATTTTCCGATTGTGTACTGTTTACATCACTATCAACTTTAAAATATTTGCCACAGAATTGACGTAATGTTTTTCTAGACTAGATTTTTATGCTGATTTCAAATCTGCAGTCTGTTATCTTATGTCATGTCTATTTTTTGAGTAAGATGAATTTCTACTTTTGCACGGCATTAACACAGGTTTGATATAAGATGCTTTTTAGGGGTGTGTAGTTCATTGACAAGAAGGTGAACAGGGTCAGATTCATATCAGAGACATAAACAAAAATTTATGTAATCTAAAAAAAAAAGTAAGTAGTAGAATCTATCCTAACTAGTTGAAGTTTATCATACAAAGTATTATAAAAAGCTATTTCTGGCTCTTTTGACCAAAAACTAAAATTTCCCTTTTTTCAAAAACTAGACGTGATAGAAGAAAACAGATATAAGATTTGAAATCAGCTCAAAAAGCTGGTTTCGAAACTTATTAGTGTGCTCGTGTGGCAGAAATATTTGAACGTCAAGAAACATTATTAGAAAAACATGAAAAATATGCAAATTAGGTACAATATTTCACAGTCACATGTCAGTATAATCTCAGAAACAACGTTTTGTGAAGTAAATTAGGTAGTAATCATAACATAAAATAAAAAAACCCTGTCTGATATTGCTTTATACCTTAAATTTGCAAATAATTGTATAAAATTTAATAAATTTGCATAAATTGAAATATGCAAATATCTCTTAAACTTGACGTGCTGGAGTAAATCTAAAACTAGATTCGGAATCAGCACAAAATACTGAAAAAAAAAAATTCTGTTTTAGGACAGAGCAAAAATTTAAATTTGTTGACCAGTGTTTGTTGCCTAGATATTTGTAATCATCTTTTTCACACTTTTCGATTTTTCATGGCCCTGTATTTCATTCAAATTTCAATTCAAAGATGTATTTTAATTGGAAATAAGACGTTTAATCCGACACAATAAACTATTAGTTAATATGATTATAATTTTTGGAGTTATAAGGATGTTTCTTTTACGCAATTCGGTACTACTCGATTATCCCGTCGACCAAAAAACTATCGCCAAGCTACAAGATTAAATGCCAATAATGGCTTATCGTAAATGTCATATTCACTTGACATTAAACAAGTTACACGTGTTTGTTGCGTAATCAAGTGATTTTTAATTCGACATTTTATTTGTATTTTTATTAATCTTTTGCGGATTTGTTTGTTCTTTCATTATTTAAAATAAGCATTATGGCAATTCGTATAATTTTGCGAGTATAATTTTACGAGTTATATAATTTGTCAAAATTGGTCGACGGGATAATCACGTAAGTACCCGAAGTTTAGTAATACAGCATTACTATGTATTAAACATATTTAATTATACGTTTAAATTTTATTTTGGAATTTCAATGCATTTTAAAAATAGTTTACACATGTTTTATTTTCATATTTTACATTATGCATACCCATGATGAGTAACTATTGCGGTGGCCCCCAACGGCTAGTTTAATTTGACCACAATTACCAATTGTGATAGGTTTTCCCGTATCTATAACTTTGCATTAAGCAAGCAGGTGATTATTGTTGAGATAGATTTTTTTTAATCATGCTAGAAAATTATTTGAAATGTCACTAAATTGAGCTGCAAATAAAATTCATTCCAAAGTTGTTTCTTTACCTATTCAATGATGTATAAATTAAAATTGTAATGTAAGAACGTAAAAAGTGTAAGAGGTAGCGCCAGTTGTTACCACCATCGTTATACATTTCTAAAAAAAGCAACTGGTTTCTGCGGGCATTCATAAGTTTTCTACAATTTTTTTGAGATCCACAAAAATGTCCTTGGTGAAAGAAATTGCAATTTGTCGCTAAAAAATAACAGCTGAATAAACTTATAAAAAACTACAAAAATAATTCTGATAAAATATTAAGTTTACATTGGCTAATCCCCTAAAAACAATTATTATTTTTAACTTCCTTTTACCGTAACATTATTTCTATTAATATTCCCTTTCTTGAAATTCCTTACTTTTCTGAATAATTTATTGAAAATTTAAACCTCTTTCAAGTAATCTACAGTTTCTCGCTATTCTAAAACAATTTGGATGTGCCAATCCCAAAACTTTCTTCTTTCTCATACATCTTAATATTTCAAAAAGTTGTTACACATGTTAATCCTTCAGTGTTATTACTTCAATACTACACCAACTTTGATTTTCATGTTAAGTTTTTGCTTCATTTTACTAATCTGAGAAAAAACGAGTTAATCCCATGACATTTAATAAAATCAATAGTTTTCGTTATTCTGTACATCAGCTGCTTCAGAATCGCCGGGTCAGCTGGGTGTGAATTGCCCGTAGCTGCATTATCAGCCAATGTACAATAGAACTATGAAAAATCATCATTACAGTGTTAGGCCTATTGTTACCAAATTCACGTAGGACCTTCTGGTCATAGCCAAAAATATACACATGAAATTTGGTTCAATTCTATACATAACTTCATACACCTTTCGATTTAACAAAACGGACACATGGACAGGCGGGCAGGCGGACAAACAAACATTTTGTATAAACATGTTTTTCCGGATCTCTGACCCCTATAACGTGTAAATCCGTCGAAAACCGAAAATCGAAAAATACTTTTTTCTTAAGAAAGAAAAAAGTAAAAACTAATTAATGCTGCTGCTGACATAATTGGATTTATTGTTATAATTTCAATTTTTTGGCTTATCCGGTAAAAACTATTAGGTAGATTTCGTATGAAATACTACCTATTACATTCTTCCTATGTTGGAATTTCTGAAAACTTTTTGCAGATCTACACCGATCATGACTCCTAGAACCCAAAACCACCCTCAGTAAAAAACTTAATACACACATATATGTATATATCACTTTCTTCTGGACATGATAACTTCCACAATTCTGCACAAATCTCTTCCAAACTGATACAAAAAATCAAGGGGCATAAAATATCGGCCAAGTTCGTTAATGGGCAAAATCGGACCAAGCGGAGGGAAATAGGGAGGGGTTGTGTGAAACCCGAAAAAACCCCATAACTTCTTAATTTTTGTACATATCAAATCAGTTTAAAGTTTTTATTACTTCTAAAAATAGGTTCAAAAATTTATGTGTCACAGATTTTTTATAAAATTAAAAATGGGGTCAAGGGTCGCAAAAAATAGGGTTTTTGGGAGAAAAAAAAATCCATAACTTCGTCAATTCTCCAGGCATCGAATCTAATTGATTTTATTATAAATCTCCTTAATATTGTCTACAAATTTCATATTCACAAGTTTTTGATAGGACCAATTCGTACCGCAAAATAAAATTAATAACGAAAACAAAAAGGGAAGTTGAAGAAAAAAAAAATTCATAACTCCGTCAATGCACAAGATGTAAAATATCCTCATGAATTTATCATATATCTTGTTAATATTGTCTACAACATTTATATAGACAAGTTTTGTATAGGACCAATTCTTACAGCAAAAACAAATTAAAAATGCATAGCGGTTGAAGAAAAAAATCATCTTATTAAGGGTGTATTCAAATCCAAACTGCTTTTTTTCTTACACATTTTTAAATTCATTTTTGTTCTCAGACGCATCCAATTGGTACATTCTCTTATTCAAAAACTACATAATGAACTGTAATGATCTATTTTTTGATAGAGGCACATATATTTCACAAAATGATGTCATAATGGGCATTTTGAACATAATTTCCCAAAGCGATTGCGTTAGAAACGAAAAATATTGTCCTACTGAGAAAATAATTGTTTATAAATCAAGTTTTAATTAATTGAACGAAAAATAAAAACACGGGTCGCTTATTACTTTCTTCTATCTTCAATAGAAGAAAGTATTGTAATCGAAATTTTTTTCGACTTCCGGTTTTCGACGGATTTACATGTTTTAGGGGTCAGAGATTCCAAAAAACATGTTTATAGAAAATGTCTGTGTGTCCGTCTGTCCGTCCGTCTGTCCGTCTGTCCGTCTGTCTGTCGCCATTGTACCATCAAAAAGTGTATGAAGTTATGCATAGAATTAAACCAAAATTTTATTTTATGTTTTTGGCTATGGCAAGCAGGTCCTCCTGGAATTTGGAAAAAATTCGCCGGTAGGGGCGCTGATATAGCAAGTTTTGTGCGATTTTGAATATTGTACCATCCAAAAGTGTATGGAATTATGCATGGAATTGAACCAAATTTTTATTTTAAGTTTTTGGATATGGCAAGCAGGTCCTCCCTGAATTTGGAAAAAATTCGCCGGTAGGGGGCGCTTTAAATGCGATTTTTGTGCGATTTTTAATATTGTACCATCCAAAAGTGTATGAAGTTATGCATAGAATTGAACCAAATTTTTATTTTAAGTTTTTGGCTATCACAAGCTGGTCCTCCCTGAATTTGGAAAAAGTTCACCGGTAGGGGGCGCTGTAATAGCGATTTTTGTGCGATTTTGAATGTTGTACCGTCCAAAATTGTATGAAGTTATGCATAGAATTGAACCAAATTTTTATTTTAAGTTTTTGGATATGGCAAGCAGGTCCTCCCTGAATTTGCAAAATATTCGCCGTTAGGGGGCGCTGTAATAGCGATTTTTGTGCGATTTTGAATATTATACCGTCAAAAAGTGTATGAAGTTATGCATGGAATTGAACCAAAATTTTTTTTAAGTTCTTGGCTATGGAAAGGAGGTCCTCCCTTAATTTGTAAAAAAATCGCCCGTAGAGGGCACTGTAATAGCGATTTTTGTGCAATTTTTGCGCCATTTTGAATATTGTACCGTCGAAAAGTGTATGAAGTTATGCATAGAATTGAACCAAATTTTGTGTGTTTGTTTTTCGTTATGTCACGAAGGTCCTACCTGAATTTGGAAAAATTCTGCCGGTAGGGGGCGCTATAATTCCGATCTCTGTGCCATTTTCATTATTGTACCATCGAACAACGTATAAAATTATGCATACAATTGAACCAAAATTTTTGTGCTTGTTTTTGGCTTTGGCCAACAGATCCTTGCGCGGTAAAGGGGCTCTGTGCTAGCGATTTTTGTATACTTTTCTTGATTTTTCGTTGTTCTATTGTGCATCGGCGGCTCATGCAGCGGCGGGAACTCGCTACCTGCTAAGCCGGCTATTCGCAAACAGCTGATAACAACAAAATAAGGAAAAATTAATAATTTTAACAAATATCATGATATAGATTAACTCGTTTTTAGTCCGTTTAATTGACTTGAGCAGAAATTTAAGATGAAAATCAAAGTTGGTATAGTATTGAACTAATAATATTGAAGTATTAACATGTGTAACAAGGTTTTGAAATATTAAGATGCATAAGATAGAAGAAAGTTTTGGGATTGGCACATCCAACTAGTTTTTTCTATTAAAAATGAATCTGAAAATGTACCAGAAAATATAGAATTGTTGAGCATGGAAAAGTATTTTTTTGAATGCCGCCTTAACATGATTCTGATAAAACCAGCTATTATATAAAAATGAAATAAAAACTCGTCAAAAGCAACCAGATAAAATTGTTAAAGTGGGTTTATCTCTAATCATGACTTGGTTTTTGCTGGTGAAATTAGTATACTTAAATTCGAAATCTACCTCCGCCTGTAGGCCGGGCCGGCAGGGATTTTTGCATATAAAAACACGAATGCTTAAAAAGCCATAAATCTCTATTCTAAAAGAAAAAGTAACTAACGCTGTCACCGCCGCCATCGCCGGTTGTGAAATTTTTGTGACCGGATCTCTTTCTTCGTTAATATTAAGAAAAATACTGCATACAAAAATATGAAAATCGGTGGTATTACAGAGAAATCTTTGATAAACACGCTGATGCAGACAGTTTTCAACTCGAAGAATTATTTTAAGAGATATTTAATGTTAAATTTGGTCAAAATCGTTCCATTAAAAAAGTTTTATAGGAGCAAAAACTATACATAGGAATTTAATCATTTTTAGATCCTTTTATACGTTTGAAGTTCCCGGTTTGCAGAGTGCATTTATATTTTTAATATTTTTTTAGGGTTTATTTACATTTTAAATTCAAATTTTCAGCATTTCCAGAGATATTTTTTACATATTTTAAGAAAGGATATTATTTTTAATTGTTGCCATAATTGTGAAAACTTCTCAAGTAATAATATTTCCTTTAAATAAAAAATTTATTTACACGCACTGTAAATTAAAATGTCTGAAATTCAAACACTTAAGTGTCTGAAACGGAGTGTTCAGTTTTCAGACATTTTAAAATGTCTGAATTTTTTCAGATACTTTTCGTGTCTGAATTTCAGACACTTCAAACGTCTTATAATAGCATCCATTTTTTTTGTAAGCATCATACGTAGCCATGTTTGACCACGTTGAATCCTGGAAAAATATTTGGCTGGGGTCCTGCCCCCCCCCCCCCCCTACAACCTGATTTTTCTGGTGCTCCCAATTTTGGTACGCAATTTTTGTTAAGCTGATAATTTAAATCTTTTACGACATTTTACTGATTATAATCAAAATTTTGAACTTCAGGAGTAGAACAAGATTAAAACAAAAAATATTTATCTAAATATTAGATTTTATTTATTTGTTTTATTTTTAATCTTATTTTACTTTAAAAGTTCAAAATATTGATTATAATCAGTGGAATTTCGAAACAGATTTAAAATATAAACTTTACAAATATTGCACATCAAATTTGTGGGCACTAAAATCGTAGGGGGGCGGGGCACGGCCCAGTATGCCCATTCTTTAATCAAGAAGTTCTTTTGCAAAAAATGCAACCCTGCATTATTGTTATCTTAATTGAGATGTCCGGTATTCGAGAGTATCCGTTCTGGAGGTTAATGGACATTCCCGAATAGCTATTCTGAAACATCTATTTAGCGAATACTTTTTTAATCCGCATGGCATACATATTTGTATATTTTTACCTCACAAAAGCAGACATCTCCGATTATCGGACAAATTCAGCGGCAAGGGCTATTGAGGGCTTTTAAAGTACATGGATAAATATATATATTTCTTATAATCTTGTCCTACTCTACTTCATATAATTTAAAAACAGATTTTTTAAAAATTTATATTGCCACATAGGCAATTTTACATATATATCAGATGATAATCACAACAGCTATTTAACTATGAATAAATAAATAAATATTCTACTTTACCCTTTGCACTCGAGGGCTCCGGAGCGGAGCCATTTAAAATTTGTCTTCAAACTCGAGGGCTCCGCTACGGAGACAATGCAAATAATTTTGGGATACCTGTCTAGAAAAGCCGAGATTACAATGTATCACAAAATTATTTGCATTGTCTCCGTAGCGGAGACCTTGAGTTTGAAGACAAATTTTAAATGGCTCCGCTCCGGAGTCCTCGAGTGCAAAGGGTTAATATTGAGAAAAAAATTACTTCGGTATTTTGTTTATTTATATTTTGTGTTTTTTAATCTTGTCCTACTCTAAAAGTTCAAAACTTTCATTATAATCAGTGCAAGATTTAAGGTATCAACTTTACGAAAATTTCATACAAAATCCCCCCCCCCCTCCCCGAAAAAAAATAAAAATCCTTATCATTTAAAAATTAGATTTTTTAAAAATTTATATTGCCACATGGGCTTATTGTTATCATTCCTATGAGGTACTAAACAAGACATCTTTAAAGCAAAATAAAGCCAAAGAAAAAAAAAAAAAAAAAGTTAGCACATGATATCACTATGATACAAACTTGCGATGCTTATCAGTAAAGACTAATTGGAAAATGACCTTTGAATCCACGCATGCAGCGAAATCTAAATAAACAAATGATTTCCTTTTTCCTGACTGGCTTACTTATGTTTCCAAATCAAAAGTTTTCACACATTAAAAGATTTAATAGCTTTAGAAATATATCTAAGAAATACTTGAGATAAACATTCATTTTCAATTATATATAAATTTCATGAAAATCAATTGATTTTTTTTTCCAAAAGCGAAAGTTTATAAATATATTTTTTAATTTCAGCTGAATATTGTTCAATTGAAAAAAAAAAGGCAATCCCGAAAATCCCGGAATTTTCCAGTAAAAATTCCGGGATTTTCGGGATTAAAATTAAAGCGGGATCCCGGGATCTCAATCCGGGATTGTAATCCCTAGCTAGGAAGTAAGAAAACTTTAGGAGATCTTTCAAACTTTTTTTTTTCTATTTCCTTGTGGTCGAGTATGAGATAAGCATTAGCCATTGAAATTGAAACTAAGAACTGCCATATTGAAAACAAAACAAAACAAGAGAATGAACTTAACTTTTAAATATGCCAGTTTTTTAGTGATGTTATTACTTTAAATTTGAGAAAAAGATGAGAATAAATAATACATAATTTGTAATAAAAGACAACGTCATAAATTTAAAAATATATACTTCTAGAATTAATGGTTTTTTTTTTTTTTTTTTTTTTTTTGCAAAAAGATTCAAAACTAATTAAATTTCATGTAAGATTTTGTTTAGTACAATAAATAAAATCATAAAAGACAATAATTTTAGTACTATAAAGAAATTATAACACTTACTACTTCAATCGCTGTTTGCAAGAGGTAAGAAATATTCCTCGATTTGAAATTTTAAAAACTACCACAACCACAGTGAGGGAGAAAGACTTTCATCAGTTTAAAAGGTAATCCCATAATACATCCGACTAGCCATATTTAAAGAATGAGATGTTTCATCCTAAAAACAAGACCCGCCAGACAAAAGTTTCTTTTTTTTTGCCAGCTTCGACAGGACGAAGATGAATAACACAATATTATTGATATAAATTGATATGAGTTAACACTAAGCCCATTGCACACGCTTTGTAGAATTTCCGGGTGTAATCTTCAACCGTCGTCTACTTCTGTTCTGTGTCTATCCCGCCCTTGTATCGACGACAGCTTCTAAGAGACATTTGATGTCGAGCACACACGTCAGATGTATGTATTCAATAAATAAATAATCCAAGTTAATACGAATTAAAATCACAGTACTTCACATTTCGCAAAAAACGAATTAAAATACACGCGTACATAAAAACAAACTTTGTTTGAATTACAACGTATACCACTTCGAACGAAGACATCTAAAACGCATGCGCAACTGGGAGTGCTAGTGCACCCTGGTGGTTATTGCGTCGGAAGAATCAAAACGTCTGAAATTAAGACACGATTAAAGCAATGAAGTGTCTTAAAATAAGACGTTTGTGGATATTTTAGACATTATTCTCAGTTCGTTTACACCATGGTCATAGTAAGACACTTATGTATCTTAAATTAAGACATCTGTAATGTCTGAATTTTCAGATTAAGATACTTAAGTGTCTAAAATTCTTTTTTAGTCACATATGTGTCTAAATTTAAGACGCTTCTATTTGCAGTGCGTGACTATTATCAACAGAAAAAACCCCTATGAAATTAGAATTAAATGATTACGTGTAAAAAGCAGGAAACTATTAAAAATTACGTCATAAAAATGGTTTATACACGTGAATAGGTAAAAGGAAGAAAAAACTATAAAACAATTATTTAATATGTGTTAAAAGTAGTATATGCACTGTAAATTAAAATGTCTGAAATTCAAACACTTAAGTGTCTGAAACGGAGTGTTCAGTTTTCAGACATTTTAAAATGTCTGAATTTTTTCAGATTTTGGGATTACCAAAATTTTTCCAATTTTGGTACGCAATTTTTGTTAAGCTGATAATTTAAATCTTTTACGGCATTTTACTGATTATAATCAATATTTTGAACTTCAGGAGTAGAACAAGATTAAAACAAAAAATATTTATCTAAATATTAGATTTTTTAAATTTGTTTTATTTTTAATCTTATTTTACTTTAAAAGTTCAAAATATTGATTATAATCAATACAATTTTGAAACAGATTTAAAATATAAGCTTTACAAATATTGCACATCAAATTTGGGGGCACTAAAATCGTAGGGGTCGGGGCACGGCCCAGTATGCCCATTCTTTAATCAAGAAGTTATTTTGCAAAAAATGCAACCCTGCATTATTGTTATCTAAATTGAGATGTCCGGTATTCGGGAGTATCCGTTGTGGATGTTAATGGACATTCCCGAATAGCTATTCTGAAACATCTATTTAGCGAATACTTTTTTAATCCGCATGGCATATATATTTGTATATTTTTACCTGACAAAAGCAGACATCTCCGATTATCGGACAAATTCAACGGCAAGGGCTATTGAGGGCTTTTAAAGTACATGGATAAATATATATATTTCTTATAATCTTGTCCTACTCTACTTCATATAATTTAAAAATAGATTTTTTTAAAATTTATATTGCCACATAGACAATTTTACATATATATCAGATGATAATCACAACAGCTATTTAACAATGAATAAATAAATAAATATTCTACTTTATCCCTTTGCACTCGAGGGCTCCGAAGCGGAGCCATTTAAAATTTGTCTTCAAACTCGAGGGCTCCGTTACGGAGACAATGCAAATAATTTTGTGATACCTGTCTAGAAAAACCAAGATTACATGGTATCACAAAATTATTTGCATTGTCTCCGTAGCGGAGACCTCGAGTTTGAAGACAAATTTTAAATGGCTCCGCTCCGGAGCCCTCGAGTGCAAAGGGTTAATATTGAAAAAAAAAATTACTTCGGTATTTTGTTTATTTATATTTTGTGTTTTTTAATCTTGTCCTACTCTAAAAGTTCAAAACTTTCATTATAATCAGTGTAAGATTTAAGGTATCAGCTTTACGAAAATTTCATACAAAATCCCCCCCTCCCTCCCCGAAAAAAAATGAAAATCCTTATCATTTAAAAATTAGATTTTTTAAAAATTAATATTGCCACATGGACTTATTGTTATCATTCCTATGAGCTACTAAACAAAATATCTTTAAAGCAAAATAAAGACGAAAAAAAAAAAAAAAAAGTTACCACATGATATCACTATGATACACACTTGCGATGCTTATCAGTAAAGTCTAATTGGAAAATGACCTTCGAATCCACAGGAGATCTTTCAAAGTTTTTTTTTTTTTCTATTTCCTTGTGGTCATTTAGTATGAGATAAGCATTAGCAATTGAAACTAAGAACTGCCATATTGAAAACAAAACAAAACAAGAGAATGAACTTAACTTTTAAATATGTCTGTTTTTTAGTGATGTTATTACTTTAAATTTGAGAAAAAAGATGAGAATAAATAATACATAATTTGTAATAAAAGACAACGTCATAAATTTAAAAATATATACTTCTAGAATTAGTGTTTTTTTTTTTTTTTTTTTTTTTTTTTTTTTTTTTTTTTTTGCAAAAAGATTCAAAACTAATTAAATTTCATGTAAGATTTTGTTTAGTACAATAAATAAAATCATAAAAGACACTAATTTTAGTACTATAAAGAAATTATAACACTTACTTCAATCGCTGTTTGCAAGAGGTAAGTAAAATTCCTCGATTTGAAATTTTAAAAACTACCACAACCACAGTGAGGGAGAAAGACTTTCATCAGTTTAAAAGATAATCCCATAATACATCCGACTAGCCATATTTAAAGAATGAGATGTTTCATCCTCAAAATAGGACCCGCCAGACAAAAGTTTCTTTTTTTTTTGCCAGCTTCGACAGGACGAAGATGAATAACACAATATTATTGATATAAATTAATTCGAGTTAACACTAAGCCCATTGCACACGCTTTGTAGAATTTCCGGGTGTAATCTTCAACCGTCGTCTACTTCTGTTCTGTGTCTATCCCGCCCTTATATCGACGACAGCTTCTAAGAGACATCTGATGTCGAGCACACACGTCAGATGTATGTATTCAATAAATAAATAATCCAAGTTAATACGAATTAAAATCACAGTACTTCACATTTCGCAAAAAACGAATTAAAATACACGCGTACATAAAAACAAACTTTGCAACGCATGCGCACTGGGAGTGCTAGTGCCCCCTGGTGGTGATTGCGTCGGAAGAATCAAAACGTCTGAAATTAAGACACGTTTGAAGCAATGAGGTGTCTTAAAATAAGACGTTTGCGGATATTTTAGACATTATTCTCAGTTCGTTTACACCATGGTCATAGTAAAACACTTATGTATCTTAAATTAAGACATCTATAATGTCTGAATTTTCAGATTAAGACACTTAAGCGTCTAAAATTCTTTTTCAGTCACATATGTGTCTAAATTTAAGCTTCTATTTGCAGTGTGCGGTTGAAATTGCAGTGGCGGTCAAAAGTTTCCGGCCAGTTAGTTCCTTTTATTTGTTTGCCAGAACGTTTCGGCGAAGTAGAAGTGCAATCGGTTCAAAAGTGAGGTACATGCAAATGACTTTTTACCACATGATCATTTTGACTGGATACCCAAGACACTTTATGCAAAGGGGAGGAATTCGAAATTCGCGCGTGCAAAAGATTCCGGACATTCGCCAATCGTTAGTTCTTGCTATCGGTAAAGTGGGGTTTTTTTTGCCATTTTTGTTAATTAATCAACGTGATTAACATAACTGAAATTCAAAAATGAAAAGTTCGACAATTATGATTAGTAAACGAGTGATTTCTTGGCCGCTAATGGGCCAATCCTCTCGTGAGATTGCGGCAAAGTTATCTATCGGAAAATCTAATATGAACGATATTTTAAAAAATATAAAGATGGGCATGGGCTTCAGGACTTGCCACGGTCCGGAAGAGTCCGAAAAACGACTATTCGTGTGGGCAGAATTATCAGTAGAAAAGCAGTTGATGACCCGCATAACAATACCGCTGCAATATCCCACGATTTACGGAGGGAAAATATCGCTGAAATAAGCCTGTCTACCGTGGTAAGACGCTTACGTGATGTAGAACTTTATGTAAGAGTCAATGTTAAAAATCTTTTCATAAGTGAAACAAAAAAAAAAAAAATCAGAGAGCCCGGCTGGCGTTTGCCAAGGAGCACAAAGACTGGTGAAGTGAAAACTGGAAAAAAGTATTATTTTTCGATAAAAAAAAAAGTTCAACCTTTTTGGGAGTGGTGGCAGACACTACGTCCGATGACCTAAAAACAAAATATATGATTTGAGATGCGTTATTCATGCAATGAAGCATGGCGGAGAACACGTTATGCTGTGGGGAGCATTTTCTGGGAAATGTGTCGGTCTGTTAGTTGAAATCCGCAGAAAGATGAATGATGCAATGTATAAGGATATCTTGCAAGATCATTTTCTGCCTTATTGAAGGATAACTTGTGGTCGCTACCATTTGTTTCACCATAATAACGGCCAAAGCATACATGCAAGCTTGTCAAGTAGTAGCTTTTGCACAAAAATAAAATCCGCTTTTGAATTGGCCAGCCCAATCACCCGATCTGAATGCAATAGAAATTCTTTGGAATAAGCTTGACAAGCGTGTGCTGAATTATAAATATTTCAATTCAGCAGAATTTTCCCAAAAATTGCAAAAAAAGTCGAAAAACTCACCATACACGATCTTCAACAGTTCATTGAATCAATGAAACGTCGCTGCACCGCAATATCTATTGCTAAATGTATGAGGAAAAAATACAAATTGTATATGTTGTTGATCACTGTTATTTTCTATTATAAGACCATTTTTTCCAAACTTGCCAAGATGGCCGGAAACTTTTCAGAACATGCATTTTCCTTTACAATTAATTTTGTCAATTAAATTTATTGATATTTATTTGTTATTCCATAAATAAGTTCATAACTAATATGTCAACAAAATGTATAAGTATCACTTTGATATTCCTCTTCGTATGGGTATACTTATTAATTAACCCAAAATATTTATGCTGGCCGGAAACTTTTGACCGCCAATGTACGTCCTATTTCAAACAGCCATTATAATTATCAAACAGTTTAAATTAAAACATACATTTACATGAAAGCACGTGAGATTTATTTCATATTTCGAGATAATCTTTAACTTCTGTTGCCAAAGACGGCGCAAATAACAATATTTTCTTTCCAACAATTAAAATATTTCCAGGTGAATATTATAAAAAGAAAAGTTTGGTGAAAATTGCGTCAGATTTAAAACGTGTGATTTAAAATCATTTTCTTATAGTGTTATTAAAAGACTCTGTTGACTTAGTTCATTTTATATCAGGTAATTTTCAGATGTTTAACTAATCTTATTTAATCAAGCATTAAAACAGCAATTGACAGCAGCTTATTTGGCCTTAATATCCTTTATTAAAAAAGAAATAAACAGAAACCCGTTTACAGGGATATCGCCACTGGTTTTTTATTTATAATTTAATCTTCCGTAATCTTTTTTAAGCCGATCAAATTAACGGATTTTGATGATGAGTCTGAACGGGAGTTGGCGAGCATAGCTCGTAGGGGGCAGAGCCCTCCAGTGTGATAAATACTCCTAAGCCAGACAATTTTTAAAACGTGGAATTATTTCAAGCGCAATTAATGTTAAAATTGGTCAAGATAGTTCAGTTACATTAAGTTTTATAGCACTACACTAGTACGTAACAGTTAACGGAATTAACATTCTTTTGCAGGCGTATTCTTGACTAGATTGCAGTGTGCAGTGTACAATATACTTTTTAAAGTTGTCAAATATTTTGAGTTTTTTAAATTCCTATTATTAAAATTACCACATCATAGAAATTTAATTCATAGTTTTAAATAGCCATTTATAACTAATGTTACTAGATTAAAAAAATAATAATAATAATTCCACACACTTTTTAATTGAAAATTATATTTTATACGTGAATACTTAAAGAGAAAGTAAACTATAAAATAATCAAATTATTACGTGCGAAAAGCTTCTAATATTAAAAAATTACGTCATATTTAAAACGATATATTAAAAACATTGTATTTCAAACGACACATTTAAAACGTCATATTAAGACAATTTTGCTATAGCGTAAGAAAAGCGAATAAGCGAAATATAGCGAATAAAAGAAAACTTTTCTTTTGGACGTTTTAAAAGTCCGGAAGGACCGGTTTTACTTAAAAATTCTATACAAGCTGATATTGAAATGTGTAACTGATCTTATTTAATCAATCCCGAAAACAGCCATCAGGGGTCCCGACAGCGTTGAATGTGGCCTTGGGAACTGAAAAATCCCTCCCTCAATGGAAATTGGATGGCAACCAGATTACAGAAAACCACTACTGGTCGTTATAATATTAAATTCGATTCAATGATTAATATTAAATTTTCGATAAGCGGGTAAACTTAAAAAAAACTAAACCTGTGGCTGTACGATCCATGAAGGATCAGGGCCTACAGTGCCCAACTGTGTTTACTTGAGCAGCATGTGCCCTGGCCAGGTGGTCAACCTATCGCGAGACCTTCGGTGTTTAGTTCCCAAGCAAGTTTGGTACTGATTTGATCGACCCCGAAGGGATGAAAGGTTGAGTGAACCTTGCCCACCCGGGAGCAGAACTCGCGACCTGTAGCGTGGTAGACAGGCGTGCTGACCACTACACTACTGGGCTTTAAACTTTTAAAAGCAGATCAAATTAGTGAGTTTTTTAAACCTGTGAGGATTGGACGGCTGTTGGTTAAGGAGCTCGTAAATGATATGGGCCCCTAGCATTTTAAATGAAAGTAATCAGTGACATGCAACCAAAGTAAATTATCAAGATGAATGGATCAATAAGGGCATTCGTTCTATGCTTTATAATGAAACAAGGAAGAAAATCATGCGTCAAGCATAGAATATAAAACATTTTGCAACACTTACAGATTATTTTAAACCGAAACTTCGCTTTTTAATAAGATAAATAAGATGCCTACGTAAATATTCTACAAAACGCATAGCGCATTTTAAAAATATATTTCAGCAATTACCATTCATAGCCGAATATGAACTCCCAATTTGTTTGTGCAGTCCTGTATTTGGACTATAGTTTGGTACATATTCTATGTAGATTGTGAAATTTTAAATCAGTCGAAAATGAACCATAGGTTGAAAATACATCTCCAGCCACTTATAGCAAGAGACAGAAGCATACTTCAATTTTTTGTATAGCTGTGCATTTTCCCTACTATCTTTTTATAAACGCCATATCATCATCATCATCATCATCATCATCAACCATTTTCAATCCACTGCTGGATGTAGGTCTCCGCCAGATTTTCCCAATGTTTTCTGTCTAGTGCTTTAGTCATCCAATTTACACCAGCTACTTTCTGATTTCATCACTCCATCTTACTTGAGGTCGTCTTCTTGGCCGTTTTACTTCTCTGGGATACCACTGTAGGGTGCTTGTGCTCCATCTATTGTCTTGTCTTCTTGCAATGTGCCCAGCCCATTTCCATTTTAGCCGTTTAATTCTTTCAATGATGTCAAAAACTTTCGTCTGACTTCTTATCCAGGTTATTCTTTTCTGTCTCTTCTAGTTATGCCTAGCATACATCTTTCAATACTTCTCTGTGTTGTTTGTAATCTTTGTACCATCCGTTTTGTTAGCGTTTCTGCTCCATAAGTTAGCACAGGCAAAATACATTGGTTAAATACCTTTCTTTTCAAACAAAGGGGCATGCTACTCTTCAGAATAATATTGTTCTTCCCAAAAGCTCTCCATCCATTTCTTATTCTTCTATTGATTTCATTCATGATACTATTATCCGATGATATTTCCTGCCCAAGGTACACATAACTTTGCACTTCTTTAATTTCAGTGTTGTTGTAGACAATTTTCTTTTTTGATGCAAATGAATTGAACATCACCTTAGTCTTTTCCAAGTTTATTTTTAATCCCACATTAATGCTATCTTCTGCCAAATCTTTTAGCATATTTTCCAATTCTTCAGGACTGTTACTGAATGTCGTCAGCGAATCGGAGATGACTTAAATATTCCCCATTTATTCTAATCCCCTTGTTTTCCCAATCCAGCTCCCTGAAAATATTTTCTAAGACAGCCGTAAAAAGCTTAGGCGAAATGGTGTCTCCTTGTCTTACCCCTCTTCCAAGCTTGATCTTTGCTTTTCCTTTGTCCAAGCGGATGGTAGCTGTTGCTTTCTTGTAAATCGTTTTTATAATATTGATGTAAGGTTTGTCTATACCAATGTCCTCCAGAGATTCTAGTACTTCTGATGTGTAAACCGAATCAAATGCTTTTTCATAATCAATAAAGGCAAGGCAAAGAGGTAAATTATATTCCTTATGTTTTTCAATGAGTTCCCTTACTGTTTGGATATGATCCATTGTGCTGAATCCACTTCGGAATCCTGCTTGTTCTCTAGGTTGAGCTGAGTCCAGAGCTGATTCAAGTCTTGTCGTTAAAACTTTGGTGAAAATTTTATAAATCACTGATAGTAAGCTCACCGGACGGTAGTTTTTAATGTTTTCCTTCTCCCCTTTCTTGTAAAGTAGCACCATCACAGCATTATTCCAATCTTCTGGTACATCTGACTTCTTTGAGACATTTGGAAAACAGTCAGGATAGCATTTTTGCAAATTCTTCTCCTGCTTCTTTGATAAGGTCGATTGTAATTCCATCTTCTCCGGAGCATTTACCTTTTTTCATAAATTTAATTGCTTGTAAAACTTCGTCTGTCATCACTGGGATTATGGCTTCGGTTTCTGTTGAGTTTTCCCGTGGATCGTAAATGCGATATATGTAGCTAAAATATAATTCAGCCTAAAACCCGCTTAAAACTACTGAAATCACGCTTCTAGAAATCATCATTCATTATCGGTCATGTATCCAATTCTGTGCGTGGACTTGTATATCATTTTGTCTATATTCTACAAGCATCTCTTAGTATATTAAATATAGTTGAGCTTGAAAATGCATAACTCAATATAAATTCAACTTTAAGCAGTTTACGCTCATACTCAATAACCCTTACGAATTCTTCTGTTTAGCCTTGTATGCGATGTATAGTATTTGTACACGCCACATAGTAAGAAAAAAATTAGTTAAAATTGAAACGCATACTATAACTGAAAATGCATAGAAATTATCGCTAATACTTCAGATACAGTACTTTTTACGAAATCTTTTGTATGCCCCTGTAAATGAATGATAAATGCTATACACTTCGTATTCTAAAAGAACCCGTATTCTAAAAGTTGCAGTAAACCTCAGTAAAGTATATTAGTTTCATTATTCTGAGTGAAACATAATTAAAACACGCTGGCAACCAGTTTTACCCCCATACCATTATGTAATGGAATTCTTTACCGTGGCCCTGTAAATTGGTAATAAATTCTTTGTACCCCATATTCTACAGAAAGCATATTTCAGTGCACTTAATAAATGCATATTAATTTCATTATGTTTGAAATGGTAATATTGTTGTAACTTTATTAAAATGCATTTGGAATGATTTTCTATCTTTTACCAAATACTTTTGACCGCCTCTGTAAATGAACTATAAATGCTACATACTTTATTTTCAATACCGATCGTGCTATAGTAATCCTTAATAACATACAAAAAATTCAGTGCAGACCGAGTATGTTTGCGAAAGTTAGAGCTCGGGCACACGGACAGACAAACCGACGTCATAAACTCTTACAACTGTGTTGGAAAAGTGTTAAAAAAGGAAAAAATAACAAAAATTACGTAATTTTGACACACTTGTATACATTTTTATCTTATAACGTTTTAGTTCCATCAAACAGGATTGTTTTTAGTTCGTTCGTTTACTTTTTTTTTTTTTTTTTTTTTTAGCCTTTTCAATGATTTAAGTTTATCAAGCTTTGCCAATATTTTGATTTCTATCAACTTTACATTTCAAGCTAAAATTTTCATTGAATGCACCAGTTAGAAGAACAATTTTGATCCTTTAATTAATTTACACGTTTAATGTAAAATAATATTATCACGATGAAAACTTTCTAATTAAATTACTTAAAGTTTAATGATAATCAATTAAAATAACACTGTTAAACTAACAGGAATAAATATTTTTATAAAATTAAGCTCAAGATAAAAAATCAATATATAAAGAACACTAACTCTCTAAGTGATCTTAAACTAGGAATAGCAGATAATTTAGTTTTGGGAATTTTCGCCCTTGAGGAAATAAAAAAAGTCTTTAGAAATCCCTCCAAACTGTTAAAAGTATCTTGTTTCGAAATATCCCCTAGATTTAAGGGTTACCTTGGGAATTTATTCAATAATGTGTATTGAATTTAAACTATCGTATATCTTTTGTTACTTAGAAGAAATTCTTTTTCTAATACATTTTCTGAAATCTCAGCAGTTTAACCAGAAGCATTTTAGAGGATTTTTACAGAACTGAGTACTTAATTCTCACAAATTACTCAAGCATAAAATTAAATTATTCGAGAATTATCATCTAGTAAATTCAGTATCAAACATTTAAGATATATTAACAGTTAATAAATTAGATTTTAGAATCCACATACTTCTTATTTCGAGTTGTACACTAGAATTAAAAATGATAATCCAAAGTGTGAAATACTTCCAAATTTTAAATTAATAATCTTTTAAAGGGAAATGAAATTTTAGTTTTTTTCAATTATACATTTACAAAACCAGTCAAATATCTTTAATATTAAATCTACAAATAATAATAGACAATGGTTTAAGCTTTTAATCGTTATAATTTTATTTATTATGTAATTTAATAGTTTACAGTAGTATTTCTTCAACCCCTGTTCCACGGGGGCTGCACATGACACATGTCTCTGCGAGGTAGGTTCCGACACTACTCACTCTCGAACAAAAGGAAATGCATGTCGGGGTTTGTTCCGAGTTGAAATCGAGGCTACAAAACTATACTATGTTTCTTTCGAAAATTATCATTTCTAATGAATGTTGGCTTCATCATTTTGACCCTAAATCCAAGCAAGGGAAGACATTTCTCCTCATCAGAAGCGCTGTTGAGAGCTGCGGATGCAATCAGACCCAGATTACTGAATAGGCAATAGAAGCACGTGCTTCCCTTAGAAAATTTTGAAGGAGCCCGAAATGGAGAAAACAGGAGGTCCCAAATTTTTTATTGAATTTATTGAGGTGTAATTGTAATAACAGATTGTTAGATGTATGTTTATTTTATATATTGAATTTTGCTTGTATGCACAACATAAAATATTAATAATTTAAACTACCGCCAAAATTGAGAAAAATATTTCAATATATGGATATTTTATGTTGCGGATACATTCTGAATTCATCATTTTATCTTTCTTACATTTTTATGCTAAATAGTATGTTATGCAAAATCATTTTTTCATATACATATTTTTTTATTCTATCCAATTTTTGTGCAAGTGGAACATAAAAGAGTTGTTTAATGAAATACACGGGAACTCAACTGATCCACTCTTTGGTATAATATTTGGGAGTTTCCGTGTATGCCGAATTTAGAAAACTCTTCTCGAATGAAAGCGGGGTGGCAAAATCACACTGTGCTTCCCATAGCTTCAGAGGTTAATCAGGTCCTGGAAGCGATTTTGAAGAATTTGTGAAATAATGACTTCGGAATGTGTTTGAAGACTGGAAAAAAAGAGGTGGGATACGTGCGTTGCATCTAATGTCGAGTATTTTGAGAAAGATCATCAAAATTTGGAGCATTAGCACAGGTATTCATTTTTTATTAATTTATGGTCATACTTTATTAAACAGCCTTTATAAATTATACTGATTACATATAAATTCTTGTAAAACTGATTTTTCTCCACCAGTTATACCAATTCAAGGAAGCAGAAGTTGCTTCTACACATTCGCATATCTGTACCCTATTATCTGTATTAGTCTATTCTACCTAACATTACACTTTGAAATATAGAAAATAAAATAGTTTTTTTTATACATAGTGGATTACCTTCATAAATAATCTATCATCTTTTTTTATTTAAAATTTAATTTTATAAAAATCTTTAATAGCTGTGTGTCAATTTATAAAAGACGTGCGAAAAATGTATTTAACAAACATCTATACATTTTTGTTTAATAAAGAAGAAATGGAGTTGAAATATATAAAATGATTTTTTCTATACCTTGTATGTAACATACTGTGTCAACAATATGCAAGACATTGAATTTTCTGTCATGAAATTCATTTATTGGTTTTCTAAACAATACCACATTTGTATAACAGGTTTTAAATCTTTAATAAATATTTTTTTTTTCTGAAGAAGGATTATTGCCATTTAGAAAAAGATTCTTAATCAAAGGAATCTGCTTATAATACAGGTGAATATCAAGGATATATTTTCTTGAAACTAATTACATTTCATAAAGTTAAAAGAGTAAGCTGTTTCAGTTAAATACTTCAAAACAATGTATGCTGAATTGTTATATTATTAAGTCCTTTATGAGACTTCATTATGTTGAAGAAATGGGGTTTTCTTGAAATTATATCTAATTTAATGCGTGAACTTCCCAATTACGTTATCAGATTTTTAGCAATTTCCTTTAATAATACCTATCAGAAACTCATTAAACTGTTTAGATTAAAGTTATTCTTAATGCGAATGTCCATACAAATGCTTTACATTTTAATGTACAATATTTGTTATCCCTTTTATTTTATTCTCTTAGAAGTCTGTACGTTAATATTTTCCGGCTAATAATAATAAAACTGAAAACCATTAATTGTAAAATTAGTATATAATGACTGACAAAAAGAGCACTGAATTTATATTGTTATCAGTATGAATATCGTTTAAAAGATTTTTTTTTATCTAATTGAAAGCCTTTAACTCGCCTGTTTCAGTGAACTGCATAAAATTAACGAAATGCTATTGAGCATTTAATGTTATGTCATTTCTAAGATTTGGTAAAGGTAACTAAATCAGTTTCCTTTGAGAAATATTTCAAACTGTCGTTAATTCGAATGAGCTCCAGAGAATCGAATTTGTCACGTCATAGAAAATTTAATAAATAGATATGCAATTTAGGTTGTAAACATCAGGCAAAATAGTACAAGTACAGTTTAATTTCAGCAGCTGCTAGAAGATTAAAGAGATTATAGATCTCATTTCAACCCTTAACTGTAACATTTAACTGAACTAAGTATACTCGTTTTTAGGTAATGTTTCTAATATGTGTGCAGTGTGAATATCTTTTAAATCGATTTTATTTTCATAATATAAACTTTAAATATTCGATCGCTCATTATTCTTAAAGGATAGCTAAAGTATTAAAGGAAATTTTACTTATGATATTTTTAAAAATATCACGGCAAGGATTGATACATTATAACAAAACTTTATTACTCACACGTGTAACAATTACATTAAATATAGTTAAAACAAAGGATGTAAAAATTTTGAAATCCTGGGACTGAGGGCTTTTGAAAAAAAGTTTGCAGTTACGAAAAACCTTTTTGAAACAGAATTGACATTACTGTAAAATAAATAATAACTTTTTTATAAATAATAAAGATAACAATTTGATTTTAAAATAACAGTTTTCATCTCATAAATAACAATTTGATTTGCAGTTTTCCCACTCTAAAGTAATTACAACTTATTGTTATAACGTGTGTTCTTCTAAACTAAATATGAAACATTAGACAGACTTTAATACATTTAAAAAGCCATTAAATTTAAATTATATGCATAAAAACATTTGATTAAAATCAAAAACATACAAAGCATACGTTTCGCTATGCCATCGCATAGCCTCATTAGTATTATTATCAACCACAACGACAAACCGTCGTACATACACTGGGCTCAGTCAAAGTAACTTCTGTTCTGTATTCTTCTGATCATCCATCAATTAGCAAACATTCAGTTCAACAAGTTTCGCTGTTGAATTGCTTGCTCAAAAAATTTTTCATACTATTCTAACACATTAATTTTCATATCACTGTTACATACCAACAATAACGAAGTAGAATACACTTCGATTCTCTTTATACAGATTCTGAGTAGTTATAAAACATACAAATGAAATGAGATGGCGTGACAGCAACAATAGTCATCTGATCCATTTTTAATTTTATGATATATTGTTATGGTTATCTAATTTTTTAGGGTTCCGTCTACGGAACCCTAAAAAATAAAAACGGAACCATTATAAGATCACTCCCGTGTCTGTCTGTCTGTCTGTCTGTCTGTCTGCCACAGCCACTTTACTCGTAATCTATGGAACGTGGAAAGTTCAAATTGGGGGAATTAATAAAGATTATTAACCCAAATATTTTCCGATTATTAAACATTGACAAATATATTTAGGAGAAATGTATAGGGACTAAATGAGTAACTTGAAAAAAAAATCTTTTCTTTGTATATCGTGTGGGGTATCGGGTAAATGCTATCGTAAGGCTGATCTCAAAAATACATTTCTTTTAATTTTAGGTATTATATTTTTTAAAATATTGCCGAAAATGTAGCGCAAAAATATGTCCCCCCCCCCCAATCTAATTCCGAATCTACTGAAACTAAAATTATGAAAAAATTAAGGGTTGTAGACGTTAATGTAAACCTTACAGGAAAATTATAGCGATTACCCTAGGTCACATAGTTTTTGAGAAAAGTGCATTTTTCCGTTACACATAAATTTCGATTTACAGGCATTCATCAAACGTGTTGAGGAGCGCTGGAGGTACTTATCGCAGCACAAGTATAAAAGCATTGTTGATACTGATTTTTGAAAAAAAATCGTCGATAATTAGCCGAGATATTAACCATTAAATATACGGACGGTTTGGACATACATAATGGCAGGGTCGGCGTACCCGATCTTCCATCGACTTTTAAAGCCCAGATAACAACTTTTAATGATATCTCTGTGTAATGTAATACCGTGTAGCAGTATAAAAGCAATAAATGTCAAATTTTTAAATACAGATTAATTTATTGGGTCCTGTACCTTTTAAACGCGTCGAAAATTATCAAAAAACTTTGAATTAGTCTATCTACAAGACCTTTTTATGTATAAACATGAAATTTTGGATCTTGATTAAACAGATTGTGCTTTGTAATATGCTACCATTAGAAATTTATTAGCCTTTTATAGAATTTGTGTATTGTTGAAACTCAAAATAGCTCTTTTTTTACTCCAAGAGTCATTTCCCGCATATCTTGAGAAAGTATGTATGGATTGTCATGAAATTTGGTAAAGGTACTAAACAAGTATGTGTGTTTAAAATGACTACATTTAAGTATTTACAATGGTAATATTTTTAGTTATTACTATTTTTATTCTTTAAAAATGTAAAATTTTGATTTTTTTAAATGTATAGTTAATAGAATAATTTTCGCGTAAGAGTAGATCATTTTAAACACACATATTCGTTTAGTATCTTTACCAAATTTCCTGACATTCCATACATACTTTCTTAAGATATCATGTGCTCAATGACTTATGTAGTAAAAAAAAAAGATCTATTTTGATTTCAACAATACCCAAATTCTGTAAAAGGCTAATAAATTTCTATTGGTAGCATATTACAAAGCACAATCTGTTAATCAATAGTCAAAATTTCTTGTTTATACATAAAAAGGTTTTGAAGATAGACTAATTAAATTTTAGGTAGCTTTCTTTACAAAAAAGCTACCTATTGCAGCCGTTCGGAGGAAAGCGATTTCAAAAAATTTTGGTATATTTTCATCGATCATGACCCCCAGACCCCGAAACCACCCTCCGTTCAAAATTGATATATATATATATATATATATATATATATATATATATATATATATATATATATATATATATATATATATATATATATATATATATCTGACCTATGTCACACTGTAACTCCCGTAATTATGAACCGATTTCGATGTAATTCGGTGTGTACATAGTACATACCAATGTCTCGACCGAGTTCGTTGGCCAGCTTCATCCGCCGTTTTGTTTCAAAATGGCGGCCATTTAAAAATTTTAAAAAAATTTAAAACTTGAAATGTGGTACCAAAAAATTAAAAATGGAAAAATATTTTTTTCTTATGTATTTGACCTTTATACAAAGATTCCGGAGCAGTTTTTGTTTCGTCTATATCTTAAAAAATGGCTGAGTTATAGCATTTTGAATTTCTAGCGTGGCTGACATTTTGAAACGTCCTGAATTTTGTCACGCGATAAAAGGCGTATTTATGAACCGATTTGGATGTAATTCGGTGTGTACATAGTACATACCAATCTCTCGACCGAGTTCGTTGGCCAGCTTCATCCGCCATTTTGTTTCAAAATGGCGGCCATTTAAACTTTTTTTAAAAATTTAAAATTTGAAATGTGGTACCAAAAAATTGAAAATGGAAAAATATTTTTTTCTTATGTATTTGACCTTTATACAAAGATTTCGGAGCAGTTTTTGTTTCGTCTATATCTTAAAAAAGGGCTGAGTTATAGCATTTTGAATTTCTAGCGTGGCTGACATTTTGAAACGTCCTGAATTTTGTCACGCGATAAAAGGTGTATTTATGAACCGATTTGGATGTAACTTCGTTTATACATAGTACATACCAATGTCTCGACCGGGTTCCTTGGCCAGCTTCACCCGCCATCTTGTTTAAAAATGGCGGCCATTTAAATTTTTAAGAAAAATTTAAATTTGAAATGTGGTACCAAAAATTGAAAATTGAAAAAATATTTTCTTCTTATGTGTTTGACCTTGATAAAAAGATTCGGGAGCAGTTTTTGTTTCGTCTATATCTTAAGAAATGGCTGAGTTATAGCATTTTGAATTTCTAGCGTGGCTGACATTTTGAAACGTCCTGATTTTTCTCACGTAATAACAGGCGTATTTATGAACCGACTTGGATGTACCTTGGTGTGTACATAGTACATACAAATATCTCGACCGAGTTCGTTGGCCAGCTTCATCCGCCATCTTTTTTCAAAATGGCGGCCATTTAAAAAAATAAAAAAATAAAAAAAATTTAAATGAGATACCAAAAATAGGAAAATGAAAAAGATTTTTTTGTATGTGTTTGACCTTAATACAAAGATTCCGGAACAGTTTTTCTTTTGTCTATATCTAAAAAAAAATGGCTGAGTAATAGCATTTTGAATTTCTCTTGTGGCTGACATTTTAAAACGACCTGATTTTTGTCACGCGATAACAGGCATATTTATGAACCTATTTGGATGCAACTTGGTCTGTACATAGTACATACCAATGTCTCGACCGAGTTCGTTGGCCAGCTTCATTCGCCATCTTGTTTCAAAAGGGTTGCCATTTTTAAAAAATTAAATTCAAAATTCAAAATGAGGTATTAAAAAATTGGAAAATGAAAAAGATTTTTTTTATGTGTTTGGCCTTGATACAAGGATTCCGGAGCAGTTTTTGTTTCTGAAAATTTGTTCTTTTGTTGATATCTTAAAAAATGGTTGATTTATAGCACTTTGAATTTCTAGCATGGCTAACATTTTGAAACGATCTTGTATTTGTCACGCGATAACACACGTATTCGCCTATTTCGATGTAAGAAGGCATGTGGATAGTATACATCAACAACTCGACCAAGTTCGCTGGCCAGATTCATCAGCCATCTTGTTTCAAAATGGCGGACATTAAATTAAAAATTATATATATATTTAAAGTGAGGTGCAAAAAAATTAAAAATTGAAAAAGGTTTCTTTCTTAAGTATTTGATCTTGATATAAGGATTCAGGAGCATTTTTTGTTTGTCTTTACCTTAAAAAATGGCTCAGATATAGCAGTTTCAATTTCTATTGTGGGTGACATTTTGAAAAATCTGATTTTTTGCATGCGACAGCACTCCTATATATTAACCGATTCCGATGTGAGTGAGCATGTGCACAGCAATTACTAAGGTCTCGACCAAGTTCACTGCTTAGCCTCATCCACCATGTTGTCTTAAAATGACAGGCACTTTAAGAAATTGCCGAATTTGGCAGCCAAATATAAGTTACTTTAAAGAAAAGCAGCTTGGATAAATCTGACTAATTTTGCGAAATTCTAATTCATTATATTGATAAAAATTAGTATTGAATCTCCTATATTCGGTTTCTACTAAATTGAGCTTCGTTTGTTTGCATGATACAAGTTGGCTTTTTTTAAATAAGGATTATGAAAGCTACCTCTTCCTCCCGGCACTGGCCGGAAGGACTTTTTGAATTTTTTTCGTTAATTTTCGTCGCGTTTAAAATGTACAAGACCCCTTAACTAGAATTAATCACATAAATACTATTGGATTTGCGACTAGTTTGCATTGAGTGGATCTCTCTATACGCCTTCCGTGTCTTTAAAAGTTAAGAAAAAGCCTATCTGAAAGTACGGCACGGATCAAGGGGGCCTTGCAGCTTTGCGACCTTCTTTCGAAGGGCGCTTAGCACAATGCCAAGTCTAAACTTTGAACAAGTGTTTCGTTTTAGCTACACTGTAAAAATAAAATACTACGCTGAATTATTTTTATGAAATGCCAAATGAAGCACTACTGATATGCGCTACTTTTATTGTCAGTACCAAATTAAGTTCATCATAAACAGATTCGGATAAGATTAAAATAGTTATAAAGATTAGCAATATTTGGTATTATTTATTCTTGAAATCTCTTTGAATTTTTATGGTAAAACCATTCGCACTTTTCTATTATATACATGTATGCCCAACCCTACGTTGTGTAGTTTTTTTCAAATTCTTTTTATTCTTTTAGCAACGATTTTTTTTTTTAAATACTGTTGATAATTCATACATTTATTGTACGGAACCCTCTAAGCGCAAGTAATACTCGTACTTGACCGTTTATTTAAATACTAAAATAACTCCTGTTTTAATTAAGAAGAGTAAAATCCTAAGAATAACAAGTTGGAAATTGCACGCCAAACGTGGTAAATGAAATGCGTTTGTACTATAGTTAGTTTTATAAATATTTTTTTCACTGCATATTGTACTGATTGTATATTTTAGTGTTTTTCAATAAGTGCATGCCAATTTTATTCTGTTCGAAAGGTTGAAACATCATAAAATGCACTTTAAATAATTTTTTCCCATTGGCCGTAATGTAAAGGAAACATTTGACTGTCCCTGTAATTAAACTTTGCATCCGATTTTCATAAAATTTGAAATGACTCGGCAAATATTGCAACAATAATATTTTTTTAATTTCAGACCATTCGGCAGGGTAGTTTTTGCTGTGTTATATGCGGACGGATGGACAGACAGACGGACGGTATGAACGACGACTATAAGTATTACGTATTTGTATAATTACGAATGCACTTAAAAAAGGTTTATAACAGAAAGAATTTTTCAGCAATGATTTAAAAAAGGGAATATTCTTAAATCCACTGAATACAAATGAAGATGAAAATAATGAAGTCGACGAAGATATCAACAAAAATGAAACTGAAATATGAATTCAAAAGGTAAAATTTAGAAACTCAAACAAAATCAGAAGAAAAAATCCCTGACGGCTCGGCCTACAGGCGGAGATAGATTTCGAAGTTAAGTACTAATTTCACCAACAAAAACTAAATCAAGATTTGAGATAAACCCAGTTTAACAATTTTATCTGGCCGCTATTGACGAATTTTTAATTTCATTTATCTGTAAGAGCTCCGGAATCATATTAAGGCGCTATTCAAAAAAATATTTTTCCACGCTCCAGAACTCGAAATTTTCTGACAGATTTTCAGACTCATTTTTAAAAGTAAAAACAAGAAACTTGCTGGCGTGATTTTTTGAAGAGATTTATTAGCGATCCGTGTTTCTATTTTTCGTTCAATTAATTAGAACTCGATTAACAATTATTTTCTCAGTACGACCATTTTTTTCCATTTCCAGCACTATCGCTTCGGGAAATTCGGTTCAAAATAACCACTTTGACAGCATTTTTTGAAATATAATCTTCCTTTATCAAAAAATCGACCCATACAGTCCATTATATAGTTTCTGAATAAGAGGACCTGCCAGTTGGATGCGTTTGAGAGAAAAAATGAATTTAAAAAGAAGTCAGAAAATAAACCGTTTGGATTTGAGTACACCCTTAATACGATAATTTTGCGTCAACCGCTACATTTGTTTATTTTTTTTTTCCTGTAAGAGTTGACCCTATCAACAACTTGCCAATATGAAAGTTGCAGATAAGGTTGAGAAGATGTATCATAAATTTAGGCGGAATGGATATCTTGTGAATTGACGAAATTATATATTTTTTTCTTCTTCAATTCCCCCCCCCCCTCCCCCCACACCACAAATCCTTTCTTCTTTTTTTTTTGTTTTTTTTTGTTTTTTGTTTTGTTTTTTGTTTTGTTTTTGTTTTTGTTTTTTTGCTTTTTTTGTAGTAACAGTTAGTTCTATCAAAGACTTGTCAATATAAAAGTAGTAGATCATATTAAGAATATTTATAATAAGTTTAACTGAATTTTATATCTTAAGAATTAACGGAGTTATGATTTTTTTTCTCCCTAAAACCTTATCTTTTGCGCCCCTTGAGCCCATATTTAATTTTATCAAAACTCTGTGATACATAAATTTTTGGCCCTCTTCATAGAAGTAATAATAAATTTAAACTGATTGGATATGTACAAAAATTAAGAAGTTATGGGGTTTTTTAAGTTTTCACAAAACCCCTCCCTATTTCCACCTCCTTGGTCTGATTTTGCCCATTAACGAACTTCACCGAGATTTTCTACCCCTTGATTTTATGTATCAGTTTGGAAGAGATTTGTGCAGAATTACGAAGTTATCGTGTCCATAAGAAAGTTATATATACACTATATTGCCATTAATGACCAGCAATTTTCAATTTTAGACATTTTGTCGAAGATTTAGAAATGTTCTTGTCAGATTCTTCTAAAATTTCAGGATTAAAAAGAACAGGTATGACCTTATATTTAGCAATGTCGATTTAATAAGGGGGACAATTAGGGGGCCAACAAAAAATCAAAGAAAAAAAATAATACTTGGGATCACCCTGTAAAATAAAATGCACGAAATGATCTATCGCTACGGAATATAAATAAACAGACATTGTGCAATATGTGTATTCTTTTGTGTAAGAATAGCACGTATATTAATGGAGATATAGCGATTTATTTAAAAAAATTAAAAAATCCTTGCATGTTTTTTCCTTATAACACAGGGTTTTCAACCAAATTTAACGCTGATTTCAGAAAAAATTACAAAATATAGTAGAAACAATACAGTGCAATAGGAATATAAATACATTAAATATTTTAGGAAATATGCGCAGTTGTATAAAATAATTTTTATCTGCGCATGCGCGAACGATAACAAGGATCATTTTACATAATTTAATAGTCAACTCTATGGAGCAACTTATTAAAAAAAATCTAATCAAATATCGTAAAAATTCAGAAAGATATCGGCGTTAGAGTGAGCAAATTTTTAGTTGTTCTCTGAAAGCAGCTGAATGATAAGAGATTTTTCACAAATTGCCATTTTTTATTAACTGACCTTCAGAAAAAAGTTAGTATTTAGTGACTATCAACGAGTAGATTTGGAAAAAATGCTTCGATTTTGATACTTCTTTTGATCATGGTATAGGCTCGTTCTGCTGGTTATCAGAGAAGAACTTAAGCGTCAATAAAAAATGCAAATAAAAAAAAATTAAAATTAAAAATGACAATTTGTGGAAAATCACTTATCATTCAGCTGTTTTTAGAGAACAACTAAAAATTTGCTCACTCTAACGCCGATATCTCTTTGAATTTTTACGATATTTGACTAGATTTTTTTTAATAAGTTGCTCCATAGAGTTGACTATTAAATTATGTAAAATGATCTTTGTTATCGTTCGCGCATGCGTAGATAAAAATTATTTCATACAACTGCTCATATTTCCTAAAATATTTAATATATTTATATTCCATTTGCACTATATTGTTTCTACTATATTTTGTCAATTTTTCTGTAATCGGCGTTAAATGTGGTTGAAAATCTTGTATGTTATAAGCAAAAAACATGAAGAATTTTTTAATTTTTTTAAATAAATCGCTATATCTCTATTAATATACGTTCTATTCTTACACAAAAGAATACACATATTGCACAATATCTGTTTATTTATATTCGGTAGCGATAGATCATTTCGTGCATTTATTTTACAGGGTGATCCCAAGTATTATTTTTTTCTTTGATTTTTTGTTGGCCCCCTAATTGTCCCTTTTATCAAATCGACATTTCTAAATATGAGGTTATACCTGTTCTTTTTAATCCTGAAATTCCAGAAGAATTTGACAAGTATATTTCTAAATATTCGACAAAATGTCTAAAATTGAAAATTGCCGGTCATTAATGGCAATATAGTGTATATATAGACAGATAGATACAACGACGGAAAAAAAACCTAACACCAAGAAAAAATTATTGTAGAAATTTGGACAATGCATTTGTCTAGTTAACATGTTTAATTGATTAGGTCTTGAAGATCACAGGCTACTTTGAGCTGAAGAAAATGCATTTCAAATGTGAAATGCTGTTACATTAATAGCCGATGTAATCTCCAGAATTTTGAATGCAAGCCTGCAAACGTGCATGTTTTGCGTCATACAGGTGTCGAATTTCACTTTGTGGTATGGAGTTCTATGCTTGTTGTACTTGTTGTGTCAATGCTGGGATGGTCAGTGCTGGCTGTGGATGATGGTGGATGGTCGTCCAATGATATTCCATACGTACTCAATGGAAGACAGATCTGGTGATCTCGCAGGCCAAGGTAACATGTCGATACTTGGTAGAGCACGTTGCGATACAACAGCGATAAGAGGGCGAGCGTTATCCTGTTCGAAAACTCCCCCTTGAATGCTGTTCATGAATGGCAACACTACAGGTTAAATTACCAGACTGACGTACAAATTTGCAGTCAGTGTGTTTCGAATACTCACGAGAGTGCTCCTGCTGTCATAGGAAATTGCTCCTCAGACGTGACTCTAGGTGTAGGTCCAGTGTGTCTAGGCCGCCGAAAGTCTAATTTCAGGCGCCTTTGCCTTCTGACCAACACTCAGCCATCACTGGCACCAAGGCAGAACCTGCTTTCATCAGAAAACACAGCAGATCTCCACTCCATCCTCCAAAGAGCTCTGGCTTGACACCATTGACGTTGTAAACGACAATGGCTTGGAGCCTTTGGAATGCACGCTACAGGGCGCCTGTCTCGGAGCTGTCCTTGAAGTAACCGATTTCTAACAGTTCGTTGTGTCATTGTGGTACCAACTGCAGCTCGAATTTCTGCCGCATACGCAGTACGATGCGCCACAGCCATAAGCCGAATACGACGGTCTTCCCTCTGAGTAGTGCAACGTGGTCGCCCGGAACTCGCTCTTCTTGAGGCAGTACCATCCATAGACCACTGCTCCCAACAATCATGCAAAGTGTATATATTCCGGTTAAGTCTTTCTGCAATATCGCGTAAAGAAAATCCACCTTCTCGTAGCTCTATTATACGATCTCGTTCTAACTCAGTGAGCTGTTAATAATGGCTTCTTCGTCTTCTTAAAGGCATTCTTGGATAACATCAATTCAATACGTCAAATTTCAAAGATAAATAACGCTCACGAACTTTACAACACCCATTTAAAGCAAACATGATTTGCAAGTTCCGAGTGGTGCTACTAGCGCCACACTTATGCGCGAAGCGCGAAATTTGAAACGATGTCATCTTCCAGATGTATAAACCACTACCAAATTTCGTTTAACTAACACAAGTCTTTCTTGGTTTTCGGACTTTTTTTCCCATCAGTGCAGATAAATAAAGTTTTGAACTGGGGGTGGTTTTGGGTTCTACGGGTCATGATCGGCGTAGATCTGCAAAAGATTTTCAGAAATTCCAACATAGGGGAGATTGCAATAGGTAGTATTTCATACAAAATCTTCCTAAAAGCACGTTTAACATTTAGTTGATAATGTGATTATATGCCTAATAATACAGTATGTACAAAATAAATATGAAATAATACGAAATGTGACATAAGAAAAGGGACATATAATTCAAAGACGAATAATTTGAATATGTGATACAAAAATATATTTTAAAACGAAATACTAGAAAAGTGTACGAATTTTGCGAAAAGTAACTGCGGTGAAATAATGCAGAATAAATCTTTATCAGGCATGTATTATTTTTAAAACTACAACTCGTTTATTCAGTGTTATCTTCTTCTTTTTACAATTGTTTTTGTGTTTGAAAAGGTACCAACCTATTTTTCTTACGCAGACCAGACAGAACTAGAATATCTAAAAAGCAGGATTCGCAAAAGATGACGCTAGACAACAAGTACATTTACTGATTAAAACTCGTTATATTAACAAATTTTTAAGACATATTTCTCATATATTTTTTTCTTAATTATACTCAGGAGATTATGTTCATACATTAACCTTCATTAGCTACCTTAAAAGCTACATTAACTTTTTTACGAAGCTACAAAATTATATTCATAGAATCGAATCAGTTTCTTGAAGTACTACCTACTCCATATTAGGAGTTAATTGTGAACTTATTATATTAAATATTTTTAAAATATATTTGTTATGCATGAATATGAATATATATTAGCATTTTTTACAAAACAATAAAACTACTTTAAATATCTTTAATATTTTTAAATTAATCATTTATTCCTTACACATTTCAGCTCCATGACTTTTAATAAAACTTTTTCTAGCTTAAATACTTGAACTTTAATTTTAACCACACATCAGTTTTTGTTTATTGTGTAATATTTTTTTTTTTCTTTCAGTAAATTTTACTTATAAATACAATTTAGACAATTATACTTTAATTCCTTATTAAAAGTATTTTCTAAAATATTATTACAATAACCAATCATTCATTTTCCAGTATATTCTCTTAAAAAACATAATTTAAAAATCAGTGACGAACTCAAATTAAAAAAAAAATTATAAAAATGTTCTGTCCGTATCTAAAATTCAATGCGATAAAAGACTGGCTAAAATAATTCCCTCAACATAAAAGGTATTGTGTGAAAACTTATTAATGAAATTGAAATAGGCCGCTGAAAATAAATCTCTAACGATTTATTTAAGAAGCTTTGTTTAATATTCAAAATTCTTCTGAGAACAATTTTGAAGATTAAATTTTGCAATACCTTGAGATGAACTGGAAAAGAAATTTAAATTATAAGTTTTATTTTCTCCTGATTCAATTTAAAGAATCTGAATATTCCTGAGAGATTTGTTCTCAAAGTTTTATTATTTTTTTTTTCAAAAGGAAAATTCAATAAATTCTTTTTTTATGATAGGTATTTACGTTTTTCATCATTCCTATTATGCTTATCTATATTATAAAGGACAAGCGTGCTCGTACTTAACGCTGACGTAATTTTGACTGTGGCAACAGCAGAAGATTAAATTTAACTTTTATTAATTTTTTTGGCAATTTTCTAAACTTCTAAATACCGCACATTTTTAATTTTTGCACCGTCGATTAGGGCAAAAATGCACTTTCAAATGCAATTCGTTTGAAAACTGTATCGCAACTCAGTATGTCCCATGTATATGTATACTCAGTTTTTATTATCTTTAAAATAATTTCCAAGCATTAATATTTTTCGAATCTAACTCTTTTGTGTGCAGGGGATTAAGAAAGATAAATAACTTTGTACGTAAATTTATATGAATAGGTCATTTTTTGTTTCTAGCTTATATTCCGTAACGAAATTAAAACATTGATCAATCAATAAATGAAATATTAAAATCGAAATAAATAATGAATTTAAGACTTGTAATCGAACCGTACTCTGTTAAAAATTTGCAGCATTCTGGCAGGTCATTTAACCATTTTTTTCCGAAAACGGTTACACAACCGTGAATTTAACACTATTCTGACCATATTATTGGCCATTTTATGATCAGAATATAGTTAAATTATGGTTATGAAACCGTTTTTTCAAAAAACTGTCGAATGACCTGCCAGAATGCTGCAAAATTTTTAACAGTGTACGAGCTTAAACCGCTGAAATGAACGGAATCAAAGAGCTTGAATGTAAATAGCAATTTCTTCAGCTGTCAAATCCCGGCGCGAGAGCAATAAGAAAGTGTCACTTTTAATAAGTATCAAAATTTTATTTCAACGCATTATTTCTATTTTTCATATAAATATCATTTTTAATAATGTTAATGGGCACTTAAAATATATGTATATCATGTGATAAATCTATTACAGTTATCAGCTATAAACCCGTGCGATGCTTTCTCCCTGTAATTTTGACATTTGATGGTACGTTTTTTCAATCATTTTTTATTAAGACTACACAGTACCCTTTTTCAAAAAAAATTTTTGGAGACAGTTATATTAAAGAAAATTAATTAATTTGTTTGAGAAAATAAAATTAAACTGATTCCGGTTTAAAAAAAAAATCATTTTAGCAATCACCATTTTTTTTAATTTAAAAATTTTTCAAAAAATTTGAAGTTTTTTAAAACTTTTAAGGATTTTTTAATTTTTAATAATTTTTAGTTATTTTAAGTTGCTTATATCCATTGGATTATTGGGAACAAAAGTTAGTATGGAATTAAAGATATAATTTTTATTTATATTTAAAACAAATTATAGCGCAAAACCTGAAAAAAACGCGAAAAATTTGGAAATTTTAACTTTGACATTAAAAAAAAAATAACTATGACCCTCAGACCTAAACCCATACTAACTATTGTAGCACTTATATATATATAAGTGCCTACAAAAAATTTCCAGATTCTGTCAGCAACAGAAAAAAAGCCTTAGGGAATAGCAAACACCAACATCAATAAAAATAAAAGTGAGAGAAAAATGCATTTAAAGTTTGTAAAAGCATAGAACAAAAGCGAAAAATCACTCAAAAAAATTTCAAATATCGTTAAAACTATTTTGATTTAGATTTACAATTTGGAGTCATTCTGTCATTCACAACTGTGTGGACCACTGAAAATGCAATAAAAAATATTCGATATTTTTGTCATTTTTAGGGTACTGTGTAGCCTTAACTGCATTTTCTTAATCAAACAACGCGTTTCAGTGTATGTAAGAATCTTTCAAAAAATACCTCATTCATTGCTGTCCCTTTAGTATGGTTAGAGAAAAAAGGATGTCAACAACAGAAAAAACATTCATGATGTTTTTAACCTGCCTTCGGTTTTTCCTGCTGTCTGTCTATCTGGCCGTTTGGTCGTACTCTAACTCTCGTGAATAATACCACACAATTCCTATATTTTATTGAGGTTTACCATTGCATGTTCGGAATTGGAAATAAAATGCGTTGCATTTATAATTCGTTTACAGGATTCGTTTACATCTCAAAAGGATTCCGTTATATTATGGTCTACGATGAAAAATCGTTTGCTGTTTATTTCAATGGTGTTACAATATTTCAAACATATTCAAATTTATGCACACCACTGAAATGTGCAAAAAGATTTCTACTTTAGAATATGGTGTGTATAGTCCTTAAAGATGATTTACAGAGGTACTGAAAAAATTCCATTAGATTATAATATATGGAAATAATCTTTTGTGTTGAATTTTAATAAAGTTACTGTACTATAAACTAAATGAAATTCATATCAATTTCTGAGGTGCACTAAACATGCTTTCGGTAGAATAGTGAATAGGATTTGTGGTACATATACAGGGACACACAATAGATATCGGATACAGTACTGTCTATTAGCGATAATTTACGGTAAGTGCGTTTTCAGTTGTAGTATGCGTGTTTATTTGTTAAATATATGATTTGTGTACTTTAAAGTTTTTTTTTCATAATTTTTGTTTAATATTGTAAAAAAAAAAAAATAAAAATAAAAAATACAGTTAGATTGGAGCTGCGCGCTATGTAATTTCCACTTCTACTTCCAATCACAGAAACTCAAAGAACACCTTGTTTTGTAAACAGAAAGCAACGAAATGTTGCTTTGGAATAGAATGATTTGTTATGATTGAAAATGTGACTTTATTGTCAACATATAAAAATGAAAGTGGGGCATTACGTCTCCCAATATTATCATTTAAAGTTTTGTAAATATGTATAATATGACTGTAAATAGTTTTATTCTCAATTAAATGTTTAGGTAAAAGAATTTCGGTGCCAAGACTCATTAAGTTTCGATTTAGTAATGATACGCAGTTTCTTCTTGTTTATTTATTCTCCAGACCAGAAAATTATATTAGAATGCTTTTAATATATTATTTACGATTCGAATTCGAAATACTCGAAGTATGATTTACAGATATGATTTAGATTCGAGATTTATATTTTGATCTGAACTTGATTTTTTTTTTTCAAATATATGACTTCTAAAAAATTTTATATGTAATATACAAGGCTTAAAGAAAAATTCAAGTACGTTTCCGTCTATTGGTAGAATCTGCTGAGGGTAAATTTTCAACAGTGTTTGCGGGGTTTTTTTATTATTATTAAACTAAATTTTATCATACTATGTAGAATATATACAAATCTATGGATAATATAAAGGTCTGGGAAAAACATTTGCCGTGCCTTTTCAGGTATATACGGCAATTGCTGAACTCTGGTTTTCAGAGGTGTGATGCATTTTCTTAAATGTACATTTGGGTGTCCTTTTAATCTAGTAAATGACTACGTTATGTTAAACAATTGCGGAATAGTTCAAAAGAGTTTGATAATTTAAGTTTATCGCACGATTTGTCTTTCTTATTTATCTTTCCTGTTGCCATATTTTAACAAATTTACTAATTTACGCTTTCTATCAGGCGTAAATAAAAGTGGTCATATCTAATAATCGGGACCAACTCCAAAATTGATGCATTGTAACAGAATTTTTCCTTTAACTACACTTAAAAAAAAAAAAAAAAAAAAAAAAAAAAAAAAAAAAAATCTGTGATTTTTACAGGAAAAAGTTGTATTTTTTACAGAAAAAACTGTTTTAAAAAAAAACAGTTTTTACTGTTAAAAAAAAAAAAAAGTTGACTTCGTAATTTTAACAGAAAAAGCTGTTTTAAAGAAGAATTACAGATATTTTGTGAAATTTAAACGATTTTCCACTGGTTCCAAAACTGACAGATTTTTTCTGTCAATTTGAGGGATTTTTTTTTTTTTTTTTTTTTTTTTTGTTACAGTGTATATAAAATGCAGTCACGAAATTAAACCTGCTTTTAAATATATACATTTAATGCTTATAAAACAGTGTTTTTTAAAAACTATTTACTTTTCCTTTCAATGTTTCGAAAGAATGAAAATATTTCTCTATCCCAATATCAGGGAATAAACTACGTAGAATACAAAATATTTCTTATGAACTACCAATGTCTCTATGAAAGAGCCACTATATTAAGTAATCTCATTTTAATCAAAACCTTTCACAAATATTCTTATTATATTGTAAATATTTAGGAAGAAAAACAGATGTACATCTTTTTTTTATGTTAGTGGACCACTATTACTTTACAATATTCCATTTCATATCATGGGACATCCATCCATTCAATTACTAGGAGAAAGCGCCACTCGGTGTTGCACAGCCCTACGAGTATATTTTCATGAGTTAGACAGATGGGCTGACGGATAGACAAGCTGATGTCATAAACGCTTTTTATCTATGTTGGAATACGTCATTTTTACACAATAGTATAATTTTTTATAATATAAAATTTTAGTTTGATCAAACACGATCGGTTTTTTGATTTTTTGTTTGTGTTTAATTTTTTAGTTTTATCAATGATTTAAATTTATCAATCTTTCTTAATCTTTTTAGTTTAGCAACTCTTCATTTCAAGTTAAGCATAGCGCCAGCTTAACCTAAAAGATTTTCTTTGAATGCACCTATTAGAAAAAGCTATTTGGATCGGTAAACTAATTTACACGTTTAATTTAAAATGATATTATCCCAATGAGAAATTTCTAATTAAATTACTTAAAATTTAATTATAATCAATTAAATCCACTCTATTCAACTAACAGGAATAAAAGTTTTTATAAAATTTAGCTCAATATGCAAAATGAATATATACAGAAAACTGACTGTCTATTTTATCTTAAACTAGAAATAGCAGATAATGTAAGTTCGGATTTTTTTCGCCCATGGGAAAAAAAAAAAACCTTTTGAAATTTCCCAACTGTTAAAAGTTTCCAGTTCTAAAGTATCCTCTCAATTTAAAGGTCACCTAATGTGGCACTGAATTTAAACTGTCGTATATCTTTTGTTACTTAGAATAAATTATTTTTCTAATACATTTCATGAAATCCGAACAGTTTAACCAGAAGCATTTAACATGATTTCCACTGTACTGGGAGCTTAATTTTCACAAATTACTCAAGCATAAAATTAAATTCTTCGATAATTATTATCTATGGAATTAAGTAATGTAAAATTTAAGTTATGTTATCAGTAATAAATTATAATTTTAGAGTTCGCATACTTCTTATTTCAAACTGTACCCTAAGGATGGAAAATTATAATCCAAAATGTGGTGTAGTTCTAATTTTTTAAATGGAAATGAAATTTTAGTTTTTCTATCATATACATTTGTAACACCATTCAGAAAACATTAATATTAAACCTAAAGCAACGGTTTAAGCTATTGATCGTTATCATTTTATTAATTCTGCAAATTAATTTTTTATTATAGTGTTTCTTCAACTCCTGACCAACGGGTGTGCATTTTGAATATTAAGAAGCAAACGTTCACCACAACATTTAAAACATTTTTTTAAAGTTTATTATTTATATTTAAAAAAAGAATGCGCTGACGGAAGAAAACACCAACAACATTGCTGCGATAATGAGAGAAGATCATAGGAGCACATTAAGATGCCTATTAAATGAATGAATATTCCATTGGATTCCACCAACGCTTTGCTCTCAGAAAAACTGCACATGACACGTGTTACTGTGTGGTGGGTTCCGAAACTGCTCATTCTCGAACAAAAGGGGATGATTTTTGATGTTTGTTCAGAGCGAAAAATCGATGTTATAAAATGATACCATGTTTCTTTCGAAAATTATCACTTCTGATGAAAGTTGGCTTTATCATTTTAACCCTGACTCCAAGCAATGTAAGACATTTTTCATCAATAGGAGGCAGTGGTGAAAGCTGCGAGAGTAATTTTGAAGAAACACTTCGAAAAATGACTTCGCATGCGATTATAGACCGCACAAAAACATGGGATACGTGCTTTGTATCTAATGGGGAGCATTTTGAAAAAGACCATCAAAATTTGGAGCATTAACAGAGTATATATTTTTTATTAATTTATGATATTTTTTATTGAACAGTCCTCGTAAATTATACTGTGATTCCATAGAAATTCCTGTAAAATGAATTATTCTGCAATAGTTATACCAACTCAAGAAAGCAGAAGTCATTTCTTCGCGTTAGCATTTCTGTATAATATTACCTGCATTAGTATAACCTACCTGACATTACACTTTTATGTATAGAAAATAAAATAGTTTTTTCTCTAAATTTTGATATAGTGGATTACCTTTATAAATACCATACCATCCTTTTTATTAAAAATTTTACATTCAATTTTATAAAAACTTTTTATAGCTTTGTGTCAATTTATAAGAAAATGTATTCAAAAAATCTCTGAAAAAATGGATTTAACAAACATCTATGCATTTTTGTTTAATAAGGGAGAAATGAAGCTCAAATAAATTAAAAGATTTTTACTATACAATTGCATTTAACATATTGAATGAACAATATGCAAGACATTGAATTTTCTATCATGAAATTCATTTCAAGGTTTTCTAAACAATACCACATTTCTATATCATGTTTTAAAGCTTTAATAAATATTTTTTTTCTGAAGAAGGATTATTTTCATTTTGGAATAGAGTCGTAATCAAAGGAATCTCCTCATAATACAGGTGAATATAAAGGATATATTTTGTTGAATTTAAATAGCTTTCATAAAGTTAAAAGGAAATAAAAAGAAAATTAATAAGTTATTTCAGTTAACAACTTGAAATTCATGTATATAATGTATGAAAATGGTATATTATTATGTCGTTTATGAGATTTCCTTATGGGGAACAAGTGGGGTTTTCTTAAAATGCTATTTAATTTAATGCGTGAACTTCTCAATTAAGTTATCAGAAATTTTAGTTTTTAGCCTTTCCTTTTAATAATACCTATCAGAAGCTCACTAAATTGTTCAGATTAACGTGATTACATTTCTTAATGTGAATTTATATACAAATGCCTTTCCATTTTAATGTGCAATATTCATTATTTGCATTTGTATGATTCCTGCTTTTAACATTTTCAGCTTAATAATAATAAATCTGAAAACCATTACTTGTCAAATTAGTAACTATTAATTGACAAAAATATAATTGGAATTTAATTTTAATCAGAATGAGTATCATTTAAAAGAATTTTATGGACCTAATGAGTACTAATAAATTGAAAGCCATTAACGCTCCTGTTTCAGTAAACTATGTCCTATATGCATAAAGTTACCGAAATGTGATAGAGCATTTAATGTTATGTCATTTCAAAGATTTTGTAAAGGGAGCTAAGTCTGTTTCCTTTGAGAAATAGTTCAGACAGTAGATTATTCGAATAAGGTCTAGAGAATCGAATTTGTCACGTCATATGAAGTTTAATAAATATATACGCAATTTATGTTGAAAACATCAGGCAAAACAGTGCAAATGTAGTTTAATTTAAGCAGCTTCTAGAGGATTAAAGAGATTATAAATCCCATTTCAGTTCCTAACTATAACATTTCTCTGAATTAAGCATACTCATTTTTATATTGCGAGTTTACTATGTGCACTGTGTAAATGGCTTCAGAATCGCGTTTTCATTGATAATATAAACATCAATTAATGGAACGCTCATTATTGTTAAGGGAAACATAAAGTACTAAATAAAGTTTTACTTAAGAAAAAGAAACAACGTATAAGGGCACAAATAAAATGGGTTTAAAAGCATACAGCTGTTTCAAAACCTCTAAGGTTTCCTCATCAGTGCTTAAAATAAAAGTTAAATTAAAACTAAAACATTGTGTAAAAGGGGGGGGGAGGTGGACAGAGAGTCAGAAAAGCATACCTTTCAGCTCTACTGCCAACGGTGAAATACGACATACGGCTGACAAACAGCTACGGAGTTGATCTCACGGAGTTGATCATATTCAGGGAGACCAATCAAAATCACCCAATTGCTCTGGAAGAGTCCAAACTTAGAAGGAGAAAAAGGGAGGGAGGGAGTGGAGATAATTATAGAAAATTAAACCATATCTTTGAAAAATTGGGCGTACTGGATAAATCGTTAACTAAACTGTTTGAATTTTTCCATATGTGATAAACTTCCAGAAGTCCAGATCATAGATTGAAGTACATTTCTGTATTATGGAGGCTTCGGAAAATTTAAAATTATAGTTGTTGGACCAGCAGTGGTTGGCAATAGCGGAACGTTTAATATCACAATTTTTAACGCAAGTTTTATGCTCCCCCAAACGGATCTTAAAGGCACGCTTCGTTTGACCAATGTACATTTTATTGCATTCGCAAGATATCCTGTAAATACCCCAATTTGAAAAATTATCAAAATGGTAATATGTATGGTCAAAATGGTAATGGTATGGTAAATCAAATTGGGGTATTTACAGGATATCTTGCGAATGCAACAAAATGAACATTGGTCAAACGAAGCGTGCCTTTAAGATCCATTTGGGGGAGCATAAAACTTGCGTTAAAAATTGTGATATTAAACGTTCCGCTATTACCAACCACTGCTGGTCCAACAACTATAATTTTAAATTTTCCGAAGCCTCCATAATACAGAAATGTATTTCAATCTATGATCTGGACTTCTGGGAAGCTTATCACATATGGAAAAATTCAAACAGTTTAGTTAACGATTTATCCAGTACGCCCAATTTTTCAAAGATATGGTTTAATTTTCTATAATTCTCTCCACTCCCTCTCCCCCCCTTTTTTTTCTCCTTCTAAGTTTTTACTCTTCCAGAGCAATTGGGTGATTCTGATTGGTCTCCCTCAATATGCGCGTGAGATCAACTCCGTAGCTGTTTGTCAGCCGTATGTCGTATTTCACCGTTGGCAGTAGAGCTGAAAGGTACGCTTTTTCTGACTCTCTGTCCACCTCTCCCCCTTTTTACACAATGTTTTAATTTTAATTTAACTTTTATTTTAAGTACTGATGAGGAAACATTAGAGGTTTTGAAACAGCTGTATGCTTTTAAACACATTTTATTTGTGCCCTTATACGCTGTTTCTTTTTCTGAATATATTGGCACAAAGTACAATCCTTCCCCACTTTTTATGCAAAGTTTTACTTCTCATTGTTATATAAATATTAAGGCAAGTGGTTTACCTTATAACAGAACTTTATTACACCATCATGTAAGCATTAAATTAAAGATAGTTAAAACAAAAGTTTTAAAAATTTTTAATTCCTGATACAAAGAGCGGTTGAAAAATATGTGGAGTTATAATTATCCTTTTTAAATTGCAATTGACATTATTCTTAAATAAATATTAAAAGTCGCACTTTATATTTAATAAAGAAAATTATTTGAGTTTAACATAACAATTTTGATATCATAAATAACAATTTGATTCTGGAGCTTTCCCTCTCAAAAGTAATCTCAACTTATTGTTGCAACGTGTATTTTTCTGTTCATCTATCATTAAGAAAACATTCAACGTGTGTTCTGTTGTTGAATTGCTTGCTTAAAATGTTTCTTCTATACTATTGACATACATATATTTGAATAGCGCTGTTAAACATCAGCAATAACGAAGAAGAAGGCTTTTCGGTGATCTTTATCAAGTTGGTTCGTTGTATGGGGTTTAATAGCGCAAAATCCCATTTGGGACATGCTGCGTCAATAATCTTCATAAGGACTCAGAGAAATTGCAAAACTTGCAAATGAAATGAGATGAAGTGGCAATGACATGAATCATTTGATCGGTTAACATTCTATGATCTATTGTCATAGTTATCTATTTTTTTTATATACTAATAACTCCTCTTTAAATTCAGGAGAGGAAAAATCTTAAGAATGGAAATTATTTATAACAAAAAATATTTTTCAGCAATGATTAAAAAAGGGAAATATTCTATAAGTCAGCGAATGAAAATACCGAAGTCGACGAAGATAACGACAAAAATTAAACTGAAATATGTATTCAAAAACTAAAAATATAGAAAATCAAGCAAAGTCACTAGAAAAAGCCCGTTTTAGATATAGAGGATGGTGTGATTGTATTCCTAATATTATGGAATGTTAAAATTTTTTTTTTTAAATGCAAAATGTGACAGAAGAAAAGGTCAACAAGTTACACTTAGAGACGAATAATTTTAAACATATTTGATACAAAAATATATTTTACAAGTCGGATATTGTACGTCAAACGCTGCAAATGAGGTGCGATCGTACTATAACGAAGTATTATAAATATTCAGATCTTGCTGCAATTGCTGTTTCACTTTTATGCAACAATGCATGAATACAAAATTTATTACGTTACATATATTAAATTTAGTAATACGGAAATAATGTAACTCCATCTTAAATAGGACGTAATCACCGTGGCAACTTAGAATCATTACCTATCATGTGATAACATTGAATTATTTATGTATTATAGGATTTAATAGAATGAAAAAAACATATATTAATATCTTTTTAATTTTTGACTCGATTTTCATAAAATTTAAAATGACTCGAGAACATTCTGCAAAGATTATATCGCTCACCCGCAAGAAAAGTGACACATCACGCAAAAATTCATTTTGCATTTTATTCCACAAATAGGTCTATCATAGGTGTGTCTTGCTACGCAAAAAGTTTCATAAGTGTAGTTATACGGAAAATAACTTTATTACGCTATTTATCCATTCATGACCACAGAAAAGGGTTGGATTGTGTGGGTAAATTTATCCACCCCTCCAAACCTCATCATATTCCTTAATTCTTAGGGGTTTTATAATTTTATGAAAGTTTTTAATCCTGTATCAAAACTTAAGTGCTATAATTTCATATCACAGAAAAATCATGCAAATTTTCTTTTGCCTCTCCACAGTCCAGGCAATAGAGATCGTATAGGGGCTCTACCTAGCAAAAATCATGGTATTTCTGGAAAAAGGCGTACTATATGTTTTTTGGGTCACTCAATCCGAATTTTTAACTTCCCACCAAAATTTCCCCGGCAACACCCCCCTCCCCCCCCAAAAAAAGGTTTTTATTAAAAAAATCAATTTTTTATTGTTTTAGGGAAAAAGTATCTAGAAATTCAGAAAGTAGACAAAATTTGCAACAAATTAGATATATGACATTATGACTGGGAATAGGATGAAGGGGAAGGGGGAATCTGCCTCGGAACATGCGCACAGTGCTGCGTGAACTAATTTGCGCAATTCCACTTTACCACTCACACGTTTACATTCGCCCTCCCATCTCCCCTCCGAACTTTCTCTATAAGGTTTACTTTAAGTTTTTTGGGTCGCGGAATCCGAATTTTTAACTTCCCGCCAAAATTTTCTCCCCCGAACCCCCCCCCCCCCCCCAATAGTTGTTTTTAACTTAAATTTCTTATTGTTTTAGGGGAAAAGCATTAAGAAATTCAGAAACTAGACAAAATTTGCAACAAATAGGATACATGACATTATAACGTAGGATGAACGGGGAGGGAAGAGGGCTGCCTCTGAACATGCACTGCGGCGCTACGTGCACTATGTTATGAAGTCCAGGCAATAGGAGATTTTTTTTTTTTTTTACCTGGAAAAATTAATACTAGTTCTGGATTTCGACTCATTTTATGTTTTTGGGGTCGCTGAATCCGAATTTGTAACTTTCCACCAAAATTTCACCCGGCAACACCCCCAAAAATTGATTTTTTGAAAAAATATAGTTTTTGAGAAAAGCGTTCGGGGAATGTTCCGAGGCAGCCCCTCTCTCCCCGTTTATCCTACGTCATAATGTCATATATCCTATTTGTTACAAACTTTGTCTAGTTTCTGAATTTAGTAATGCTTTTTCCCTAAAACAATAAGAAATTTAAGTTAATAACAATTATTTTGGGGGTTTTCGGGGGGGGGGGACATTTTGGGGGTAAGTTAAAAATTCGGATTCTTTGACCCAAAAAACTTAAAGTAAACCTTATAGAGAAAGCTCGGAGCGGAGATGGGAGGGCGAATGTAAACGTGTGAGTGGTTAAGTGGAATTGCGCAACTTAGTCCACGCAGCACCGCGCGCATGTTCCGAAACAGATCCCCATTTCCCCTTCATCCTAAGTCATAATGTCATATATCTAATTTGTTGCAAATTTTGTCTACTTTCTGAATTTCTAGATACTTTTCCCCTAAAACAATAAAAAAAATTGATTTTTTTAATAAAAACTTTTTGGGGGGGGGCTTTTTACCAAAATTTGGAGGGGGGGGGTTGACGGGGGAAATTTTGGTGGGAAGTTACAAATTCTGATTCGGCGACCCAAAAAACATAAAGTAAGCCGATTTTCAGAACTACCATTAATTTTGCTAGGTAAAATTCCCTATTGCCTGGACTACCAGTGACATTTACTTTTGTCGAGATGTGCACTTATCTTGCGGGTGAGCGATATACCACGCGGTTGGGTATTTTTTGCACTGGTATATGCAGACAGACCGACAGACAGACGACGGACCAGATGACGAGTATAGGTGCTACGTATTTATATAATTACGACATTTACCCATAGACCATAATTAATTGGAATATTTTTCAGTCTCTCTGTGAATAAACTATGAACGATACATACATTATTTTCAATACAGGACATGGCATAATGAATCCCAATAACATACATCTATTAAATAGCAATCCAAATGCATTAACGGACGTTAGAGTTTCAACAGACAGACGGACAGGCAAACCAAATTCATAAACTCTTTTCAACTATGTGGGAAAGTGTTAAAAGCGCATAATAGGTTGAAATTTCACTTTCAGCAAATTATGCCAATAGACGGAATCATACTTGAATACCTTTCTACAGCCCCGTATTTTACCTACTATCTTTACGTACATGCCACTATTTAGCTAATATTTAAGTATTACTAAAACACGATTAAACCTACTAAAATCACATTTCCAGAAATTATCATCCATTGACGGCCATGTATCCAATTCTTTGCGTGGCCCTGTATATCGTTTTATCTATATTCTACAAACACATATTAGCATATTTGATGTAGTTCAGCGTAAATATACATAACTCATTTACAAACCATTTTTAAACTATTAAAGTAGCTCTTAAACAGTGTTTCTCCTATGCCATTATGTAACATCATACTTTTGTGTGGCATAATAAATATTTTTTGTACGGCATATTCTACAGAATGTATATTTTATTGCACTTCATAAATGCAAATCAATTCCATTATGTTCGAAATGGTGTAATATCATTAAGTGCTCTTGAAGCTATTTTTCCCATTGGGTGTAATGTAATTGAATACTTTTGACTGTCCCTGTAATTGAACTATACATCCTATTTCCATAAAATTTGAAATGACTCGACAAAATTATGCAATAAATATATATTTTAAATTTCAAACGATTCGGTTGCGTAGTTTTTGTGTCGTTATTTGCGAACAGACAGACGCACAGTGACCCAAAAACCTGGCCAAAAATGCAAAAATTAAAATTTCGTCAACAATTGTAAAAATTATATTTTTTTAATATCTTACTAATTGATGCATCGACCAATGTCTATTTTAGGAGCCTGGGTTATATCCGGTGGCTCCTGGCCTCAGCTGAAGAGGAAGTTTCTTTCTGAGAAGACATGGTTTTTCGTTTTTTTTTTTTTTTTTTTTTTTTTTTTTTTTTTTTTCGTTGTTATGTTTAAATATAAATTTTTTGTGGCTCAATGAACTGTTGAATTGAAACTAAACAGGGGTACGCTTTTATCAAAGGTCATAGCTTAGTGTAAAACCATATCTTAATTTAACATTAAATGTGTAAAAGGGTTATTTTTAAAAGCGTTTTTGGTTCTAATTTATACATATTGAAAGCTTTTTTAAATATGTGCAGCGCTTTGCCCGGCCATGTTTGAACTGTAATCGTATTAGTTATAGTCTTGAATGTCAATTTCTGCAAAAATATCTTCCGCATATTGTTGACATTTTCTTATAAAAAATTTTTTCGGAATGACTATTTAAATGCTCTGTTTTGCGGCCACCGAATTGAAGAGATAAGAACAGTATATTTACTGTCGTATAGCAGGTTTTTAGCTCACAAGATATTACCGGAGAGCTTTTGCAACTACATATTCTGTATGTGTGTGTGAACGTACGTACATATGTGCGTATGTAGGCACGTACATACGCACGCAACTCGATATCGTTTGATAGAAATATCCGATCGTCTTCAAATTGTGTAGCCTTCAAATTATATTTATTGAAAAAGGGTTCCCTAATTAGTTCTTGGGGCTCATGTGCGTAACATAAGGAGAGAAAGGAGGGAACTAACCCTTTCGAGGGCGGTGTCCTTAAAAAGGGACACCTAATTTTAATTCCAAAACTGACAAACGGCACCAAGAAAATTTAATTAAAATTTTTCTTTTATAATGTACGTAAAAATAAGCAACTTCATATTTTCTAATAACACCGTTTATCAACTGAAAAGAGCATGCCATACAGTAGCGGACACTACAACTTCTTCTTCCAGCAAGGTCTGATGGCAGTCCCGATAAAAGCCAAGAAAAGAGTGATGAAAAACGGTTCTGAAGAATCATTTTGAAACTGGTAATACATTAAATACATTCAAAAACTAGCAATCTATACTATACAGACTCCACTTTACTGAACCTACTATTAAATATAACACTATTAAACAAAAATTAAATGCTATAATTGTTATTAAATGTAATTTAAATGTAATAAGCATTATTAAATGTAAATAATAAGTTTTATATATAGTAAAATTAAATACATTTAATTAAACATTAATAGTGAATAAGACAAACCTATCAACTATTACTTTCCTCTTAAAAACAGTAAATAGTTAAGGTTACAAGTCGCTCAACTTCCAAACTCCCTTCGGTAAAATTAAGTCAATGGACATGTGATTTATTCGTATTTTTAAAATATCTACTTAGTAAATTAATATTTTAACTTCTTTTTTCTTTGTGCTCTTCTTAAATGATGACACTTTTTTTTTTAATTGTCAAAATATTTATAAAATGTATATTTATTATTGTGTGAAGTGTTAAAATCTTACTTGCTTTTAAGATATAAAATGTTAAACTAAGGCATGTACTTGTATGTGTACTTCATAGTATGCTAAAAGTTAGTTCAGTGAAACGCATAGCACAGTTAAAAATATCCATTCAGCCATTTCCGTGAATAAACGGAAATGTACTTGAGAGCTTTTGTGCAGCCATGTATATGATCTATAGAACGTATCCACACCAAGTAATATATTTTTTAAATTGTTCTATTTTAAAACGCCTACAACAACTAAAAACGCATTTCCAGCAATTATTGGTCATAGACTTCAATAGTTAAATTTATTCTTCAGCCATATTCTTTTGTGTGTCCCTGTAAATGAACGATATATTCTATGCACAACATATTCTACAATACCTGTCTTAGTACACCTTAGTGATGTATATAAATTTCATCACGTTTAAAAGTGTGATATCATTAAAATACAGAGGAAACGATTTTTCCCCATAGACCATTGTGCATGGGAATTCTTTTGGGTGTCTCTGTAAATGAACCGTAAAGGCTATAGACTTCATTTACAATACCAAACATGCCATAGTGATACCCAATAACATCTAAGAATTTCAAGCCAATCGGACTATATTTACATCGAAAAATATTTTTGACCAGGATTGGATTTCGGGTCAAATACTCCACTGTCAGACGGACGGACCAGACGACGACTATAGGTGCTATGTATTTATATATTTACGAAAGCACCTAAAAACAAATACTGGAAAAAGAGAACAAATTTTACGAACAGTTAATTGGATAAAATCATGGAGAATAAAGTTTTATGAGACATTAGAGGTCTGCACGGGCCCGGGCTTGGCCCGAGGCCCGTACCCGGCCCGGCCCGCGGGCCGGCGGAATGGAGGAGAATTTTCAAACGGGCCCGGCCGGGCCGGCAGAATTAGGGCAATTTTTTCAACGGGCCGGGCCGGCAAAAAAATTGAACGGGCCTGAAGGGCCGGCAAAAAAATTGAACGGGCCTGAAGGGCCGGGCCCGGCCGATAAAAAAAATTAATCGGGCCTATCGGCCCGATATAAGAATTTGAGAGGAGGAGATAAAATACGAGGTCATTTCCAATGAATATGACTTTTTCGAGAAGTATAAATGTGCGTTACGAGCCGATGCGAGTTTAACAACATCAATACAGAAATGTAACATGTCCATCGTAGAGATCGGCATCATACAGTTACATGATGCTTGATCCCGGGTTTAATTTTTTTCGGCAGACTTGTGCCGGGACGGAACTGGTCTTAATCGTTCTCAGGATGTGTAGGACAGGCATTATGTTTTGTAAAAGTATTAATAGCGATAATGAACTTCTGTTAACAGTATCTTTGGAAATGTACCTTAAGGTGGTTCTCATATTTACTGTTCAACAATGCAAAACTCTCAGACACATTTTCTGACTCATTTTTAACTATAAAGGCATAAAATTGACAGACTGAGTATTGAAGGCAATTGGGATCAAATAGCGTTTCCATTTTTCATAAATTACGTACAGAGATAACAGAGACTCTTGTCACGTGACTGTACGTTTTCTCCTTTCCTGTGCTATCGCTTCCCGAAATTCGATTCAAAACGCTAACTTTGGCAGTATTTTCTGAAAGATATATTACTTTTATCTAAAAAAAACGGCATTTACATGGTTTCTGAATAAGAATACCTGCCAATCTCATGCGTTTCCGAAAAGAAATGAATTCATAAATGTATCAAAATGTAGCTCCTTTGGATTTGAGAAAATCCTTAAAAATGACACAACAATGACACAATTATTTTCACAAATCTACCTTTTATTATAAGCTTCAAAAGTTATCATGTTTTTTAACCCTTTATTCTAAACTACAATAATCTTTTAATGAACCCTTATTTAAATTTTGAAACGTCTGTAGAGACGTTGACTAAAACACTGTAAGTAATCGTTAACATTTACTATCTTTACTATTGTGTGATTTCTACTTTGCGAACACATAGTAATTTAAAATATACTGTAAAATGTTCCCATAAATATGCATGTAGTATTCATTAAAAGAATCTTAATTGTATGTCGAGAAAAAAAAGGAATTTTTTTGTAGACATTTAGTCGGGCCGGGGCTGTTTTCACTGATTTTTGTACGGGCCGGGCCGAGAACGGTAAAAATGTAAACGGGCCGGGCCGGGCTCGGGCCGAACTTTCAATTTTTACACCGGGCCGGGCCGGACCAAAATAGATTTCCCTCGGGCCGGGCCGGGCCGGGCCCGGGCCTGGAAATTCCGGCCCGTGCAGACCTCTATGAGACATACATGACTTTTACAACTACAGCTCGTTTGTTCAGTGTTATCTTCTACTTTTTCAATTGTTTTTGCCACTACAAGAAATTACAATGGAAAAAAATCTTTTTTTGTCTTCTTTATGCTTTTGAGTGTAAAATAATGTAAAAATATAAAAAAATGAGATTTTATTATATTTTAAAAGATTCCCGTATGATAGCATATGTGCTACCATGGGCAGATTAAGATGAAATGTGAAGGGTTTTAGCATATTACACAAGCATTTTATTTTGTGAAAATAATTATAATTTTACATGTGATATGACTTAAAACAATTTCTGTCTTTGTTTTATATATATATAATAGGGGTCTCTGCCCCCTGCAAGCTACGCTCGCCAACCCCCGTTCAGACACCGCAGATTCTAAAAATCTAAAAACACGCTAATCTGATGGGTTTTAAAAATGTTAGAGAAGATTGAATTATACTGAAAAAAGCTCTACAGACCTCTATATAAACGGGCTTCCATTCAATTCCCTCTGATTGCAAAAATTTAAGGGCAAATCAGTTCCTGTTAAAACATCCAATGTTTGTTTTCGTTTTTGATTAAAGAGGATCAGTTAAACATTTGAAAAGAAGCTAAAATAAATTGAATTAAGTATACAGAGTCTTTGTCTCCCGATATTTTAAAACAATCTCTATTACAATAGCCTAAATCATGTGACTATCATCAACAGTTCCGGGCGGAACACTTCGCTTTTTATACTCTAGGTGCCATTTTAATGCTTTAATGTTAGCCAGGCACAGGTGATAAGTCGCAAAATATTATTCTATCCCCATCATTTCATCAATATTATAATAGTTCAAGTCATCAAATGCCATAAACAAATACGGTCTGATCCCTTCGCCTTTCATATGCAGGTATGGCACAAATGTCATATACGGCCAAATGCACAAATGTGCACAAATTGCAAAAAAATGCAAAAATGTCACAAATGTCAAAATTTGCACAAATGTCATATACGTCATATTGACGCGATTTTTTTCCGACACCAATTTAGGGAAAGCATCAACAGCATAAACAACAACATCCGGCTTACCATAACAAGCAGAAAAACGATACTTTGGCGCCAGTTAAGTACCCGTTGCATATATGACATTGGCGTCAGAAAAAAACCGTGACAATAGAGGACCGTATATGACATCTTTGCGAAAGTTTTCCGTTTTGATTAAAAAATCAATTTTTTTTTTCGAATAAAACTACATAAAAGTTGCCATGGTCGCAAATAATTCTTGGTACTGTTACGCTAGCCGGGTACAAATTTCGCCAGTATCTTTTTTCAACTCGCCAATTAGCGTTTTTTTATTTTTCGAGTGGTAAATTAAAACATTGATTTGAAGTTGAAATTAAATGTCATGGTTTGTTACATAATTTAATATTTCGCCAGATGTCATAAACGCCGTAGGTTTGGCATGATTTTTCTTTTTTTTTTTTTACGAAAATTTGGCGAAAACCTCGTTTTCGGATACCAGTTACATATGTACTTTTGATACTACTTAGTTATCCCGTCAATCAAAAATCTATCGCCGAACTATAAGATTAAATGCCAATAATGGTTGATCGTAAATGTCACATTCACTTGACTTTTAGCAAGTTACACGTGTTTACGTCATCAAGTGATTTTTATTTCGACGCTTTATTTGTATATTTATTAATGTTATACTAATTTATTTGTTCTTTCGTTATTTAAAATAAAAATTTTGTCAATCTGTATAATTTGGAGAGTGGTTTTGCGATTTATATAATTTGCTAAATTGGTTGACGGAATAACTACGTTGTACCGTATTTTTTAATTATTTTCTATTATTTTCAAAAGGAAATAGCAAAAAAAATAATTAATAACTATAGAACAAAGTAATTTAAATAAATTTTAAAAAGAAATAAAAGCAAATAAACATTTATTATTAAATAAACAACAATAGCCGGGTTACCATGTCTATCAAAATAACGCCATTTTGGCGCCAATTAGGCACCCCGGTGCGTATATGACATCTGTACCTAATATTTTTCTTTTCGTTTCGTTTTAAAAAAAGAAAGAAGTGAAACCCATTAATTTAATTGTTTCAGTTTTAAATGAAAGTTTTGTATTAAATAAAATGACAACGAAATACAAAAAAAAAAAAAAAAAAAAAAAGCATTGTTTTTTGCATATATTTAAGGGAGGCAAAACTGGTCGACAAATTAATTTAAAATAACCTTTTCTGTAATATGAAAAAAAATATGTCTGTTATGATTAAAATTTGAGTTGCCATCATTAGAATAAAATGTATATAAAATTAGAAAAAAAATAACATTTCGAAAGCTAATTCGAATTTGAAAATTAAAATACCAGTTTTGAGATCTGTGGATCAATACGGATTTTTGGTGTTAATTTCATCGCAAAGTATTCCATATTTTAGGAGAAATCGCCGAGAAACGTAATCAGTTGTTTAATCAGTCGTTTCATAGAATCGTTACATAAATTCGTTTCAATTCAGTCGTTTCATTAGAATTTTATATATATAGGTTAGATATATATCCAATTTTTCCATATAATTATATTTTTTCTACCATTTATTCAATTTTACACGATAATAATAATTTAAAATATCTCATTTTTAGATCGTTCATAATTATACAAATATATAGCACCTATAGTTGTCACCTGGTCTGTCCGTCTGTCCGTATATAACTGCGCACAAACTACCCAATCGAATGGTTTGAAATTTAATATATATAAATCACTGCAGAATTCTGTCGAGTCATTTCAAATTTTATGAAAATCTAATCAAAAGTTAAAAAGATATTAATAAAAGATTCATTCTGTTAAATCCTATCATACGTAATTAATTCAATGACATCTCATGGTATGTAATGATTCTAGGTTGCCATGGTAATGGCTTCCTATTTAAGATGAAGTCATATTATTTCTGTATTAATTTAATATATATAATCGTAATAAATTTTGTATTCATGCATTTTTTCATAAGAGTGCAACAGCTATCTGAATATTTATAAAACTACTTATAGTCCGAACGCACTTCATTTGCCACGTTTGATGTACAATTTTTGACTTCTACTTTTTGATTTTGTGTAAAATTATATATATATATATATATATATATATATATATATAATTATATATATATATATATATATATATATAAAGTTGGTTAAGTTGTGTTTCTTTAAGTTTGTTTATTAAGTTAAATTATAGTTCTTATTTGGTTTGGTTAAGTTAATTTTGTGCTTCAATTAAAGTTTACAGTTTGTGGTAATGCTTGAAATAACTATTGGAATTTTTTAACTATGTGTATCCGGTGAGATATGTTGGCGTGGCTACAGTTTCATTTGGCATTTGAAAAGTGTATGGATTATGTGGAATATTAATAGTTGCTGGATTTGTGTTTAGAGGCTACTAGAGGCGTTTTGTCAGGTATGTCTTTTCACTGAGTTTATAGTTGAGTAAAGATGTTTGTAATTACCACCGTTTGTAGCTTAATTGATTTTAAGTGCTTTTTTTTGGATTTGTCAAGTTAAGAGGTTTTACTGATTTGTGTGGTTTTGTATTTTGTTGCGTTCGTTAACTAATTCTGTTAAGTGTTTGTTTTTAATATGTTTGATAGTTAAATAGGTGTTTGTTCTAGGTATATATAAAAATATGCTGCAATTTGCTCATGTCTCTCTTACAACTCCCCCAAAAATGTCCCCTTTGGAGGATTATTGTGTATGGCTATTTCAGTATGGTCGTGGTGGCTAAAGTATGGTTAGTGGTATGTGCTGGAAACATAATTTTTGAATTTGAATTGGGAATTGAATTGTTTTGAAATATGCATAACATGGAAGGTAGAATAAATTATATGGAGACCGGCAAGAGACGGTACATCAATGATGACCGTTGTGCTCGGTCGATTCTCAATAAAATGGTAGAGAGTGGATCGTTAGAAAGTGACCATGATTATGAGAGTTTGGAGCATAGTGATTGTGAAATAGATATAGTTGAAAGTGTGGAGAAGTGGGAGAGCGTGAGCGGTTGCAAAAAAATATTTGAAAATAAAAAAATAAATAATTGTGGAAAAGCTAATAAAAATTGTAGTTTTGATCGTGTTTCTATGAATTTGGATAGCGGTGGTGGCGATGGTGAAAATTACGTTAAGTACAGTACTAGGTGCTTCTATAACAGTAGTCATATAATTAAGGGTACTGAAGGTGGTAATATAGGTATCAAATATAAATGTTATAAAACTAGATATTTTTACAACAGAAATTTTTATAAGAACAATAATGTATTAAATTTTGATAAGTGTACAGATAAAAGATGTAAGGTATGTATCTGTGCGGAAAACACGAAAAACGATTTTGGACAAAATAATGGGAAATGTTTAAAATTTTGTAAAGTATACAATTGCGTGTATAAGCTAAGATGTCAAGCATGTAATGTTGCATACATTGGTCAAACTTCAACTCCAGTGAACAAACGCTTCAATAACCATAAGTCAGATATAAGAAATTTAAAAGTTAAGAGAGAGCATGAAGATATAGAAATAAAACACTTCGCTGAACATGGTATAGATAACATTAAAATATCAATTTTAAAAATCGTCCAAAATAAAATTAAAAGAAAAATATATGAAAAGGATATGATGATTGCACATGGTACACTATATCCCTATGGGTTGAACGTTATGTTTGGTGGGTGCAACATTATACAAACCTTTAAAAATCGAGACATGACTGACTCCATCTATGCAAAGATAATTTATGATATTAATGGTTATAACGTTTATAAAGATGGAAAAAGTAATCGTGATTCAGGGATTACTAGAGAAAAATTGGTTGGATTGAAGGACGGTGAAAGCATTGTAACAGCTTTAATGAATTGTAACGGTAATGACAAGTTCAAGAGTATCAAATATATCATATTCAATGTCAAAAAGATGTTGATACCTAAGGTTTTGATTTTGTTATCGCAAAAAATAGGAATACATAACATAGATCTGGGTATTGATCTATTAAAATATAGAATAAAATTAAATAATTGGCAAAGTACTGTAAGTCAAAGTGTGAAAATCAGGAAGATGCAGATAAAGTATATTTCGTTATAGATTACATAGGAGGGTGCTACAGTAATGTAAATTACAAAAGGAATTTTAATAAATATAAGGACATGTTACCAATAAAAAAAGTCCTTCCGGCCAGTGCCGGGAGGAAGAGGTAGCTTTCATAATCCTTATTTAAAAAAAGCCAACTTATATCATGCAAACACACGAAGCTCAATTTAGTGGAAACCGAATATAGGAGATTCAATACTAATTTTTATCAATAAAATGAATGAGAATTTCGCGAAATTAGTCAGCTTTATCCAAGCTGCTTTTCTTTAAAGTAACTTATATTTGGCTGCCAAATTCGGCAATTTCTTAAAGTGCCTGTCATTTTAAGACAACATGGTGGATGAGGCTAAGCAGTGAACTTGGTCGAGACCTTAGTAATTGCTGTGCACATGCTCACTCACATCGGAATCGGTTAATATATAGGAGTGCTGTCGCATGCAAAAAATCAGATTTTTCAAAATGTCACCCACAATAGAAATTGAAACTGCTATATCTGAGCCATTTTTTAAGGTAAAGACAAACAAAAAATGCTCCTGAATCCTTATATCAAGATCAAATACTTAAGAAAGAAACCTTTTTCAATTTCTAATTTTTTTGCACCTCACTTTAAATATATATATATTTTTTAATTTAATGGCCGCCATTTTGAAACAAGATGGCTGATGAATCTGGCCAGCGAACTTGGTCGAGGTGTTGATGTATACTATCCACATGCCTTCTTACATCGAAATAGGCGAATACGTGTGTTATCGCGTGACAAATACAAGATCGTTTCAAAATGTTAGCCATGCTAGAAATTCAAAGTGCTATAAATCAACCATTTTTTAAGATATCAACAAAAGAACAAATTTTTAGAAACAAAAACTGCTCCGGAATCCTTGTATCAAGGCCAAACACATAAAAAAATCTTTTTCATTTTCCAATTTTTTAATACCTCATTTTGAATTTTAAATTTAATTTTTTTTAAATGGCAACCCTTTTGAAACAAGATGGCGAATGAAGCTGGCTAACGAACTCGGTCGAGACATTGGTATTTACTATGTACAGACCAAGTTGCATCCATATAGGTTCATAAATACGCCTGTTATCGCGTGACAAAAATCAGGTCGTTTTAAAATGTCAGCCACAAGAGAAATTCAAAATGCTATTACTCAGCCATTTTTTTTAGATATAGACGAAAGAAAAACTGTTCCGGAATCTTTGTATTAAGGTCAAACACATACAAAAAAATCTTTTTCATTTTCCAATTTTTTGGTATCTCATTTAAATTTTTTTATTTTTTAATTTTTTTAAATGGCCGTCATTTTGAAACAAGATGGCGGATGACGCTGGACAACGAACTCGGTCAAGATATTTGTATGTACTATGTACACACCAAGGTACATCCAAGTCGGTTCATAAATACGCCTGTTATTACGTGAGAAAAATCAGGACGTTTCAAAATGTCAGCCACGCTAGAAATTCAAAATGCTATAACTCAGCCATTTCTTAAGATATAGACGAAACAAAAACTGCTCCCGAATCTTTTTATCAAGGTCAAACACATAAAAAGAAAATATTTTTTCAATTTTCAATTTTTGGTACCACATTTCAAATTTAAATTTTTCTTAAAATTTTAAATGGCCGCCATTTTGAAACAAAATGGCGGATGAAGCTGACCAACGAACTCGGTCGAGAAATTGGTATGTACTATGTACACACCGAATTACATCCAAATCGGTTCATAAATACGCCTTTTATCGCGTGACAAAATTCAGGACGTTTCAAAATGTCAGCCACGCTAGAAATTCAAAATGCTATAACTCAGCCATTTTTTAAGATATAGACGAAACAAAAACTGCTCCGAAATCTTTGTATAAAGGTCAAATACATAAGAAAAAAATATTTTTCCATTTTCAATTTTTTGGTACCACATTTCAAATTTTAAATTTTTAAAAAAATTTTAAGTGGCCGCCATTTTGAAACAAAATGGCGGATGAAGCTGGCCAACGAACTCGGTCGAGAGATTGGTATGTACTATGTACACACCGAATTACATCCAAATCGGTTCATAAATACGCCTTTTATCGCGTGACAAAATTCAGAACATTTCAAAATGTCAGCCACGCTAGAAATTCAAAATGCTATAACTCAGCCATTTTTTAAGATATAGACGAAACAAAAACTGCTCCGAAATCTTTGTATAAAGGTCAAATACATAAGAAAAAAATATTTTTCCATTTTCAATTTTTTGGTACCACATTTCAAATTTAAACTTTTAAAAAACAATTTAAGTGGCCGCCATTTTGAAACAAAATGGCGGATGAAGCTGGACAACGAACTCGGTCGAGACATTGGTATGTACTATGTACACACCGAATTACATCGAAATCGGTTCATAATTACGGGAGTTACAGTGTGACATAGGTCAGATATATATATATATAGATATATATATATATATATATATATATATCAATTTTGAACGGAGGGTGGTTTCGGGGTCTGGGGGTCATGATCGATGAAAATATACCAAAATTTTTTGAAATCGCTTTCCTCCGAACGGCTGCAATAGGTAGCTTTTTTGTAAAGAAAGCTACCTAAAATTTAAATATTGTTAAAGCGTTTAAGTATGACAAGCCTTTAGGTAGAATGATCTTTAATTATAATTATTATTCTAAAAATATTAATAGGAACGAAAATGCAGACATTTGTAAATGTAATGAGGATGTGTACAACAAATATGTAGACAAACATTATGGACATGTAATAACTGGGAATCTAGATATCGTACAAAATGTCAAACTGAAAAATCAAATGAGTTATGGATCAAAATACAGAATAAAACGGAATTTCACGAAAAGTAATGCAGTTAAACGGTTTAAATATAATATAGAAATCTTTATACAAAAGTTAACTTATAAATACAGACTACCTGGAGAATTATTTGAAGAATGGAAATATCATATTTTAAAGGAACTAGAGGAGACATACGTTAAAAACTTTGAGGGTTTGTCCGAAGAGAAATATATTGATTTAAGAAAAGCTATAAAAAACATCCAAGATGATTTTATAATAACATATGTAGATAAGGCAAGTACTAACTATGCAATTATCTGTAAAAAATTATATGGAAAAATATTAAGAGAAAGTTATGAAAACACAAATAATTATGAGTTAATTAGAGCAAAAATTAATGAGGTGGAGAACAGAATTAGGGCAATGTATAAAAAAATTAAAACAAAACAAGATAATTTGAATTTTCCTTATTTGGTTTTAATACCCAAGTTCCATAAATGCCCTGTGAAATTTAGAACCGTTACATGTGGTTATAATTCCTATATTGAATGTGCGAATAAAAAATTATTAAAGGTATTGAAGAGAATATTTTTGAAGATTAAAAGTGAGAATTCAATTTTTATAATAAGTAATAGTTATGAACTGTTGGAAAAAGTAAAAAGGTATAAAAATAAGATTACAGGATTGTATGCATATGATTTTGCAGATTTGTTTAACAACATAGAGATTGAGGATTTGAGGGAGAAGATATTGGAGGTGTATAATAGGTATGGTGATTTATACATGGATTTAAGTGAATTTCAAAATTTGTTTCAATTGGTGGTTCAAGAGAATTTTTTATATGAGGGCAATAAGGTATATAAGCAGATTAAGGGCATCCCCATGGGGGGGAGTTGCAGTTCAATTTTGGCCGACATGTATCTAGATATATATGAAAATATAAGTGAATTACATAAAGACATAATGAGTTTCAGATATATCGACGACGTTTTGATTGTCGAGCTGAATGGAATAAAGATTAACCATGAATTTAAATATTATCCTAAAAATTTAGAATTGAAACTTTCCGGTAGTCATAATAGTTGCAATACAAATTACTTAGATGTAAATCTAAAATTAGAAAACAGAAATTTAATTACATCGGTTTATGATAAAAGAGACGATTTTAACTTTAAAACAATTACAATATTGAATTTCAATTCAAATGTCCATATATCGGTATTCAGAAACATTTATATTAACGGTTTAAACAGATTAAACCGATTGACATCAAATAGTGTCATTTTGAATGAGGCTTTGCTGAAATGGTACGTCACTGCTGTGAAACAGGGTTATCCTGTGAGTCTGGTCAAAAATATGACGTATAATTATGTTATAACTTGCAAGAACAGAAGTGAATTGATGCTTTTACTCGAAGCGTGTGGTTTACGGAATGTAGTGGAAACAGATCGCTTTTGATATGGATTGATTTCGGTCGGTCGGTTTCATTTAGCGTTAATCTTGTTTCATTTGTTTTTTCAATATGGTCTCGACAGGTAAATCTGGGGAATGTTGCATGCTTAAAAACAGTTTTAACCCTGCATTAGTGTGTCATAAGCCACAGAGACCAGTCTCCATGTTTAATTAGATATTTGCCTTGTTTCTTATGGTTGTTTTGTTTAAGTTATAGTTGGTTAAGTTGTGTTTCTTTAAGTTTGTTTATTAAGTTAAATTATAGTTCTTATTTGGTTTGGTTAAGTTAATTTTGTGCTTCAATTAAAGTTTACAGTTTGTGGTGATGCTTGAAATAACTATTGGAATTTTTTAACTATATATATATATATATATATATATATATATATATATATAAGCTCAAAAAAGTTAAAAAATAAAACTAAAAATTAAAAAAATTAAAATAAAATGATTTGTATTATTTAAAGGCTTTTTTGGACAGTTTTACAAGGATGTCTGCAATTGTGTGGCAACAGACATGGAACGAGCATGGACAGATTATGGATCACTGGAAGTTGGTTATTGTTTTTTTTTTTGTGGCTGTGTATCTCAGATTTGGGTAAAATAATTTTATTTCTGTTTCAGTTTATATTACACATATGTTTTGAATCCGTTGTATCCTCGAGATGTACTGTTTATTGTGGCGTTGGGTCCGGTAGGGGAGTGTTCGCGATATGCTTATATATATATATCTATATCTATATATATATATAGCACTAATGTAGTATCTTGTGGCAAAAAAAAGTTTATTTTTTTGCGGATGACAACGGGTGGTCAGTTTCTCTAATACCTATAAAAATAAAATTTTGTAACTCTGCCTGTTTTTCTAAAAATATACACAATTATCTACAAAGAAGCTAGAATCGTGAAATTTTACATACAGGCGTATTAAAATATTGCGGAGGCAAAAAAAAAGCAATCCAGATACTAAATATATTGTAGGTCATTTTAAATAAATAAGTAAAAAAAAATAAATAAACAAGATAACAGCCATTTGCTATACGATTTCCTATTTTATGTTGCCAAAAATTCAAAACGCAGATTCAACGGTTAATAAACACAGCAATTAATTAAAAATATAGTAAAAAGCGAAGTTGATCTGTGCGGAATCAGCTAATATATACCACACAGAAGAGGTATACTAAATATAATATACTGGAGTAATACGGCTCAACCAAAAATGTTTTATACTTAGAATTTATGCTTATATTTGTACTTAGAAATATAAACTTCAAAATATTAATTTCGGATTTACTTTATAATTTTCTCTATTTATATATTAAAAAGGAATTTCAATGTTTTGTTCAAATGTAAATACAAAAATAATTTCATTTTATTGTATATGAAAATTTTAAATTTCAAATAATTTATTTCGAATTTATTTAATAACATGAGCATGTGAAATAAAAGTAAAACAACTATTTTAATTACAAATCAAATACTAAGAAGTACAAATAAGTACAAATTTCCTTTGAAAATAATATGGTAGCAAAAATGCTACCATTGGCTCATGATCACTAACCCCCCGTGGTAGCAGATCTGCTACCATGATTTTAATTACTTATTTTACCATTAAAAACAAATTGACATTGAACTTTTTTGTACAGAGAACAGAAGCAACTCTTTTTATACCTGTATATCATGTGTATTTAGTTTTATTTCAATAAAATATTTGAAAAATCGAGCAAAAACTTACCACTTTAAATGCTATATTGTCTTTTATGTTAGACGTGTTGCTTCAAGCTAATTTTTTCCTTATTTAGTGCTCCATCTGCATTCAAAATTCATAAATAATACTACCAAAAGGTACAATTATTGCTGCAATGTCTTAAAGTATACATTATTTATGATATTTGTGCTAAAAATTAAAGCTGAACACATGGTAGCAGATATGCCATCATGGGCATTAGAGGGTTAAACTGTACCAATGTATTTTCCTTATAGAGTGCATTCAAATTTAGAATAACTGACAGTGCCGGCTTCTTAAACGATGACGCGACACGACAAATACATTTACTCATTAAAACTTGTTACATTAACAAATATTTTAGATAGATTTCTCATACATTTTCGTCTTTAAAAATCTCACGAGACTCTGTTCATACATTAACCTTCACTAGCAGGAATGACCGAGCTAAGCTCGGTCAAAATTAGCTTTGTGTTTATCTCAATATATTATTCCGAATCATTCTTGCTGTTTTAGATGCAATTAACTTGACCCTGAGTCATAGTGACCCAAAATGACCCACTAATCGAATTTGTTTAGAACATGCGACCTAACACAATGCTCTTCTCGAGCCTGAAAACGATGGAATACAAAATTTAGGGAAAGTCGTTAGTCGTTTTCTAGATAAAATAAACTTGACCCACGTTGATTTAAAAACCCACTAACCGAAATTTCTCGAACATCTGAGCTATTTCAATGGTCTTTTTGTATTGTGAAACGGTATAACAAAAAAAATTGTCAAAATTGTTAGAAACTTTTTGAGATGCCATTAGCTTGACCCCTACCCATTATCACCAAATGGCCCACTAATAGAATTTTCATGAGTATGCGACTCAGCCCAATGGTTTTATCTTTTCCAGAAACCGTGTAGTACAAAGTTTTGTCAAAATCTTTTGAGCCATTTTTTAGATACAGTTAGCTTGATCCTGATCCATTAGAACCCAAAATGACCCAATAATTAAATTTTCTTGAACATGCGACCCAAGCCCAATGGTCTTAGCATGCTTGGAGACGGTATTATACAAAATTTTTTCAAAATGTTTTCAAGCGATTTTTAAATACAATTAGCTTGACCCTGACCCATTGTGACTCAAAATGACCCACTAATTGAATTTTGTTGAACATGCGACCTAGCACAATGGTCTTCTCGAGCCCGAAAATGATAGAATACAAAATTTAGCCCAAATCGTTTAAGCCATTTTTTAGATACAATTAGCTGGATCCTGACCCATTGCGACCCAAAATGACCCACTAATCGAATGTTTTCGAACATGTGACCTAGCACAATGGTAATCTCATGATCCGAAACGGCCGTATATTAAAAATTTTGTGAAAATGTCTTGAGCCGTTTTTTAGGTATAATTAGCTTGACCCTGACCCATAATGATCCATAATGACCCACTAATCGAATTTTCTCGAACACGCGACCCATCCCAATGGTCTTTTCGTGCCCCAAAACGACAGATTACAGAATTTCGTTAAAATCGTAGAGCCTTTATCTAGATAAACTTAGCTGGACCCACGGTGACCCAAAAATGACCCACTAATCAGATTTTCTTGAACACGTTGCCCATCCCAATGGTCTTTTCGTGCCCGAAAATGGTTAGATACAAAATTTAGTCAATATCGATTGAGCCATTCTCTAGATATAATTACCTTGACCCTGACCCATTATGACCCAAAATGATACACTAATCTAATTTTCTCGAACACGAGACCCATCCCAGTGGTCTTTTCGTGCCCGAAAACAGTAGGGTGCAAAATTTCGTCAAAATCGTTAGAGCCGTAATCTAGATAAACTTAGCTTGACTCACGGTGACCCAAAAATGACCCACTAATCGAATTTTCTCGAACATGGGACTCAGCCCAATGGTCTTCTCGTAATCCAAAACAGTTGAATATAGAGTTTAGTGAAAAATCGTCAAAGCCGTATTTTAGATAAAAATAGCTTGATCCACAGTGACCCAAAAATGACCCACTAATCGAATTTTCTCGAACACGTGACCCATCCCAATGGTCTTTTCGTGCCCGAAAATGGTTAGATACAAAATTTAGTCAAAATCGATTGAGCCGTTCTTTAGATACAATTAGCTTGACCCTGACCCATTATGACCCAAAATGACCCCCTAATCCAATTTTCTGGAACAAGTTACCTATTCCAATGGTCTTTGCGTGCCGAAAACGGTTAAATACAAAATTTAGTCAAAATCGATTGAGCCATTCTCTAGCCCTCTAATTTTTTGAGGCTTAATATTCCGTTCACTAAGCTCCAGGATTCACAGCAATACAAGCAATATTTAAGATAATATAATTCTATAGATTTAATGAATTTTAAATACTTTGAAGAATGATAAATACTCTCAAGGATTACATTCATATTTATGATTAAGTTCTTTTTATAATGTTGAAAGAATCATATTTTCTTAGCATTTAAAAAAAATGCAAAGAAAACAACATTACAATTTTACCCTTTTGCCAGACGCTCGGAGGGCTAGATATAATTAGCTTGACCCTGACCCATTATGACCCAAAATGACACACTAATCTAATCTTCTCGAACACGAGACCCACCCCAATGGTCATTTCGTGCCTGAAAACAGTAGGGTGCAAAATTTCGTTAAAATCGATAGAGCCATTATCTAGATAAACTTAGCTTGACCCATGGTGACCCAAAATTGGCCCATTAATCGAATGTTCTCGAACAAGTGACTTAGCCCAATGGTCTTCTCGTAATCCAAAACTGTAGAATATACAGTTTAGTGAAAATCGTTAGAGCCGTTTTTTAGATAAATATAGCTTGACCCACAGTAACCCAAAAATGACCCACTAATCGAATTTTCTCAAACACGTCACCCATCCCAATTGTCTTTTCATGCCCGAAAATGGTTATATACAAAATTTAGTCAAAATCGATTGAGCCGTTCTTTAGATATAATTAGCTTAACCTTGACCCATTATGACCCAAAATGACGCACTAATCGAATTTTCTCGAATACGAGACCCATCCCAATGGTCTTTTCGTACCCGAAAACAGTAGGGTGCAAAATTTAATCAAAATCGTTAGAGTCGTTTTCAAGATTAAATTTACATACACACACACAATTTTTGCTCGCATTATAGTATAACATTAGCTACCTTAGAAACAACATTTTTTACAAAACTACAAAATTACTTTCATTGTATCGAGGTCAGTGCCTTGAAGGACGACGCCACATTAGAACACAATCTTGAACTTATATTAAATATTTTTAAGATGTATTTATTCTTCATGCATTTTTATCTCAAATAAAATTAGGGCATTTTATTTAAATTAAGAATTTATACTAACATTTTTTTACAAAACAACAAAATTACTTTCAATATCTTTAATATTTTTAAACTAATAATTTATGCGTTACCATATCCACTTCAAAGCTTTTAATAAAACTTTTTCTATCTTAAATACTTTAATTTCAGTTTCACAACATATATTGCCTTGACTAACTATTGTGCAATATCTTTTCCTTTCAGGCAATTTTACTTATAAATGCAATTTAGAAGATTATATTTTAATTCCTTATTAAAAGAATTTTCTACAAAATTCTTACAATAACCAATCATTAATTCTTGCATTGATTTCCTCAAAAGACATAATTTAAATATCAGTGACGAACTCAAATTTTAAAAACATAAAATAAAAAGTTTCGTTCGTATCTAAATTTCAATGAGATAAAAGACTGGCTACAATAATTCTTTCCACGTAAATGGCATTGTGTGAAAACTTATTAATAAAATGGAAATTAGGCCGCTGAAAATAAATCTCTAACAATTTATTTAAGAAGCTTTGTTTAATATTCAAAATTCCTCTGAGAACAATTTTAAAGATTAAACTTTGCAATACCTTCGGGTAAATTGAAAAAGTAATTTAAATTATAAGTTTCGTTTTTATCCCAATTCAATTTAAAGAATACATACATTCTTGAGAGATTTGTTTTCGCAGTTTAATTTTATTTTTTCATAACGAAAATTCAATAAATACTTTTTTTGTGTAAGGATAATGCTATATATGTTTTTTATTATTTTTTTTATTATGCTTATATTTTAATCATGAAAATGATAGGTGAGTATTTTTAAATGATCAGTTCTCTTACAAACGATGGATTTTATTTCACATACCTTATAATCGTTTCAGTTTAGTCATATTTATCACATGAACCTGTCATTTATACCTGATACAACTGAGTTTGACCAACATTGTATGTAACCCAATTTTAAAAAATACGTAAATTATGAGATTCTTGCCTCAACTAAAGAGATTTTCTTATTCTAGAAAGTCAATGCTGTCGCAATTTTGATTAAATCATTGTTAATATTGCACTATTTTTATTCTATTGCGCCAATTATGAAGCGTTCGTGTTTCATTCTATATTTGGTGGCCTCCAATATATTGCACTCTATAATTTATTTTATGTTGTTTTTTTTATGTAATGATGGAATTTTATAATCGATTTTTCACTTACTTCCTGATATGCTATAATTATAAAAGTTACGTACACAAGTACACTGCAAAAAAAAAAAAAAAAAACAAAAAAAAAAACAGACTAAAATACGGAAATACTACTGGCAATCTAGACGCCAGTACTATTTCCGTATTTTAACGGAACTTTTTCCCGGTAAATTACAGACATTTTTCCGTTTTTTGAAATTTAACTGAATTTTTTTTGTTATTTACCAGGGAAAAGTTCCGATAAAATACGGAAATAGTACTGGCGTCTAGATTGCCAGTAGTATTTTCGTATTTTAGTCCGTTTTTTGTACAGTGTATGTTTTCGATTGAAATATATATTCCGATATTTTTAGGATTTAATTAGGGAACACCAGGTACTTGAAGTTTTGAAGCAAGGATTTAGGTCTAAGATACTAAAAAAACCTTATCCTATATTGAGAAACAGTTTCTTTATACATTTTAAAATATACTTTAGTATTCAAACTTGTAAAAAAAAGTTAAGATGTAATTCTTAAAAATTAAAAATAACAGTAACTCATTCTGCTTCTTGATGGATTGTGGAATATTACAGATTATTTTTTGTATTTAAAGTGCTTCGAAGTTCACACATTAATACTGAATGTAGTAAAAAAAGTTGTTTTATGCCAGTAACTTTAATCAATGCAGAGCGATATAAGACTCAGACAGCAGAGGGTAAGAGTTTTTTTCTGTTATTTTTTAATTTTAAGGCCAGTTCGGGTTTTTTTTTTTTTAACTCCTTATTTTGAAGAATAAAATTGTGTTTATTCTTCACAAATTTACAAAGTATTACGTTATACACTGCTTAATGCTAACAAAATTCACATATGAATATTACATATGAATATATGTTCTGCCCCGCGTATTAAAATTTTAAAAACGTCTCGTGACTACCATTAACCATTAATGTTTCGATCATTGCATCATGGAAAAATATATTTAAAAACATGATTATTTCAATGGAATTAAAGTTAATTGAGGACAAAATACGGAAAGAAGGCTTACCTTGCTTCGACAGTTTCCAAATATTACAGTAAGACACGCAAATTATAGCTAAAAGTTGCCAAAGTGTACTAATGAATTCCAGCAATCAGGCAGATGCTATCCATCACCGTCAAGCATGCAACTGAGGCTCGTGAAGCTTTGTCGTGCTACTCTAGAGCCACTGGCGAGAAATAAAAGCCGTATCCCGTTCTACCCCGGTACCTCATTCCGCCCCGGTCTCCCCTATAAATTAAAAAAAATACTTTTAATTCATTTTAATGTTTTCTGGCCTCACGTGATATACTGCTAAAAAGTCTTTAAGGTTAAAACTATTTATGAGTTCAAAAAAAAAAATGCAGATAATTATGCTCCAAACTACCCTCGCCAAAATGTGCAACTTGCTGTGAAATTGCAACAACGAAATATTTTAAACGCTTAAAAGTAGAATATATAAATTAAAATATATAGAGTAATAATTTAAAAAATATACAACTTTATCATTTAATAGTTTAATATTAATTCGATAAGGTTTATAAGTTGAGAAAAAATGGAAATCATGAATAAGTAGTTTAAATAATGATTTTTATCCTTCTCACCGCCTTGAACTGATATATCCGTTCGTTCACTAAACTCCAGGTTTCACTGCAATAGAAGCATCTTTTAATTAATATAATTCTACAGATATATTCAAGTTTTGAAAGGTTAAGTTATGGTTAATACACTCAAGAAGTATATTACTATACATAATTAAAAATTATGTATCATGTTAAAAAAATTATCTTTTTTTTTAGCATTTTTAAAAAATTACAGAAAAAACAACATTACAATTTGGCAATGGCTTAACCCTTTATCTGCTGCATTATGATCTAGTGTAGATTTTTTCATGTATTTTTTTTTTCAGTTACTACGATAAAAATTAAGGGATATACATAAAAAATACTCACCCGATAGAAATTTAATTTGTTAGAGGTTATTAATTAAAGTGGTACTTTACAGTACCATGAGTACACTATGCCTAAAACATTCTCGTAACAGAAAACCCACATGCTAATTTAAATAAAGTTTAAACTCTTAAAAATGCTAAATAACAAGAATATGCTTACACATTAACAAAACAAAAATATTAAATTGACATAGTTTTATTTTACACGTGAAGAATAAGTAAAAATTTAAATTTGATGGCATTAAAAAAACTACTTTCTTTAGGTTTCGATCTTGTTAGCAGTCCTTTAGTTATGCAACGCCTATATTCCAAGGACAGCATGTTCTCTCGCATCTCCACATATGCAATATATGAATTTACATATGCCATTTCTAGCATAGCAAAAACGAGCCGGTGCCGCAACTTTTTCGATTTCCTATAAAAAATAACAATAAAACAGAAAAGAAATACCAGGTAAATCATTAATCACTACAATTTAGTAATTACATTAGGAAGCAGATAAAAACATAGATAACTACACAGACGTAAAGAAAACAAAAGGTTTTTCTCCAACACCCAGTGTACTGGCAGTACTTATAAATACCACCTAGTAATTCAACTGTTAAATCGAATACATACACCGTTCAACTAAAATAGCTAGTCAGATCGTATTCTAAGATCATAATAAACACATTTAAAAAACCCAACACTTATAGCCTTTACTGTGTTTGGAGCAATAAAAATCGAGTGTGATAATCTGTACAAACTGTCGGCAAAAAACTCATCGACGGTTTTAAAAATAGCCACCTTCCTCGCTAAAATAACAAACCTAGAACTACTGCTGTCATGTATCCTGAAAAAGTAGAGTTAAAAGAGTGTTTTTGCAAAGTATTTGTAGAATATTAGTAATATTCAGTATGGGATTAAAGTTTAAAGTGAGTGGTGTTTATAAGTACCGTCAGTAGATAAAAGGTTAATACCTTCCAATATACAGTGGTGGCCAAAATTGCGGACACTTTTACGTAGCTTTCATTACAAAAAGTAAAAAGCTACCTATTCCAGCCGTCCGAAGGAAAACACTTCGGTAAATTTTGTTATATTTTCGCCGATCATAACTCCTAGATACCAAAACCACCCTCCGTTGAAATGCTGACTTATATATATATATATATATCTGTGTGTATATATATATACGATATATTTATATATATACTATATATATATATATATATATATATCCATATATATTTTTTTTTTTTTTTAATTTTGTCATGCTGTAACACGCGATTTTGTTTTACCGATTTGAGTGAAAATTTTCATATGCATAGTACATACTAATGTCTCGACCGAATTCGGTGGCCAGCTTCATCCTCCATCTTGTTTCAAAATGGCGCCCATTTGAATCTTGTGGACACTTTTTTTAGGTTTCCTAACTTTCTCTTTAAAATGACCTATGTTGTTTATTTACACTGTGTGACTCTTTAAAATATCTTTTTATGTTTCTAATATTTTGTTGAGATATTAGTATGTAATATTCACATGAAAATCTTCATCCAAATTCGGCTCAAAAATTTCAGAGTTACAGCATGACAAAATTCATATACAGTAGACGCTCGATTTTACGAACCTCTTTTTTACGAACTATTCGTTTTTACGAACTGATGTACTGGTTCCTACCAGCATCCCGTTGAACTAATGTTACTCCCATTTATGAACTTTCGATTTTACGAACACATTATATGAGTCTCATCGAGTTCGCAAAATCAAGCGTCTACTGTATATATATATAAGTCACCATTTCAACGGAGGGTGGTTTTGGGATCTGGGGGTCATGATCGCCGAAAATATAGCAAAATTTTCCGAAGTGTTTTCCTTCAGACGGCTTCAATAGGTAGATTTTTTTTTTTTGTAATGAAAGCTACCTAAAACTGTTCCCAATTTTGGCCACCACTGTAGTTGAAAAGTATTCGTAAATTCCGTTTTTCCTGCCGTCTGTCTAAAAGGCTGTTTGGCCGTGCTCTAACTCGTGTAAATAGAGCCATATAATTCATATATGTTATTGAGGTTTACTATGGTATGCTCGGTATTGGAAATAAAGTGTTCGTCATTTATAATTCATATACAGGGGCACTCAAAAGAATTCCGTTGCATTATGATCTACGGTGAAAAATCATTTGCTGTGTATTTCAATGATGTTACAATATTTGAAATATATTGAAATTTATATTCACCATTGAAATTTGCAAGTAGATTCCTACTTTACAATATGGTGTGTAATGCATTTATAGTTCGTTTACAGAGGCACTGAAAAAATTCCACGATGAAAAACTGTTAGCAGCATATTTTAATTTTGTTACACTACACTGTAAAATCATTTGTGAAAGTTTACTCTGCATTATGTCTGTAACTTTACATAAATTCTGGTGTAAACCGTTCTGATATTTTAAAAACTCACATTATTGGAGTCTTCTTTCACAAAGGTTGTGGGGCTTCTGTAAAAACTGGTTCGAACCTTTCAACTTAGTAGCATATGTCACGTGCGATCTACTGAAGTTGATTTCATTCTCCGTTGCAACCTTACACTCACTCTGTTATCTGCAATTCACCCAAATGTCGAAGCAAGAATAACACGTGTTTGTTGAGATTTTAATGTTATTTTTCTTATTAAAAAAAATCAAAAGTACACATACGCCGCCGTCTTGTGTGATATATTGATGTTATTCTAATTACACGAATGGAGGGAAACACAAGGCGTATTGTTTTACGTCTGACAAAATAAAGGTCATTCCCAAAAATGGATATCATTAATAATCTCTCAAAGTACAGTAAGCTAGGAAAACATATAATTAATTTATTTTTCAAAGTATTATATATATTCAATTTTTCATTTATTAGTTTTTATCGCATTATTTCTTTAAAAATTAAATATGAAAAATGTTTTGTTTTAGTATAGTATATAATTTTTTTATAAATTCCATATTTGCACAGAATATGTAAAGCCTGAAAAAAACATGTATAAATAACTATATGTGTGAATTATATTTATTGTTGTATTATTGTTATATTTATTATGTAGAAAATACTCTATATTTTTATTTAAATAACAAAACAATTATTTTAATTTTTATTATTTAATATATAAATATTTTAATAACTAGATAACTAGGTGTAACTACTTTAATTATTATTTCTTATTATTTAAAGTGTTATATATTGAATTTTTCATTTTAATCGCTTTATTTCATTACGGTTTAAATGAAGTAACATTTAAAGGATGTTGTTTTTTTTTCCTTATGAAAACACATTTTATTTTAGTATAGTAATGTAGTAGAGTAAATAAATAATAGTAAATAACCTTTTATAAAATCCATGTTTACAAAGAATAAGTAAGGTATAAGAAAATTATATATGCGAATTATACTTTGTAATAGTATATGCTGCAGGGTTTTTTTTTAAATATTAGTAATAATAATTAAGTGAAAATAATTTGTTTATTATTTTTTGTTAATATTATATAGTCGAGTGTTTTAGTTATTCCTTTTTATTACAACATTTCATTACAAGTTAAATGAAGCTTATTTTAAAAAATCATTTTTTAAGAATACATTTTGTTTTAGTCTGGTATTTTAAAGAAACTTTTATAAAATTCATATTTACACAGAAAATGTTAAGTAAGAAATAATATACATATATAATACGCATGGGAATGATATATTGTTGTAGAATATTCTGTAAAAATATAGCACATTTTCATTTCTGAATAAAGAAAGGATACAGTATTTAATTATAGGTGTATTAATATTTAATATTTTATACTTAGTAATATTGATAACTAAGTAAGCTTTTTAAATTATTATTTCTTATTAATTGAGGTAGCAATATATGTTTTTACGCTTTTAAAATTCTAATTTTTTGAAAACATAACAAAATAAGTATAAAAAAAAGAAGCACGTAATACTTTTAATTACAGTGAATGTATATAATACTGTAATGCGCGTCACCCGTTTCAAAAATAGACTTTACCGGCAGTCACGTGACCGGATTGCGTCAGCTCTGCCGAATAAGGATATGCTGTGAGTTCGTTGGAGTTCTGTTCTGTTTTTGAGCTGTGGTAACATGTAAAAAGTTATATCCGTGTTATTATATATGTGTTATGTGTCGTGCTATTTGTGATGTGTCGTCTTACCAAGATTAAATAAAAAATATTTAAAAAGTTATACCCCAAGAAATTGTTATCTAGAAATTATATGAAATTTCTGTGTGATTTGAATTTGAGCTAGCCCGACAATGCTTTAAATAATTAATAATATGTTTTCTTATCGTATTGTACTTTGTCAGTTTATCATTTGTACAATGAGTGGCATTCATTCACATTTGATAATGATTCAGAAACACCAAAGAACTGAAAAATTTCTGTGTGATTTGAATTGAGCTAGCCCGAAAATTGGCTACACAACGTCTGGCCCCGAATTCGAAGTGAAATGTTCTCATCCTAATTCTGCAAAACATTGATATATTTTTATTCAAGAAGTGTTGTTTTCAACTAGCATGCAGAAAAAAAAAGAATGGCACGACCGGTCGTTGCGTGTAAAATTATGTTCCTAAAATTCTACAGAATAATTCGTCGTCGTAAGCTTGTGTTGTACGTTCGCCATGTTCTATAGATTAATTTTTGTTTCGTTACCTTTGCCATTTTCATGCATCAGCTTTACACGATGTGATATGTGTTCTTATTTTCGAAAGTTAAAGTTCTGCAAATTGTTTTGTTTACGACCAAGAAAAATGCTACGATAAGAGTGTTTTTAAAAAACTTTCAATTCATTTATTCACATATGCCTACGTTTGCTTATTCTACAAAATTTATTTATTCAACAAGTAAGCGATTTTTAAAAAATAGAATGGATCCATATGTTGTTTAATAAAAAGAATGCATTCTTGACCTTATACTTCGTAACATTCTCTATGATATTTTAAACATTTTTAATTAATTCTATTATTTCCATTCATTTATATATTTATATTTCCAATCCCCCCTTCCCTCACCCATTATTCTGAGTTTACTTTTGATTCTGTTCATGTATGTTTTATTTTTACTTTGCTGAAAGTAAGATATTTTTCTATTCATAAAAAAAAGGTGAGAGAGAGCGAAAGTGAAAGAAGTGCCCATTTACGTTTTCGTTGATTTTTTTTCTTTGCTTTTTATAATAAGGGAAATAAACTGTCAGTCAAATGTATTTATAATTTTATCGCAATTCTCATAAAGATACGTGTTGTTTATTTAATTTTTTTTATTGGTTTCATAAGAGGGTTGATTACTATTTTTATTTAAGAGTTTGTTATTATTTAAATGCTAAACGTAAGTATTTAATTTTGAGTTGCTGATTTGCTGATGAAAAAAGCTTTGAATGTGATTCATTTTCAAAACGGAATGAGTAAGTTTTTGCATTTATTGTTTGTTTATAAAAGTTTCTTTTCTTTTAAAGTTATATTGGATGAAAATGATATTAAGTAGTCTTAGTAATATAATAATAATATTGGTTGAAATTTTAATTATTCAATTTTGTGTTTGATATTATTTAGAATATTGTTTGAAAGTGTTAACTATTCAGTAAATGGTTTTATATTGGTTAAAATGTTGTTCTGATTAAATGTCGCGTTATGACAATCCAGTTTATTTATACCTGCAGGGATTTAAAGTTTGTTTTGTTTGTAGTAAGAGTTTTGTTATGGTTAAAGCTTACTATCTTGTTTTATTAAAGTCTTCCTTATATGAGTTGTAACGGTAAAGCTCACGGTGGGGAATAATTTAAACGAATTTTCGGCATTTGTGGGGTACTCGTTTTGTTGTTTTGCTAAAGATTAAAATGTCTGAACTTAATAAAGCTCGGAAAGAGGATTTGTATCAGGTTGCGTTAGAAATGAATTTAGATGTTCAACCCTCTATGACAGTTGTCACATTGCGTGAAAAAATTAAATCCTCCCCCTCGTACGAAGTTGATTTTGTAAATTCATTAGTCAGAAACCAAATTTCGACTCGCGAGGAAGAACAACGCAGACGGGACTTAGAGGAAAAACAAAAAGCAGCAGAGTTAGAGCAGCATAAACTTGAATTAGAAAAGAAGCATAAATCGGAAGAGTTAGAGTTAAAAAGGCTTGAGATGAATTTTTAGCTTGTGAAGCTCAAGGTACAGGCTTAGAGCCAAAGTGCTTCTAGTGGAGCGGTAGGTGGTAATGCAGCAGGGGTAATGTCTCACCCGGAGAGTAAGATAGACATTCAAAAGCTGTTGCCTACATTCAGGCCAGAAACTGATGATGTAACTTTGTTTTTGGTGCGAACGTCAGCTACAGCTCTCGAAGATACCAGAACATCTGTGGGTTTCATATTTACTCAGTGTTCTACCATCTTCTATCTCTACGCTTATCGCTCGGGAATCAGAAGAAACCGCTTCAAATTTTTCTCATGTTAAAGATTTACTTCTAAAAAGGTTTAAAATTAGTGCCGAAAAGTTTAGACAGCTGTTCTTTACTCGTCGCAAGGCCAAGGAAATTACTTGGCGAGATTATTATTTCGAACTTCGAGCTTATTTTGAAAACTGGCTTAAAGAATTAACTGTAACGTCTTTTGAAGCTCTTCAGGATCTTATCATAGCTGATCAAATGAAAAGGCGCGTACCTGTTGAATACAAACAACATATGTTAGACGATTGGGAAAATTTAAATTCGCCAGTTGACCTTGCCGAAAAATTAGATGCTTATGACGTTATCAGATCTACGTTTCCTAAAATAGATCCGGTTGTACCCCAAGATAAAAAAGAGTTTTCTCGTCGAGAAAATAATTGGAAGCAGAGTAAGCCTCCAAAAGAAGACAGATCTCCTCCTACGTTTGCTAATCGACGCTTAGAATCCGATATTGTTTGCTATGGTTGTGGTAAATTGGGATTTATAAAGAAGAATTGCCCAGATTGTTCCCCTACGGTTAAAAAACAAACTGTGCAAGCACATCGTCTTCAGCTATATAGTTTAAATACATCAACAGTTTCAGCTCCAAATGTGCCTATCACGATCTGCAATAAGAAGGTGTTGGTCTGTGCAGATACGGGAGCGAATCGTTCTATTGCGGGAGAACGTATGTATAAATTATTTTTAAAAACTGGTGTTGTCCTGAACCCTCATACTCATTATGTAACTTTAGCTGACGGAATTACGGTAGTTAGAGACACTTTGTCTGCCACTGTGCCCGTAGAGATTGAAGGCCGAGTCTTCGAAACGGAGTTCATAGTGTTACCAGATGGCAATGGTAATAGAACTCTTTTAGGTATGGATTTCTTGCATAATGCTAATATAGTGTTAGATACTGCCAACAAAACATGGCATTTCAGTGATAAACCTCAGTAAAAGTTTTGTTTTATAGATGAATACGAAGAAGAAAATAGTACGTCAGCTGGTGCGGTCGAAGTCAATCCGTACACTTTACGTGAAGATGAAGGTAAAAATCTAAATTCCGATGAAAGGTACAAACTTAATTATCTTCTGAAAAGGTATGAAAAATGTTTTCAACCAGGGGGAGAGGCAACCCCGTTTGTGGAGCAACGTATCAATACAGGTGATAGTGCTCCTGTTGTTGTACCACCTTATCGGATGTCTCCTGCTAAGAAAAAAATTCTCAAGAAGGAAATATATAATCTTCTAGCTCAAGGAGTCATAGAAGAATGTGAATCACCTTATGCTTCGCCGGTAGTTCTCGTACCAAAACCGGATGGCAGTATAAGATTATGCATAGATTATAGAAAATTAAATGCAGTTACGGTAGCAGATAAATATCCATTACCTCGAATGGACGACCTTTTACATGAAGCCAAGCATACTTCTTACGTGTCAACTTTAGATCTTCTTTCTGGGTATCACCAAGTTCGAGTCTACCCACCAGATCAATATAAAACTGCATTTTTCTGCCCTTTTGGAACTTATCGTTTTTTAAAGATGCCTTTTGACTCAAAAATGCTCCTGCCACGTTTCAAAGATTGATAGATCAATTTAAAAGCGGTCTGAAGGATGTCCTTGCTTTATCGTACCTAGACGACATCATCGTTTTGTCAGCAACGTTTGAGAAGCATCTCTCATATCTTACAGCTGTGTTCGAGAGACTCATTGAACTTAAGTTAGATGCCAAACGTGAAAAATGTCATTTCTCTTGTGAGAAAGTCAAGTTCCTAGGGCACTGGATAACCCCAAATGATCTAGAAGTAGATCCAGACAAGGTATCTGTAATTAAAGCGATACCTCCACCCAAAAATGTTAAAGAGATCCAGTCTTTTTTACAAACGTGTTCTTAGTACAGAAGATTTATATCGAATTTTGCTGATATCTCAAGACCCCTTAGCAATCTTATGAAATAGAAAGCGACTTGGAAATGGGGAAAAGAAGAGCAAATAGCCTTTGAAACGCTAAAACAATGTCTCATGACGTCTCCAGTGCTGAAGCAAGCTGATGGGACCAAACCATTTATTCTGCGAACTGACGCTAGTAACTACGCTCTTGGTGCTGTACTTTTACAGGGTACTGACAAGGCCTCTGAGCACCCCATAGAATATGCTAGCCGTCTTCTTACAAGTGCAGAGAGAAATTATTCTACTAGAGAACGCGAGGCATTGGCTGTTGTCTGGGCCTTAGAAAAATTTCGTGGCTATGTGGAAGGTCAAGAAGTGGTTGTAGCAACGGATCACCAACCTTTAAAATGGCTTTTGAGCCTTAAGTCACCATCAGGGAGATTAGCACGTCGGGCAATACAATTACAATCGTTCTTATTGAAAATAGAATATGAACCTGGAAAATCTAATGTCGTGGCTGACATGCTGTCACGCCCTGTTTGTAATCAATCTGCTTTCAGTGAGACATGCAATTTTATAAAAATAGACATGCCAACAAGAAGTCCAAAAGATATCAGAGAAGCGCAGTTTCAGGATGAAAACCTTAAAAAGTTCATAGATTCTTTTGAAGACGAGCAGAAAAGCGGAGATTTTGCCAATTGGACTGATAGAGGATTCCTGTTCAATCAAGGTATGCTTTATAGGTATGCTCCTGAATCAGATGCCGAAGAAGCGCAACTGGTCATTCCAGTACAAGAAATACAAAGTATTTTTAAAACTTCATCATGACGACCCTACAGCCGGACATTATGGTGAAGCAGGGACTTATCAGAGAATTTCTAAGAGATATTATTGGACAGGCATGAGGGCATACATTTCTGAATATGTGAAGAAGTGCCCAGAGTGCGCCCGTTATAACACAACAAATCAGAAACCAGCTGGTTTATTACGAACACCTGCTTATGCTCAGCGATTTGAGACCCTCAGAATTGATCTTTTTGGACCATTGTCTCCTAGTAAAGATGGGTACCGATGGATTTTTATAGTAGAAGATTGTGCCACTAAATGGGTAGAACTATTTCCCTTAACAACTGCCACTGCACAAGAATTTGCGACTACTCTGATTGAAGAGATCGTCCTTCGTTATGGTATACCAAGAAGACTCATAAGTGATAACGGCCCTCAGTTTGTGAGCGCTGTTCTACAACAAGTTTTTTACATTATTGGAATAGACCAATCGTTCACACCTTTGTACCATCCTCAGGCCAATCCGGTAGAACGCAAAAATAGAGACTTGAAACCTCGAATAGCAATCCTTGTTGGGGACGAACACACTTCCTGGATTGATAAACTTCCTTTTATTAAATTTGCTATGAACTCTGCCAAATCTGATACAACAGGCCAAACTGCCGCCTAACTGAAATTTGGTCGAGAATTAAGAACAATCGATGATGTGGTGAACGATTTTAGAGCTGTTGTGGAAAATGACAATTTTGTTCCGGAAATATAACCCCATATCTTAAAAGTCTTGCAAATATTTCAAAAAAGGTGAAAGAGCCTGTTGAAATGAAACAAGATCAGCGGAAGCAATATTACGATAAAAATCGTAGACGAGTGTATTTCGTACCTGGTGATAAAGTATGGGTTACCCTACATCCTGTGAACAAAGCAAGTAAAAATAAAACAGCCAAATTTATGCCTAAGAGAGATGGGCCGTACATAGTTTTGACTCAAAAGTCACTAGTGGCATATGATATTGCTAGCCTGGACAATCCTACCGAGCGAATTGGGTCTTACCATGTTTCCGCCTTGTCACCATTTCAAGAAACTGAAACTATTCCAGTTGCACCCTTGAGAAAAAGAGGAAGACCCAGAAAGCATCCTGTTTCCTCTCCGAAACGTAAATCGGAAACAGAGGGGGAGGATGTAATGCGCGTCACCCGTTTCAAAAATAGACTTTACCGGCAGTCACGTGACCGGCTTGCGTGATCTCTGCCGAATAAGAATATGCTGTGAGTTTGTTGGAGTTCTGTTCTGTTTTTGAGCTGTGATAACATGTAAAAAGTTATATCCGTGTTATTATATATGTGTTATGTGCCGTGCTATTTGTGATGTGCCGTCTTACCAAGATTAAATAAAAAATATTTAAAAAGTTATACCCCGAGAAATTGTTATCTAGAAATTATATGAAATTTCTGTGTGATTTGAATTTGAGCTAGCCCGACAATGCTTTAAATAATTAATAATATGTTTTCTTATCGTATTGTACTTTGTCAGTTTATCATTTGTACAATGAGTGGCATTCATTCACATTTGATAATGATTCAGAAACACCAAAGAACTGAAAAATAGGAGGATGGGGAGGAGAAGGGGGTGGGGGGTGGGGATGTAATTTTTTTGAAATTCTGGCCTATTTTATTCTTTCATGAGATTGATGCAAAAAGTATATTAAAATATTTATTCAGAAACACAAAAGCTCTTAGGAAAATACAAAAAATAAATAAATAAATAAATTAAAAAAATAAAAAAGAGAGAGAGAGAGAGAGAGATTGCTGGGGCAGGCAGGGGGAGGGGGTATTTACTGTGGAAGATTTTAATTCCAGATGTTTATAAGTGTACTTTAGTACATATTTCTCATTTTGATTGACAAATTTTTCCTGCACCTATTAATGATCATCTGGTATTAAAATATTATTTACCTAAAATATTTTTTTACAAAATAGTAACAGCTTTTAAAAGCAAAAATAAATAAAAAAATAAGAACACATTTTATTAAATTTAGTATATATTAATAAACAAGCCTTTAAAAGCACACTTTTAATTTATTTTGCTTCAATATATATATATATATTTTAAATTTTAAAACAACAATTTAGTGTTTTTTTACTAAGAAAATTTATAGAAAGTAACATTGTAAAATTGCAAATTTAACCCAGTTTTTAGGCAGTGTTGACAAATGCATAATGGATGTTGAAAACGTTAATCTAATAATGTGTAACATTCCTGGAAAGCTTACCCGTACTGACCTTACACACAATTACTGTGTAAGGTTAAATTTGAAAAAAATCTGTATATTTATTGAAGGAAAATAAATAAAAAGTGTGCTTTTAAGGCTTGCTTATTAATATATACTAATTTTTAGTAAAATGTGTTTTTAATTTATACATTTTTTGTTTTATTTAAAAGCTGTTACTACTTTGTAAAAAAATATTTTGGTTAAATAATATTTTAATACCAGATGATTATTAATAGGTGCAGGAAAAATTCAACAATTCCATCAAAGCTCACTCCTATTGATGTGTAACCTTACACACAATTACTGTGTAAGATTATGGACAAATGTGGTGAAAACTTACACCTAATAATGTATAATCTTCCAGGAAAGTTACGTGATACCTTACACCTACTGATGTGTAACCTTACACACAATTACTGTGAAAACTTGCAGACAATTGGGGTGTAACCTTACACAGAAAATTGTGAAATGTTTCACAATATTATGGTGTAACCTCACACAAGAGCTGTGTAATTTTACACCAGTTACATCAGTTAAATACCACCATAAAAGTGGAGGCAGCAATGCTGCGTCCAGTCTTATGGAGTAACGTTACACCAAATGTTTTACAGTGTATTTTAATCGTAATCAATTTGATATACCTTGTTGAGGTTTACTACAAGATGTTTGTTGTAAAAAAATAAGTGATTAGGATTTATCGTACATATATAAGAACACACAAAGATATCGGATACAATACTTTCTATTAGCTATAATTTGCCGTAAGTGCGTTTTCACTTGTAGTATACGTTTTAACAAGAACTAACTTTTCGCATGCTACGTGCGTGCTTAAATTCTATAGATTTATACAAGGATAAACGGAATAATTCGTAAGTATCACTGAGTATGTTCCAGAATTGCTTAATGGTGATTTTTAAATGAGTTATAGATTTTCCAACCGAATTATATTTAGTTCACTAAGAGTTTGTAGAATATATATAATATCATATATAGGACTGCGTAAAAAACAGACACATGGCCGCATTTTTGGAAGAATGATTTCCGAAGTTTGAAGCGCGTTTTTTCCTAAATTAAATTTTAGCTTAGTTTGAAGCGCATTTTTTCCTAAATTAAATTTTAGCTTAATATATGGCGTGTACAAAAATCTATAGGTAATATACAGGGCTTAAAGAAAAAATCAAGTACGTTTCCGTCTATTCGTAGAATGTTCTGATGGTGAATTTTCAACTGTGTCGTGAGTTTTTTAAAATAACTAAATTTTACCAAACAAGGTCGAATATATACAAATTTGTAGGTCATATACAGGGCAGGACAAAGAAATTTTGCGTGCATTTCTAGCTATAGACGGTAATTGCTAAATTCTGGGTTTAAATGTGTGATGCATTTTCGTAAATGTTTTCTTAGGTATCTTCTTTACCCTAGGAAACTACTGCTTTTTTAAACTAATATTTCGTGAAAGTTGAAAAGTGTTTAATAATCCACGTTTGGCTTCTTTCTTATTTGTCTTTCATGTTCCCATATCTTAATAGATTTAATAACTGGTACTTTCTATCAAGTGTAAATCAATGTGGCGACATTTAATAATCGGGCGCAAGCCCAAATTGACGTATTGTCATAAAATTTTTCTTAAACTACGTAAATTTGCAGTCATGAAAGAGTGAAGAAATGTGATTTTTAAGATAAACATTGAATGCTTATAAAACAGGGCCTTTTAAAAAATATTTTTTATTTTTTTATGTTCCAGTTATTCTGTTATGTTTTATGTTTTTATTATATCTTATGTTTCCTTTTTATGTTCCAAAAAGATTGAATTTATTTCCTCTTCCCAACGTCAGGGAATAAATTACATAGAACACAAATATTTCCTATAAATTACCAATGTCAATACGAAAGTAGTACTGTATTATAAATATTCTCATTTTAAGCAAACCTTTCAAATATATTTGTATTATAGCAGAAATATTTATGAAGAAAAACAGATATACATATATTTTGTGTGTCACTGGACCAATAGTACTTTATTATATTCCATTTCTTTAAATATTGTGTGAAGTCCAACCATACGACTATTATGGGAAAGCTCGACTCAGTGTTGTAGGACAACACGAATACATTTTCGATACTTAGGCAGATGGATAGACGGACTGATAAAAAGAGAAACAGATGTCATAAGATGTCACTTTTCAACTATGTCGGAAAGTGTTGAAAATGATAAATCAACGAAAATTACGTCATTTTCACACGATTGTATAAATTTTTATCATATATATTTTTTTGTTCGATTAAACCCTTTTGTTTTTGTTTTTTTTTTGTTTTTTTGTTTTTTTTAGTCTCACCAATGATTTAGTTTTATCAACTTTACATTTCAAGATGCACATAACATCAGTCTGACCTAAAATATTTTCACTGAATGCACCTGTTAAAAGAACTATTTTTTATTATAATACCTAATTTACAAGTTTACTATAAAATAATATCATCACGATGAGAACTTTCTAATTAAATTACTTAAAGCATAGCTGCCAACTTTTACGCTTTCTTCCTACCACTAAAATTTTATAGTAACTGTTGCCTTATCTAATCGTCGAAATCTCATGATTAAACAAGGCAAAGATCTTTATTCAATTTTAGTGGTAGCAAAAAAGCGTAAAGGTTGGCAACTATGCTTAAAGTTTAATAACAATCGATTAAAACAACACCGTTTAACTAACAAGAATAAATATTTTTATAAACTTAAGCTCAAATTGTAAAATCAATATCTAACGAAAACTGACTCTCTAAGTGATCTTAAACTAGGAATAGCAGATAATAGTAGGTTTGGGAATTTACGCCCCAGAGAAAAAAAATCTTTAGAAATCTCCCAAACTGTTAAAAGTATCCAGTTCTGAAATATCTTCTCGATTTAAGGGTTACCTTGGGAATTTACTCAATAATGTGGTATTGAATTTAAACTGTCGTATATCTTTTGCTACTTAGAAGAAATTATTTTTTTAATACTATTCCTGAAATCCAAGCATTTTAACCAGCAGCATTTTAGAGGATTTTTACGGTACCGTGCACATAATTTTCACAAACTACTCAAGCATGAAAGGAAATTGTTCGATAATTATTATCTAGCAAGTTAAGCCTCGAAAATTTAAGATATATTATCAGTTAATAAATTAAATTTTTAGAGTTCACATACTTCTTATTTCAAACTGTACACTAGGATTAAAAATTACTACACAAAGTGTGAATTAGTTTCAATTTTTTAATTAATACTTTTTCACAGGGAAACGAAATTTTAGTTTTCAGTCATATACATTTACACCATTCAGAAATCTCTAATGTTAAAACTCCAAATAAATATAAAAATTATTTGAGCTATTAATCGTTATAATTTTATTAATTATGAAACTTAATTGTTTATAGTAGCATTTCTTCTACCCTCTTCCCACGATTGAACATTTTGAATATTAAGGAGCAAACGTTCACCACAACATGAAAAAATTTTTGGAGCGTATTATTTACACTGTAAAAAAGATTTGCATTTAACAACAAAAGGTGCTGGCACCCCAACTGCCACCACAGTTGCTGTGAAATTTACAAGATGCTGTATTCAAGAGTGCTTAAATTTTCTCAATTCTACGGAAAGTCACGTTGCTATTGGCCGCATGGCGCACGTGACATAAAGAATTCGATTTTTACTTCACTTGTTGCTTGAATTCGCTTTTTTTTTTTTAATGTTTTTGCGTGATTGTTTCCGAGACTGCTCATTCCCGAACAAAATAAAGTGCGTGTCGGGGTTTGTCCAGAGTTGAAATCGAGGCTACAAAATGATACCATGTTTCTTTTGAAGCTTATCGCTTGATGAATGTTAACTTCATCATTTTGACTCTAAAACCAAGCAAGGGGGGTCATTTTCATCAGCAGAGGCAGTGGTGAAAGCTGCGGAGGCGATTTTGAAGAACTTGTCAAAAAATGGCTTCCGGCATGGTTTTGAAGAATGGACCAAAAAGGCGGGTTACGTTCCTTGCATCTAATGGGGAGCATTTTGAGAAAACCCAAAAAATTTGGAGCATTAAAGAACTCTTAAAACTTGAAATTTTTCGAAATTTTATTATTATTTTTTATTTTTTTTTAGATGTTGAACTCCTGTCATTTGCGAACATTTTGATACCACTGTTTCCTTGAAATTCCAATTAAAACAGAAGTTATGGCTTTTAGAATTATACACGCTCAATAGCTGAAGCGACGTTTCCGAAAGTTTGTTGTAATTTTTCGCCAAATGACGTTTTGGGGCATAACGCTCAGGATATTTCAAAAACTTCTGAATATTTCTTCATGAAATTTTCAAAACATATGTTTCATGTTAGTCTACATAAACTGAGCCTAAAATTTCCTTTTTATTGTTCAAAATAATATTTTTAAGTGATTATAGGGTAGACCGGGGCAAGTTTACGCAGTGCACTTTTTCCGAAATGAGTTATAAATGGCGCGCCAGCAGTCATGACAGATTGATGCTGCTCCCTAGCGGGTATTCTCACATGTTTTTGAGCGTCAGTCGAGCTTCAGTCTAGCATGCAGAAAGGATAACCTGTTTTCTGTCAAGGTGAGTAAATTTTGTGTTGAACTTATTGAAACTTATTGTGAAATGATAATACTTAGTTAAGGATAAGCAAATATATGAACATTAGCAGAATTTTATCATTTTTTGAGAACTGTATTTATATGAACAGAAATGTTAGTAATTTTCGTTGCACGTTAAAAATAAATCCAAACATGGCGACGGAGCACGTTTACGCATTGACATAGGGGCATCTTTACGCACGTTCTTACTACGTAAACGTAAAAAAAAAAAAAAAAAAAAAGACAAGATTGGGTTCAATGTCTTAGACGCAAAAGGTGACAAAAGGAAATACTTTATTTTTTGTTTGTAAAAACTGTAACAGTGATGATGAAGATGACTAAATAGTTTCTGTTTTTAATTAGCAATAAGTCCTGTGTTTTCAGTTTAGCCTATAAAATGTTCTTTAAATAATTCTCTTTAATTTTTTTTTATTTTTAAACAGTGTTTTAAGTTATAAATAAAACATTTCAATTTTATTAAATATATATTTCACTTACTCCTTTGTATCACTTATAATAAGCGTAAATGTATCCCACTTGATGCGTAAACTTGCCCCGTTCACGGTGCAAGTTTTCGCAAAAGACTTGGACTTAAAAAAAATTGTAGGGTTAAAAACACAAGTAGGGCAACAACTGAATACACAAATTTTGACTTTATTAACTGCTTTATAAAACCACAATGTCTACAATTTCCTAAGTTAAAACATAAAAATTAGAAAATTCATTGAAAAAAAAACTCGTAAACGTGCCCCGGTCTACCCTACTGTTGGCAATTCAAAATTTTCTATTAGCTAAATAAAACTTTGTATTAAAAATAGGGAAATGCTTTAAATACTAATTTATTAGGTTCAGGGTAATTATTACAATCTGAAGTATAATTAGGCAGCACCAAAATTTTTATTCTAGTTGCAAAATGTATTTTATAATTTTGCGTGTAAGCTGTTATACCACTTTTCTGATCGTCAAATGTCTGACAGTTTGGAGCCCCCTATAAATGCTAATTCTGCATCTTGCAATTTTTTAAATACATGAAATGAAAGAACATACTTATGTCTTTCATCCCAATAAAAATTGTGTTTTAAAATCATATGTAGGGAAAAATGGCCTAAAATGATCCCCTTAAGGGGAAAACTTGTGTAAAATAACATAACTGTTTTAATAAACCTTTGGCCCGATGCTAATATGTTTTGCATTATATTTTGCATTATAAACATATTTTAATGTTATTTTAAACCCAAATTGAGTAATTAAAAAAAATAGATTTTCGAAAAAGTGTCCAAAGGATCATTTTACCCTCACCAAAGGGCAAAATGATCTTTCATTTTAAAAATAATTGTAAATTGTTTTTCACCGGCAAAATAAAGGATATAAAAGTAATTATGACAATACATAATGAAATAAAATAAGTTTTACAATCAAATAGCATATGTAATTTATTTTATAATAAAAAGAGTCACAAATAATAATGAAAAACTATAAAATAGAATATTGAAAATTGTGAACTTAAAATAACAGGAAAACACGTTCGCTCAAAGAGAAAGATTTGGGGCAGTCACACATTTGGCTCTCATGATGGCTAGCACCCGGTACCGGATTTTCTTCAGCCTATGAAATGGTACTAAAATGATCCACATAATGGAACATTTTAACCGGCAACATGGCCGTCCATTTTAGGTCATATAACTGGATGACGCCGAGAAACATAACAAACTTAGCAAGTGTAATTCACGTCTAAAAATACACTCTATTAAGTAAACCAAGTCATATTTCTGTACATGAAAGACTGTATATCTAAATAAATATGAAAGTTAGTGCTTATCTTATAACAGGCATTATAAAACCCACTTTTTCAAAGAATTCTATTCAGACGATTAATACTGCGATCGTTTGAATACCGCCATTGCTTTTCCTTCACTTGGCACAACTAGATTATGTGTTACCCTGTAGATAGCGTGACCTGTCCGGAAGAAAACATGTGTGGACCGTTTTGCCCTCTAGGATCATTTTAGGCCACCTTCCCCTATTTTAAGATATTAAGTGTTGAAAATGGTCTTTTTTTTTCTTTTTTTTCCAATTTTAAGAGTCCTGAGACTTTTTAAAACATGTATTTATTTTTTAATACATTTATTATGATCATTCTTTATTGAACGGCCATCGCAAATTATACTGTTATTAGATAAACACTCATGTGCAAAATTAAGCTCACAAACAAAAAATCCGTGAAAACTTATGAACTATTCACTGTGTTGCTATAAAATTTGGCACAGAAGTATATTATAATGGGAGAAAAAAATATAGCAACATAACAATATGGAAAATATTTTAATTGTGAATTAAGATACAGGGTATATCAATAAGTGTTAAATCATGAATCAGAGATAAAGCATTTATCTCGAGAAAAGTCTGTCTAATATGGAATGTGACCACCGTGCACTGCTATACAAGCTTCACAACGAGCTCCCATACTGTTTTTGAAGGTGTCAACGAATGTTTGTGGGAACAAAGACCATTCTTCCAAACGCGCATTTTTTAACTACTGGCGGGTCCCGGGAGGGGGGGTTACGCTGTGCAATGGCTCTTCCTATACCATCCCAAACATGTTCAATAGGACTCGAGGGCGAATTCATACGGCGAATATCCTCTTCTTCAAGAAAATCATCAACAATGTAAGCTCTGTGTGCCTTCGCATTACTGTCCATAAACATAAAATCCGAGCCTACAGCACCCCGTAACAACCTTACATAGTCTTCACGTACTTCATCCCTATAGCGATGTACGTTGACAGTAGCCGCATCGAATACGCGCGGTGGTGTACGATTGCCTAACATTATGCCTCCCTAGACAAGCATTCTTTTGCCGCCAAATCTGTCGATTTATTTTATGTAGGAGTTATGATAGCGAGCTCCACGTTCTCTCCAGATGAAGATTCGACGAGAATCACTCAGCGTGGTGAATCTCATCACAGAAACGAACACGCTCCCATTCTTGTTGTGTCCAAGAGGGATGTCTTCGGCTCTACAACAACTGGACTCTCTTGATGAATTCAGTGAAAGGAACACACACAACTGGTCGCCGGGCATTAGGGATGAGGTCCTTGAAGCCTATGTGAAGTTGTTCCAGGGTGTTGTAGGCCCGGATTTCATGTTTACGGACGACAATGCAAAGCCACACAGAGCTCACATTGTTGATGATTTTCTACAAGATGAGGATATTCGCCGTATGAATTGGCCGTCGAGTTCTCCGGACCTCAATCATATTGGACATGATTGGGATGGTCTAGAACGAGTCGTTGCACAACGTAGCCCCCCCCCCTCCCAGGACCCACCAGGAGTTAAAAGCTGAGCTTTTGGAAGAATGGGCTTTGTTACCACAAGCATTTGTTGACACCCTCATAAACAGTATGAGAGCTCGTTGTGAGGCTTTTATATCAATGCACGGCTGTGACACTCCATATTAGACAGACTTTTCCCGAGATAAATGCGTTATCTCTGATTCATGATTTAACACTTTTTGATATACTTTGTATCTTAATTCACAATTAAAATATTTTCCCTATTGTTATGTTGCTATGTTCTTTCTCCCATTATAATATACCTCTGTGTAAAATTTTATGTCAGCACAGTGTCTAGTTCATCAGTTTTCACAGATTTTATATTTGTGACCTTAATTTTGGACATGAGTGTAAATTCCTGTAAATTGGATTTTTCTGTGTTAGCTATACCAATTTGAAGAAGCAGAAATCTGGAGAGAACAACTCGTATTAGCATATCTGAACCCTATTATCTACATTTGTATGTCCTACTTCACATTACACTTTTAAATATATAGAAATTAATACATATATCGTTTATATAAAATGAATATAGCGGATTACCTTTATAAATATCTTATCGCCTTTTTATAATTAAAATTTTATATTTAATTTTTTTAACCTTTTAATTGCTTTGTGCCAATTTGTGTTAAAATGTATGTAAAAAGGGAATGAAAAAGGGATTTAACAAACTTCTATGAATTTTTGTTTAATAAAGAACAAATTGCACTGAAATAAAACAAAAGACTTTTACTATACTTTGCATGTAATATATTAAATCAACAATATGCAAGACAGTGAATTTTCTGTCATGAAAGTCATTTAGTTGATCTCTAAACAATACCGCATTTGTATATAACAGTTTCAAATTTAATTTTTTTTTTAAATAAGTATTAATACTACTTACCTTAATCGAAGGAATCTGTTCACAGTACAGGGGAATATCAAGGATATATTTTCTTGAAATTAATATGCTTTTAAAAGGTTAAAAGAAAATAAAAATGATTGTAAACAAGCTATTTCAGTTAACAACTTGAAACCTATGTATATAATTGCTGAATTGGGATATTATTATGTCGTTTATGAGATTTCATTATGGTGAACAAGTGGGGTTTTCTGCAAATGCTATTTTATTTAATACTTGAACATCACAATTAAGTTATCAGATATGTATCCTTTCTCTATCAGAATCTTTCAATTTGGCGAAAGATTGTTCAAGTAAATTGAATTATTTATAAAAGTAACATGATACATTTCTTAGCATACATTTAAGGGAGGCCAAAACTGGTTGCCAAATTAGTTTAAAGTAATAACCTTTTCTAAAGTATGAAAAGAAATATCTGTTATGATTAAATTTTAAGTTGCCATCATCAGAGAAAAATATTTAAAATTAGAAAAAAATTAATATCTCGAAAATTTAGTCGAATTTAAAAATTCTAATACCAGTTTTGAAATCTACGGATCAATACGGATTTTTGGTGTTAATTTCATAGCAAAGTATTCCACATTTTAGGAGAAATCGCCGTGAAACATAATCCGTTGTTTAATCAGTCGTTTCATAAATTCGTATCGTTTCAGTCGTTTCATAATAGCCGTTTCATAAATTCGTTTCATTAGGATTATATATATATAGGATAGATATGTATGTATAGGGTATTATATATATAGGGTAGAACCTAGAATGGAGTTTCATGTATCATTTTATTCGTCATAGAATCAGCTATCAAAATAAAATTGCGGCATAATTGTAATACATAAGAAACTTGAAAAATTATTGATTTTAATCCTGAAAAAATAATGGTCAAGGTTCCCCACATATGGGAGGCTTAACCCATTTTTTTATATTGAAATATTTGTTAAGGGAACAAAAATCAGTTTTTAAAAAGGCATAATAACTTTATACTATATGGTTTAATTATTATTAAAAAATGATTTAGGAAAATGTAATGTGTAAAAAACCTGCTTAGACGGAATTCAAGGCATAGGAGAAAAATTCCGTTCTAATCACTCACTTTTTGTGACACAACCTGGCAACACTAGTTGCCACATAGTTTGGATTCATCTCACTGTGTTCATCTTGGCGAAATTTGTATACGTACCTTCCTAAAGTGTTTTGATCAATGTTATGTTCTTTTGCAGAGACATGAACACGTAACATTTCTTATGGCTGCTGTTTTCGTCGTTTCTAGGCTTTTCCATTCTTTCTATTTACCTACTATGGGTACTATTTAAATGAAATAAAAGTTTCTTTCTAATTTATATTTTATTAAATCTTTTCTTGATTCTATAGCAATTTTTCATGTCTTCCTTTAGTCAATTAAAAAAAAAATCTTTCTTTCAACCTATTTTACTTTAGCTGTACAGAATAAATATACTTTATTTTAGAAATATAAGCATTAACCCTTCCTTATTTACAGTGTATAATAAAAAGATTTTCAAAAATTATTAATAAAGGAATCATTGACCATCTGGTCAACCCTTCCTCACATTGATTGGATCAAGCCTCCCCAAATAGCCACTTTTTAAAGTATAGCACATGGATATGTTTAGCCTCATTTGTTGTACAATCTTTATATCTGGAATGAAAGCTCAATATTTCTGCATTACTTAAAACCTATTTACTTAAATTTCTATGATGTATTTTATCTGCTAAAATCTTACAAATTCTAAAAAATGCACTTTTTAAGCTGAAAACTCTTCACAATTTATTTTTCCACACCTGTTTCAATTATCTGCATGAAACAAAGACTATTGTTTGAGTATTTCAGTAGTTTTAGTTGCCACCTATTTACAAAACTGTGAAATTCTTTCAAATATGAAAACTAGGGGGTGGTTCAAGCCTACCCTATGGTCAACTCTCCCCAGCCTCCCCTATATTAGATGCATAAAAATAACTAAATGCGTTAGAGCGTTTAATATTACGTCATTTCTAAGATTTGACAAAGGAAACCTAATCTGTTTTCTTTGATAAACAGCTCAAACTGCCGTTAATTCGAATAAGCTCAAGAGAATCGAATTTGTCACGTCATAGAAATATTAATAATTAGGTATGCAATTTATGTTGTAAACATTAGGCAAAACAGTACAAGTGTATTTCAATTTAAGCAGCCTGGTAGAATATTAAAGATCATAGATCCTATTACAGTTCTTAACTGTAGCATTTCACTAAACTAGCATACTCATTTTTATATTAAAAGTTCACGTGAACTATGTAAATGGTTTTTGAATCAAATTTTTATCGATAATATAAAAATCAAATAATCGATCGCTCATTATTGTTAAGGGAAAAATAAAATATTGAAGAATATTTTACATCTCCTAGTTATATAAATGTTACGAAAACAATTGATAAGTATAACTAAATTTTATTACACACTCCTATAAGCATTAAATTAAATATAGTTAAACCAAAGGATTTAAAAATTTTGAATTCCTGGTACAGAAATCTGTTGCAAAAATGTGCATTATACTAAATCTTTTGGAATTAGGATTGACATTACTGTTAAATAATTAATAAAAATTTATTTTCTTAAAAAACATATTCCTGTAAATAAAAATTTGATTCTGCAATTCTCCCATTCAACACCATTTATAACTTGTTGTTCTAACCCGCATTCTTCTGTTCGTCCATCATTCAGAAAACATTCAACTTCCGTTTTAGAGTGGGAGACGGCAGCACAGAAAACCACCTCATCGAGTTGGGGGCTGAAATTCCAGAATTAGCTAAAACTTGATTCCCATATTAAAACTCAATCGGTCTGCCAAGTCATATCTTGGTGGAAAAAACCTAAAAACCCGATTTTAGTGGTCGACTCGTAGGTTTACCACTCCGTTTTCCTGCACCCAAAGGTATGAAAACATGGCGAACTGTGAGCAGGAAAACACAATTTTAAACCTACGAGTCAACCGGTAAAATCGAGATTTTAGGTGTTTTCCACCAAGATATGAGTTGGCAGACCGATTGCGTTTTAATATGGGAATCAAGTTTTTGCTAATTCTGGAATTGCAGCCTCCAACTCGATGAGGTGGTTGTCTGTGCTGTCGGCTCCCGGTCTATTTGTTTTGTTGTTGAATTGCTTGCATAAAATATTTTTCTGTACTATATATATACATTAATGTGGATAGCACTGTTACTCAAAAACCACAACAAAGTAGATTTCATTTCGTCGATCTTCATAAGCACACTGAGAAGTTTCAAAACTGACAAATGAAATGAGATGAAGTGACAATGTCAAGAATAATCTGATTGATTGAAATTCTGTGATCTAGTCATAGTTATCTAACTTTTTTAAAACTATTAATACCTACTGTTTTAATTCAAGAGATGAAAAATCCTATGAATTAAAAATAACAGAAAAATATTTTTCGTCAATGATTTTTTTTTTACCCTTTATGTACTGAATTATGAATTCATAGAAATTTTATCTTCTAAAGCATTTTTATGAATTTTTGAAACTATATTAGAATATTTGCACAATCGTTTAATAATTTTTAGAAGGATTTTAGTAGGATTGAAGGATTTAGAAGGATTAATTAAATTTGAATTTATAGGAATTTTGTGCAATATTTATAACCACACTCAAATACTTTACTTTAAATACTTTTTTAGTATTTTGTAGAATTAGGAAATGTACAAATATAATGTTCTTACAATAGAAATATAGAAATATTTCGTAATTGAAAAATGCCCCCTCCCCTTTTCCCAACGCCAAAAAAGCTGAAAAGATGCAAAGGCAAAAGAAATCATCCTTTTAAAAATATTTTTGTTTTGTGTAACCAATAACGCTTTTGGAACAAGATAAAGTAATGCATCTATTTCTCATTCTAGACTGTATTACTACTAAACGATGTATTTACTACTATCGTCTGAATTTTATAACAAGTTATTTTAATGGTACTTATAAGTACCGTCAGTAGATACAGGGTTAAGGAAATATTTTATAAAATCAGTGAATGAAAATGAAGACGAAAAATAACGAAATCGATTAAGACAACGGCGAAAAGGAGACTGAAATACGAATTCAAAAATTTAAATTTAAATACTGAAACAAAATCACAAGAAAAAGCATATTTTATATTTAGGAATGATGTGTTTGTATGTTTAATAATATAGTATGTACAAAAAAATGAAAAGAATACGAAATGTGACGGGATGAAAAGGTAATTTAAAGTGAAAGATGGACGAGTTTACTAATACGTTATACAAAAACGTATTTTTAAAAGAAATACTAGAAAAGTGAAAGAATTTTGCGAAAAGTAATTGGGGTAAAATGATGCATAATAAATCTTTATCAGATATGGTAATATATTTAAAATTACATCTCGTTTGTTCAGTGTTATCTTCTACATTTTTCGATTGTTTTTGTATTTTAAATGGTACCAATCTGTATTTCTTATGGTGTACAGCGAAATCTAGAATAGCTGAAAGTGCAGCCTTCTAAAATGTGGATGTTGTACGGCAATTACATTTACTGATTAAAACTTTGTATATTAACAAATTTTTACATTTCTTATACATTTTCATCTTAAATAGAATAAGGAGATGTTGCACGTATATTAATCTTCTTTAGCTACCTTAGAAGTTGCTTTCACTTTTTTACAAAATTATTTTCATCGTATGTGGAATCAGCTTCTCAAATGACAGCGACACATGAGAAGTTAATCATGAACTTATTATATTAAATATTTTAAAAATATATTTCCCATGTATTTTCATCTCAAATAAAATTCAAGAGATTCTATTTATAATAAGAATATAGTTTAATATTTTTAAAAAACATTGGTTTCCATATCTTTAATATTCTTAGATTAATAATTTAATCCGTACCATATCTACTCCATCGCTTTTAATAAAACTTTTTGTAGCTTAAATAATTTCGCTTTATTTGAGCCGCACAACAGACACTACCTGGAGTACCTATTGTGTAATATATTTTTCTTTCAGAAAATGTTACTTATAAATACAATTTAGAAGATTATATTTTAATTCCTTATTAAAAGTACCTTTTACAAAATTAATAAAATTACCAATCATTAATTATTGCATTCATTCCACAAAAGACATAATTTAAATATCACTCACGAACTCAAATTTTAAAAACATTAAAGAAAAGTTTTGTTCGTATCTAAAATTCGATGAGATAAAAGACTGGCTAAAATAATTCCCTCAACGTAAAAGGTATTGTGTGAAAACTTATTAATGAAATTGAAATAGGCCGCTGAAAATAAATCTCTAACGATTTACTTTTGAAGCTTTGTTTAATATTCAAAATTATTCTGAGAACAATTTTGAGGAATAAACTTCGCAATATCTTCAGATGAATTTTTTTTAAATTAAATGATAAGCTTTATTTTTATCCCCGAATCAATTTAAAGAATATATGCATTCTGAAGAGATTTGTTTTCGAAGTTTTTTTTTTCAAAAGAACTTTTTTATGTAAGAAAAATTCTATTTGTGTTTTTCGTAATTTTTATTATGCTTATGTGTTATTGGTGAAAGTGGCAGATGAGTATTTCTGAATGATCATTTCTCTTACAAACAATTGATTTCATTTCCCATACTTTATATTCTTTCAGAGTAGTCATATTTATAATATGGATCTATCACTTACCGGATACAACTGAGTTGGTCCGACACTGTATGTAATCCGATTTTGAAAAATAAGAAAGTCAGGAGATCTTTGCATCGAATAATGAGATTTTCCTATACCAGAAAACCAACGCTGTCGCAATTTTGGTTAAATCATTGTTATAGTGCACTAGTTATACACTAGGTTTCAAAATGATATGAACACCCAATGTTTCAACCATAAGAAAGAAGAAAATGTTACAAAACATACTGAAGTCTAATCAATGTTAGACGTAGAACAAATTGTTTTATTTTATAACAAAATATAATTGAAACAGCGATTATTACATAAAATAAACTACATTTTTCCATTTTGGGGAGTTTCATAATGATATGAACATTGTCCAAAAATATAGATTAATAGCCAGTGTATGCACTAGATCTTTTAATTAATGTAAAAACGCAATCAGTCCTAGAGTGGATCGAGTTTTTTAACGTATTTTGATCGATTTCATTCCAGTGGAAGATGATAGCAGCTTTTAATTCTAAAATTGTGGCATATCGTTTTTCATTTGTAAACAGGTCTAACCAGTACGCTCCATACATTTTCTATTGGATTTAAATCAGGCAAAACAGATGGCCATGGAATTACATGTACACCATTATTATGAAATCATTCCCAAGTGCTGTTTGCCTTGTGGATGGATGCATTATCTTGTTGGAACATCCAGAAAGGTCCGCCAATTTCCTCATAAAATGGCAGCAAGTTTTCTTCAATTAGATCTTGGTAGATTAATGCACTCATTCTGCAAGAGGGAAACGCAACGTTTTATCTTACCACCAAATCCAACCGCAGCCCAAACCATGAGTGAACCTCCACCCTGCTGCCATTTTGAACATGTTTCTGGTTTCTTGCTCAGATCGTGCCGATAATCAGAAAAACCGCCTGGACCATCCAGATTGAATTTTTTTTCATCAGAAAATATTACTCTTTCATAATCTAATTTCCAGGAATGAGATCTTTTGCCCAATCCAGGTGATTCTGCTGATGCATTTTAGTCATACGTGGTTGGGGATTTCTTTTTTTCTACCTCATCATCTTAGAGCTCTTGACTATTCTGTACAACGTACTTTTTGACACTGCTATCAGTGGATCTGTCGAAAGTTTGACTAAAGTTTTTTTCCCATTGTTCATTCTTTTTACAATAGCTCTTTTTTTCCTTTTTGAACAGCTTTGGCAGACGTCCAGGAAACTTCTTTACTCTATAATCCTCTTTTAATCGAAGGAAATATTACACCTGGAGGTCTTTTTAATTTTTTTGCGATAGCTGTGTCCGAAAGTCCTTGATCCTTAAAATTCACAGTTTCCCCTTTCTCAAAACCACTTAAAGAACTTTTACGACCCATAATTCTAGAAATCACTTTGCGATCAGGTTTGGAAATTTCCTAGTCTGCGAAGTATCTTTATACACTAAACTAATTTGCATATTTCGGTTTCTTCTTCTCGGAGTGGCATTCAATATTCCTGTACAGTTTTCATGCTCATTATTGATAATTTTGGTTAATGTTCATATCATTTTGCAACACCATTTTTTTAGATAATTCATATTTTCAATGAACTGAAAGATTGATATTTCTTTTACAGCTATATATTATGTAAAATTACTGTATTTATCCCGGGAATAAATTTTTCTGATAATTATTAACGAATTTTTGCCATCACAAAAATATCACAATATCACAAAATTACTAGGTGTTTATATATTATGAAACCCAGTGTATTCTATTGTGCCATCATTGCTGCGGCCGCATTTATTCAATATTTAATCGTCTGTTTTATTACACTCTTTTATTTAATTTAATGTGATTTTTGTTTGTAAAGATTAAAAAATAATTTAAAGGCATTTTTATATTTTCTGGTCACACATGATAAACTTCCAAAAAGTCTTTATGGTTATAACTATTTATCAGTTACATTTCATGTTTTAGTAATTTTCTTACAATCGTATCATCTGGGTTCGAACCCAAAATCTTCCGCTTTGAAGCTCGAGAAGCTACCTGTGAGCCACAGAAAATGTTCACTTCGTCGCACTATGCGTTTTAATAGAACAATTAATTATAAGCATCCTGCAGTTATCCGGTTAATCCAGAACACATCGACTAGATATTATTAGCTGTAGCATTTGTGTATTTTTGTATTATTTTCTGGTCACACATGATAAACTTCCAAAAAGTCTTTATGGTTATAACTATTTATCAGTTACATTTCATGTTTTAGTAATTTTCTTACAATCGTATCATCTGGGTTCGAACCCAAAATCTTCCGCTTTGAAGCTCGAGAAGCTACCTGTGAGCCACAGAAAATGTTCACTTCGTCGCACTATGCGTTTTAATAGAACAATTAATTATAAGCATTCTGCAGTTATCCGGTTAATCCAGAACACATCGACTAGATATTATTAGCTGTAGCATTTGTGTATTTTTGTATTATTTCTTATTATGCTATGTTAAAGAGAAAACAAACATTTTTCTATAACCTTTTATAAAATCCATCCTCTCCTCATAAAATCCATTTCTATTATATCAGTGTATAAAGAATTTAGTGTTGACCACGCTTCAAATATTAATATCCTTTTCACAGTCGCGCTGTGGAGTATTCTTACGACCTGGCCGGCCAGATGTCGATTTCTGTAATTAATACATGTGAAGGAAAATTGGATACATGATTTAAAAGAAAAATTCCTGCCGGTTTGGCCAACAGGCACAGGTAGAATTCGAAGTTAAGTACTAATTTCACCAACAAAAACTAAATCAAGATTAGAGCTAAAGCCTATTTAACAATTTTATCTAACCGCTTTTGACGAGTGTTCAATTTCATTTTTCTGTAAGAGTTGATTTTATCAAAATCATCTTAATGTGACTTTTTTTTTTTCTTCTACAATCCTCCTCTTTTTGTTTTGTCTTTTACTTCTGTAGTGGGTTTTGATATCTTGAGAGTTGACGAAATTATGAATTTTTTTTTATCTTATTAAAACCCTGTTTTTTAGCCCCTTCAGGCTATTTTTAATGATATGAAAAATCTATCATACATAAATTTTTTACCCTTTTCCTAGAAGTAATAATAACTTTAAATTGATTCGATATGTACTGTAATTAAGAAGTTATGAGATTTTTCTGTTTCCGCTAAAAACATTTCCCATTACCACCTCCTTCGTCCAATTTTGCCCATTAACGAACTTGACCAAAATTTTCTTCTCCTTGATTTTATGTATCAATTTGGAAGAGATTTGTGCAGAATTATAAAAGTTGCGTGTGTCCATAAAAAAGCGAAATATATGTATATATAAACAAACAAAAGAATATATTTAGCCTGAACTAGCGCTCCCAATCACAGAACAAGAAAAAAGAATATAACTGGTTTAAAAAAGTTAAAATTTGAACAAGAAAATACAGAAAAAAACTATCAAAAATCAGGCTGCAGCCTCATCGGCAGTGGTTTATATTTCAAAAGGATCCGAGCATTTAAAAAATATAGGGGAGAGTAGCCGAATTTGAACCACTTCACTTATTTTCAGATGTAACTCACTTAATTTTTGGAATATCTTAAAAAACACACTGCACTGGGTCAATCTATTCATCTACTAACTAAATAAATCTTTAGATCAGTTTCTTTTTGAAAATCTTAAATTTTATTTTAATTTGAAAAAATTGTCAAAAGTCGTCCAAATTCAGCAACTGGTCACCTAAGTTGGACCCTCAGTCTCCGAAATTGGACCAAACAATATCAGGTTGTTTAAATGACTAAGGAATATAACTAATTTTATTAAAAGCAAAGTTTGCGATTAATGAAACAATCAAACAAAATAAATGCAATGAAATATAATGAAATCAAATATCTGAAAATAAGAGTAATTGTTTTAAATCAAAATGTGTTCAAAATATAAATCAAAGTTATTAGTTATTAAGAATAGAAATTATGGAACTAATTGCCAGTTACTTGAATATCATGTAAGGAGTGATGCAAAGCTTAGACATGAATTTCGTTTATTGATTTTTTCTTCCAGTGCCCACAACATGGAACCGTAATTGGTAAAATAAACACTGAATCATTTTTACTTTTTTATTTTTCTTACAAATTAGGCAAAACCAATTATTGCTGTTTAAATTTTTTGTTTAGATTCTGAATTATTAATCATTTTGTTTTTTGAACAAACGTTTTCTTTACATTATGTTTGTAGTTCTTGCCTTCTATTATTTTCTTTCCAATTGCATTACGACTATTTTTTTTAAAATTGATGTTCCAATTGCTTTTGTGCTGTGAGGGCTTTTTTTTTCACTTTTACACAAGATTTTAACACAACTGTTTTTTGGTTCCCTCTGTACTTTGATTTAACTGAATTTAGCAAGGGAGATAGCATTTCTAATGATTTTTGGGCTTTTGGGGTGGGATTTGTAGCTGCAGCCTTCTTGCAGGTCAAATTCTTCCCAACTTACTCCCTCCTTTTCGTTTCCTATATCTTTAACAGCTTTTGCTGTCACGGATGTTTTTCTTCCAGACAGCTTGTATGTCGTTTTCAGCATTTTGAACATTATATTAAAAAAGTGTTTAAAGAATATGCTCTATTGAAAAAAATACGCTATGACTAATCAAACAGTGTCGAATTCAAGAGTACCCCCCCCCCCCCCGCCCGGAGCCTTGAAATAACCACTCCCACCGGAAGGTTTGAGATTTTATGCGTTTTAATGGCAAAAAAAAGTGTAATTCCACCTTCCAGAAGTGTAAAATGTCTGAACCCCCCCCCCCCCCTCACGGACTCGCAAATATCCTCAAGGAGGAAAATGTTTCAATAGAACTCTGTAAACCAAATGTGCCATAAGAATAAAGAATTCAAAGAAAATAAATACAAATACATGCAAGATAAAAGAAGTTGCAAACAAAATTTATTACATAAACATGTAAAAATATTTTTATGTTTATATAGGCCTAAACTATACAAAGAAATTGATCCAGATATACAAAAAAAACTTACATGTAGATAATAGTAATCCATTATAAAATGTTAAAAACATTAAATAAAAAATAGTGTACAAAGCGTACCATCTTACTTTTCAAATTTATGATCGTATATTTGGTCCAATTTATGCAACTTAAATTGGCCGAATTTAGACAACTGCGCCATTTTTTAAAACAGATAATCTGAACACTAAGAACAAAAACGAAATCAAACAAATCCGCGCGAAAGATATGCGCAATAAACAGATGAATTTAGATATGTATATGAAAACATAACAACTTACCTTAATTTTAAAGCATTCACTTACGTTTAATAGGAAAAAATAGATGAAAAAAGCTAACTTTAGGTTTTTAAAAATTGTCTGAAAACAGGACGTGGTAGACGGGTGCTTGTACTAATCATAAATGACGTCATTCTGATGAGTAAGATTTCAACGGTAGATGGTGTCTCTTCCTATAATTAATGGCAGAATGGCAACGGTCCAATTATGGCTACTCTCCCCTATATAAAATATGTAATAGTGGCAGTGGGTTTCGGCCAGAACAGTGAGTAGCAAAATCAAATGTTAAACACTGAGCAACTACACATCACAATCTGCCCCACCGGATCCTACAACACATTATTAAATGAATGCCTCACCTAGAACATAGAAAGAAGATGCAAAATTATGTTCGTTAAAACAAACCACACTCCACGAACTTAGTCACGTTGCCACAACCAAAAATATAAAATATAAAACAAACTAAACAAGGCAGAATCCATCTTCCAAACCACCAGTCCAAATTCATTCCATGTCTGTTACCAATCGACATGGCACATCCTCATAAAACTGTCCTTAAACAGGCTTTAGGAAATATATAACATTCACTGACATATATATATATATATATAAAGTTCTTTTACTGGTGGTGATTTTGGGTTCTAGGGGTCATGATCGACGTAGATCTACATAATTTTTTCAGAAATTCCAACATAGGGGAGAATCTAATAGGTAGTGTTGCTTGCAAAATCTACCTAAAAATGAATCATCGGGGATCCACATGTTAGCTATTTTTTCTTACATAGTAAATGATAATCTATTTTTATCATCCGAAACTGAAGCGTTGCGTTCAGTGTATGGGCTTTAAATCATTATTCAGACAGAACGCTGTTTTTTACGCTATTTTATTTAACTTAACTTGATTTTTTTATATGAAAAGATGGTATTTTCTAATCGAATTTCCACTCACTTCCCAACATGCTAGAATTATACAAATTATGTTCACAGGTGTGTTTCTGGTCACAATATAACAACACATTAATAATTCATAAAAATATAAACTGAAAATGGATGAATTTGGATATAAATAGTGAATCAATTTTAGAAAGATACTCAATCCAGGTGACTGGCATTGAAATCGGATGTCAAACCTGATGCATGACTATTTTAAAATATTTTAATTAATTACAGAATAATATAAAATAAAGAATATGTATTAAAATATTACCGAAACATGTGAAAATGAATGTTTCATTAAAAGAATGCATAAAAATATAAACTGAAATTCGATGAATTTGGATTTTAAATATGAAACTTTATTGTGTTTTTTTCGAATCATAAATACTCAATCAATTTCAGGAAAAAAATATTAGTTGTAAAAGAAAAATATTTCATGTGGATCACGACCAAATAGTGATACACAAAACAATGCATGACTATACTTTAAAATAATTTCATTAATTACAAAATAATAGAAAATAAAAAATAAATGTTAAAATATTACTAAAACATGTAAAAACTGAATTTTTCTTTATAAGAATGCATAGAAGTATAAACTGCAAGTCGATGAGTTTGGATTTTAAATACAAAACTTTATTATTATTATTTTTAATCATATAAATGCTGAATGAATTTCAAGAAAACAATTTTTTGAAACAATGCAGGATTCTACTTTAAAACATTTTAATTTATTACAGAATATTGGAAAATAAAAAATACATATTGCAATATTAATCACATATGTGAAAACTTAATTTATCATCAAAAGATTGCATTAGCATATAAATTGAAATTCGATGAATTTGGATTTTAAGATTTAAACATTACTTTTTCCTTTCAAATTTCCACCATATAAGTTCTTAATTTCTGAAAAATACACATTCCAATCTCGTAAACTCTGAATCTTGTTTACAAAATAAATAAATAAATATCAATTCTTACTTAAATCATCGTTTTCTTAAATCGGAGAGGATTGAGTCTTGATGTTTTTTTTAAATCGGATCGTGCTAAATCGATTTAACACCAGCTTGCCTTTTTTTCCTTAAATCGTCTTTTTCTTAAATCGGAAAGCATGGAGGCTTGCGATGTTTGCTTAAATCGGATAGTCCTAAATCGATTTAACACCAGCTTGCCTTATTTTTCTTAAATCGGAAAGCATTGGGGCTTGCGATGTTTGCTCAAATCGGCTCCTCCTAAATCGATTTAACACCAGCTTGCCATGTAAGTGGTAGATAAATCAAAGTAGATAAATCAGTTTTCCGATGTTAGCTCTGAATCAGTATTTTGTTTTAAATCGATTTAAAGCCAATGGCTGAATCGCGATTTAAGACAATGGCTAAATCGCGATTTCCGATTTTAGCTTAAATCGATTTAAGACCAATGCTTAAATCGGATTTCCGATGTAAGCTTTAAATCGATTTAAGGCCCAGGCCCAGTTATAACTGTTTATGAGATTCAAAAACAATAGAGTTAATTATGCGTCAAACAACTCTTGGCTGTGTTACGTGGCTGTGAAACTGCCGTAACGAAATAGTTCAAACACTAAAAAGTACAAAATATAAATAAATAATAAAGAGTGTAATATACAAATTTTTATTTTTCTAAAAAAAGGCTCTTTTATTTTCGAAAGTAGATATTTTTAATTTTGAATGTACCAAGAAAAAAGAGAACACCCTATGCATTTTAACCAACAAATTGCTAAAGAACGGAAACAGCCATTTGACTGGATATTACGTCTTCTTTCATATTATGTTTATAAAAACCTTAGGTGGTCGTCTTCATACTGAAATTGTACCAAACTCTTTTTTTTTTCGAACACCTAATTTTGACAGTATATTTGGATGATTCGGTAAACTTTACCTTACGATACGAAACGGCAAAGCATTCGTTGAAGTAGGTAAGGAATTATGAAGGTTTAAAGTCTGCAACTCTTTATATAATTTTTATATCGTTGCAAAACAGATTGCAAATCGGTTATTTAAAAAAGAATAACATAAAACTTCTTTCCGTCTTAACCCTTTATGTACTGAATTATGAATTCATGAAAATTTTATCTTCTAAAGCATTTTTTCTGTGAATTGTTTAAACTGCATTAGAAGATTTACATAATCCTTTAATAAATTTTAGGGGGATTTTAGAAGGCTTGAAGGATTTAGAAGGATTAATTAAATTTGAATTTATAGGGATTTTGTGCAGTATTTATAACCTCACTCAAATATTTCATTTAAAATATTTTTCGTAGTATTTTGTAGAATTAAGAAATGTATAAATATATTGTTCTTACAATAGAAATATAGAAATATTTCCGAATTGAAAAATCCCTTCCCCCCCCCATAGCGCCAAGAAAGCTGAAAAGATGCAAAGGCAAAGAAAATCATTCTTATAAAAATATTTTAGTTTTGCGTAAACCATAATGCTTTTGGAACTAGATAAAGTAATGTATCTATAACTTATTCTAAACTGTATTACAACTAATCGATGTATTAAATTAATTGTATAATAAGTTATTTTAATGGTACTTATAAGTAGTTTAAAATCTGAACTGAGAAACATATTGATTAAAGTTTTAAAAAAATATTTTTATGAATAATGACTGGAATGAAGACACATTTCAGATTCCAGAGAATCTAAGTCAACCGTAAAAGCTTCCATTGAAGTATGTTAAAGATCGAACAAAAGAAAAGTCGAAAGAGACCGAGAGTTGGTGAAGAAATTTACTCAAATATATGATAAAGGTGGTAACCTTAATAAAATAATTATATTTGGCATACACGACCTATAGCATTGCAAGCGGTTTAAAAGAACGTTAGATACTTTTTGAATTTTCAAACGTTTGATTTGCAACTTAAATACTTCATAAAACTTCACAGTTTAATAGAATAAGTATGTAAATGTATTAAGATTGAAAAACTCTGTCCGTTTCAAAGTTTTGTCACGTGCTCTCAAAGTTCTAAAAAAATCCCTTTTTGTCTTGATTACTTACGAACTCATAAAAGCGGATACCCACATGGGACATTTCTTATACCCTGAAGAACATACATCCCAAAAGCCAGACAATTTCAGTGGTTTATAATATCTGCCAAACAATAGAAATGCTAGCAATCAAGCATGACGCAAGCCTGTACATTTGTAAGCAAGAGTATGTAGGCTTTAACACAGGATAAAAATTTAAATTTATGCAAGACATCATTTTAAACTCTTTACAATAGATTTCACCAGTCCAATTCAGCTGTTTTCAATATAAGCGCTATGCTAATGTCCATTTTAGAATTTCATTTAACTTCGAACGATTGAGAACGTGATCGTATGCAGATTAAATACATCATAAAACGTAAAATCGACAAAGAACCTTTTTTCAGACACTATAATATATAAACAAGGAAAGCTAGTCCAATTTATTTATTTTAAGTATCTCCCAGGTGGGCGCAATACTAATTCTAATGCCTACGATAGAAATTCATTAAAGCTTGCGTGATAAGAAATGTGCGTACTGTCGCGAAAAAAAAAGTAAACACCCGCCTACTAACTCGTCAACAAATTATCGTAGAAGAAAGTTACTGGTACCGGACGATTGGAAATAAAGTCTACTTTTAAATGATGTATATAAAATTTGCTTAGGGGGCCATCTACATATTAAAACGAACCCAAACTTCTTTTTTTCAATGGCAATACCCAATTTTAACAAGATATTTCAAATCTTCAGTTCAAACTAATGCATAGACACAAAATGTGAAGTCATTTGAATAATAAGTTTTTTAATTATAAACATTCAAAATTTAGTGCTTCTAATGTTAAATTACACTTTCAAATTTTTATAAATATCTCCTGATATAATATTCCTAATGAGCTAATTATTTGTGCAGCAATAATACTAAAATACCCAATCATAAATACATTGAATTTGCAATTTTTATGATTTTATGATATGAATTATGATTTATGAAATTAATACTCGAAAAAATATCAATTGCAACCTATAATTTCTTTGATGAATTTGATTTATTAAGTCCTGCTTTATGGATATCCAAAATTTCACCTTTTTCTTCCAGGTAGTTTTCAAATTATGCTTAAAAAAACGGCAAAATGATGGTTTAAGGGGCCGTCTATGATAGAACTGACTAGATATTTTGAAAATTCTTATCCTATCCTGTGATCTAACAGTCTTCAACGACTGCTTCAGTGGCGCTTAAGGTGCCTTCATCAAGAAGGAGGCTCTCTCGGTCAACAATTAAGTACCGAACTTCAATTTGAATACAGCTCCTAAAATGAGCTCGTTTTAAAATAATTAATTTCTCGGAAACTTATCGTGCGAATTGAAAATAAAATTGTTTTTAGGCTAATTGAAGGGTGTAGAGTTCATTTGTGCTGTCAGAATTGTGTAATGCTACTGAAAAAACAAAGTTATGGTTCGTTTTAATATGTAGATGGACTCCTAAGCAAATTTTATATACATCATTTAAAAATAGACTTTATTACCAGACGTGTGGCACCAGTAAATTTCTTCTACGATAATTTGTTGAGGAGTTAGTAGGGGGTGTTTACTTTTTTTTCCACGACTGTACATGAATGCAACTCATGCAGAATGCAGTAAAAAAAAATTCTACGTACTTTGTCTCCGTTTAACTGCAATAGTGATGATGATGATTTATATTAAACTTAGAACACAGGCTATATTTTATGTCGGTGCCACTTCCCCAAAGGGGGTGCACGAGAAAAAAACGTTCTAAAAATCTGATTTTTGCGTTACTAAAGGGCATAGAAATATGAAATTTGGAACATTAGTCACTTATAAGATATAAAGAAATTATAAGAACAGTTCTTAAAAAATTCGAAATTTAAAAGGGGTGAAAACGCACAAAAAGCGTTCTAAAAAACGTTCTAAATGGTGGTTTCTACACAATCTCAGGAAATATCAAACCAATTTAAAAAATAATGGTGTCAAAATGTTGGTGACAACACTTGCTCCGAGATAGGCTATATTTTATGTCGGTGCCACTAAAAAGCATTCTAAAAATGCAATTTTTTCATTTCTGATATGCAATTTGGGATATTGGTTACTTATAAGATTTAAAAGATTTCTAAGAACAGTTCTTAAAAAGTTCGAAATTTAAAAGGGGGGAAAATACACAAAAAGCATTCTAAAAACGTTCTAAATGGTGGTTTCTACACAATCTCATGAAATATCAAACCGATTTAAAAAATAATGGTGTCTAAATGATGATGACAACCCTTGCTCTAAGATAGGCTATATTTTATGTCGGTGCCACTACCATAAACGGGGTGCAGGAGCAAACAGCGTTCTAAAAATGCGATTTTTGCGTTACTAATGGGCCTAGAATCATGAAATTTGGAATGGTAGTTACTTATAAGATTGCAATGACTTCTAAGAACATTTCCTAAAAACATCGAAATTTAAAAGGTGTGAAAATGTGCGAAAAGTATTGTAAAAAACTTTCTAAATTGCGATTTCTATGCAATTTCAGGAAGTACTGAGCCGCTTTCAAATATAATGATGTAAAAATGATGATAACAGCTCTTGATGCAAGATAGGCTATATTTTATGTCTGTTTCCAGTACGCCAGAGGAGATGCAGGTCAAAAAACGTTCTAAAAATGCGATTTTGGAATTATGGAAGGACCTAGATTCATGAGATTTTGCATGGTATATATTTATTAGATATAAATGATCTCTAAGAGCATTTCTTTAAAAATTTGAAATTTAAAAGTGGTAAAAATGCCACTAAAAAGTACTAGTGGTAAAAAAAAGAATCAATCTGATTTCAAAAGTAATGGTAGGAAATTGATGCTAACAGCCTCTACTGTAACGTCTCTACTGTACTGTACACGCTATTTCATATCGGTGTCACTATTACCTGGAGGTTTCAGGAGCAAAAAACCTTCTAAATTTAGATTTTTGTGATCGGTAGTGGCTAGCCACTTGAAATTACGCAAGGTACATGTTTATTAGATATAAATGATCTTTAAGAACAGTTTTGAAAAAATTGGAACTTTAAAAGCGGTGAAAATACTCGAAAAGCGTTCTAAAAACATTCTAAATTGCGATTTCTACTCTATCTCAGGAAATACCAAACCTTTTTTAAAGGTAATGTTTGAAAATTCATGGTGACAGTCCCTGCTCCAACATAGGCTATATTTTATGTTGCTTTCACTACTATTTGGGGGTTTCAAGAGCAAAACATGTTCTAATTTGCTTTTTTTGCACAACTGAGAGGGTCTAACATTTTGAAATATGGCATGGTATTTACATACAAGATGCAACTGCTTTCTAAGAACAGTCGAAAGAAAATTCCAAATTTAAAAGGATGAAGTGAGCGAAAAGTGTTCTTAAAACTTTCTAAATTACAAGTTTTATGCAATCTTATCAAATACCGAACCGATTTAAAAAATAATGGTGACAAATTGTTGGTGATAGAACCTGCTAAAAAATAAACTACATTTTGTGTCTGCGCCACTACCGCCAGAGGGTTGCAGGAGCAAAAAACTTTCTAAATTGCGATTTATGTGATACTGAAGAGGCTAAAAACTTTAAATATGGCATGGCAGTATAAAATATAAATGCCCTCGAAGGACTGTCGAAAATAAATTAGAATTAAAAAGGGGTGAAGCGAAGGGAGGTGCGAAAAGCGCTTTAAAAAATCCTAAATTACGATTTCTATGCAATTTCTGGTAATATAAACTGATTATAACAGTAATACACTATATTGCCAAAGGTGACCGGTCACTTGCGATTTTAGACATTTTCTTAAATATCTAGAAAAATACACGAGGAATTGTCTTGAAACTCCAGGTGTGTAAACATAATAGTACAGGTCATATGTTTCCTTGAAGATTTTTTCCAGAAACCCATAGGGGACCGTCAAAAAATCGAAAAAGAATGAATATCTTTTGGATAACTCTGTAAAAACTAACGTAGCAAAAGCATTCAACACAGTAGATTATGATTAAGAGCCTTATTGCAATAAACTGTTCATTTTTATGAGAATAGCATGTATATTCGTAGAGAAATTAAAGGTTTTATAAAAAGAGTGCCAAATTTTGCCACGTTTCTTGCTTATAATTTGTAGAGTTCTTAATATATAAAAAAGTTCTTTTCAGAAAATGACAAACAATATTGTACACAATACTTTACAATCAGAACTAAAAAATAATAATAATTGGATGAAAAATGAGCAGGTTTACTAAAAAATGCTTCACTGCGCATGCGCGAATGCAATCAAAATATAATGTGCATAATGTATTAGCTAAATGTATAGAGTAACTTTTGTGAAAGTCTCAAAAACATAGCTTGAAAATTCTGAAAATAATTGTTGATAGAATAAGCTCGAAATCCGTTGTTCCCAAAATGAAGTAAAAAGATGAGAAGTTGTATCCATATATCCATTAATTAGTGCTAATATAGCATACACAATATTGCACGTACTGCTGTATTTGGATACAGCCCCTCATCTTTTTGCTTCATTTTGGGAACAACGGATTTCGAGCTTATTCTATCAACGATAATTTTCAGAATTTTCAAGCTATGTTTTTGAGACTTTCACAAAAGTTGTTCTATACACTTAGCTAATACATTATGCACATTATATTTTGATTGCATTCGCGCATGCGCAATGAAACATTTTCTAGTATACCTGCTCATTTTGCATCCAATTTCTATTATTTTTTAATTCTGATTGCAGGGTATTATGTACAATGTTGTTTGTCAGATTTTCTGAAAAGAACTTTTTTTTATATTAAGAACTCTACAAATTATAAGCAAAAAATTTGGCAAAATTTGGCACTCTTTTTATAAAAACTTTAATTTCTCAACGAATGTATATGCTATTCTCATAAAAATGAGCACAGTTTATTGCAATAAGGCACTTAATCATAATCTACTGTGTTGAATGCTTTTGCTACGTTAGTTTTTACAGGTTTATCCAAAATATATTTGTTATTTTTCAATATGTTGACCGTCCCTTATGGGATTTCTGGAAAAAATCTTCACCTAAATATATGACCTGTAATACTCTGTTTACACTCCTGGAGTTTCAAGATCATGTATTTTTTTAGATATTTAAGAAAACGTCTAAAATTGCAAGTGACCGGTCACCTTTGGCCATATAGTGTAGTTGCAAATCAATGGTAACAGTCTCTGATTCTACACAGGCTATGTTTTATGTCGATAATTCTACCACCCGGGGTTCACAGAAACAACAAACGTTCTAAAAAAAGTCCTTTAAAAGCTTTCTAAATAACGTTTCTGTGAAATATTAGGAAATAACAAACCGATTTAAAAATTAATGTTGGCAAATTAATGGTGACAGTTCCTTTTTCAACATAGCCCTTTATGTTGAGAGAGGTGGTAGGACTTGAATTTGACATGATGGTTAATTTTAAGATATAAGAAGATGGTTTCTAAAAAATTCAAAACTAAACATGAATACTGAAATGAGCGTTTTAATTGAACATAAAAGTTTCAAAATATTTCCTAAATTATCATTTATTTAGTTTTATTTCCTTTTATTAATTTAAGTCTGATTTCTGCTGAATTCAGTGTAATAATGAAGTTTAGTCAAACTGTATTTTAAATAGTAATTTTTTAATTATTCCTAAAAGTATAAATTCTTTTAATAAAAATTACACATTTAAATATTACTTGACATATTTCAAATATTACGCGAGCAAAGCCGCGGAGTGTGCTAGTATATAATACATAAGGGAAGGACGGGTAAAGTGGCCAGTGAGGGCAAAGAGGCCATTTCAGTTTTTTTCACTATATAATGCACCCGAAACGCAGGAACTAAGCAAACAGTCGTCACAGATATTGGTAGTATTGTCTGCGATTTTGAAGCGTTAGGCTACATTTTTCTTGTTCTGAAATCCTTTTTTTCGCAATTTTACGTTAGGCAAGTCGTTAAACGTCTTAATTATAGAGAAATAAAATGTAGTGTTATATTTATTTGCTCCTGTGTCATTTGATCAGCGTGAAATATCCTTTTAAATATATATTGCGAAATATTGCGAATAAATAGGTTCGTGGAATGCCACAAGGGGCGAGAGCTGTAGTTTTACTTTACGTGATATCTACATATGTCTAATACATGTAAAAAATGAAATAAAAATAAATAAAATAAAAATAAATAAATATTGACATATTGACATATTGAGCTACAGATACATTAATGATGTTTTAATATACGAATTATGCAAATGCAAATCTTAATTTTGTCTATTATCCGAAAACTTTTAAGTTAGAACACTCTTCCCTGAATAGCAAAAACATATTTTATCTATACGTCAACATCAAATTGGAAAATAACAAATTGGTAGCAAGTGTTTATGACAAGAGAAATAGAAACTTAAAACAATAAAGAGTTTTCATTTTAATTCAAATTTACACATTTCAGTTTTCATAAATATGTTTATGAATGGTTCAAATCGAATCGAAAGACTTAGTTCTAGGGTTAACGATCTGTTTGGGTAAGTCATAATAACCAGACTTTGATGCAGGGTTACACAATGAATTTTACGAAGAAAATAACGCTTAATTTTATAAGAGAAAGTAAATATTGAGCTGAGTTGAATTCCTTTCTAAAGGCTAAATATGATCAGCATCAGTTGAATGAGAATATGACATTGAAAAATATTTACTTGTATGTTGTTTTGTGTTTGAATTTTTTGAATAATTTAACTTTGTCTTGACAGGAGAAGGGAGACGTTGCATGTAGAAAAACGAGTTTCAACACCTTTCGGTCGAAGTACTTATCCTAAGAGCACAGGCATCTCTCACACAAAAGTACTCTGTTGGCACCACTTTTTTTAGAAACATTTTTATTTGCACTTTAACAACATGTGCAAGAGAAATTTACTAAAAATGTACTTTTAAAATATAGTGGTGCTTATAAAATATAAAAATAGATACATGTATGTCTTGGGCGGCTATTTGAGGACACTAGACCGCAAAGGTTTAAACCTGCTCTACATGTCGTTATCCTTACATTCTGGTTTGTTTTCTTCTGGTTTTGATTTTCGGTTAGTAATTTTTAGTTTGATTGATTTTGAGTAACAGTTCATGTTGGTTTTACTTTAATACATAAATGTATATACATATATATGTTATATAAAATTCTTACTTCGCAATATTCATCTAAATTATTCTAGTTTTTCAGCTTATTCACTATCTCCCTATTTCTTAATAATATCTCTTATTTATTCGTAGATAATTTCCTTTAAACTTAAAACGCGTATATTAATAATATTCTTATTCAAAATCTTAATCTAAAACTTTTAATCCTTTCATAAATTTTTATCAGATACCAAAACTATAATATTCTTCGAAAAACTACTTTTTATTTTCGAACGTTTTTAAAAAGCCATGTTACTATTCCTATTTCTAATTTTCTTCCACGAATTAACTTCCCGCGCATTTACCGGCGTCGGACTTTTTACATCGAAATTTTTAAGTAAACAGTTATGGAACTGCTTTCCTAATACGTTTCCTTTCCTCACGTATTGGCTGAGTAATCTAGCGCCTTTCACTGAGTGGTTCGTTCCTGAACGTTACATTCCACTCTGTATTTCTACGCAATGCGAATAAAAGCAGCTGTCGGTAGTTCGGAGCATAGATTTGTTTTGTCTTTCCAGTGCTTCAAAAAGTTCCCCGATATTCTGCACGTCATGTTGCATTCACTTTAAGAACTTCGCACGATGTAGCTATCCACTCTCCATGCAGAGACCTTTATAAAATCTCTCATTATAGCCCAGTAAATTCAGACCAAAAAGGGGGTCGATAGCTAAGAAATTCATAATGAGCTAAAATTTTCAGGATTAGCTCCTGGATATGTATAGAATGGATCCTGAAAAGTCTAAAAAAAATTCGATGTCGGCTTCCATCCAAAATGGACGATCAATTGTGGTCGCCAAATAATTGCGCCTTGATGGATGTTTTTCCTCATATTTACGTCAAAAGTGAATATTTTTCGCTTCTAAGGAAACCAATGCAGTCAGCAAGTATGTTAATTTGAATATGAGCTTAGGTTTATAAAATAAAGAAATTATAAATGTACGGTAATACGATTTATTTAAACTGAAATTATTTAAAAAAATAAAAATCCTTTTTTTCCTTTGGAGTTTTCATCTACATTTTCACACACAGGCATTTTTTCAACAAAAAATGCAGATAAGAATAAGAATAAAAGGTAGTGAATGAGGGAATTTCCTACGCATGCGCTTCATACAGACATGGGAGGGAGTTGGAAAGGAATGTGAGTATGCTGAGCATTTTCGCCGATCCCAACCGTTATAGCAAAAATGAGAAACAGCGCATGCGTGGGGACTTTGATTGAAATTCACTTACTAGAAAACATGTATGTACAAGGTTACCAGCTTGACGCTTTTATCATATCAAGCGTGACATTTTCATCCCATCAACATTTTTTTAGTTGATTAGCAAAAATTTCTGTAAATGTAGCTGCAAATATATATTATTCCTTTCCACACTTAATAATAAGAAGAATAATTATCTTATTTTTATTTTTACTTTATATATATATATATATATATATTTTTTTAAACATAAAGTTAAAAATATATTCTTTTAAATCTTGTATGTTCTGCTTCCAAAATAGTATATTTTTAAAGAAACATTATTAAATTATTTTAAGCAGTACATATAAATTTAAATGTAATAGTTTATGATTTTCACAAATTTAATAATGCATTGTTTTTTTACAATTCTATTCTACTGTATGTAATTTTACTAAATATTAAATACATTTTTTATTGAATATTATTACTATGACCTTCCTTTTCAAGTATAACTTCTTGTAACTGTTTTTTTAATTCAGTTATAAGCAATTAAAAGCTATCTATTCAGATAATTATAAACTTCTTTTAATAACAAATTTCGTTTAAGTCACTGGACATAGATGGCAGCACAGCATTATTTTTTTCACTCTTTACGGATGTAAATAATTCAGTTTTCATCTTATTTACATTTTTAATAATAAAATATATTTATTTTAATTTTTTAAATATTTTTATTTTAAGTATCTCTCTTTGCTTTTTGTGTGTGTGGATGTGGGGGGGGGGGGGGGTGATATTATTTGATCCAACATCAATATCATTTATACTTCTTTAGATTTTCTCAGTTAATGATTAACATGATATGATGTTTTTGTCACATTATAATTATGGTGTATAAAAATTAATAAAGAATTTATATGAAACTGTTTTTCGGGATACATTCAAATAAATAGTAGTCTTGTATTATATCGGTTATCTTTCTCTTTTATTTCACTCCATATACAAATTGTACCTTATGTACAGGGATGTAGTGGAGGGGCTACGGGGGTATACGCCGTATACCCTCTGGATTTTTTTAAGGAACACCGTATACCCTCTGTTTCTCAAGAAAGCTATAGTATGTACACTCTAGGGTATACGCTCTGCCTTGAGCGTATACCCTCTGCTTAGAGCGTATACCCTCTGCTTTTTCACGACTACACCACTGCTTATGTAACTCTATTATGTAACATCATACATTTATCAAAAAATAAAAATTACTTTGCAAAGCTATAGATTATTATTAAGGGTTTTTAAATTTAAAATAGAGTTCATTTTAGTTATACTATTATCAAATTAAGTTATAATACACATAAATTAGATAATTAAATATTTATAATTAATACATAAACAATGTTTAGATATTCCAAATAGCTAATTAGATTTAATATTTTGTTTTCAAATTATTTATTGATAGTATATTATTATGTAATTTTCATACAATTTATAAATAATTATAGCATATTTGAATATGAAATAATAGAATATTTAATATAGAACATTTGATAAAGATAAATTATTATATTTTGTAATTTATAATTATCAAATTATTGTTGCTATTATATGTATTAAAAAATTAAATATGTCACTGTAATTTATAGATAATTGGTTTGATAATAACAAATTATTAAAAATATAATGATACAATAATATTAATACTTAGATTAATATTATTATATTAGTAATGTAATCCATATATTCTATCCTATCCATATATTTCAATAAATGAAATTTTACATATCAATATTTCATTGAAAATTAATGATAATTTATGATATTTATTTATAAAATATCTTCTTTAGACAATAAAGAAGATAATACTTATTATGAATTACACCTGTTTTACTTATAATGAAAATATATAATGTTGATAATAAGTAAATACTATAAACATTATAAAAATATAAATAATGATCAAATATTTCAGTAAACCATTTAATGATTAAAACAAATATATATATAGATTTAAATAATACATAACAGCATTTTTTTTTTATTATTCTTTTTTTTTACGAAATATTTGAAAATTAAGTTTATAAAAATAATAATAGTTAATAAAAAAATTACAATTTTATAATTAAGATAGTACTTTAATATTTTATAGTATGTATTATAAAATATCTCTCTATAACATATCTTGTAATATTATAAATTTATTTATCTAATATAGATAATATTTATTATAAATAGTATCTCTTTTTTATTTGTATTGATACAACAATAATATTAATATCTGGTAATATTTAATTACAATACGTTAATAATGATAAAAATAATATTATAAAATATAACATGTCAGTACGCCCTAAAATATTTCAATAAACTATTTAAATATCTTTATGTGAATAAACCAGGAAACAGATTTAAAACAGTATACTATAAATTAATATTGGAGATTTAAGTCGCTAGATTCACAAAAAAGTAAAATATCATAAGAAAATCTCAAGTCCTAAAACACCACTTTAAGTCTAATAATAATAATATTTTTATTGTTGTGGTTGTTAATTACCAGTTTAGATTATCTGTAAATTATATCTAGAAGTAGTTGCGATATTGAGAAAAATGTTAAATTATCAAACATAACAATTTATTATCTAATATAGGTAATATTGTTATTTATTTATAAATCACATTAAAGTTGATGACAGAAAAAAAAAAAGAGTCAAAACTGTTTAAGAAAATATTTTTATCATTTTTGACAGGACTATACGTATATTGTTCAGGTAAATTCATTATAAATATCAAATCAAATACGTTTACGTAAGCTCTACACTGTATCACCGTTTCACAATAACAAGACATTGAAATATTTTCGAACGCCAGAAAGTAATCGCCAATTTAGCACGATGACATAGCAACCCCGGTAACCCTGTACAAGTTTTCTAGTAAGTGAATTTCAATCTAAATCCCCACGCATGCGCAGTTCTAATTTTTGCTATAACGTTTGGGATCGGCAAAAAAGCGTTTGCTGACGCCACCGGCTCTGCTAATAAGAACAAAAGGTAGTGATTGGAGGAATTTCCTACGCATGCGCTCCATAACGGCAATCAGTGGAATCGAGGAGCTGTGGGAATTATTGTATTTGAAGCAACTGATTGAGGAAATGATGAATGGGCATGCTTATTCGAGATCCTTAAGAGCAAATTTTCTCACATACGTAACTCTGTAAGAGAAACTTCTTCAACACTCTCTTCACGAGTCAGATGACAATACCAAAAGCAAAATTCGAGATGTTATTCATGAACTTATGGTGACAAATGGAAGCCGTATTGAAGATTTTCAAGACAACAACTGCATTAAACAGTTGATCAACTCTATTGAAACAGCTGCAGAAAGCAGAGACTTTTCTAGAACTGGCAAGCTGTGGTTACAGTACATGGAACAGATTACACTTATTATTTTCTATATTCAAGCAGATCGAGTTGGGAACTGAGGATTACATTTGTATAGCATTAAATCCATAATGCCTTACTTTCATGCAGCAGGCCACATTTTTTATGCCAAGTGTACCCATTTATATATTCAGCAAATGGAAGAATTGATGGAGAAAATGGAAAGCAATGAATTTAAAAAAATTCGGCCTTCCAGACAATCAAGAGATGATTCTGATTTGAATAAGCTATCCGAATGGCTACTGCTTCAGAATTCTTTCGATAATCAGTGTCCTAAACATTTGTTGATGAATATAGCTAGTGGATTGGTTGCTGATGATAAAACAAACTGTGACAATGCAAAGAAAATTGGTAAAAATTTACTGTCTTCAATCATAGAATGTTCATTTGGGGAAATTAAACTTTAACGGAAAAAGAGATTTATACCAATATCGGCAACAAATAACACATTGATAATAAGGAATTCAACAGTGATATTCAATCGTCTACACTTGTTTACCAGGATTGCTGCTGTACTCAAGTCAAATGAAAATCTACGAGATTACCTCAAATACGAATTGGCTCCTCAACCTCCCTCCCTCTTTGATGAAGTTTCAATGAGGAAGAATGTTAAATCAACTTTAGCTACTATCATTGAAACAACTGAGCCTTGTGTTGAACCTCCACCTACTTGCTCGTTTATTGTAGATGTAGGATTTCTTTTGCATGCATTGGTTTGGAATGAGTCCGACACCTACAGAGATATATGCCTCAAATATGTTAGATTTGTCCAGAAACACTTCTCTCCCTGTGAAGCAGTTGCTTTTGATGGGTACACTTGTGCCTTATCAACCAAAAGTGTGGAGAGGCAAAGAAGGTTGATGTCGAAAATGTCTGCAACTATTGCTTTTGACTAAAACATGGTGGCCACAACCAAACAAGCTGTTTTTTACGGAACTCCAAGAACAAGGCTAGGCTTATTCGAATGGTCATGGGCTACTTCTAGGCCTGTGGAATAACTGCCCTACAGGTGGATGGTGATGCTGATGCACTAATCTGTAGAACAGCAATTAATTCAAGTAAGACCAATTCTAGTCACAGTAGTTGGTACTGACACAGATCTGCTGACCATTCTCATCACACGAGGTAACCCAGGAAAACCACTCTTCTTTCTACGACCTCGCGAACAAAAATACTATAACATATTTAAAATTCAAAAATCACTTGGCCCAATGAAGGATTCCATTCTCTACCTACATGCAGCAGCTGGACAGCAACTGGATGTGATACCAGATCAGCAATTTTTAGGAAGGGGAAATCCTCAGCTTTTAAATTGATAGAAAAAAAACCATGAGCTGCTTTCTTTGACTTCCTTATTCAACAGTCCTCAACTTAAACCCCAAAAGGTAATTGAAATTGGGGAGATATTCATAAAAAACCTTTTTGGGGGAGAGAAAGTTGACTCCCTAGATGAGCTGCGATATATCTGTTACAATAAAGAAGTAACCAAAAATCTCTCATCAAAATTTAACCTGGCCGTTCTTCCACCAACAAGTGCTGTAACTTCGCAGCATTCACTCTGGGTTTATCTTCAAGTCCAACAGTGGCTGGGAAACGACCTAGATCCTACTGAATGGGGATGGTTCATGAAAGAAGGCAGGTTAAACCCATTGCCTTCAACGCTTCCCGCAGCGCCCGAAGATCTTGTGCAGCTTATCTCTTGTGATTGTAAAATAACTGCTGCAAAGGACTGTGGTGAAAAATGTCAGTGCAAGAAGGCAGCTCTCCATTTTTCTAGGTTTTGTACCTCTTGCATAGGAGTAACATGCACAAATTCAGTTCGTGCTATTAACGGATTTGAAGACGACGATAACGGTTACGACGTTGAATGAGTGGCATTCTGGTAATTTTGTTTTAAGTTACCACAAGATTATTAGCTTATTTATTACAAGCATTACTGTAATGTTTTATTGTACTTTTACTTTGGATTTAAATTTTTGTGCCTTGTAATAAATAATTTAAAATTGTTTTTTCTTTTTTTTTCCATCACAGTCCTCTGACAAACATTTCTATATAGAAAAATGGAATATCTGTCATTTTTTAAAACAAAATTTTAAAAATAATCATCACAAATAGGATTACAAACATACAGATGACTTGTCAATAGTTTCTTAAGTACGAGGAAAAACAGGCTAAGGGCAATGAAATTCTATAAATTTGACGACAAATAAATGAATGTACAACTCATTCGTAGCTTTTATTTTGATAAAAACTAGGCACAGGGCTCGACTAATCGACGGCGGCCTGGACAGGCATCTCTTTGCGGGACCCCTACACCTTAAGGTTCTTTTACTAGACCATTAAAAAACCTCGACAGAGAGGTTTTTTTAGCAATTTTATTGGGTTTTTTTAATTTTTGAGGCCTTTTCTGGCACGGGAGCTCGGACCATATGCCCCGTGTGCCCCTGCTTTAGTCAAACCCTATGTATACATTAAAACAAGGTGTCAGTAGAGGTTACAGAATTTTTCAGAAGTAAAAAAATATTGATATATGACTTAAAAATGGAAAAAAAACATTGCACGATGCAAAAATGTCTTAGCGGCCCTCTTTGATTGGCCATTTTGGATAGAAGCACACATGAGAACTTCTGAGACTTTTAAGGGTTTTTTTTACTTGCCATAAAGAGCTAATTCTGAAATTTTCAGCTCATTATGAATTACTTAGCTATCAAACCCTAAATTTACTGGGCTATTATATGGCGATTGTGTTTTCATGTCCATTTTTTATGAATAAAAGTGCTTCGAACATCAACTGGCTACGTTTTTCCTTGGGAAATGACCAAAATAATCACCATTGCCTTGATATATTTACCTCAAACCATCTAATTAATGATGCGACTGCAAAAGAGAAACAATTGTGTTTCCAATTACGTTAGATCTCAGCCACCACCAAATATGTCGACTTAAAAATACTACGACCTTACAGCAGCTGCCAGTCATTAATGAATTCACTACATCGATCTACAGACTTTCACTATTTTGAAGAGAAATTTATTCAACTATTACAGTAAACCGACTAGAATTTAACATATATATATATATATATATATATATATATATAACCTTTGAATAAAAATTTATCTGACAAGTTCATGTAACGATATTAACCAAAATTCTCAATTAAGATGGCATGAGATAATATGCTATGTTAATCATTATATAAAAATATTAAAGTAAAGCTAATCGGTATACTGAACCCACTAAGAAATCTGAAAATATTGAAAAAACAAAACAGTTTAATATTATAATATCGTAAATATTATAAAATAGTTGAATAAAACAAAAGTGGAAAAATTTAGTTTCAAAAAGTGAAGGAGCAATAATTGTCAGAGGAAAAATTTACGAAAAGAATGCAAAAAAGAATGAATATCATAAATATCAAGAATATGAATAACACTTATATTGTGCAATTTTTCATCAGGGCAATATCGCACAAATATAAGTAAAACACAATTGCTTTCTAATTGAGAAAATCATGCATTGCATTGAAGAGCTATTTCTCAAATTTCCCAAACAACTGTGATACCAGATTTTCAAGTAAATCAAAACCGAGAAAAAATACAAAAACAAAACGAAACTGATAAATTTCATTAAATATAAAGAAAATAATTATTAATTGAAAATTGACATAAAAAACATTTACCAACCAATTTCATACAGAAATGATGAACAATGAGACATAAAGCTATCATTCCACCTTAAAACGAGAAGCAAATGGAATCATAGCAAAGTTGCAGTTTGCAGTTAATTCAACCAATATACGCGCGCGTGTGTGTATTAAAGAGTTTAGAAAACAGCCTTATGTATCTTTATCAATTATTCAGTATTCATATTCTCTCGTTCCCAAATGGGCAAGATTTAATAAAAATGTGTCATTGGTTTTAGGTATGCGCTCACTCGATAGAAATATAAAATCGTCAAATTGGACTAGTCATTGTAATGTTTATACAACAGAATCTATAACAATTTCCTCTGTCAGTTTTACTTTCCATACAGAATTTAATATTTCTAAAATTCGTTAACAAAACGTGTTATTTATAAAATTCAAAATATAAAGTTTTTCAAATGACAATTATAGAACATTATGGTCATAAATCTATCAAACTAAAGAAAAGTAACTTAAATTGGAAATATGAAACAATCAAAAAACAGGAAACACTTTAACTGCTCACAGATTTACTGAAATAAGTCTCTCATTTAGTACTTATTTATCAGTAGTTGACATTTGTTTGACAGTTTGAAAAAAGTATTTTTAAATTGTTGAAAAATTGTTCATATTTTAGCATAAATCTGAATATTTAGTTGAGAAATTACTGTTTTTCTAATCGCTGTTTCTCTATAATTTATTGGTCTTTATTTTCCCTATCCATATGTTAAACTTACTATCTCAAAAACAAATCACTCACGTGAGAAAATATATTAAAATAATCAAAGAAGGTATTTATTTTAAACTTATTTTTAAATTTAGATTAATCTTTTGTGAAACTATTAAGTTAAATTGAAAAGTAATCCCTGGAGTCAATTTGACATTCGAAATTTTTTGTAAGATCTAAGAAGTTAATTAACTGGGAAGAAGGAAAAGTTTATTTTTTTATTGTAAACAATAATACCCATGGGGTTTTTAATGTATTTATAAGAGTTTAAAAATTTTTAATGCTACTAGCAGAAAAATATTCTTTTGCAAAAAACAAAAATATATATTCTATCATTTTCACTTAAGTGCTTTGAAGAAATAGATAAAAGAAATTCTAGTACTTTTAAAAATAAATTGCATTCATAGAAAAAAAAATTACCTAAGAAATCAAGAAAATGACTTTTAAAATCCTGCAGGAATTAAAATAGAATTTAAAGAAAACTATATTAAATTAAAACTTCATAATAAAAATCTTTAAATTATCGCTCAAAATCTCTCTAATACCTTTCACTTGGGTTTTCTCGGTTATACGTTGGTTGCTTCAGGTTAATCAACGTTTTTTCAAAGTTTTTTGTGAAATAATTCAAAACACCCCTCAAATATGTGGCAATTTCTTTTTTTTATGAGACTACAATTTCGATATTTAGCCTTATACTTATTTTTTTCTGATTTAAATTTTACTATTATTATTAATCGTATTTAATTTCCAATAGTATCAGTTCCGAAAAAGTTTTATTGTACAGAATAAATTCTGTACTGTCGTTTCCGCCCGCGTATATCTTCCTTTAATGTACAAAGAAAAGAAAAGCACATAGAGAGTTATGTCGTTTATTTACAAAGAAATAATGTAATAAAATTATAGGTTACAACTCAACTGTTTTCCGAAAATTAATTTCAATGTATATACTTTTTAAAAATACATTTCAAGAAATATGCCATCCAACTTCGAATAAGAGAATCCAAAACTACGGTTAATATCTTTATTTAATGTATAAAGGAAAACAAAACACATACATGGTTATGATGTTTATTTATAAAAAAGGGTATAACAAAATTCATATGACACAACTCATATATTTTTCGAAAATTAACTTCAATGTATATACATTTTCTTTTAATAAATTTCAAAAAATGTGAGTTGTAATCCATTTTTTTAAACGAAACTTCAAATATGAGTATCCAAAATAACGGCATATATCTTTGTATAATGTATAAAGGAAAATAAAACACATACATGATTATGTTGGTTACAAAGAAAAAGTGTAACAAAATTCATAGGTTACAAATCATATACTTTTCAAAAATTAACTTCAATGTATATATATTTTTTAATAACTTTCGAAGAATATGACTTGTAATAAATATTTTAAACAGAACTTCAAATATGAGAATCCAAAATTACGGCTCATTCTACCAAATACTGTCCGCGTTACAGTCTGTTTTGAAATGATTAAAAAGGAATTTATCATTAAGAGTTCCAAATTTTACACCTACCTAACACTATACTACTTAACCGAATGACACCCCGTTTGATATCCGAAGGTAAGGTTTACCGAAAAATCCAAATATGTCAAAATTAAGTGTTAGTTTTGTAAGTTTCAAAGTTTGTTACTAATTTTATAGATAGACGACTTTCTAAAAGAAAAAATAAGTATAGAATTAATAGTAGATATTAATATTAATCGAATGGTATCAGACAAATATTTTTTAACGATTTGCCGCAGAATTAGTAGGGCTTGTTCTCTCTCTCTCTCTCTATACCTCTCTATACCTCTTTGTCTTTCTCTGTCTTTCTTTCTCCGTCTGTCTGTCTCTGTCTCTGTCCCTCACTTTATAAGACTTTATGAGAGCTGTATATTACATGTGTTTATATCATCATCACATTTTTTTTTATTTCCATATTAGTCTTACGATAATGCAATATTTTCAATTTATCACACAGAAATTTAAAAAATATATATATTTATTTTACATCTCATACAGAGATTTAAAACTTATTAAAGTATTATTAATGATAACTATAGAAAATTTTAGCTTTATGTGTGTGTCCATAAAATTAAATCTGTACTTATTCGGCAAAATATAAATAACAAGTAGTTTACTCAACGTCGTTAGTGAGATCGGACAGAAATAATGATAAATCTTTGTTTTCAGTCTTAGACCATATAAATTACCTGAACTAAAGTTGCGTAAACTCATAATTAACCTCAGTACTATCAAACGCTTTCTATTGAGTAATTCTTGAAAAATCACAAACAGCCACGCTATTGGACAGAGTCCAATTTTCCAACAGAGTCTTATTAGCTAAAAACTTTCAATACAAATAAGCTTCCTAATTAGACAAACTATCTGAATGTTTACCTAATATTTTTTTTCATAAGTCACTTACACTAGAAAGTGCAAAGGGTATACTTAAAATCATCCATTTCAAATTTGTATGTTAACAAATATTTTTGCACACTCACTCAAGATTTCTCTTTTTATTATCAGTAATTTGTTTTAAATACTTTTTCCTTTTCTTTAAGTAACAAACAAAATAATTTAATCAATATGTTTAAAAATACGCGAAACAACACTCTCGTTAAGTCTAACAGAAGAAACAAGACATACTCAATTTACTGCTCGTTCCACATTTTTTACGGACCGAGACACATAGTAATTAATCCATATTTATAAAAGTAAATTAATATAGAGGTGCATAAAAGGTATTTCAGACCTTCACAATTTTTAATTAAGGAGAAGACGAAATTGGTCGTATACATTTATTAATCTTCAATAGTTATCAACCATTATTCCAAATTAATTAGATTTGACCTATATGATAACAAATTTTAAAAATGAAACGTTTTTGCTTTGAGAAAAAACTGAATTAATAAATAAAGCCTATTTGTTTTTCTTTCGATAATGGAAATTCTGCATTGTTACATTATTAAGTTTTTAACTTATTATGTAGCTAATATTACTTTTTAGGATTGAAGGTTTGTCGCGGAAAAAAGGGGCACTAAAAATGTTTACACATCTATTTCCAAACAACAAGCTTCGTTGTATGTCTCTACAACATTTGCTATAGAAATCTACCGCGAAGTTCATTGTTTGGAAATAGTGGTGTTAAAAGTGTTTGCTAAAAATTTTCTTCCGCGATAAATGATCTACCCTACTAATAATACGAACTTCGTTGCATTGCTTTGATATACTACTTATGTTAACTTATTGTTTTAATTACTCTTTTTTATCATATTTTATTTTTGTTGCGACCCGCCTAACATCGCAAATATATGTTTGCGGCCCACAATAACAAAAGGTTGAGTATGGCTGGTATAAACCTATAAACCAGTGGTTCCTAACCATTTATTGGCCACGCCACGCCAAAACATATAAAAAGTCACTATGCCCCCCCCTCCCCCCGTCACACACAATTAAAATTATCTCTCTTTTTATTTAAAAAGTGAACTCTATTCACACGGTGAAAGCGGCATGGAGCCTGATCAATAACTATTAATTTCACATTTTTTAACTTATCAAAGATGTGAGGTGAATCTTCTGTTATAAACGTGTTTTTTGATATAATTATATAAATGCAACGAGACTATACATCTTCGCCTTTGTGCCAAAATGAGTTTTGTGTTACTTTTCCAAATTACCTCAATGTTAAAAAAAAGGGTTATACGGTCTGCATTTTTGTCTTCACAAAATATCTTGAAGAAAAACTTTTAGCGTTAAAATTGATAACATTCATAGATTTTATAATTCGTTTTTGTAATTTATTAAGATTTCATTGAAAGTTTTGGATACTAAATATTGTTTTTATGCCTAACACAATGCACAAGAAGCATTTCAAGATTCCTTTTTTATCAATTTTGAGTAGCAATTATTCCCCATCACAACACATTTTCTCTATTTCCCTTTCCAAATACCATTAATTGTCTTTCATGTATTCACAAATTTTGAAGTTTAAAATGTATAATGTCATCATATAAATTTATTTGGTGTGTAGGATGCCTGTACTAGAACCATAGTAATTTACAACCTAACCATTTCTAATGCTACTTAAGATTTACAAATTTTATAAAGTTTGTAACGTTGGGAACCACTGCTATAAACCAATAATACACACCACACTTCATAATATTACATTACATTCTGATCACAAAAGTTTAAATTGGTCATCAATTCAAAAATCTTAAAAATATATTTTCCCCTAATAAATGAAATTTTAGATAAAATATTTTTATAAAAATAAGTCAGAAATGAATTTAAAGATATATTAGGAAATATTCTTTTTGAAAGAAAATAAATAAAAATACTACCTGAAGGGCAACAGTTCTCTTCCTTTTTTTCTCTCTTTATTTTATGAGCTAGCACTGAAATTTAAAATGTTTTTCGTGTAATTCTCAGAATAGTTCTAAAGAAAAAAATACTAAAATATTTCATTAACGTAAGTATGAGACTAAAAGTAATTGCAGCATGTAAAGAAAAAGAAAATCTACTGTCAGGTACTGTTTTAAAATGAAAAAAATATACAAGAATTCCGGTAAACGCATACAGTCTACAAATAAAGACTGCAGGAAAGACATATGTAGAGAAATTTCATTCTTTTAAAGAGGTATAAAAGATTTTTGTGATTTTCTGAAAATTACCAAAATAAGAAATTTTATTTTTTTTTTCAGAATTTCATATGTTTCAGCATGAAGACTTATCATTCCTGATATATTAAAGAAAGGTGAAATCTATAATTATGTATTATTTTATATTTTTAAGCAAAGATTAGAAAAACAGATAATACTTTCAAACAAAAAGTTAGTTTCTTAACATAAAATAAAGAATTCTTCAAATCTACTACTTATTGTTTTGAAAAAAGAAGTTTTCATTACTTTTTCTTGATTTGTAATTTTATTTTAGGTATTACAGACACGTTTTAAACTGAAAAAAATATTTTTTTGTTGTATTATAATTTTTAAAAATGTATTTTAAAATATTCTAAATAACAGATGCAGCTTTCCACAACTTTTATTATTTTGAAATTTACAAAAGGAACAATATCATCATGGTTCAGTTTAATAATTATCGTAATTATACCATCCTTAATCCCATTAATTATTCAACAGCAATTTCGATTCTTCGCAAGCTAATTATCGATGAGTCTTTTCATTACGAAATATGAAATTACCGAATAACGTAGTAATTTCTGATTAAGAAGAAAATGGGTAGCTTAGTAATTTTTTCAACCTATTGTTTGATTTGCAAAATGAAATTTAAAAAGTTTCTGCTGAAATCATAAAACAAAATTCTTTTTTCTACTTCATGTTAAATGTTTATGATTTACAAAATGAAATTTTATAAAAATTCTGCTGAAATCATAAAAAAATTCTTTTTTCTACTGCATGTTAAATCTTTACAAATACGTCATACATGTTGCATTATGAAAATAAATATCCTTATAAAAATTTAACAATTTTTCATTTCTACAGCATAAAACTATACATTTTCTTAATTTTTATGTGGTTTGTGTGTTTTCTTGTCTTAAAGTTGCCAATTTATTATTTATGCATATTATGATATAAAATACATTTGTATTTTTTTTTTTTTTTTTTTTTTTTTTTTTTTTTTTTTTTTTTAAGATAGCTTTTAATAAACAGAAGCATTTCGACAGAAAATTTTATTCGTTGTGATAATCTTTACTTTATTTCTTGTTTATAGATTATGTGTGTACATCACGTTAATTCCTTCATTCTTATTTGAAATATCAACGAATTTGAGAATTATTAAGATCTTGTAAGTAAGAGAGTGAAATAAAAATAAAAGATTAAATTCGTTTTGCTGCAAAACCATTTCCCAGCCGCAAATCATATCAATTTTCAAGGGCAGTTGGAAGGTCTTATACATACCATGATAAATTAATGTATCTTTTCACAGAAACTACCGAAGATATTTTCTTGAAATGTTTTATGTTATATAATATGAATAATTTCTAAGAAAGCAAAGACAACTATATAAACTGATATTCTTTAGTTATTTTTTAAAAAATCCGGAATAAAAAAAATATTTTTTAATAACAAAAAACGTGGATTTTTCAAAGAAAAACATTGTTATAAAATATTTTTACATATTTTTTTTTAACAAAAGTTCACTTCAGATTGATCAGGGATATGTGTAAAATATTCAGACAAGATTACAAAGAATAATATGTAATACAGTTTGTATAAAAAAAGTATACATCGAAGTTCAGAAGAGAAAATTCAGTTTAAAGCTTATGTATGAAATTTTTATGTACAACGTAAATAAATTAAATTACATAAAAATTTTAAAACTGTTTGTCATAGAAACAAAAGTATTATACCATTCGAAAGGGGGAAAACGAAGGATTCAAAATATTGGAAAATAAAAATACGACTTTTTTCGCAAATTTGCTTTCCAACTGCCCTTAATACATATTTTCTGCTACGTTACAAACTTTATACTTTCAAAAGTAACAAAATAATGGTCATTTTTTGCTGTTAATCTAGCATGTTTGTCCGTAAACGACAATTGTATATTGTGGGACTATTTTACAGATATTGATTCCATTTCTACAAAACAAAATAGTTTTTTTACTAAAAACACAGTATTTAATCATTTTCTGCTTTAAAAAATATGTATTCATTTAATAAAATTACAAATATACCCTAAATGTGTCAAAACTATGGGAATCGCGTCTCATTTACGCACAATCACTTTACATTATATTTTCGTAAACATGCTTGCTAAATTACGACACATTTCTCTGCTTCTGCTGTGTAGTACATTACATGCCTGATTGATAACTAAATTTCTAATATCACTCCGCTCCATTCAATATTATCTAACCTCTACACACTGCAAATTCTCAAACACAAAAATAAACATATTTTACAACACTTTTTGTCACCAAATTAACAACACATTGTAAACACCGCACAATTTAGAACACTATAAAACAACACATGTAAAACACTTTCAAAACTCTTTCTACATGGTGACTTTAAAATAACACACACATACACACACACACTTAAAACATACTATTTATTAAACATTTATAAACACAATCCAAAATGATTTTAGTTAGAAGTGTTAATTATTATGTTCAGTTAGCGTTGCAAAAGAGTTTCACGAATTTGCAGTGAATGTAACTCATAAGATAAATACATATAAGCTGATTTTACTTCGTAGAATAACCCTAATCCTAATATAAGGATTACTTTTTAAAACTTCACCTACGTATGGAAAATAACTTCCCCATGCGGAAACTAAGGCAACTGAATATTGTAGATATTCTTTGTCGGAAAGCAAATCGACTTATAAAAGAGAGTTAAATTTTTCCGGGGACCATGGAGATTTCAATAGTTCTCAAAGTTCTGAGAGGAACATGCCGAAATAATCGGATTAAATATGGTGCCCATATATAGAGAATATTTGATTAGTGAACTTCGATGAGGGGATCCTTATGCAATCTGAAAATATAAAGTAGCTAGTTCAGGAAGTGAGAAAACAGTTATGAAATCTTTCACATATGATCATAATTATTATATCTGTCTCTGTATTTAGAAGTCAAAGTGCGTGTGTATGTTCCTTATAGAAAACTGAAACTTTTACGAATTTGCACGAAATTCCATATACATACGTTTATAACCCGACAAAAATTACTGACTTTTTAAATTTCCAGATCACTTTTTACCCCTATTTTATACCAAATGGCATAGTTTAATTTCATACAAATCTATTTCCTAAATGGCAGAACCACCCGGCGAGACTTCTGTGTAAATTAAATAAAAATGCAATAATACGTCAATCACAATAACAGATTTCTGTTATTCGCACCTGTAAATCGTTAAAAAGAATCAGAAAATTTGTATATATTTCTTTGACATAATCATAGTTAAAATATCTCAGCTTCATTAATGAGAATAGGCATTATCTTTGGTGCATTTAACAGAAATAAAATATTTCCCGGACAATACGGTCAAAATATTAAAAAGAATTCAACCAAATGGCATCTTGTGAAATTCTATAATACATGGCATTATTTTAAAATGAAAACTTAAATTTGCATTAAATTAACTCTATAATGATTACATGAAAATAAAGTTCTTTTCTAGGGGCTTTCAGTCGTGACATCAGTCATAAAGGATTTTTTTAAGAGAAAGAACGGACTCTAAAAAAAAAGTTGCTGTGTTTCATTTCCTATTTAATATAAATTGTAGAAAATGTTACCACCGTATCTACCGTATTAAAACCCTTAGCTATAACGCATAACAATGAGATATTGCTGTAGTATATAAACGAACTTAGAAATAAAATATAGCAACCGTTTGTTTAGTGTCAGTTTGACATCAAACTAAAAGCGTCTTATAGAAAATGATGTCACATTGAAGAGATTTTTTTAATGTTTTTTTTAAATAAAATTCTGTATTGTACTAGGTGCTTTTACCTTCAAATGCATTTAGTTTACCTTACTGCGTCATTTTAACCCACTTAAAATAAACTTTAAATTTTATTTACAAAAAAGGCTGATTACCTGTTCAGAATGACGTCAATTTTGTATAATGGAAGGAAAATACAACGAGTTAATCTGAATTTTTATTGGCCTTAAAAATACAGTCAATACGCAGTTTCTTTTTGTAGCAACAAAAGTGTTCAATAGTAATGTTACTCGTACTTACTAATATGACAAAACTTGTGCCATGCGTCTCGGACTGTAAAAAAATTTCTTTCTGAAAATAATAACTCTCAAATAAAGCGTTCAGCACGCAGTTCAGATGACAATCCTACACTGTTAAAACACTATTCTTAAAAGTAAGTAAATTGTACTAATTATTGAGCACTTCCCGATCTTAAAATAGCTCCGAGTACTTAACTCTTAAATTTGAAAAACGCATGTACTCATTTTTTCGAGTACATACAGGGACTCGAATATAAGCATGTATAGAAACACACATACACTTTAAGAAACAAAAAGCGAAATTACAGGGAAACGACAAATCACCATTTTTAATTACGAAGAACTACAATTTTTGGAGTTAAGAACAACGAATTTACTACTTTAATTCTTGTGTGTGAGCCGTCCCGGGATTTGAACCCGAGTCCTCTAGGTGCGAGATCAGTATTGTACTGACTGTGAGTAAGCGCAGCTGCCAGCTGCTTCCAAATGACACCTTTTATGAATCAGCGACGGAAGATCGCTAACAGCAGAGATGAATTTTCCCTTTCTTAAATATTCTAATTTCTAATAAAACAATTTTTAAACTAAATTTTCTTCTTTAACATTTCTAATGAAAATTTAAATAAATTTGAAAAATGTGTATTATAAATTAAAAATTATAACAAAGATAGGCATATCTTTAAATAAAAGCTTGGAAATCCCTACTGTCAATTCTGTATAAGAAAAGGTTTATCAGAAAACTCATATTTTTGAGCACATGGGATTTAAACATGAATATTAAGACTTTAAAATACAAAATATATGTATTCATTTCTGCATACATTTATAAATCACGTATAAGTATACACAACTTCAAAATATCATCTGCTAGTTTCTGAATTAACTGTACTTAAAAAATCGAGTACAAAGTAATTTTCATTTTTAAGTAGATTAATGCTCCTTTTTGAAGCAATTGTACTTAAAAAATATGAGTACATAGAAATTCTCATATTTAAGTAGATTATTTTTAACAATGTACTTCTTTTTGAAACAAATGTACTTAAAAAATACGAGTACACGGAAGTTCTCATTTTTAAGTAAATTATTTTTGAGAGCGTATTAAAAACATGTGGTATATTATGAAAAGAAAATATATTTAAGTTCCAGCCAGCGTTGCCACCCTGCTACTTTTTTTAAAATTCAGATTGCTTGAATTCCACGACTTTTTAAAATTGTATAATTCTCCTTATTTTCGCATTATTTACTGATTCCAGTCAAAACAGGAAGTAAGAACTATCTGTGAAAAGCATTGGAAGCCATCGATCCAAGTAAGCACAAAGATCTTTGTAATTCTAAGTCTGACGATATCAAAGGGATCATTAAGGCAAAAGAAGGAACACAAGATATTAGTTTAGTATTTTATAAAAATATTCTGAACTTTTTTCTCACACAGAACGTGATCACTTTTTCTTTCAACAGTATTTGCAAAAATAAAATCTCTCTATTAAAAAAAAAAAAAAAAAAAAAAAAAGAAATGTAACTAACGCTGTCACCGCCGCAGTAAATGAATATTTTGTGACCTGCGGGTCTTTTTTCGCTAATATTAAGAAAACTACTGCACACTTGTTGTTGTTGTTGTTGTTTTTATGTCGGCCAATTATCAGCACGTGGGATATAGGCCCTAAGGGGGGAGTGCCTTCCGTGGAGGTCTTTCTAAGGGAACCTAACCCGTATTAACGCTTGGAGAACCAAGGTTCGAAGAAAACCACGAAAACTCCGAACGATTAGGCCGACGGGCGCGATTGGGATCGAGCCCAGAACCTCCCGTCTACCAGCTTCGAGAGCAGAACCTCTCGGCCACTGGTGGGGCAACTACTGCACACAACTTTCAAATTAGAATTAAATGATTACGTGTTAAAAGCAGGAAAAAATTGAAAATTACGTCATAAAAACAATATTTACATGTGAATACTAAAAGAAAAAGAAAATTTTTATATAATGAATACATTAATATGCATTAAAGGCCGTAAATGAAGAAAATTAAGTCCTATTTAAAATGTCCGAATAATAATATTGCCAAACGGTTTAAATTTAAAAATAGATTTACTCGAGAAATTCATTTCACATTTCTAGATGAGCTTTTAAACTATTGTTGTTAGTTCTAAGGCAGAGAAAATAAAAGTATTGTGTAGTCATTTTGTGATTATTTTTGTCCGTGTATTTTAGATATGTTTATGGATCTTTAAATAGAAGGAAAATTGCACCAAGTTAAGAATTTTAAAAAGGAATTATTCGCATTCCATTGCTCGTCGGTAAAATTAGACGCTAATTTCATACTTTTTACCAAGAGTAGTAATACTAAAACGTCTGACAGTACGGCCAAAATCCGATTTCCTGATTGATAACTAAGTTTTTTTAATTAGTTTTGGAAATTACATTCTACGTTACCTTAGTTCTAAGTGTAAAAGAAAAGTTAAATAACTCCAAAACGGTTGGTGATAATATTCATTTCCTAATAAAAATGTCGCTTTGTAAATTTCCCCTACATATAGAAAATAACATCACTTATGAGGAAACTAAAAACAAATTACTCTTATAGATATGCTTTGCCGGTAACAAAATCAGTTTATAGAAACATTTTCCATTTTTAGAGAGATCATACAGAAGGGCAATTTCATTGCATCAGGCTAACAGTCATAGAGGAAAAACAGACTTTATCTTATTTTTAAAATAGTAATCAGTTAATTTAAAGATGGCTACAATTAATACATGATATTGTAAGATAAATTAATATTGTTATTATGAATAAATTATTTAATGTGAATAATTATGATTAAAAAAGTGGTATTGTAACAGATAAACAGGGATTAACATGCTTTTCAGACACGTTAATGTTCATCTATATTATTTATAAAATAATATACAGTTTATTATAACAAAAATGTATTTTCATTCAAAGGATGTTCAGAAACATTCGACTTCAACCAAATTCGACTGTTGCCACACCATAGTTATGAAAAATATGTAATCTTGCCTGTAACAGACTAACATCCAATATGTAACCGACAAACAAATAAGCACATGCCGTATATACTCGCGTATAGGTCGACTCGCGTATAAGTCGACCCCCTAAATTTCGAATGCAAATTCTGCAAAAAATCAAAAACCCGCGTATAAGTCGACCCCCTAACTTTTACTTCAATTTTGTGCAAAATCAAACCAAATATTTCACTTGCTTATGTGAAAAAGTAGTAAGTAAATAAAAATAAATCATTGAAATTTTTTTTATGATAAATTATTATTATTTGTATATTTTCTCTGGTATTTTATTATTCATACACATAAAAAGTCAGAATATTTGCAGTATTCGAAGTTTTATTTTTTATTTTTTAATTGACTGGCGTATAAGTCGACCCCCCAAATTTGCTTGCCAAAAATTGCCAGAAAATCCTCGACTTATACGGGAGTATATACGGTAAAAAGAAGCCAAGCTGATTATAATGGATTTTATTGATTTTGGCTATTCAACCTTTTATAAAATACATTACAAATATAAAAAATATAGGTTTAATACCATCAGAAAATATGTGTGTTACCTATTTGATGTTAAAAGAAAGAGTACTGAAGATGGTAACATTGGCTTGGTATTGCCCAGAAGAGGTTGGACCTTTAAGCTCTGCTGAGGGCATACCGATATAACAGGATTAAATATGCTATCTGTAAATGCAGGATATGTGATGCAAACTTCCTTACAACCAAGTTGAAGCAACTCACAGTTGCAAAACAATTTGTTAGTGAAGTGACAAGTATGCTATGAAATTTTTCATTGAGAATTACGTTTATTGTGATTCTGATAAAATAGCAGAATTTTAAGAAATCTTTAAAAGTAACTTTAGTTATAATTTTTACTTCGCAATTATCTGTTTTAACTTTTAATATTCAAATAAATATTGCGATGTTTTAATTGATTTTTTAATCATCTTACTTCTTTAAAAATGTTTGAATCTTTTAAACAAATAATTTTGTTATAGTGGTTAGTTTACTGACATCGATAAAAAATCTTTCACTGTGTACGCATAAATGTAAAAAAAAATTTAATTGGAAACGAAAAATAATATATAGATCATAAGTCAGTTCTCGAATAAACAAAATAATTTTTAAATATTCTAAGTAAATAAATTAAAGGGCTGCTACGGCTTTAAATTTAATAACACACATATAATAAAACGGTTCACTTAAAGGATAATATTATACACAAAAGATAAAAACTTTCAAAACATTAAAATAAAATTTTTAAAATCTTTTATTCTAGATATCGGAGAGAAAATATTTATAAAAGTATGATAAAAAGAAAATTTGAAACAGGATTTAAAAACAAATAAAGCAGATATAAAGTATAATAAACAATCGACAGCTCTTGCAAGATTTCGTTCTAAAAATGATATTATAGCAATAGATTATTTGGCCATGTACTTATCGTAAAAAAGCATAATTAGATAATCCCTGTAAATTGAAGATGTTTGTAATGAAGGAGTTCCTCACAATATACATAAGTTACGGTTAAATATTTTGAAACAACATTTAACTCAAGGTTAAAGAAGTCTCACACAGTCATTGCCATTAATAATCTGGTTACTTCATGTTGTTCTCCCTTGAAAATGAATAGTTAAATTACATCTGTATACACTATGACGCAAAAGTTTAGACAATGACGTCATTCAGCTTTAAAATGTAGAATTATGACGTCAGAATTACAAAAACCTGTAAATATATTCAAAAACTGATTTAAAATGCTATGTACAAAAGACAGTCGTTTTATTTGCTATAATACTAATTTTTTTCATAAAAATTCAAATGTGCTTGTCGCAAAAGTTTAGACACTATTCTAAATTTCTTTGAATATTCGCTGGCATATGCAAATTTAGAATCGATGATGTCACAAATTTGGAGTACTTAAGTTCTGCAAACGATTGCGCTTCATAGTCGACATGCCGAGAGCTAAAGAAATTCAAGTGAATGAGGTTTCAAGGATTTGGCAGTTGAAAGGTGAAGGGAAGAGCGTTTCTGAAATTTCTGCTATTATTAATAGGTCAAAAAAATCTATTTATCGAGTTTTATCGAGTGGTTCCGAATATAAAGCAAAATGTCGGTCTGGGAGGCCACGTGTGACAAATGTACGAGAGGATCGCCTGATACAAAGACTAGCGAGTACTCAACAAATGAGCGTACGTGGAGTTCAAAGCTCATCGGGACTCTCTGTATCAAAGGATACGATTCGCAGACGAATTTTGAAAAAAGGAACAATCGTTTATAGCAAAATGCAGAAGAAACCAGCTCTGAAACCACATCATAAGTTACAAAGACTTATGTGGGCTCGAAAGCATATGTCATATGGAGAGAAATGGCAGTCAGTCATATTTAGCGATGAAAAAAGTGGAATCTGGATGGTCCAGATGGTTGTTTATCGTATTGGCATGACTTGCGGAAGGAACCTCGACGTTTTTTTAGTCGCAGACAAGGAGGGGGCTCGGTGATGGTTTGGGCAGCCTTTTGCTATAATGGACAAGTATCTCTGACCTTCACCAGTGGTCGTCAAACTTCACAGCATTATACACAGACATTAGAAGAAAACCTACTGCCATTTTCTGAGCTTCTAGGGGGTCCTCAGTGGGAATTTCAGCAAGACAATGCTTCAATTCACACCGCAAAACATTCAAAATCTTGGTTTAATTCCCATAATATAAGAGTTCTCGACTGGCCAGCATGTAGCCCAGATCTTAACCCTATAGAAAACCTTTGGAGCATCATGTGTCGCAAAGTTTATAGCAACGCTAGACAATACTCTTCTGAAAAGGAACTTAAGACATCTATTGAGAATGCATGGTATGATATCGATCCACAAACTATGCAAGATTTAGTTTCTTCCATGCAATCTCGTGCATATGACGTAATACATAAGCATGGATGTGCAACCAGGTTTTAAAAATTGTTTATTTCGATTTTATTTAATTTGTGTCTAAACTTTTGAGACAGCAGTTTATTTTTGTTACCATTTAATTTATTGCAATATGCACAATTCCACTTTTCTTTGTTATAAATATTGTTTATATGTACAGCACATTAATTTCAAGCAGTGATTTGAAAATTGAATAAATATTTTTCAAAGTATGTAAGAATTTCTTCATTGTCTAAACTTTTGCGTCATAGTGTAGATAGTGCTATGATGGTGGCAGGTTCAACATAGTATGTTTATTTTTTACTTTTACAGCCTAGAAATTTTTGTTTCTCTTAATACTGAAGTATGACCCTGTTATGGTCGCAGAGTAGTTGAAAATTGTCGGTTTTTAGACTTTAAAATTTTTATTTTAATGTTTTGAAAGTTTTTACCTTTTGTGTATAATATACTAATATACATTTTTAAGTAAACCTTTTATTATATATGTATTCTAAGTAAGATTTTTTTTTCTTTTAAGCATTGCATTTTATCGCACAAAAACTGCCGCTGAAAACAAAAGCACTAACATATAAGAAACTCAAAGAACGTGTAATAATATTTTCTTAAAATGGCTTTCATTCATTAATGGATACTTCAGAGCTAGAAAAATTTAAAGTGTTTTTTTTTTTAAATATAATGCTTTAGATCTGTGATTTTTCCAATACTCTTAAAAAACAGTTTGGCAGAAAACACAGAAATACATATATTTGGCATACAATGCACAGTAAAAAAATTGTGGAAAAGTGCTGTAACATATAAGGGATGTTTATGAAAAATAAATATAACCTTGTCGTTGCTGAGCATTATCGAAATTTCCCATTATGTTCAAAAACCATTTAGAGAAGGACCAATCATCAACCCTAGATGAGATAGGATTATAAGTCTTACACACATATTTCAGCAATAAAAAAGGTTTTTTCCACAGATAAATTTCCGAAAAATGTTTCTGTTAATTTTGGAAATTTATTGCTTTTTTGAGTTTACTGATTGGGTCTTCCCCTTCTGGTTTCTTAATATAACGGAAGCATTTCCTGAATAGTAAATATCTTTGATGTTAAATTTCGTAAACAATTTTTTCCCAGTTGAGAAACTTTTACGAATTTAAACTGGGTTTTTAAATAATGCTTTAATGAATTTGATGTAGTTTTTTTTCAGAGGCATTTTTTAATATTGGATTTATGATAATTTTCACGAAATTAATTATTTCATCAAAATTTGTATTAGCAAATTTTGAAAGAGTTTATTTAAATTTCTTAACTACTTGATCAAGTCAAAATACCAACAGTCTGATATTTTAATGCATATTGATGCGTAAACAGCTTACTTGACTGGTAATATTAGAAATTGTTCGGGAGACCAATTGTGAACATATAATAAGGTAATTAAGAACTTCACTTTCTACTGCTTAGAAGGTTTTACGATTATTTATGTATGGCAAAACCAGCGGCTTTGATCGCGGAATAGTTGAAATACGACAAGTAGTATTTGTATGTCTAATTTTTATTAGAAGAAATTATACTTTGAGGAATAATTCAAAAATTACTAAATACGCCACAGTTTGACTAAACTTCATTATTATACTGCATTAAGCGGAAATGAGACTTAAATTAATAAGAAGAACTAAAACTAATACTAATAAATGAATAATAATTTAGAAAGTATTTTGAAGCTTTTATGCTTATTTCATATAATCATTTCAGTATTCATTTGAAGCTTTGAATTTTTTAGAAACCGTTCTTAGTACGCATTTACATCTTAAAATTAACCATCATATCGAATTACAAGCTTCTTGTCCAACGGACTACCACCTCTCTGGTGGTAGTGGCACTAACATAAATTGCCAATGTTGAAACAGAGACTGTGACCATTAATTTTCAATATTAATTTTGAAATCGGTTTAGTATTTCCTAACATTCCATAGAAAACGTAATTTAAAAAGATTTTAAAGGTTTTTTTTAGAACGTTTACTGTTCTTGCAAACTTCAGGTGATAGTAGCCTCGGGATAAAATATAACCTGTGTAGGACCAGAAACTGTTACCATTGATTCGCAACCATTACTTTTGTAATCGGTTTATTATTTTCTGAGATTGCATAGAAATCGTAATTTCGGACATTTTTAGAACGCTTTTAAATTTCGAACCATTTTAAATTTCGAATTTATTTCCGACTGTAGTTAGAGGGCATTTATATTTTATAAGCAACTGCCATGCCATATTTAAAGTTTCTATCCTCTTCAGTATCACAGAAATCGCAATTTAGAAAGTTTTTAGCTCTTGCAACCCTCTGGTGGTAGTGGCACCGACATAAAATATAGCTTATACTTGAGGGGGTTCTATTACCACTAATTTGCAACGACTACTTTTGAACTCGGTTTAGTATTTCACAAGACTGCATAAAAATAGTAATTTAGAACGTGTCTAGAACGCTTTTCGCTCACTTGATCCTTTTAAATGAGGAATTTTCTTTCGACGGTCTTAGCACCATTCATTCATTAGGTTCATTTGCATCTTTTGAGTAATTACATGCCAAAATCTTAGAACAATCAGAATCACAAAAATCGCAATTCAGAACATTTTTTTGACCCTGAAACCCCGAGGTGGCAGTGACAACAACATAAAATATAGCCCATGTTGGAGCAGGGACAGTCACCATCAATTTGACACCATTACTTTTGAAATCGGTTTGATATTTTCTGAGATTGCGTAGAAATCGCAATTTAGAAAGTTTATAGAACGCTTTTCACGCATTTTCATCGTTTTAATAATTTCGAATTTTTTAGAAACTGTTCTTATAGAACATTTATATCTTATATGTAATTAGCATGCCAAATTTCAAGATGCTAGCGCCTCAGTATCACAAAAATCACAATTTTGAACGTTTTTTACTCCTGCAATACCCAGGTGGTAGTGACTCCGACATGAAATAGCGCCTATGTTGAAGTAAGGGCTGTCACCATCAATTTCAAACGATTCCTTTTAAAATTGATTTGGAACTTCCTGAGATTGCGTAGGAATCACAATTTAAAATGTTTTTAGAAACCTTTTCACCCGTTTTAAATTTCTAATTTTTTAGGAAATGTTCTTAGAGATCATTTATATCTTATAAGTAACTACCATGCCTAATTTTAAATTGCTAGTCCCAAAATAATCACAAAAATCGCAATTTAGAACGTATTTTGCTCCTGCATCCCCTTTGGTGTAGTCACACTGACATAAAATATAGCCTATCTTGAAGCAGGGGCTGTCACCATTATTTTCACACCATTATATTTTAAATCAGTTCTGTACTTCATGAGTGCGTATCAATCGCAATTTAGAATATTTTTAGAACGCTTTTCGCGCATTTTCACCCCTTTTAAATATAGAATTTTTAAAGAAATGTTCTTAGAGATCATTTATATGTAGGAGAGAGTAGCCGAATTTGGACCACTTCGCTTATTTTCAGGTGTAACTCACTTAATTTTTGGAATATCTGCAAAATATCATTACACGGAGTCAATCTATTCATCTACTAACTAAATAAAACTTTAGATCAATTTCTTTTTGAAAATCTTAAATTTTATTTTAATTTGAAAAATTTGTCAAAAGTGATCCAAATTCAGCAACTGGTCGCCTAAGTTGGACCCCCAGTCTCCTTAATTGGACCAAATAATATCAGGTTGTTTTAATGACTAGGGAATATAACTAATCTGATTAAAAGCAAAGTTTGCGATTAATGAAACAATAAAAGAAAATAACAGCAATGAAATATAATGAAATCAAATATCTGAAAGTAAGAGTATTTTAAATCAAAATGTATTCAAAATATAAGTGAAAGTTATCAGTAATTAAGTATAGAAATTGGGGAACAAATTGTCGGTTACTTGAACATCATGTAAGAAGTGATTCAAAGCCTGCACACAAATTTCGTTTATTGATTTTTTTTCCAGCGCACACTATTTTCTGCTATTTTATTTTTATTACAAATTAGACAAAACCAACCATTACTGTCTAGATTTTTCTTTTTGGATTCTGAATTATTAGACTTTTTTTGCAACAGAAGTTTTTTCTACATTATGTTTGTAGATCTTCCCTGCCATTATTTTCTTGCTAATTGCTATTTTTTAAAACTGGATATTCCAATTGCTTTTGTGCTGGCTTCCTTTTTGTATTTTTTTTTTCATTTCAAGGTTTACTTTATATGGCGAAGATGTTAACACAACAGTTTTGGGGCTCCCTCTGTACTTTGATTTAAGTGAATTTAGCAAGGTAGATAACATTTCTAATGATTTTGTAGCTTTTGGGGAGGTATTGTAGCTACAACCTTCTTACAAGTTAATTTCTTCTCAACTTACACTCTCCTTTTTGTTTGCTATATCTTTAACAGCTTTTCCTGTCACGGGTGTTTTTCTTCCAGACAGTTTGTCTGTGTCTTTTTCAGCATTTTCAATATTATTTTAAAAAAGTGTTTAAAAATATCCTCTATTGAAAAATACGCTACGATTAATCAAACATTATATATTCAAACAGTGTTGAATTCAGCGCCCACCCCCAGAGCATTGAAATAACCACTCCTTCCGGAAGGTTTGAGATTTAATGCGTTTTAATAGCAAAAAAGTGTAATTCCATCCTCCAGAATTGTAAAAAGTCCGGCATCTCAAATATCCTCCAGGAAGAAAATGTTTGAATTCAACTCTGTAAACCAAATACGCTGTAGGAATAAAGAATTCAAAGAAAATAAATACAAATACATATACATATACAAACAAGATAAAAGAAATTGCGAACAAAATTTATTTCATAAACATGCAAAAATATTTTTATGTTTATGTAGGCCTAAACTCTATAAAAATTTAATCCAGATATATATTAAAAAAAATAGTGTACAAGGCGTACCGTCCTCGCAATTCATTACTTACTTTTCAAATTTTTGACTGCATATCTGGTCCACTTTAAGCAACTTAAAATGGCCCAATTACGGCAACTGCGCCATTTTTTAAAACAGATAATCTCAAGTCTAAGAACAAAAACGAAATCAAACAAATCGGCGTGAAAAATATGCGCAATAAACAGATGAATTTGTATATGTGTCAGAAAACATAACAACTGACCTAAGTTTTAAAGTATTCACTTACGTTTAGTAGGAAAAAATTAGAATAAAACAGATAACTTTAGGTTTTTTTAAATTGTCTTAAAACAGCACGTGGTAGGCAGTTGCTTCGTCTAATCATGAGTGACGTCATTCTGATGAGTAGGATTTCAGGCGTAGATGGCGTCACTTCCTATAATTAATGGCAGAATGGCAACGGTCCAATTAAAGCGGCGGTACAAATATGACTACTCTCTACTAATAAGTAGCTACCATGGCAAATTTCATGTATCTTAGCCCGTTAGTAACACAAAAATCGCATTTTTAGAACGTTTTTTGCTCCTGCACCCTCTTTGGTGTAGTTGCACTGACATAAAATATAGCCTATGTTCTAAGTTGGACTATAAGATCATTTTGATACCATTACTTTTGAAATCGGTTCGGTAGCTCCAGAGATTACCTCTAACAAACACACAATTTTTTACTTCTTTATAATATTAGTATAGATATATTCGTTTAGTATAGTAGTGTAGTATATAAAACAAACATGCGTAGACATAAAATATAGTCTATCTTGAAGCAGGGGCTGTCACCATCATTTTCACACCATTATTTTTTTAATCAGTTCTGTACCTCTTGAGTACGTAGCAATCACAAATTACAACTTGTTTTAGAACGCTTTTCAGACATTTTCATTGCTTTTAAATTTTGATTTTTTAGAAATGTTATTAGAGATCATTCATATATTACTAGCAAACCCCGTGGCTTTGCTCGAATAATATTTGAAATATGCCAAGTGATATTTATATGTCTAATTTTTATTAAAAGAAATTATACTTTTAGTAATAATTAAAAAATTACTATTTAAAACACAGTTTGACTAAACTTCATTATTACACTGCATTAAGAACAAATGAGACTTCAATTAATAAAAATAAATAAAACTAAATAAATGATAATTTAGAAAATATTTTGAAACGTTTATGTTCAATTAATACGCTCATTTTAGTATTCATTTGAAGTTTTGAATTTTTTAGAAACCATCTTCTTACATCTTAAAATTAACCACCATGTCAAATTCAAAGTCCTTCCACCTCTCTCAACATAAAGGGCTCTGTTGAAATAGAAACAGTCAGCATTAATTTGCCAACATTAATTTTGACATCGGTTTGTTATTTCCTAATATTACACAGAAACGTAATTTAAAAAGCTTTTAAAGGATTTTTTAGAACGTTTGTTGTTCCTGTGAACTCCAGGTGGTAGAATCATCGACATAAAATATAGCCTGTATAGGATCAGAAACTGTTACCAATGATTCGCAACTATTACTATTATAGTCAGTTTATATTCCCTGAAATTGTATAGAAATCGTAATTTAGGACTTTTTAGAACGGTTTTCGCACCTCCCCTTCGCTTCACCCCTTTTTAATTCGAATTTATTTTCAACAGTCCTTCGAATGCATTTATAAGTAACTACAATGCCATATTTAAAGATTCTAGCCTCTTCAGTATCACAGAAATCGCATTTGCAGAACGTTTTATGCTCCTGCATCTCCTCTGAGGTAGTGGAAACAGACATAAAATGTAGTCCATCTTGGAGCAAGAACAGTCATCATCAATTTTACACCATTATATTTGAAATCGGTTCAGTACTTCCTGAGATTGCATAGAAATCGCAATTTAGAAAGTTTTTTACAACGCTTTTCGTGCATTTTCATCCCTTTTAAATTTCGATTTGTTTAGGAAATGTACTTAGAGATCCTTGATGTCTTATAAGTAACTAATATTTCAAATTTCATATTTTTAGTCCCTTCAGTAACGCAAAAATCGCATTTTTCTTACGTTTTTTGCTCCTGCACCCTCACTGGGGTAGTGGCACCGACATAAAATATAGCCTATCTTGGAGCAAGGGTTATCACCATCATTTTGACACCATCGTTTTTTTAAACGTTTTAGTATTTCCTGAGATTGTGTAGAAACCACCATTTAGAACGTTTTTTACAACGCTTTTTGTGCATTTTCACCCCTTTTAAATTTCGAATTGTTTAAGAACTGCTCTTAGAAATCCTTTATATCTAATAAGTAACTAATATTTCAAATTTCATATTTCTAGGCCCTTCAGTAACGTATAAATCGCATTTTTAGAACGTTTTCTGCTCGTGCACCCCCTTCGGGGTTGTGGCACCGACATAAAACATAGCCTATCTTTGAGCAAGGGTTGTCACCATCATTTTGAAAGCATTATTTTTTAAATCGGTTTGGTATTTCCTGAGATTGTGTAGAAACCACCATTTATAATGTTTTTTAGAACGTTTTTTGTGCATTTTCAGCCCTTTTAAATTTCGAATTGTTAACTAACTGTTCTTAGAAATCCTTTATATCTAATAAGTAACTAATATTTAAAATTTCATATTTCTTGGCCCTTCAGTAACGTATAAATCGCATTTTTAGAACATTTTTTACTCCTACACCCCCTTTGGCGTAGAAGCACCGACATAAAACGTATCCTATCTTGAATCAAGGGTTGTCACCATCATTTTGACACCATTATATATTAATTCGTTTAGGTATTTCCTAGAAACCATTATTTAGAACGACTTTTGTGCATTTTCACCCCTTTTAAATTTCGAATAGTTAAAAAATGTTCTTAGACATCATTTATCTATACTTAATACTTATACTTTTCTATATACGTAATCTATACTAATATTATAAAGAAGTAAAAATTGTTTGTTTGTTAGAGGTAATCTCTGGAGCTACCGAACCGATTTCAAAAGTAATGGTATCAAAATGATGGTGTTAGTCCAACTTAGAACATAGGCTATATGTTATGTCGGTGCCACTACCCCAAACGGAGTACAGGAGCAAAAAACGTTCTAAAAATGCGATTTTAGCGTTACTGAAGGGCCTAGAAATATGAAATTTTGAATATTAGTTACTTATAAGATATAAAGGATTTCTAAGAACAGTTCTTAAAAAATTCGAAATTTAACCCTTAAATGCCTGATTTTTCAAAAATTTAGATTGATTGTTGAAACTACCAGAGATTACCTCTAACAAACACACAATTTTTACTTCTTTATAATATTAGTATAGATATAGATAAGTAATTACCATTCCAAATTTCATGTTTCTAGGCTTTTCAGTAATGCAAAAATCGCATTTTTTGGAACGTTTTTTGCTTGTGCACGTCCTTTGGGTTTTCGCATGGACATACAATATAGCCTATGTTGGAACAGGAACTAACACTATCATTTTGATACCACTACTTTTGAAACTGGTCGGTGGTTCCAGAGATTACCCCCTACAAACAAGCAAACAAACTTTGCTTCTTTATAATATTAGTATAGATTTGGAAGAAATCTAGCAGCTCGCTAAATTTTCCATATTTGAGATTCTGAAATTGGTTTTCAAGAAAATAAAATCTACAGTTTTTTTTTTCTCTGCTTCGGAAATTAAACTTTAGAAACACATCGTAAGAAGTTTTTTTATGAAAAAAACTAATTTTTGAGCGTTATAGTTTACGGCGATCTTTCTTTGATGATTTTAGAATATTTAATCATTACTTCTATGAAAAATTTGGAATACTTACTTACTTATAGTGAAGATTCGGAGCATAGCACACTGTGATTCCTTTGAACAGCAACTAATACTGAAACTTCTCTCTAGCCGAATTCTACATGCTTTAAAGGTGATGTGAGGCTCTTAGACTATTAGAAGAGTTCTCAGGCAAAGACGGAGTATGAATTGGAAAAACTGAACCAAACCAAACTGGACCGAACTGAACCAAAACTGAAGCCTATCACATGAAAGTCAGTATAAAACAACATTATATATCACTAGTTGCGTAGTAACCCGTTGTGTTGCTTTTGAATTGCATGAGACAATCGATCTTTTTGCGAAAAATGAAATCTTAACTTTATTGTAAATTTAGAAAGCCATTGCAATATTAATTTTATTAAATACAATATTTCAAATAATAAGTTATATTTACAATTTAAGTCAAAACTTTCCCAATAAAAATGCACATATTCTATAACTTTATTTTCCTAGAGCTTTTCGCTCTTCCAAGATTTTGCTTCGAATTTCGGAGTTCGTAGAAATGATGTCATTTGGGTCAACTTATACAAAAACAAGTGGGTAAGTGTGATCATACATCGCACAAAGGGTTTCGTTTAATATTCCTTTCAAAACACTTTCTTTAAAAACGTCCAGTACATTTATCGCCTTGGAATACCTTCTAAATTTTGGCAAACATATCCTAAACTATGTTAAAGTTTCAAACATATTCGCCTTGTTATATTTCCTAATTTTGTTCGCCCCCCCCCCCCCCAAAATGCTACGATATATCACATGACGGGTATCTGCCAAATTTAGAAAAGTGCCCCCCTTGGGGTGGGAGTCGGCAGATGGTCACCATGATTTTTGACGCGGCCTGATTTTAAAAATTTATGTTATGTTTTATAAGCCATATTAAAGTTTCAAACAGATCGTCCAGTTATATTTCCTAATTTTGTTCGCGCACCTCCCTCACCCACCCACCTCCTCGAAATGCGACGCGCCCTTCTTCTTTATAATTTATTATCGTGTGTTATAAAGTATCTTAAAGTTTAAAACAGATTGAATTGTTAGATTTCCTACTTTAAATGAAATCGCGGTCTGTTAATTACACATTCCACCACCAGGGAGCGCACAGTATTCTTAACAAAAGCGTATCTGAACGAAACACCTTTACACAACCCATTAGTAGATATGTTACTCGAGGGGGTGGCGGTCTTCAGCAAGAATTTAAGATAATTGTTGAAATTACTATTCGGAAATAGCGGTAATTTAACTTTTGACATATTTATATTTAATAATTATAAGTAGCATGTATCTGAGGACTCCATCAAAAAAAGCACCTGAAACGGTATGAAACAAAAAAGAAATATTTTGCCCCTCCCCCTCTCCCCACCTTCCCGAAATTTCACGCGCCATTTTTTATAAACTTTTTCTAATGTGGTATAAACTATCGTAAAATTTCAAACAGATCGCCTTGTTATATTTCCTAATTTTAACAAAAATGTTAGTTCCACATTCCACCACCAGAGAGCGCACTCTATTCTTAACAAAACTGTATCGGAAGGAAACTCCGTTAAACAACCTATAAGTAGATATGTTACTCGAGGTGGTGGCGGTCTTAATAAGAAATTAAGATATTTGCTGAAATTACTATTAGTAAATAGTGGTAACTAAACTTTAGACAATTTTATATTAAATAAGTAGCATATATCTCAGGACTCCCTCAAAAAGTCACCTAAAGCGGTCAGAAACGCTAATTTTTTAAATAGAAATCTAGCGCCCCCCCCCCCCCCGGAATTTCGCGTGCCATTCTTTCTTACACTTTATCTTATGTGTTATAAAATAGCTTAAAGTTTCAAACAGATCGACTTGTTAGACTTCCTAATTTTAACAAAATCGCGTTATGTTAGTTCCACATTCCACCAACAGGGAATGCACTCTATTCTTAACAAAAGCATATCTGAACGAAACTCCTTTACGCAATCTTTCCGTAGATAGATGGGTCGGGATGGTGGCGGTCTTAAACAAGAATTTAAAATATTTGCTACGGTAACAAACGCTAAGATTTTAAAAATAATTCTAGTTTAACAAAAATGTTAGTTCCACATTCCACCACCAGGGAGCACACTCTATTCTTAACAAAACTGTATCGGAAGGAAACTCCGTTAAACAACCTATAAGTAGATATGTTACTCGAGGTGGTGGCGGTCTTAATAAGAAATTAAGATATTTGCTGAAATTACTATTAGGAAATAGTGGTAACTAAACTTTAGGCAATTTTATATTAAATAAGTAGCATATATCTCAGGACTCCCTCAAAAAGTCACCTAAAGCGGTCAGAAAAGCTAATTTTTTAAGTAGAAATCTAGCGCCCCCCCCCCTCCCCGGAATTTCGAGTGTCATTCTTTCTTACACTTTATCTTATGTGTTATAAAATATCTTAAAGTTTCAAACATATCGACTTGTTAGATTTCCTAATTTTAACAAAATCGCGTTATGTTAGTTCCACATTCCACCAACAGGGAATGCACTCTATTCTTAACAAAAGCATATCTGAACGAAACTCCTTTACGCAATCTTTCCGTAGATAGATGGGTCGGGATGGTGGCGGTCTTAAACAAGAATTTAAAATATTTGCTGCGGTAACAAACGCTAAGATTTTAAAAATAATTCTAGTTTAACAAAAATGTTAGTTCCACATTCCACCACCAGGGAGCGCACTCTATTCTTAACAAAACTGTATCGGAAGGAAACTCCGTTAAACAACCTATAAGTAGATATGTTACTCGAGGTGGTGGCGGTCTTAATAAGAAATTAAGATATTTGCTGAAATTACTATTAGGAAATAGTGGTAACTAAACTTTAGACAATCTTATATTAAATAAGTAGCATATATCTCAGGACTCCCTCAAAAAGTCACCTAAAGCGGTCAGAAACGCTAATTTTTTAAATAGAATTCTAGCGCCCCCCCCCCCTCCCCGGAATTTCGCGTGTCATTCTTTCTTGCACTTTATCTTATGTGTTATAAAATATCTTAAAGTTTCAAACAGATCGACTTGTTAGATTTCCTAATTTTAACATAATCGCGTTATGTTAGTTCCACATTCCACCACCAGGGAATGCACTCTATTCTTAACAAAAGCATATCTGAACGAAACTCCTTTACGCAATCTTTCCGTAGATAGATGGGTCAGGATGGTGGCGGTTTTAAACAAGAATTTAAAATATTTGCTGCGGTAACAAACGCTAAGACTTTTAAAATAATTCTAGCTCCCCCCCCCCCTCCTCGAAATATCACACTCCATTCTTTTTTACACTTTTTTCTATGTGTTATAAACTATCTTAAAGTTTCAAACAGACTGAGTGGCGGTCTTAACCAATAATTCAAAATATTTCCTGAAATTACTATTAGAAAATAGTGGTATGAAGTAAACTTTCTGATGATGAATGAGTTATACTTATCTCATATCGCTGTTCAAAAAGCCCAGGCAAATTATTAGATTTCCTAATTTAAGTTAATTCGTGGTTAAATAAGCGCGTCTCTTCATTTTAATCGACGCATTTGATAGGAATAAACCGATTAATTAAATAATAATTAATATTTCAGCTTGTAATTAAGATAGGACTTAGATATGGGTATCAATGAAATCAGCGAGAAATTTCACATCGGGATGCCAAAAAATTTAATCAAAAAATTTAATATTTAAAAAGTTAAAATTTCGTATTAAAATATGCTATTATGGAAAACCGCAGCGTCGTCATGTCTACCTGCTTTCCCGCCGAATTGAAATCTTTTTATTTCCTTGTCTTTCCAATTAAAGAAATTAAATTTTTATCGATCGATTTTTAGTGGATATTTTAACTTATACACATCGCAGAAATGTGAACTTTATACCAAATGAAAGTAGATTTTTTTCTGCGTCTGTCTATTCCATTTACAAATTTCTCGGACCAATATTTTCTGATATACGATTTCGCTTTAAAATCTCCACTTCATTTTTCGGCTTAATTTCCTCTGTGGTAACCGTGCATTCGGCTGATGTTACTGGCAACCCTTAGGAGAAACACGGATGATTTCGAGAAAGTCCGTTTGAATTTGCGTTAAAAAGGTGGATTGGTTAATTTTAGAAGTTAATTAGCCCGTAATTCGGTTAATTACCAACTTTTACAAAATTTTATGATTTGTTGTTTGATGTGAGGTGTTCAGCTATAAGTACCCAAAATTTCAAGTCTCTAACATGTATAGTTTCTGAGAACGGGCTCTGTGACGGACAGACGGACAGACAGACAGACAGAGGAGCGAGACGAATAGGGTTTCGTGAGATGAACGAAACCCTAAAAATGGATTTGTTTGGACGAATTTATTCAGAAGCATTTATATTTATGAATTAAAATAAATATTGAAAGAATTATTTTTTTTTCTCGCTAAAATTTTTCTCTTTTTTTCTCGCTTTTTCGCATTTTTAATTTCCGTTTCTGAAATGTTTTATTAGCCATCTTAAGGCAATAGTTGAAAATCAACTTTACGACTTTAAATTAAATGAAATAACGTGCGATGTTTTTTTTTTTCTTTTGACGTCAACAGAATTTATCTCAATGTTCCAGTCGAGAGTCGAATTTGTGTTTCTAAAATAAACGGATTCCTGAAGCTTGAATATGTGTGAGTTCGTATTTCGTGAAATTTTCTTGAAAACTACAATCATTTTTTCACAATTTATTCAAATATACGTTAATTTCAATTTAAAAATGATTTCAAACAATGATACCTAATAATCCTTGTCATATTCCCTTTTCTCTCTTTTATTCACAAAAATGGAGCAATTTTAGTTTCCATCATTACAGAAATGTCATCAAAAATAACGTAAAAATTTATATCTCGAAAACTAAACAAATTTTAAAATTCTACGACCATGTTTAACATCCTCGGACCCATACGGATAACTGGCATTAATTTGATCGCCCAACATTCCATATTCTAGGAGGAACAGCTGTGAAATACAAATGGACAGTCACTTTTTAATATAATAGATTGATGAAAAATTAGTCAGGGACAAATGCTGAATTATTTATATTATTTTAAGTGTAAATGGCTTATTCCGTAATGGAGCCTGCACGCAATGGATATAGATTAAAAAACATTATTCTTGAAAATGATTTAAAAAAGACATAATAAATAAATCAATTAAGATAAAGTTTTCAAGAAAATTGCATTTGAAAGTAGATTTTTTACCCTATATAACGGGTGTAAAAATTGAAGATGTGCGAGTGAAAATGTATTCTTTTGGCTTGAGGGTCTAATTTCAGTAGCGCGAAGTACAAATTCCAGAAACTTATGTCTTTTAGATGTATTCGTGTAAAAATATATAGTTTTCTCAAAGAAAAGGATTGTTTTCTTTTAAATATGGCACTTACGCCAAGTGTCTCAAATTCCGTATCAGCCGAATGAAAATATATTGTAACATTAGCTTTATAAGCGAAAATCTTTTTTAAATAGTGACGTCATTTTCTGTTCAGACTTAAAATAAAGTTATTCTTAATTGTAATGAGTAAATGTTATCAATAAGGATGAATAAACCCCAATATTTCTTTTTTTCTGCAACAGTGGAAATAATACGATTGCTACCATTTTGATGAAATTTCAAAAAATCTTTTCAAATTAAATTAAAAATATAAAAGTGAAAATATTTAGAAAAATAGCTAGTGCGAGGACATCTACAAATGAACAGCTTTTATTTTAAAAAAGAATTATTAGCAAAATTGGTACAGTAGAAGTTCAAGGAAGATGTCTAAAAAAGCTATCTTGTGTTTTCAATATATAGATTATTTTTTCTCTTTTACTTTAACAGTTGCCTAGCAACTCTATTTCATACAAATTACATTTAAAAGCACATATTTTTCCCAATTCGGCATAAAAATTTAAATTGTTCGAATACATATATGTTAAATTCGTGCTTTTTTATATATTATTCTTTTATTTATTTATTGATGAAGCTTTAATTTCGTTGTAGAAAATTAGCGGGAGAGAAATTCTGAACTTTTTTTTATGTGCAAATTGTTTATTAATATTTCGCAATGGAGCCGGCACGGCAAAATCATTTAATTGATAAATAACAACGAAATAAAGCCAAAACTCACTGGGTTTTATAACAGACGATATTCTTGACATAGCACGTATTTTAATTTCAATTTTTTTTCGGCTTTTATGAGAAAATGGCAACAAAAAGATACAGTAATCTACTATTTTTATTTTTTCCCCTTTAGTTTCAACAGAAATGGAGTACTTCAGCTGACACAATTACAAAAAAAGTAATAAAAACTACAAAAAAATTAATATCTTAAAATTAAAATGAGATACAGCTTTCAAACAAATTGCATTTAAAAGAGCATTTTTTTTTTCGTTATACGGCGGTGTAAAAATTTAAAATGTGCGATGTTTAGAATTGTAAAAATTTACAGTAGAGAAAATGGGTACTTCGCAATATACTCTCCTTCGCCAGTCTCCTTCGATAACTGCGCCAATGCGGCAACCCCGGTTTATCTGTTGCTCCTCGGACGTCACTAAATATGGAAACCCTAAGATGAGAGCTCCGTTTTAAAATCCTTTATTCGTAAGCCGTTTTCTGATTGGACGCTTTTAATTTGTTAAAGGATTTTTTATTGGACGTAAGATAAAGCTGAGGAAATGTTTAAATTTTGGAAATAAATACGTTATAGCACACGGCATTTCGTTTTAAACAGTTCCTTGTGTTCTGTTGCAGTCGAGTGATTTTATTATTTGTTTTCTCATCTGGTATATTTTGAAACAAGTAGCTATCTGGACGAATGCTTGAAAGGTGAGATTAAATATTTGATCGGTTATTTTTCTCTTATTTTTACCTGTATTTTTGAGCTTTTATTGAATTATGTATGAAAGAGAAGCTGATTGTTTCAAGATATGAATGACTAAAAATGTTAGATTAGTGATGCTTTTGAATAATACCATAGTGTACAAGGTAAAATTATGAATTTAAAAAACGGGGGGTTCAGGGGGGCTGTAGCTCCCCTGATTAAAATAAAGGCTCTTCTGATTTAAAAAATCAACAACATTGTTTTGCTCACCTTACTGTTTACAAACGTTCTTTTTTAATAATTTGGGTAAGTGAAAATTTTGTTTTTTGGTATTTTTGATATACTGTATTCCTTTAAAAAATGTATTTTGAATAATTTGAAATTTTATGTATTTTTTGTTTATTTTCACTCAAAAAATACAGGTAAAAATTAGAGAAAAATAAGTGATCGAATATTTATTTTCACTTTTAAAGCATTCGTCCAGAAAGGTACTTGTTTCAAAATATACGAGAAGAGAAAACAAATAATAATTTTGCGTACTGTCTCCCTGATGTTGGATGTTGCAGCTCCGGGAGATAGTACGCAAAAACACGCCAATTTGGCGATTTTTGAAAATCACGCCAAGAAGGAGAGTAAACTGCGATCGCACCCAGAAAATTGAAAAACCAAAATTTTATTTCAAATTTCAAAGTGTTGCCATTCGCAAAATGACGTATGCATTACGCACAGATATGTTTGTCCTTTATAATATAGACTAGGGGATCGTGCCCGGGCTTCCCTGGTTAAAGAATGTAGGTGAAAAATTTTTTTTGTTGAAAACTAATAATTATTTTTATATGCAATAATTTTTTTAGATTGACCGCTTACATTAAAAAAGCATTTTTTATATGGAAAATACGAATTATACAATCAAATACATTTTTGAAATTTATCAGAAGCGATATATTCTTATTAGCCGCATGCTAAGAGTTATTTGCCAAGATTTTGCTACTTATGGCATCCTTTTATATTTTGATAATTTCAGAGCTTATACATGTCTGGTAAATTTGTGTTTTATTTATATTATTTTATTTATTTATTCATAGGGAAGTTTTTTTAATGGATATTAGCCGTAAGAAAATGATGAACTCTTTATTTTGTTTTAAGGGCAAACGGATTAATCTTTCGTAATCGAGCTCCGCGCGATATAGATAAGTTAAAATATATTTCATGCTTTAAAATTGTTTTAAAACCATAGACAATCAGCAAACTGAGACGAACTTTGCAAACAAACTCCATTTGAAACAAAATCCTATTTGGTGATCTAAAAATTTAAATTGTACAATTACAAATATGTTAGATTTGCGTTTTTTGAATATTATTCTTTTATTTGTTTAAAAAAGAAGTATTAATTTCGTTAATTTGTCTTTCCCAAATATGTTAGATTTGTGAGTTTTTTAAAATATTATTCTTTTATTTGTTTATAAAGGAAGTATTAATTTCGTAATGCAAAAATAGTCAGACACAAATGCTGAAAAATGTTTGTTGCTTTATATGTAAAATGTTTATTATTATTATGTATTGAAACCGGCACGTGATAAGATAAACTTTAAAAAAAAATCAGGCTTAAAAGTTATTTTAGAAATTATAATACATCAGTAAATGAATACAGTTTTTAAACAGATTGCATTTGAAAGTATTTTTCCCCCTATGCGACGAAATTTGAAAATGTACGATGGTCAGAAGATTAAAAAATGGCTGTTGCGAAAATTTCAAGACCGATATTTGATCGTGAAATGTTGCCATTCGCAAAATGACGGCAGCTTTACGCACAGATACGTTTGTTCTTCATAATATAGATACTTAATCAGTAAAATATAATAAAGATCAGTTATTAGGATGTGCTTATCAATTGAGGCTCTTATGCTTGGATTTCCGGAATGAAAACAGTAATTTTCACCTTCCCAAAATTTGCATACGCATTTCTCATATCCATATTCATCATTTTTTTAAAAAATTATATTTTGTTTGATCATTTAAAAATCATTTTAACTCAAAACTTGAAGTCACGATTGTGAGCAACATCTTTTATGTGAACAGACGCACTCTTTACTTGAGATTCTAATCTCAATTCCGGAGAGTAAAAATTTCCGTAATTTATGTTTTTTAGACGCATTTGTGTTAAAATGTTTTATCTAAGAAATTGATCGTTTTCTTTTAAATATGACTTCATTTTCACTTAAATAAGCATTTCGCCTAGTGTCTGAAACTTAGTAACAGTACACATGCAGAAGGAAAAACAATATAGAAAATTTATGAGAAAAAATGCGTGTTTTCAAAAGCAGTATGTCATTTTCAAGTTATTATGCACCTAATATAATATTCTGCTCCTAATGGGATTTTGCGCCACTAAACCCTATACAACAATTTTTATCAACAATTTTGAATTTTTATCAGAAAATAGCATGAATAAAGTTTAAAAATACCTCATTATTTCTCCCTTGCCTGCAATAATGAAAGATATCTAATTTTTAGAAGAAATTTCATAAAATGCTTTTAAAATTAAAATATAAAAGTGGCGATATTAAAAAAAAACAGATAGTGCGATCACATCTACAAAGGAAGAGCTTTCAGTTTAAAAAAAAATATTAGTAAAATTGGCTCAGCAGAAAGATCAAGGAAGATGACTGAAAAACACACTTGTGTTTTAAATACATACATTATATGAAATTAGGAAAAAATAAATTACGCAAATTATGTTATTTTGATAAAATTTTAGTAGAGTGTCCTAAAGAATAGCATTAAAATTTTATTATTCGAGAGAATTTTCGACAAAAACTTCAAAAATACGATATCTATCTATATTATAATGAAGGACAAACATATTATTATTATAATAAAGGACAAACATATCTGTGCTGTAACGCATACGTCATTCTGCGAATGGCAATACTTTGAAATTTGAAATGAAATTTCGGTTTTCCAATTTTCACTACCGCAAATCTTTAAACTTCTAAACATCGCACAGTTTCAATTTTTACACCATCGTATAGGGAAAAAATGTACTTTTAAATGCAATTTATTTGAAAGCTCTATCTCAATTTATTTTTGAGATATTAATTTTTTTTATAGTTTTTAGTACCAATTTTGTAATTATGGCAACTGAAGTACTCCATTTCTATTAAATTAAAAGTAAAGAAAAAATAGTCATGGTTTATTCATTTTTATTGATTATATCCTTATTGATGACATTTTCACATTACAAATAAAAGTAACCTTTTTTCTAATTTTTGAACAGAAAATGACGTCAGCCATAAAAAAAAATAAACAACAAAAAAAAACACGCATTCTTCTTCGTAGATCAAAAGATTGAAAAAGATATTTCAATATTTTTAATTACGCTGATACTGAGTTTGAGACGCTAGGAAAAATGATTCAGTGAGTAAAAATGATGTCATATTTAAAACAAAACGATCATTTTCTTTGATAAAACTAAATATTTGATTAATACTAAATGGCCAATACTATGGCAACTAAAGGCAAATTTCTGAATGATAAATTTTCGCCGGTACTGAGATTAGAACTTAAATTTTATGCAAATGTTCACATGAAAAGTTGTATAGGACGAACGTGACTTTGTTTGGAAATACATTCATTAATAACGAATTGCGCGTTAAAATACTTTTAAATTGTGAATTTCAGTGATGCGTATGTAAATTTTGAGAATGTGAAAGTAACGTACAGTTTAGGTTTTATGGGGGGGGGGGGGATTTTATGATGTGACAAAGCGAAATTCTTTTTACTGATTTTTCATCCCGTAAAAACAAACATAAGAGCCTCAATCGATAACTTCAACATAATTACTCAATTGATTATACGTATTCTAATACAGTTTAATTTTTGAATAATTTAAGCAGTTGAAGTTTTTGGAAATAATATTTTGGCAATTTTATTTAAAAACATTATTTGTTTTAAGAGTTAGATAACCAATGCAAGATGAATTTTTTATTGTGATTATTTTTGTAGGTTCGATCTAACAGTTCCATTCTAAACATTTTAATTCGTCGAATTCCCACGGGTTCCAACTCGTTATTTTAAACCACGAATTATTTGCTTGCTTGCCTAACTCGGCGAAGCAAATCCATACAGGCGAGAATCATCAATTTCTGTAATATAAATCGCTATTATTTGCATGTCACCTCTCTTTGATAAAGACAATCTAAATTTTTGTAAAACATTGAATTTTATCAGTGTGTGATTTCGATTACATTATTTTCAAATGTGAAGCATTTTCACCTGCGAAAAATTTCAAAGCAGATGGGCTGTGAAAATGACGTACTTCTACAAAACATAATTCAGGTTTAAGAATTAAAATACACGCTTTTTTATAAAATGACGTCATTTGCATCCGCTAAAGCAATCCACTTTTACAATCCAGTCTTAAATATTGCCTATAGAAAAGCGTGCATATGACGTCATTATCACGGAATAACGGACAATATTATTGACATAACCCATATTTTAATTTCAACTTTTTTTTTCAGGTTTTATGAGAAAATGACAACAAAAAAGATGCAGTATCTCTTATTTTCGACTATTTTCCGTTTACTTTCAATGACTTTTAATAGAAATGAGGTACTTTTGTTTCCACGATAAGAAAAATGTTATTAAAAAACTACAAAAAAATTAATATCTCAAATATAAATTGAGATACAGCTTTCAAACAATTTGCATTTAAAAGGGCATTTTTTCCCTTATACGACGGTGTAAAAATTTAAAATGTGCGATGTTTAGAAGTTTAAAAATTTGCAGAAGAGAAAACTGCAAAATGAAAGTTTTATTTCAAATTTCAAACTGTTGCCATTCGAAAAATGACGTATGCGTTACGCACAGATATGTTTGTCCTTTATAATATAGATAGATAGACAACAGAGTAGAGTAATGTCGCGTTGTCTGGTTATATTAAAAATGTTCAATTTAGTCGGACATATGATTAAGCTATTATTGGAACGATATAAATGAATAAAAACATTAGCCGAAACTTTGTTCAATGGTCAGGGATGATTTGGGATGATTTTTCTCTAGATGTTAAAACAACTATGATATGTATTAACTGAAAACAAAAATCAGAAGACGAATTAATGCTGGACTTTTTGCATTACTCATCCGTGTTTGCCGGAGTAAACTGAGTATTTCAGCAAAATATCGTAACAATAAGCGCAGCAAAAAGTACAAAAGAATGATTTATCAATGGTACAATCATGAAGTAGCCAGATCGCATCGCAACCATAATCTTAATTCCATTGACAATCTTTGGGATGCAGTAGTGTGTACAGTTTATCATAAAAGGTACGAATACCGAAGCACCCAAACAATTTAAAATTGGCTATACTGTTAAATAGAAGAAGTACGAATGGCTTGTGTTATCTATGCCAAATCGCGTATTATCTATACTCATATTATAAAGAGGTAAAAAATGTTTATTTGTAGGAGGTAAGCTCTGGAGCTACCGAACCTATTTCAAAAATAATGGTATTAAAATGATGTTGTTAGTCCAACTTAGAACATAGGCTATATTTTATGTCGGTGCCACTAACCCGAAGGGGGTGCGGGAGCAAAAAACGTTCTAAAAATACGCTTTTTGCGTTACTGAAGGGCCTAGAAACATGAAATTTGGAATATTAGTTATAAGATATAAATGATGTTTAAGAACAGTTCTTAAACAATTCGAAATTTAAAAGGCGTGAAAATGCGCAAAAAGCGTTCTAAAAAACGTTCTAAATGGTAGTTTCCACATAATCTCAGGAAATACAAAATCAATTTAAAAAATATTGAAGTCAAAATGATGGTGACAATGCTTGCTCCAAGATAGACTATATTTTATGTCGGTGCCACTAACCCAAAGGGGGTGCAGGAGCAAAAAAGTTCTAAAAATGCGATTTTTGCGATACTGAAGGGCCTAGAAACATGAAATTTGGAATATTAGTTATAAGATATAAATGATTTCTAAGGACAGCCCTTAAACATTTCGAAATTAAAAAGGGGTGAAAATGCGATAAAAGCGTTCTAAAAAACGTTCTAAATGGTAGTTTCTACATCATCTCAAGAAATACCAAACCGATTTAAAAAATATTGGTGTCAAAATGATGGTGACAACGCTTACTCCAAGATAGGCTATATTTTATGTTGTTGCCACTATCCCAAAGGGGGTGCATGAGCAAAAAACGTCCTAAAAATGCGAATTATGTGATACTGAAGGGCCTAGAAATATGAAATTTGAAATATTAGCTACTTATTAGATATAAAGGATTTCTAAGGATAGCCCTTAAACAATTCGAAATTTAAAAGGGGTGAAAATGCGCGAAAAGCGTTCTAAAAAACGTTCTACATGGTGGTTTCCACACAATCTCAGGAAATACCTAACCGATTTTTAAAAAAATAAAGGCGTCAAAATGATGGCGTCAACCCTTGCTCCAACATAGGCTATGTTTTATGTCGGTGCCACTACCCCAAAGGGGGTGCAGAAGAAAAACGTTCTAAATTGTGGTTTTTGCGTCACGGAAGGGCCTAGAATCATGAAATTTGGAATGGTAGTTATAAGATATCAATGATCTCTAAGGACATTTCCTAAAAAATCGAAATTTAAAAGGGGGTCAAAATGCGCAAAAAGCGTTGTAAAAAACGTTCTAAATTGCGATTTCTATGCAATCTCAGGAAGTACTGAACCGATTTCAAATATAATGGTGTAAAAATGATAGTGACAGATCTTGCTCCAAGATAGGCTATATTTTATATCTGTTTCCACTACCCCAGAGGAGATGCAGGAGCAAAATACGCGAAAAGCGTTCTGTAAACGTTCTAAATGCCGATTTGTCAGCAATATCTCAGGAATAATCAAACTGATTTCAAAAGTAATGGTAGAAAATTGATGCTAATAGCCTCTAGCATAGACGCTATTTTTATGCCGGCATCACTATCACCTAGACGTTGCAGGAACATAAAAGCGTTCTAAATTTCGATTTTTGTGATAGGTAGGGGATAGCAACTTAAAATTAGGCAAGGTACATATTTATTAGATATAAATGATCTTTAAGAACAGTTTCGAAAAAATTAGAAATTTAAAAAAGGTTGAAAATGCACGAAAAGCATTCTAAAAGCGTTCTAAATTGCGATTTCTACTCAGGAAATACCAAAGCTATTTCAAAAGTAATGGTTGCAAATCAATGGTGACAGTCCCTGCTATAACATAGGTTATATTTTATGTTGCTGTCGCTACCATCTGAGGGTTGCAAAAGCATGTTCTAATTTGTGTTTTTTGCACAACTGAGGGGTCTAACACTTTCAAGTATGGCATGGTATTTACTTACAAGATGCAACTGCTTCTCAGAACAGTTGAAAGAAAATTCCAAATTTAAAACGATGAAGTGAGCAAAGAGCGTTATAAATTACAAATTTTATTCAATCTTATCAAATACCAAACCGATTAAAAAAATAATGATGACAAATTGTTGGTGATAGAACCTGCTCAAACATAAGCTATATTTTATGTCTGTGCCACTACCACCAGGGAGTTGCAGGAGCTAAAAACTTTCTAAATTGCGATTTCTGTGATACTGAAAATGCTAGAAACTTTAAATATGGCACTGTAGTTACTTATAAAATATAAATGCCCTCGAAGGACTGTCAGAAATAAATTCGAATTAAAAAGGGGTGAAGCGAAGGGGAGGTGTGAAAAGCATTCTATAAAAGTCCTAAATTACGATTTCTATGCAATTTCAGGGAATATAAACCGATTATAAAAGTAATAGTTGTGAATCAATGGTAACAGTCTCTGATCCTACGCAGGCTGTATTTTATGCCGATGATTCTACCACCTGGGGTTCGCAGGAACAACAAACGTTCTAAAAAAGGCCTTCAAAAGCTTTCTAAATTACGTTTCTGTGGAATATTAGGAAATAACAAACCGATTTCAAAATTAATGATGGCAAATTAATGGTGACAGTTCCTATTTCAACATAACCCTTTATGTTGAGAGAGGTGGTAGGATTTGGAATTTGACATGATAGTTAATTTTAAGATGTAAGAAGATGGTTTCTAAAAAATTCAAAACTTCAAATGAATACTGAAATGAGCGTATTATTTAAGCATAAAAGTTTCAAAATATTTTCTAAATTACCATTTATTTAGTTTTATTTCGTTTTATTAATTTAAGCCTCATTTCTGCCTAATGCAGTGTAATAATGATATTTAATCAAACTGTGTTTTAAATAGTAATTTTTGAATTATTCCTGAAAGTAATAAGTACCATTTAATAAAATAAAATATTACCTTTTAATAAAATAAAAATTTAGTTAGTACCTTTTAATAAAAATTAGACATATAAATATCACTTGGCATATTTCAAATATTACGCGAGCAAATCCAAAGGGTTTGCTAGTAGATAATACAGAAAAAAGGCGGACTAACATATTTCAATTATCATTATACTCAAGGTACAAAAAAATGTTATGCACACAGCATTCATAAAGTGTAACAAAATTATGATGTGATATTGTAAATGGAAACAGTCTCTGATATAGCTCAGAAATGTGATTAATGGAATTGTTTCAACCAATAATATCAATATGCTGAAAAATAATATGTGCCAATTTTAACAGTGTTCTATTATATATCTCGTTTCAAGACCTCCACACCTCAACGTCAATTTAACGCTTACTTAGAAATTAGTTAAATTTCAAAGTTTCCCCCCACATCCCCACAAATTGAAAGCTCTAATTTAATATAATGCTTAAAATTATAGAATTTTAATATTTACATACCTTTTTGTTCGCAATTAAAGAAACTAATTTAATACTTTTATTCTCTTCAGTTAGAGAAATGCAATTAGTTCAGTCAACTTTCTCATTACCAAATCATTTTCTCACGGACGTTCAATTTAATCGTTAAAACTTTCTGTTAATATGAAAAACAAAATATGACTTGAAACCACTTCTATTTGGCAGTTTCCCTCGTTTGTCATGCTTATTTAATTTCTCACTGCTCAATTTTCTTCTTTCTTATCCGCACAAAATATTAATAATAATAACTAGAAAACAGGAATTCTTCTTTTTCAGAATTTAGTGTCACCCCCGATGAAATATATATATATGTGTATATAAATATAGATAGTACAAAACATATTTCTGTTTTAAGACTTAAAACACACACTTTTATTTTATATAAAATGACGTCATCCACAACCTCTGAAGAATTCTTCATTTAGGATCCAGTCTTAAACAAAATCTACAGTAAAGTATGCATGGAACGTCACTATCGCTGAATAATACACAAATAAAAAAAGAGATGTCGTCATCCAAGAAAACTCAACAAAAAAATCAGCTATGTAATGATTCATATGCCTTCCTTTATTTGTAATATTAATATGCATACTTAAAATTAAATTTGGTTTATAATAGCTCCATGTTTTATCAGAAATCATTCATTTATATATTTTTTAAATAGCACGTATTTTAATTAAATTTATTTTCTATTGTGTTTTCTATTGTTATATAATGGCAAAAAAAACAGATATAATTAAAAAGATAACAACTATTTTTTATTTACTTTGCACATAAATGGAATACTTGCGTTGCCAAAAATTAAACAAATGGATCTAAAAACTTCAAAAAAATTAATATCGCAAAAATATATTGAGATGCAGTTTTCAAACAGATTGCATTTAAAAGTACTTTTTTCCCCCAATACGGCGGTATAAAAATTAAAAATGTTCAATGCGTAGAAGTTTTAAAAAATCGCAGTAAAATATTTCACAGTATAATGATACATCTGCTTTGTTTTACGGCTAGCTTACACAATGGAACGTTATATTTTCGAGACGACTCTTTAACAGTGGTGTAGTCGTAAAAAAAACAGAGGGTATACATTCTAAGCAGAGGGTATACGCTCAAGGCAGAGGGTATACCCTAGTATATATATACTATAGCTTTCTTGAGAAACAGAGGGTATACGGTGTTCCTTAAAAAAATCCAGAGGGTATACGGCGTATACCCCCGTATACCCTCCACTACATCCCTGCTCTTTAATTACTGGCAGAAAGAAATAGCATGCCGGGGGCTAAAAAAAGAATTTTATCTGCGTATGCTTTCTACATAACTCCTTCCAACTACAAAACAAATAGGTGTTGCTATCCAACGTACAATTTATACACAAGTTTAACATAAAACTCTACGTTTCGGTTTATTCTTTAAAACCTTCATCAGGAGAAAAATTTTCTAAAATATAAATCGACAACAAACTCTTTACATGCTACATTTTGAAATCAATTCAAAATTCAAAACATTCTAACGGAAACCTCTTACTCCCAAATAAAGAGTTCAGTGGCGCCATCTTTTAATCAAAGATGTAAACGAAGAAAGACTAGCTGAAAAAATGGAATTATCATTGACTTTTCAAAATTGAAAGCCATATTTCTGGTATGTGAAAGGAAACATTATCATTACACACTTCATGGTTTCTTAGACGAATTTCTAAAGATTCACGAATAATAGCATTGCGCGGAATAACTTGTTTGGAAATAACTTTAGCATGGTCAAAGTCTATAAATGAAATGAGTCCTTTATGGTAGCTTCTTGAGAGTGCTGTAGAAAGTTTACGAAACTTCAAATCGTTTTTATGTTCTTGCAATCTTTCGAAAAATCGACGTTTAGTCATACCAATATAGGACAAGGTGGTCCCATCAGAAAATTTAAAGGGAATTTCATACACCCCAGAAAAAGATGAAAAAGGAATTGGATCTATTTTTTTACACAGAAGATTAAACAAAGTCATAGAATTAGAGGCAACGAGTTGAATGTTGAATTTCATGAAAGACTTTTTTAACTTTTCAAATAGGATAGGAAAATAAGGAACCTTTCGGTAAACTTGATTAAATTTGGGGGAGGGGGGATTAACGGAAACTTTATACTTATCAACCAATTTATAGATAAGGCTTGAATTAAAACCATGACATAATCCAATGTTAACGATGAAATTGATTTCATCATCCAAAAATTCATCGGAACAAACAAGTAATGCACGCTGGATAAATGACCTAAATGCTGCAATCTTATAATTCCATGGGGCCGCTGCAGTGACGGGAATAACATTGTTTAATTTCATAGATTTCCGGAAAATTTTCCGTTTTAAACAATTGTTTTCTTTAATAAGGAGAACATCAAGAAAAGGAAGCGAGTTATTGTTTTCTAACTCCATCGTGAACTTAATATTGTTATCAAGTTGGTTAATTTCGTCAAAAAAATTTTCTAAGGATTGTTTCCCATCTTCCCAGATAATAAAAATGTCATCGACATACCGTAACCATAATGAAGGTATAGGAAAAAGTTTCTTAAAGATGAGTTCTTCTAAAGGACGCAATTTGAATTCTGCCAGAATACTAGAAATAGGTGAACCCATAGGAGCTCCTTTCTGCTGTTTAAAATATTTATCTTTAAAAATAAATACATTACTTTCCTTAATTAAGTTTAATCCCCACTTAATAGAAAATTTCATATTATTACTTAAATGAGGTAACCCATCAATGGATAAGCCTATGGAAAGAATTATTATTATTTTTATTATCCTTCCAACTAGTTCATCCTAAATTATGGCTAGCTTGCAGCTGATGGCAGTTGCTTTTCTCCCACGCATTTTCGTAACGGATTATTTTCTTTTCTAGATACTTTAATTATAGATGCTTGATTTTGTATAAACGAAGCTTGGTTACATTCTATAAACATTCTATACCGTACATCTAAAAGGCATATGTATTTGTGGTTTTTAGACCGTTGACAATCCCTTACCACAAGAATTCTTTCGTGGCAACCCTAGCATCAACATCTTTCATTCACCAACTGGCGGCATTTTGTAATAGTGTTTTATCTCACCTCTCTGGGCTTCCTGGTTGTTCGGTCTCCAGCTCAGCGCTCCAGCACACTGCGTCGCAACTACGCACCCTTCCCCCCCCTTTTTTTTTTTCTTTTTTTTCTTTTTTTTGTACTTCACGGCCTGTCTTTAAGGGAAGACACCGCCACGCCCTCTCACATTAATTTTATTCTAACATTTTATACTCATTTATTATACATGTAGCTAAATTATAGCTAAGTACTTATATATACTTTAAATCATGTGTTTCATAAGACTACGCAAAAACTTCACGCAAGAAGTGTGTAAGTTTGCTCTCCAAAAAATTGTACTTTTCAGCTAAAACCCCATTAACACCTAAGTACTAGAGCGATTTCGATAAAAAAAATTTTGGTGGTAGAGTATAAATATAAGATCGTATGTTGCAGACAATTTTAAAATTAATTAGTTTTAGAAAAAAAATTCTGAAATATGGAACATTTTTGAAAAATTGCCATTGCTCTAAAATAAAAAGTTTTAGTCGCAGAAAAAACTGTCTTCTACAAGTCTTGAGCATAATCCAGGGAATATGGATCCCAAATTTCATCGAAATTGGTCGGGTAGTATCCGAGAAAACAGGTCTTAAAGCTCGCATATTTCCCTTAATATTGCACCCAGTCTCGTCTTCCCGTAAGTAATTAATAAATGTCTTATTTTATTCCTTAATTTGTTGGAGTTTTTGACTTGATTTCTGAGTGACCTGGGTATAAGTATTGTTCTTTTTTAACGTATGCAAAAATCTACGCCACACCATTACAAACACCCGGGAGACAATAACTGATTTGTCAGAAACAAAATTTAAATTCGCATATTGAAATGTGAAACTGTACTCATTTTTTGATTATTCAAAAATTATTAATCTAAAACACTATTTTTTGTGTGGCCTTTTTGGCAATAATAATAGAAAATTCTTTCTTTCGAGAGAAAAAAAATTAATATTATATTGGAAAAAACTAATTTTTTACTATGATTGGAACAGCTTAAAATACTATGCTATAGTACATTTTTACTACAAATTAAAAAATTTACTCATGATTTAAACAGTTTTCTGCTACAAAGTTCCGATATAATTTCTCTAGGAGTTAGAAAATATCATTTAATGAATTCGCAACTGATTTTTTGTTTCATTTTAAAGGGTATTTTGGGGGTCATATTTATATCTTTTTTAAAATACAATTCTTTTGTCTAAATGACTTGATCTTTCTCAAATTATAATTTATAGAAAATTTTTTAAAAAATGAGTTCTAAAATCTTGCGTAAGTAGTATAATTCTAATATTTCATAACTTAAATACCTCATTCAGTCTCAAAATAAACACAGTTCTTTTACAGATTCATTGCCAATCATTTTGATTTATTTTCAAGTTATTTCATAAAATGAATTTTTCCAAGGAATTATAATATCTGAAATCAATTTTTCGACAAAATATTTCACGTGGATATCCGTGAAATCAAAACATTATTAAAGGTTTTCAAACAAACTGCACTATCATCCTAGATGTTGACAACAAATAAAAATTTCTTATAAAACTTCCATTTTCTAAGAAACTTACATCGTGTTCAAATCGATATTTAAAAAAAATTAAAGTAAAGGGGAAATTGTAAGTGCCTGAAAACTGAAAGTTCTAGTGGAGTTTGTCAGAAAATCTCTTAAAAGCTTTGCGTGTGAAAAGCTAAAAATCAATTTGAAGTCACGAAAGAACTTTGGACATAGATTTTCAGGTAGATTTCGAAATACAGAAAGCTTGACAGAGATTTTCAAACTCAGTTTAAGTTTCAAATGCAATTCGATAAAAGTGATACTTTTTAATAGATTTTGAAGAAAACTTTTTTTATTGGAAATTTCATTAAGAAAAAAGATTTTATAACCATCTGTTTCTTTAAAAATCAACAGTTATATTGTTTTTTCAGTTTTTTACAGTTATGTTTATATACACTCGTATGTGCTTTACAAATTTTAAACTAGTTATAAAGTATAAACATTTAAATCAAAATAATAGTTGAATTGCCTATAAAATACTGAAAATGAATCAAAATTTCTTTTGAGCTTCACATTCAGTACAGAACAAAATGAATATAGATAGATAGACAAAGAAAGAGAAAGAGATACACTGTGTCTGTATTGTTAAGCGTACTTACATTAATTTTCTTCTCTTCCACAGATCATCTTACATGGAGACTAACAGACGTTCGGATCATCGATCTGCCAAGCACAATGCTGGTTGAAGACCAAAGGACGAAAATAGTCTTGAAGTAATCCGCAGCCAACTCTCGAAAACAAAAAATAACAAATTATTTTAAAATCTTGAAAATATTGTTAGAACTACTTAAAGTGTTTTTTCGCCTCAACAAGAGAAGCTCTATGGTCAAAATATTAGAGTTCTTTATATCATATGGCTTTAGTGTGCATTGTATGTGACGGAATCCGAGCTCTCTTTATAATTCAGAATTCGTTTCTATTTTTATTTATTAAACAACGCTTAGTTTATTTATTAAAGGTACATATATATATTAAGACAGACTTGAACACAATTAGTACAATAACCCAAAAGGAGTGAAAAACTAGCCAGGACCAGGATTCCTTTAATAAAAAAATAAATAAATTCAGACGTTAATTTATGTGTGCTTTAATGCTTAGTTTCTTTATTGTTTTGCATGATGAGTGGAATGCTCTTGATAAACTAAATTTTGATATTAATAGCATTTGTCGTATTTATTTCAATTAAATTGGATAATATTCAAAATAAAGTGCAAATTTAAAAAACCTATGTAGTATTTAAATTTTATTAAAATTTATCGTTACAGTGTTCAGAGAATATACTCTGAAAACTAGAGCTGCTTTGTGGTTCTATGGTATCGTCTAATCGGATAGTAGGAGAGCTGTTGAACATTTTTGAGTAGGTATTTGAGGCACCCTGAAAATTTGTGCAACACTACTTTTGTAATGCCTGAATACAAAATCGAATGTCTAGCTGAAGGATCGTGGCCCAAAAACTGTGCGTAAACGCCATTTGGCACTTGACACGTGTCTGGCATAGTTTTTGTGCCGACTAAAGTGTCTGTCATTTTCAAAATATTTTTTTCCAAGCATAAATATTATTCTGCCTCAATCTCAGCGTGCCTCAAATACCTTTTTTGGGTAGTCAAAAAATGGCACTTGACACGTGTCTGGCACAGTTTTTGGGCCGACTAAAGTGTCTGTCGTTTTCAAAATATTTTTTTCTAAGTATAAATATTATTCTGTCTAAATCTCAGCGTGTCTCAAATACCTTTTTTTGTGGGTAGTCAAAAAATGGCACTTGACACTTGTCTGGCACAGTTTTTGAGCCACGATTCTTCAGCCAGGCATTCGATTTTGTATTCAGCCATTACAAAAGAAGTGTTGTACAAATTTTCAGGGTGCCTCAAATACCTTCCCTAAAATGTTTAACAGCTCTTGGACTAGGAGCACGCGGAGGCGTGCAGCATCGCTCTCGCTCGGTTCTGACACAAGTTGGTGGAGCGTGGACAGCGGCAAGAGTGAGTTCGATTCTTATGTGGACCCACTCGGAACCACTCTTTCCTTAATAGCTTCTCTATAACAGGAGTTGTTATGTGTTGGCCTTGAAGGCAGTCGGAAATGTCGGTTGACCTTTTACCAGAGGGTAAGTTCACGAACGTTGTCGAACAGGAGAGACTGGGGAGGGTTGACCCAATTTTTACAGAATGATTTTCTATTTTTTAAATATTCAACCTAGAATAAAGTTTTATATATCATTTTATTCGTTATACAACCAGTTATAAAAATAAAATTGCGACATAAGTGTAATATACAGGGTGTCCGGTCTCAACGGTGTCCAATGGCTAATTCCTAAACCGTTAGTCATAGGCATATAGTTCCAATTACAAAAATGTTTAAAGTCAGGTAAAGAAATATTTTAAAAGCGATTTGGGTCAATAAAAACATTTCTTAAAAAATTACGAAATTTAAATTTTTATACGGTCCCCCGGTCCTATAAGTTATATTTAGTAAAATTTTCCTTTTACACTGACAAGTAATACACAAAAAGTTCCATTATTCTACGATTAAAATTGACCGAGTAATAGCTGTTTAAAGTTAGAGCATATTTTTTGCTGCAAATTGGGGGTCATTCACAAATTTAATCGAAATATAATTTCGTCAGATATATTAAAAAATGGTTGAGAGTAAAATTAACATTGCAATATAAATTTGAAATCTTCAATCATTCTGACATATTAATGCAAAATATACAATTTGTAATAAACATTTAAGAAGAAAGAAAAAAATAGAATTTTTGTTAAATAAAGCGATGCTAAATTAACAGCCTCAATTCTTTACAAAATGATACGTATTTTAACATATTATTAGATTACACTAGCCTGCAAAATTTGGGTTATGTCATGTTTTTTAACTTTTGATAATTGATTCTTATGCATTCTCTACCGCTAAATCTGTAATTGACCTTCTTTTTCAACCATCACATCAGGATTTTTCGCAAATTTCAAAGTTAAAAAGTTAAAAGTTAAAATTGAATCTCCTCCCTCATCTCATCGGACCACTCAGCTGTTTAGCTGTCAAAATCCAAGGATAAGCAAAAATATCGAATAAAATAAAATAAAATAAAATAAAATAAAATAAAATAAAACAAAAAAAAGTTTTACGTATGTTTATAGTGCGAGATTTTCGCTATATTTCAACTTACACATTTACGATTTGCAAAAATATTCGAACGTAATGGTTAACTAGTATGTTGTGGCCATCACAAAACTTTCTTCTACATAAATCACGTCAATTAAATAATTTAAATAGTACAAGAAATTACATGAATTTAGCACCAATTCACATCAAAGTATATCTGAATTTGAAGTTTGAGTAAAATTCGTGCATTTGTTCTAGAGATAGATCTATAGCGGAAATACTGCAAAATGTACCATAGCAGCGCCACCTGTTGAGCAATTTACACCAAAACATAAATAACACTAATTGATATCAAAGTATACCTGAATCTGAAGTTAGATCAAAATTCGTGCATTAGTTATTGAGATAGAGCTATGGTGGAAATTCTGAAAAATGCAGCATAGCAGCGCCACCTGTTGAGCGATTTGCACCAAAACATAAACATCACTAATTCATATCAAGGTCCTACCTGAATCTGAAGTTTGTTGAAAATCCAAGTATTAGTTTTTGAGCTATTGCGAAAATTATAAAAAATTCAGCATAGAAGCGCCTCCTGTTGAGCGATTTACACAAAAATCTATAAAACGTCAATTTATGTCAAGGTATACCTGAATCTGAAGTTTGATGAAAATTCGTGCATTAGTTATTGAGGTAGAAATGGTAGAAATTCTGAAAAATGTTGCATAGCAGCGCCACCTATTGAGCGATTTACACCAAAAACTAAGCAGTACTAATTCATATCCAGGTATACCTCAATCTGAAGTTTGTTGAAAATCCAAGCATTAGTTCTTGAAAAAGAGCTATTTCAGAAATTACAAGAAATGCAGCATAGCAGCGCCACCTGTTGAGTGATTTACACCAAAATGTTTTAAACACCAATTCATGTCAAGGACTAACTGAATCTGAAGTTTGATGAAAATCCGTGCATTAGTTCTGGAGATTGAGCTATTGTTGAAATCGTGAAAAATGTTGCATAGCAGCGCCACCTGTTGAGCGATTTACACCAAAAACTAATAAGCACCAATTTATATCAGAGACTAACTGAATATAAATTTTTATTAAATTACGTGCATTAATTCTTGAGATAGAGCGTCCACAAAATCTGTGTCACATACAGACAGACAGTGTCACAGACTAACAGAATCACAGCCTCACAGACAGACATTTTGTAAAAACATGTTTTTAGGAATCTCTGATCCCTAAAACGTGTAAATCCGTCGAAAACCGAAAGTCGAAAATTCTCACGAATCCAATAATTTCTTCTTGTAAAGATAGAAGAAAGTAAAATTAAAGGTCATTTTCAGATTCTAAAAAGTACGTAAAAATCAATTATCAAAAGTTAAAAAACACAACCATCTCCTCTACTTTATAGTATCCGATTTTTGTTATTCTTTAAATTTCACAGTTTATGATTTGCGAAATATCCTGACATGGTGGTTAAAAATTAATGTAATTTTCGGATTCAGTGCTAAAAAATACATAAAAGTAAAAAAAAAAACCAACAATCGCAGTCTTGTATTGTCTAATCTAAAACTTTTTCTTAAACTTCTTGGCGGTAATCTATCCGAATTTTTTTGTGTTATCCTGTAAAATAAGTATAAATGGTAACCACCGAAAATCATAATAATATTAGATTGTTATTGGATTTGCGCCAGTATGTAAAATGTACGAGTACAAATTTTGAGCTGGAAAACATACATGCGATCGTTGAAGTAACATAAAAACTTATAAAAATGACATAATTTTTGTTAAAAGTAATCGTAAAAGAAACAGTCTCATATCCTGGTAAAATAAAACATATGTTATTTTAGCCAATATGAAACTTAATAAATGTTAACATAATCGTAATACTTGTACGATTTTTTTCAAAGCGCAGATAGACATGAAATACGATCTTCGAATACTTTAAGCACTTAGTATGTGACCCCTCAAAGTCAAGCCGTATTCATTTGTTTTCGGAGCAGAAAAGTGGCATAAGTCATGCATTTTTAAAGTTTTGTAACTCGCTCAATTTTAGAGTTATATGAATGGGACTTTTTTTGTCCTTCTTGTCAGTGTAATAGGAAAATTTTACTAAATAAAACTTATAGGACCGGGGGAACGGGGGACCGTATAAAAATTTAAATTCCGTATTTTTTTAAGAAATGTTTTTATTGACCAAAATTGCTTTTAAAATATTTCTTTACCTGATTTAAAACATTTTTGTAATTGGAACTATATGTCTATGACTAACGGTTTAGGAATTAGCCATTGGACACCGTTGAGACCGGACACCCTGTATACGGAACATGAAAAATTATTGATTTTAATCATGAAAAAATAATGGGCCAAGGCTCCTCACATATGGAAGGCTTGATCAACTTATATTAATTTATACTGAAATATTTGTTCAGGGAAATAAAATCAGTTTTTAAAAAGGCAGATTAAATTTATGACACATGGTTTAATTGTTATTAAAAGTTATTTGGGAAAATGTGATGGGTAAATAAACCTGCTTAGACGAAACACAAGGCACAGGAGAAATACTACGTTTTAAGCACCCGCTTTTTGCGACACTTGACCTGACAACACTAGCTGCCACACAGTTTGGCTTCATCTCACTGTGTTCATCTTGGTGAAATCTGTCTACGTACTTCCCAAAGTTTTGATCAATGGTATGTTCTTTTACATTGGCATCCACACTTAACAATTCTTAAGACTGCAGCTTTCTTCCTTTATAGTCTTTTCCATTCTTTTATATTTATCTACTGTGGTTACAATTTAAATAAAATAAATGTTCCTATCAACTTTCTCATTTATAGTTCAATAATTTTTTCTTTATTCTATAGCAGTTTTTCACATCATCCTTTAATCAATTAAAAAAAAATTCATGCCTATATCCCCATTTTACTGTAGCTTTACAGAATAGGGGAGACTAGGGAGGGTTGACCATACGGGAGGCTTAACCAACCCATCAGTTTTCATATTTAAAAGAATTTCAGAGTTACTGGAATGCTCAAACAATTGTGAGGCGTTTTAACCTAAAAATTGTGTTTTTCAGAAATATTTTGTAAGCTTTTTTCAGATAAAATATATCGTAGAAATTTAAGTAAGTAGGTTTTAAATAATGCAGAAATATCGAGCTTTTATTCCAGGTATAAAGATTGTACAGTAAGTTAGGCTTAATATGACAATGTGCTATTCTTTAGAAAAAGGCTATGTGGGGGGGGGGGGGGGCTTGTCCCAGTCAATGGGAGGGAGGGTTGACCAGATGAAATATTTTATTATACATTATGCATAATGAAAGGTTAATGGTTATATATAAAAAAGAATGTAAATTTATTCTTTAAAGCCACGGTAAAATAAGGTGACGGAAAGGAAAATGTTTACAATAAAGAAAGATGCAAAAAACTGCTATAGTATCCGCTGCAAGAAAAAAATTAATGAAATATAAATTGGAAAGTTGATAGGAATCTTTTCCATTTAAATATTACTACAATAGGTAAATAGAAACAGTGTGAAAGACTAGAAAGTATGAAAGCAGCAGTCTTAACTCTTTCAAGAGCAGCGGTATGCTTATGAAATCACTTAATTTTAATTCCCAAACGCCACAATGGTACCAGAATTTTGCTAAAATCTTTTCTATTTAATATGTATGCGAAATATACCCTTTTTCTTTTTCTAAATAAATTTGTTCATAAATTCCGGTGCCAGTCATTTATTTCAACATTTTAGTACTGAAAGTACTTTGCCACTGAAAGGGATAAAGAAGATAATGATCAATAAAGTGCACTTGCGGCTTCAAGAGAACATAGCATTGATCGAAAAACTTTTGGAAGATATGTAGACAAATTTCACCAGCATGAACACAGTGAGATAAAGCCAAACTGTGTGACAATTAGAGTTGTCAGGTCGAGTGTCATAAAAAGTAGGAAAAGGCGACAAAAGAAAGCCAGACAGTGGCTATAAATTCCGGTCATAATAATACATGAAACCCTATGAAAACGAAACCTGTCTCTAACGGAATATTGTCTTAAATGTTAAAATTTCATTTTCCCTGCTGTACAATTATACCTGCTCGGACGAAATTCTGGTTAAAACAAAAATTTTCTCCTCTGACTTGCGATTGCGTCTAAACAGGTATGTTTAAGCATCATATTTTCAAAAATATTGCTATAATAATTAAAGCATGTAGCATAAAGTTATATTGCCTTTTTTAAACAGATTTTGTTTCTCTTCATAATTATTTCAATATAAAACAAAAGTGGGTCAAACCTCCCATTAAGTGGGTTAACCCTACCATATGTGGGGAGCCTTGACCCATTATTTTCTCAAGGTTAAAATCGATCATTTTTCAAATTTCTTATATATTACACTTAAGTAGGAATTTTATTTTGATAACTGTTTGTATAACGAATAAAATATAAAACTTCATTATACGTTCAATATTTAAAAAATTAAAAATCATTTTGTAAAAAGTGGGTCAACCCTCCCTAGTTTCCCCTACATTTAAATTATTTTACCAATATAACCATTAACCCTTCATTATGTAGGTGTATAATAAAAACATTTACAAAATGACTTGGTTAAGAGACCATTGACCACCTGATCACACACACACACACACACACACACCCTCAATTGACTCGGTCAAGCCTCCCCATATAGTTCTTTTTAAAGAATAGCACATTCTTATCTTAAGCGTTATTTATTGTATAATCTTTATGCCTGGAATGAGAGCTCAGTATTTCTGCATTACTTAAAGCCTATTTACTTAAATTTCTATGATATATTTTATCCAGAAAAATCTTATAAAATATTTCTAAAAAATACACTTTTTAAGTTGAAAAGACTTCACAACTGATTTTTCCCAATCTGTTTCAATCAGCTGCATGAAATAAAGACAATTGTTTGAGCATTCCAGTAGCTTTGGTTGCTACTTACTGGCAAAACTCTGAAATTCTTTTAAATATGAAAACTGGGGGGTGGATCAAGCTTCCCTTATGGTCAACCCTCCCCAGTCCCCCCTATTGTCCAATGTCCGTTCTGGCAAAAGACTGTCCTCTCCGGATCAGCTGTCCAGAGAGGTTCTGGACCAGAAACTCAGTCATGTGATAAATTACACATATCTCTGTAGAAAACATAAAGAGAATAATTATTTTTAGAATAAATTATGAGGAACTGTGTGTATTGCATAATTATTAATTTTTCTGATGATTACTTAATAACATGTTTATATTTTATAACTTTTCATGTTTCTATATAAAAACATAATGTAATGCGAAAATAAATTTATTTCCTATAGCATCGAAGTGGCGAAAAACTTTACAAATGGTATGATAACTTTATATCCCTCCATGTTTTAGAACAAAGGGGAAATTATCCTGCTACAACTTTGGTTAAATGAGACTTAGTGGAAGGCGGAGTGAGTGTTAACGCCAGTGAGTGAAGGGGTTGTCCCACGTTCCACGTGAAGTTTTTACAAATGAAGTACATCTCTATCTGTTTCAGTTTCAGTTTCAGTTTCAGGCCAGGCGGGGAGGCCTACCAATATGGTTTTAGCTCAACAAGCCCCGCTCAGCAGAATAACTATAATGATAACTGGCCGCTGCCGGAGGCAGGGCCCGGAAATACCTTCGTTGAAAACGACCCCTATATATTAAAACTTACAAAATTATACAGAAATGTTACAAGTGGCAGACCAGTTATATCCCAGGCGGGCTGACTAGAACTTTTGATAGCTAGTATCCTAATGACTTACGAAGGAATCTCTTTGAGAGCTTCTCTTTCACATCATTATTATTTCTTGCCATTTTGTGAAACTGTGGATCTTGATAATTAAAATAATATATTAGCATAAAATCAAAGCAATAGACAGGACGAGTTGCAAGTTCGAAATTATAACAGCCCGCCATCAGCTACTGAAAACACATGTCCATAATGGGATAAGGTCTCAAAAGAACAGAAAAGAAAAAGAGAACTGACAAAGAGTGCCGCTGTGGCTAGTAGTAAGGTAAACACTAATCAAAGAAAAGCACACGCAGAATTGGAATATGCAAGCAATTGGAATCGCACTTTCCATTTCTGCATGTTCTTCTCTGTGATTGGTGTTTACCTTACTACTAACGCCACCTGTCTCACTGTTTGTAAGCTCTCCTCTTTCTCCTTTCTGTTCATTTATGATCTTTCCCCTTCAAGGACATGTGTTTTCAGTAGCTGATGGCGGGCTGTTATATTTTCCTGCTCGAAACACGTCCTATGTATTTCTTTGATTTTATGGGGATTTATATAAAGTTTTATTATTTTAATTGTGATGTATGGCCAGTTTTTAGTGCTGCTTCATCTGAATCTTGATGGTGATTTACAGATGTTTCTACTTTATCATTTACAATCTTTTGGTCAATATTATTTTGACGAAATTTCAAATGTAGTTTTGACCTCAATAACTAAATAATAAAATTACCAATGATGATTTATTGGTGAAAAGAAAGGTGCTTTCCAGGAAGAAGCAGCCAACCATTGACAATGATGACGGAATCCAGCGCGTCTTTGAGGATGATGAGCGAGCTCTCCATAAACTCCGAGGTATTTTTTTCCTTATTGTTTAAATTTACACTGAAGTTAATTGATACTAGCTAAAATGCCCGCGTTTCCCGGAATTTTAAGAATATTTGTTTTGAAAAATCAACCATTACGTGTTAATTTATGTAATTTTCTCTCTTTTTTTTTTTCATTTAATCTGGACGACAGATTATCTACTTATTTAGTAAATATAATCTGTGACCTGGATTGAGACTAAGTTTAAAACCTTTTGATGAAAAGTTGTTTCCGAGTATTTTGTTATTTAAATAATTTTTTCATGATTAAAGAAAAATTTCAAATACAAAAAATTCTATGAATTTTAGTTTTAAAAAATCTGAAATCTTTATATCAGTGTTTAACTCAGAATGAGCTCTAGGGACCTAAACCTTTGTGAAAAATCTAATATACACGCATACACATACGTATAGGGGAGGGTAGTACACAGTGAGACGAAAATTATTATGGATAGAGTATAAAACATATTAACAAATGACAATGATTTTTATTCTTTTGAAAATTTTTTTGCTACATCTTTAAACTACACAAATACGCTACACATTAATGTATAAATGGTTTTAAGAAAGTTATTTATAAAAGCACAGAAGCAGAATAACGGAGTATCGAAAATTGTCTCACTGTGCACCACAAGTGGTACACAGTGAGACAATGTATATATTTTCATAAATCATACATTTTTATACTCTAGCAATAATTTTCTGCAGTTTATGACTTCAAATTAATATTTCTAGACAAAAAAAAAAAAAAAAAAAAAAAAAAAAAAAAATGAAAAATATGAGCCTCGGATGGGCAAAGGCAGACCTTGGGCTACGCTCATGCAAATTTTCAGCCTCTTACGTTTAGTAGATTTCACTAGCCATCGCACGGCCCCAAACACACACAGATACAGAGAGAGAAAAAAAACCTTATTTTATTAAAAAATTACTTTTTTTACGTCAGAACCGCATAGTAGATACACAATGAGGCACGTCTCACTGTGTACCACAACTGTGTGTCTCACTGTGTACTTTCGTTACGTTGTAACAAAGTAGATGCCATGTCTGTTTCATCATCAATTTCATAACTTTGAATGCTTGTGTCGTTTTGTCGACATAGTCTATCATTAAATATAGCTAGATTTTGTTAAGTAAATATATGCCATAATGAAAGAAATAAACTTTAAAATGGACGTTTATGTAACTTTAACCCCTGTAAAATAAATAATTACTTACTATTTTGTTGGACGAGTAACCGAAGTACCGAAAGTACATCCACGTGTTGCATAAAATGAGGTGGTTCAGTGTGTGCTCCAGCTAGGAGAAAAAGTTATAACTATATGTCAAAATGGCTGCTGTCTCACTGTGTACTCCCCTACCCTATATATGGAATAGGTTTAAAAATTGCGAAAACAAATTCAGAGAACCTCAAAATATTAAAATATGCCAATATTTCCATAATCATGTTTTTATCATGTTTCAATACGTTTTATCAAACTCATGTGACGTTATATATTCACCTGCTGACATCCATTATATTTCCAATATGTCGTAATATTCACCTTTTATTTTAATTTGGCAAACTATTTATTTCATTTTCATTTTTCATATGAAAATCTTGCAATAGAAAAGTAATTGTTGTGATAAGACTTTTATTGTGTATTTTAATTGTTGACAACTGCTATAACGAAAAATGTTTAAATTGGATAGGAAATTGCTGTTAAATTGGTGCTTTTTTATTAATTAAAAATTAACTATAAATTATTTCGATTCCGGATTACTTTAGTTGACTCGGCCGTGTTTCAATACAAATATACGTAACATTTCATAATTCTGGCTTCCAAACTGTGGATTTGTATAGAATTACAGACAGACAATTTTTCATTGTTTATTAGATACTAGCTAAAGTACTCAGCGTTGCCTGGAATTTTATGAGTGTTTATTTTGAAAAATCAATTTCAAAATTAAACATACAGTATAAAACAAACAATAAAAAAAGCAATAGAGTCATCTTTATTTCAGTTCTTCACTAAAAATGAACTCTAGGAACCTAAGCATCTGTGAAAATTCTAATATGCACGCATACACACGTATATATATGGAATAATTTTTTTAAATGGCAAAAACCAATTCAGAGAACCTCAAAACGTTAAAACATGTGAGTATTTCCATAATCGGGTTTTTATCATGTTTCAAATACGTTTTTTCAAACTCATAAGACGTTATTTATTCACCTGCTGACGGCCATTATATTTCCAATATGACTTAATAGTAATTTTTTTATTCGTTAAACTATTTATTTCATTTTCATTTTTCACGTGGAAATCTTTTAAATATAAAAGTTATGAAGTAACATTCACTTTTTTAAAAGTCATGAAACTGTTTATTTCATTTTCATTTTTCACGCGGAAATCTTGCAATCGAAAAGTAATTGTTGTGGTAAAAATTTTATTGTGGATTTTTAATTGTTGGCAACTGCTATAACGAAAAATGTTTAAATTTGATAAGAAATTGCCGTTAAATTGGTAGTTTTTTATTAATTAAAAAATAACTATAAATTATTTCGATTCCGGATTATTTTAGTTGGCTTGGCCTACACATTTACGTAACATTTCACAATTCTGGCTTCCAAACTATGGTTTTGTATGGAATTACAGACAGATAAATTTTCATTTTTATATATTAGATATGGGTAAAATAATGATACTTCTGTTGGAAGTCCCAAGAGTGATTTTTTTTTCTTCTATTATTATGTTGTTAATTAACCGCGTTCAAAAATGAATTTAAGGGTTATTATCTCTTTAGTTATGTTAATTAAAAACATTGTGGAAGTAACAAATAATTTTATGATAAAATGATCAAATGAGTTGTTGATTTTGATATCGCAACTTTTCAGTTTCTCTGATGCAGTCAGATTAAATTATATTGTTAGTTATGAGTGTATAATTTTGTGTAAATAATTGCGGTAAATAAAGTTCGTTAATTAATAATTTAAACTGGATCTCTTATTTTTCTTGCATCATCTGTTAATTTATTTTACTAAATGGTCTGTTTTACTGCATATAATAATTTTAATAATGTTTACAGTTTGAGGGAGTTTTTAATTATTTATTCTCATACGTCAGACTTCCCTCGTAAATAATCACAACGTGTTGTTTTCTTAATTTTTAATGTTTAGGTAGCTTTATTTATATTAGCTCTTTTAACCTCCAGTCATAAAAATACGGTCACACTATTTATGCCGTAATGAAGTAGACAGATATTTTGGGGGAATATATGTATATTTTAGAAGAATTTTATGAAGTGCCTAAGTTTCTCTAGCATCTATTGAGCTGTTTACATGGCAAATTAGATGTTATCGCCAATAAGATTGTCTGAATGAATAGTGTCGGTCGGATGTCAGCCCATGTAGTTCAATCGGCTGAGCATTAGCAATATAAACAAAATGTCTTGGGTTCGACTGCCGATCTGCAGACTTTTTTATTCAGTTTGAAAAAATGCCAACGTGCATAAAGAACATTATGTCTAAAAAGATAAATATAACTTTGAAGGCTTAGTTATTAAATGTTTTTTTCTTCAATTTACCAAAATATAGACCAGTTTATTTGGTAGTATACACCAATAACACAGGCCTGCGATGAAAAAAATACAAGAGAATTGATAGCTGAACTTAATGTATTTTTGGGTTCTAATTTTAAAAAAAATATTGAAAAAAATCAATCACGTCACGTTTTTTCGAAAAACTTTTATTTGGATTTTTATGAACAATCCATCATCAATACACTGTGTTCCTCATAGACCTGCTGTCCCAGTGCTTTTGCCTCCAATTGAATTGCAAAGCCGTCTCTCCAGAGTCTTCATACTCGGAGCATCCAGAAGTTCAACGCTCCGATTACGGAATGTAAGCCCTCTGGAAGCGATTCAACTCGGTCCTTCTCTATGGTTGAACTTAATGATCTGACTGGTGATCTGGGCTTTTCGAAAGAGGCAGCTGAATTGTTGGGCTCCACCTTGAAAGAAAAATCGTATTAGCCAAAGGAACCTTTTTTATTGGTACAGGAATCGAGAAAAGGAATTTGTTAAGTACTTTGAGGAAGAGAAGAATCTGGTCTATTGTTCCGATGTTCCCGGATTGATGAGCAATTTTAATATCACCTACGATAAAGATGAATGGGGGCTGTTTATAGATTCATCGAAAAGGAGCCTGAAATCTGTCCTTCTTCATCACGGACGCCAGTATGTATCTGTACCAGTGGATACTCAGTGCATTTAAAAGAACGCTGTAAAACCTTGGCTCTCGCCATCAACAAAATTAAATATGCCGACCTCGGTTGGATTGTTTGCTGTGATTTGAAAGTTATCTCTATGCTTCTTGGTCAACAAGGCGGATACACAAAGTACCCATGTTTAATTTGTGAGTGGGACAGCTGTGATAAGGCTCAACACTGGGTCAAAAAAATAAGGCCGAAAAGACAAAATCTTAAACCAGGCACCAAGAATGTGATTCGGATCATCTTAGTTGAGCCAAAAATTGTACTGTTTCAAAAGATTGCGATTGTTTCAAATACCAGTGTAAAAAGTTTCCAGATTTACCCGAAGCGAAGTTGAAAGAGAGAATCTTTATTGGTACAGATATCCGCAAGCTAATGAAGGATAAAGAATTTGAGACTAGCATAACAACAAAGGAAAAAAAAGCTTGGATTGCCTTCCAAGATATCGTCAGCAAATTTTTGTGTAATTACAAGAATACTGACGATAAACCAATTGTAATGAATATGCTGACCAAATTTCAAGCGTTGAGTTGCTGCACAAGTGTCAAAATACATTTCCTTCACTCACACTTGGTCCTTTTTACCCGGAAATTTAGGATCAGTCCGCGAAGAACAGGGTGAAAGGTTCCATCGAGACATCAAAGATATGGAGAGCAAATACTAAGGAAGATGAGACAAAAACATGCTCGCCGAGTACTCTTGGATTTTAACACGAGATAGACCTGAGATTGAACATAAAAGAAGAACGTCAAAAAAGAAGTTTCAAAGGAAAAAGAGTACGTACTTAAACAGAAACTTTGTTTTGTTTTGTTTTTTGCTCAGTTTAAACTTTGTTTGAAACTTTCATGTATACATACATAATATTTCCTCCTCTTGGTCAGTCGTCTATTTTATGTACGTTATCTTAATAAAAACAAATTAAATAGCATGTTGATGATTTTCTTCTAGAAACTGCACCATAATTTGATATGAAAAGTTTAAACTCACGGAACTTTTTGTTCGTCTCTCGATCAGAGGCGGCTCGTGCGATCTGGCAACAGTGGTTTTTATCCATTTAAATCTATAAAAATAATCGATTACAAAAAAAAACAAATTTCCCTCACCAATAATCGATTAATTTACATAGATTTAAATGGATAAAAATCACTGTTGCCAGATAGTACATGCAAAATCGTTCCAGAGAATTCCTTTACAAATAGCATTTTAGCAAAATATCGATATCGATTTTACAAAAAATCCTGACGTGATGGGAAAAAATGGAGGTTTTTTTGAAATCAGCACACAAAATAACATAAAAATCAGCGAAAACCTCTCCTGTATTTAACAAAAAGTTTAATTTCGCAGGCCTGTATAATATTTAGAATTTTTCTATAAAAAAATTCCTTTTAAAGTTAGGACATTTTGGCACTTTTTAGCCCCCGGTATGCTATTCCTTTCTCCCAGCAAATAAAGTGTCGTCTCCAAAAAATAGCGTTTTGTTGTATAAGCCAGCCGTAAAATAAAGCAGATGTATCATTGAACTGTTAAATACTCTACTACAATTTTTTAAACTTCTAAATATCGCACATTTTCAATTTTTATACCGTCGTATTGGGAAGAAAAGTAATTTTAAATGCAATTTGTTTGAAAACTGCATCTCCATTTATTTTTGAGATATTAATTTTTTTTTAGTTTTTAGCGTCATTTGTTTAATTTTGGTACTCCATTTCTGTAGAAAGTAAAGGAAAGATAGTTGGGAAATGGCAACTATATCTTTGTGTTGCCATTCTTCCATAAAAACTAAAATAAATGTACTTAAAATACGCGCAAAAAATATAAAGGAATGATTTCTGATAAAACATGGAGCTGTTATAAACTAAATTTAATTTAAATATCTGCATTAATATTACAAACAAATGAAGGCATATGAATCATTACATAGCCGATTTTTTCATTACTGTTATATATATATATATATATATATATGTGCGTGTGTGTGTGTGTGTGTAGCATTTTGCTACCGACTTTCAGATATTTAGGCGACACCAGTACACCTCGACATAAAATGTAGTAGAGCAATCAAAACCATCCCTCCGTTATATTGAAAATATCGGATTGCAGTCAGGGTGGCGAGTAAAGACAGGATCGAGACACATTGAGATAATTTCCCTTACGTAATCAATATAGAGAGTCATCGTCACTTGAAACTGGTTTTATTGACAAAAAACATAGTTAAACACTTCCAGTAGTTATTCCATCAACTCTCAAAAATTGACCATCACTTCACAAAACTTTGGATGTTACAAGCATAGGATCTACACATTAGAACGTTTACTCCAAGCGACGCAGGTTAATTAGACAACCAGAAAAACGTAAAATCTTCTTCTCCTTCGCCGATGTAACGATATTTGTATCCTAAATACAGCACGCGGACGGTTACAGAAAGGTAAAAGACCAATGCTAGAAGAGAGTTGGGGAAGGATGGGACATAAAACAGATTACGATTCGATGGGAAAGGATGACGTCGATAATGAACTCTTTTATACGGCGTCAGAATTAAAGTGCAAATAGTGCTGACGGACGCACGGAATTGTGGGTATAGAATACCAAAGAATAAATTATATTAAAACATTCGAAAGAAAGAGAATTTAGTTTTAGAATAAAATGAAAAAGTAATTTAATGGCTTTTATAAGATTAGGCGGATGGATTAAGGTTTTTAGAATAATAAAAGAATACGCAACTTTAAATGCATGAAATAAAAGACAAAAGATATTAAGATATTATTAAAGATAGGTAAAAAAGGAAAAATATTAAGAATTTGGAGTAATTTTACTAAGAAAAAGAGGCGAAAATTTTTATTATTACATATATATTTGTTGAGTTTCTTGAATAACGATATCTCTTTTTTTTTGGATTTGTGTATTATTCAGCGATAGTGACGTCATATGCGTACTTTACTGTTAGACCGGAGCCGGCAGCACAAACAATCACCTCATCGAGTTCACGGATGAAATTCCAAAATTAGTTAAAACTCGATACGCATATTAAAACGCAATCGGTCTGCCAAGTCATATTTTGGTGGAAAACACCTGAAAAGCTGATTTTAGCGGTCGACTCGTATGTTTACCATTGTGTTTTTCAGCACCCAAAGTTATGAAAACATGGAGGACTGGAAGCAGGAAAACGTAATGGTAAGCGTCAACCGCTTAGTCATCCGCTAGGTTTTCAGGTGTTTTTCACCAAGATATGACTTGGCAGATCGATTGCGTTTTAATGTGCGTATCGAGTTTTAACTAATTATGGAATTTCAGCCGTGAACTGGTGAGGTGATTGTCTATGCTGGCGGCTCCCGGTCTATATAGATGTTGTTTAATACTGGATCTCAAATTAGGAATTCTTCAGTGGATGCGGCTGACGTCATTTTATATAAAATAAAAGCGTGTGTTTTAGTCTTAAAACTGAAATATGTTTTGTACTATATATATATATATATTGCACAATCTTATTTCTTGACTCAAATATATGTTATTAAATATGTCTCAATGCTACGTAATACATTTTATCAAAAAATTAATATATCAAAATTGCAATATATTCTTTAGTCTATCTTTTTTGACATTATATATATTATATATATATATTTCATAAAAAGCTTTTATGAATTCATTCCCTTATCAATCTCTCTGCCTATTTCGTAATGTTAAGTTTTAAAATATATAAACTCTGTTTCATTGATGATCTATAATAACCTGATGTTTCGTGCCGTCGATTTCTCAATTCTCAGAATCATTTTTAATAAAATCAGCATTATTTTTAATAAAATTAATTTTGAACAAAAAATTTCTTATAAAAATCAAATAACAAAAAAGAGCTTTTTGATCCAATAAAAATTTTTACCAAAGCAAATATTTTGCAAAAACATAAAGATTTCGTTTAATTTTTTAAACATATATTTATTTATGATGAAAAAAAATCTAATTCCAAGATATATTTATGTAATAAATCGAATGCAATTTTCTTAAGATATCATCTTTGATTTTCGTATTTACATTAAGAGGGGGATAAAAAATCACTAAAAGTCAAATGTTCTTAAAGAAAATAAATTCGTTTTATAAAATCTGCATTATTTTTACAACATTGAATATATTTTTCTTTAGATTATATTGAAAATAATATTTATCCTTTTTTCGTTAATTTATGAAAACTGACAAAAAAAAATTAAGTATAATAAATAAATATTCTTCGAAATTTATAAATTGTGATTTCTTTCAGAGGGATAAATTTTAGGCTTTTTAATAATTCATAAAAAGAAAATTAATAATGCACAAATTTGCGCTTATTATTTTTTGGAAAATCAAATTGCTTTAAAAACATTTATTTCTAAATTGTATAGACAATTTTAGTTTTACTTTATATTTAAACTTTTACAGACCAATTTCAAATCAAGGCATATTTGATTTTTTTTTCTTTTATTTGCGAATTTTTATTTCTAATGCATTGGTTTAACTACATTAGTCATATGGATTCGGAAAAAAAATAATAACATAACATAATAAAGTTGTTTGAAAAACTAATACACAATTATAACACAGTAATATAACACAGTATAAACAATTACAATGCCGCTTTATAATTAACTTTTACAGACCAAATTCAGATCCAGATATTAATATACACTAGTGGACAAAACTTAAGGACCAAGACGAAATGTACACGTAAATGAGAATCTACGTGAGATTGTGGGTCAAGAAACAAACAATAGTATTAACAGAATGTTACACAGGATTTAATATAAAAATTTTGGTGAAAGGATGTACACAGCATATTACCAGAGGTTCATTTTCTGAAACGTGAATATTGTCCGAAAACATGACTGTATAAAAGAAAGCAAAATACTCACAATTAACAGTCGTCAGTGCCATATCAATAAGGGATGTGGCCACCGTGTAATGCGAGATAACTTTCGAAATGGTGTGGCATACTCAGAACAACAGGATTTAGTAACTGTTGAAGCAAGTTGCCCCATTCCTCCTCCACTGCACGAATGAGGGTTTCCTTGATTGTGGGAGGTAATTGTCGAGCAGAAATACAGCTCCCCAAGGAATCCAATACATTTTCAATGGGATTCAAGTCAGGAGAATGTGCTGGCCAGTCTATGCGATGGATATCTTCGGCCTCAAGTTGCGATGGATATCTTCGGACAATCTTGTACAGACTGTATGCGATGACAAGGTGCGTTATCGTCCATAAAACAAAACTTTTCGACAACAGCACATCTAAAAAGTCGAACATGTGGAAGCAGGACTTGTTCAATGTACAGTCTACCGGTCATGGACCATTGGTCAAGCACATACAGATCAGTGCGGCCATGGAACATCATGCCTGCCCACACCGTGATACTTGAAGTCGCATATCGATCTCTTTCTAGAATATTTTCACGACAGTAAGCACTACCAACCTCGCTCCATATCAGTTTATGTCTACAATCAGACGATAGACTGAATCTACTGTCAACTGAGAAGAGCACGGTAGACCAGTCTTCATCAATTCCATTGCAATGCATATAACACCACTGTAAACGGGCGCTACGTTGGTGTTACGGAATCGGCATTATTTATTTTTGTTCAAAATCACGCGATCAGAGATGAAAAATGTAAAGAAAAACAATTGACTTGAAATGACATTTGTTATTTTGTTTTTGCGCTATCACATGTTATTGTCGCTAATTAAAAAAGAAAAAAGGACAAGTTTTGATGTGTTCTGTGGCAACTTCCTATATTTTTGTAGATTCAAGTAAGAACGAAAATAAATGTTGGTAGCTTGTTTTTTATGAGTTATTATTACTAAGTTTTGAAGTTATCTCACCGTAGGAGTTGTTCCATAAATAGTACAACTATACGAGCACAAAGGTGCTAATGTGAGTATGGTTTAAGTTTAAAATATAAAGTTTATTAAAAGTCTTTCATTCGTAGAATTTAAAAGTAAACATAAATCTGCTTTGCGTGGTACGTTTTGTGGATTTGTTTTATTAGTGGCGTCCTCCGGTACAGGACCTGAGTTTAAACAAGGTTATCTATCACACGTAGTTTAAAAGGTGTTAATAAAAATTAAATGAAATAAAGATTTTCCATGATGTTTAAGTTGGTTAAAGTTTTTAAAAAGGAAGATTTGATCTTCGTAGCCGAGCAATTAGATGAAATAGCAGCACCAACGGCTTCACTTGTGGCACTTAAAGATTTAATTTTGAATTGTACGACATATAAAGATGATCCTGAATTTGTACAGAGCGTTTTAGAAAATGCCGTTTCAGAAAGAAAGGAAAAGGAAAAATTAGAAATACAAGCGAAGGAAAAAGCTGAAGCATTGAATATGGAATTACAAGCAAAGGAAAAACTGAAGCATTGAATATGGAATTACAAGCAAAGATTGAAGGCGAAAAGTTAAAATTGGCGCACGAGTTAGAATTGGCGAAACTTCAGTCAGCAGTAAACGGCCAAGGTGGAGCTCTTAATCCAATGATCGATAGTTATGCAATAAGAAGAAAGTTTACGCTGCCCAAATTAGAATTCAGAAAGTTTGGCTGTGAAATAATAGACTGGTTACCGTTTTGGGGTCAATTTAGACAAATTGATGAAGATACAGAAATAGCACCAGAAGATAAATTTCAGTATTTGATGCAAGCAACAGTGGCCGGCTCCCGAGCAAGACAAGTGGTAGAGAGTTTTCCGCCAAGTGGCACTAATTACGCCAAGGCAATTGAGAGTTTAAAAACCCGTTTTGGTAGAGAAGATATATTGGTAGAAGTCTATGTGAGAGAACTACTCAAATTAATAATATCAGTACAAACGAAGGGAAAATTCTCGTTGACATCGTTATATGATAAATTGGAATTATATTTAGATACATTAGGTGTCACAACTGACAAATGTGCATCAATTTTATGCCCATTAGTTGAGTCCTGTTTTCCAGCAGAATTTCCAAAAGCGTGGAATCGCACGAACATATCGTCTGAGAAAACTGAGGCGCAGGACAGATTAAATAGTCTGATGCAGTTTTTGCGAACTGAAGTAGAAGGTAAAGAAAGGGTGTCACTCGCCGTAGCTGGTTTTGGATTAGCTAAAAGTGAAGACCGTAAATATGTTGCAAAAAGGAATCACAATAATTTTGAACATAAAACCGGTAAGACTTCGACAGCGGCAGGTCTGTTGACTACCTCTTCCGTAACAGAGAAAAAAGGAGTCTGCATTTTTTGCCAGGGAAGACATGCAAGTTCGAAATGCTTTTCTGCGAGAAAATTAAACTTAGCGGAAATACAAAAAATCGCCAAGGAGAAGAGATGCTGCTTCATATGTTTAGTACCAGAACATACCGCTAAAAGATACCGAGCGATGGTGAAATGCATTATTTGTAATAAGCGGCATGTGCCATTACTGTGCGATCAACGTAAGTCATCCGGTAAAGATACTCAAGAGGGAGCTGAGGAGAAGTGTAAAAGAGATGAAGTGAATATGACAAATATTAGTAAGAAGAGCGCCAAAGTGTTCTTGCAGACCTTGAAGGTGAAGCTAGTTTCTGAAAGTAAACAGAAGATTGTTCGTTTATTGTTAGATTCAGCATCACAGAAATCGTATATATTAAAAAGTGTGGCGGAAGAAATGAATTACAAGCCTATTCGGCAAGAAAAGATAATACATTCTCTGTTTGACGACATTACTACTCAAGAATGTCAACACAGCTGTTACAAAATAAGAGTTAGAGATTTGAGCGAAGAATTCAGGTGTAATTTCGAAGTACGAGATCAAGTTAGCATATGCGGAGATATTCAACCCGTTACACAGGGGCCATGGTTACAAGAATTAAAGGAAAGTGGCATCATGTTAAGCGATGTGAGTCAATGTTGTGGTAGTATAGAAATTTTAATTGGAGCTGATGTTATGGGGAAAATGTTAACTGGTAAAAGAAAAATATTGTCTTCTGGTTTAGTTGCAGTGGAAACATATCTTGGATGGACATTAATGGTAAAAGCACCATGTGAAAAGCCATATTCATGAAAAACTTGGCGATGACAGTAACATCAATGTTTGTAAAAGAAGCGGATATCTCAAACCTATGGAGACTTGACTTAATCGGAATTACAGATCCCATAGAGAAGAAGTCAAGAGAAGAGATAGATCGCCAAACTAAGGAGCATTTCTTCGAAACAGTAAAAATAAACGATGAAAATCGGTATGAGATTTGCCTTCCTTGGGCTGATGACATAACAATACTGCCAAATAACTTTAATTTGGCGATGAAACGTTTGGAAAGCATCACCTCAAAGTTAATCGCCAAGAGCGTGTTTCAACAATATGAAAATGTTTTTAATGATTGGATTAACGAAAGTATTATAGAGGAAGTTCCTTCTTACGAAACGATGGCAATTACTTGCCGCATCATCCAGTCATAAAAGAGAGTAGTACTACAACCCCGATCCGTCCTGTATTTGATGCGTCAGCAAGATTAGCAAATTACCCATCTCTGAATCAATGCCTACAATGTGGACCCAACTTGATCGAGCTCATTCCAGGTGTTCTTCTACGCTTTCGAGAAAGAAAACTTGGTGTAATTGCAGATATTAGGAAAGCTTTTTTACAGATCAGCATTTGTGAGAAAGATAGAAATTTCCTACGTTTTTTGTGGTGGAAGGACTTAATGGAAAAGAAATTAATGACATTCAGGCATACCCGAGTTGTATTCGTTGTGAAATGCAGTCCATTTCTTCTTTCATCTGTCATTGAATATCACATCCGAAGGGCTCCAGATTTCTCTGAAAGTTTTAAAGATAGATTGTTGCACAGTTTTTATGTGGATAATGTCGTAACCAGTGTAAATAGCGAAGAAGAATTGAAACATTTCATCAAGGATGCGAAGATGCTCATGGCGAAAGGTAGTTTTGATCTAAAACAGTGGGAGTACACAGGTGATCGCCAAGAAACGCCAAACACGAATGCAACTAACGTCTTAGGACTTGTTTGGAATAAGGAATCCGACATGTTAAAGATCAACCTAAGTTGGCTACAAGATTTTGACACAGAAAAGATCACCAAACGCAGTATGTTGTCAGCTGTGCATAAAATATTTGATCCCTTTGGTTTTACGTCGCCAGTCATGATTTGTCCGAAAATAATGTTGCAAAAAGCCTGGAAATTAGGTTTTAAATGGGATGAAGAGATAACTGGTGAGTTACGTAAAGAATTTTTACTATGGTTTCAAGAACTAACAGTTTTGGAGGATAGTGAGATCCCAAGATACATGAAAATGACTCCAGGAAACATAGAAGCGTGTGCACTTCACACATTTGTAGATGGAAGTAAAGATGCTTACGCAACAGTTATATTCCTTAGAATAGAAATTGGAAGCCAAGTCGAGTTAGTTTTTATAACAGCCAAATCAAGAGTTGCACCTTTGAAGAACGTCACGATACCAAGAATGGAATTATTGGCGGCAACTATGGGAACTCGTTTGGCGCAAACTATTGTAGATGCCCTCGGTTGGGAAAAGATGAAGAGATATTATTGGAGTGATTCATCTACAGTACTTGCTTGGCTATCCAGAGATGTCAATTGGTTAGTATTTGTGCGAAATCGGATTCTAGAGATCAGAAGATTAAGCAGTCCTTCATCATGGATCTATGTGCCAAGTGATAAAAATCCTACAGATTTTCTAACTCGTGGATGTAAAGCGAGACAGCTAGCTGCCAGGAGATGGTGGCAAGGTCCAGCTTGGTTGAGAGATTCAGCAGAGTTTGAAAAATATACGAACTCTAGTGATCAAGACTATGACGAAGATGAAATTCGGAAGGAACGAATAAAGTCAGTTTCCATGATAACGAATTCTGATGTTAAGCAAGATGGTTGGTATTACAGATTTTTCTCGAGTTATGTAAAAATCATACGGATGGTCGCATGGATATTACGTTTTAGGCATAACTGCAGAAGTACCGAAGTAAAAAGAGGAGGAGACCTGACGTCATCTGAATTTAAAGAAGCTGAATTAAAGACTCTACGTATGATTCAGAAAGAAGCGTTTTTTCCCGAGAATGATAACAGATTGAGAACTTTACAAACATGGAAAGATGAACAAGATATAATTCGATTGGAGACTAAAATAACGTACAGGAAAGACAATGAAGATTTTCTGAAACCTATAGTCCTGCCAGCAAAACATGAAGTTGTAAAACGACTCATATATCATGTACATGTAAAACATTGTCACGCTGGATTACAGATACTACTTAATTTATTGAGAGAAAAATACTGGATACTTAATGGTCGTAGAAATGTAAAACAAGTGTTAGCACAGTGTGTTGTCTGCAAACGCTTCAGTGAGAAGAGTTTATGGAGAGATAGTGCGCCTCTACCGAAAAATAGAATAAAGGATTCTAACGTGTTTCAGATCACAGGTGTAGACATGGCTGGTCCGTTATACTTGAAGAAAATTGAGAAATCTTGGATATTGATATTTTCCTGCGCAATATACAGAGCAGTGCATTTAGAGCTAGTGACCGCTGCTTCGACAGAGGCATTTTTGATGGGAGTTAGACGATTCGTAGCACGGAGAGGAAGGTGCGCTGTCATTTATTCTGACAACGGCACAAACTTCACTGGATCAGCTAATTTATTGAAAAGCCTAGATTGGTCACGAATACAGAAATACAGTTCTGTTAATGCTATTGATTGGAAATTTAATCCACCAACCGCAGCGTGGTGGGGTGGCTTTTGGGAAAGGCTTATCAGAATAATGAAAAAAACCTTCTCAAAAGAATATTAGGTCATACTTACCTCACCTATAAAGAAATGAACACAATTTTAACAGATGTGGAAAGTGTAATAAATGCAAGACCGCTAACATACCTTTCGGAAGACGCAACTGTGAAACCTATCTCCCCATCTATGTTTCTGCAGAGTATAGAAGAATGCAATCTCCCAGACCTGGATGTTGTGGAACAAAAATCATTAAGCAAGAGATTGAAGTATCGGCAGTCATTGCAAAAAGAATTGAAGGATCGCTTCAGGTCCGAATATTTAGGTTCATTAATTGAAAGAGCAAGGAACAAACACCAAGAGAAAATTATAGCTGTAGGTGATGTTGTATTGATCGGATCTGATAATAAAAAGAGAATTGATTGGCTGCTTTTAGGTCAAATCACAGAGCTTATACCTGGCAGAGACAAGAAAGTTCGACTCGTAAGAGTTCAAACATCACAACATGAGCTTTTACGACCTATACAAAGAATATATCCACTAGAGATAGCTTCGTCTACTGACTGTCCGAAACTAAAGATTTCTCAGAATCCAGTGAAAATACTTAACAAAGCTACAATTGTGGATGAATCCTCAAGCAAGGAATCTCCTAGACACAGCAGGGCTGGAAGGATACTGAAAATTCCTGAAAGACTGAATTTATAACAAGTGACTTTGTCCATTTCTCTGCGTTTAGAATTAGTTCTGATTATACAAGGTAATCAGAAGGTGAGAGGATGTTACGGAATCGGCATTATTTATTTTTGTTCAAAATCACGCGATCAGAGATGAAAAATGTAAAGAAAAACAATTGACTTGAAATGACATTTATTATTTTGTTTTTGCGCGTTCACATGTTATTGTCGCTGGTTAAAAAAGAAAAAAGGACAAGTTTTGATGTATTCTGTGGCAACTTCCTATATTTTTGTAGATTCAAGTAAGAAAGAAAATAAATGCTGGTAGCTTGTTTTTTATGAGTTATTATTGCTAAGTTTTGAAGTTATCTCACCGTAGGAGTTGTTCCATAAATAGTACAACTATACGAGCACAAAGGTGCTAATGTGAGTATGGTTTAAGCTTAAAATATAAAGTTTATTAAAAGTCTTTCATTCGTAGAATTTAAAAGTAAACATAAATCTGCTTTGCGTGGTACGTTTTGTGGATTTGTTACAGTTGGCGTCTTGAGAGTGGGACACACACAACAGATCAACAGGCCATAGTCCACCCTTTTTCAAACGTCTTGCAACAGTTTTCCGCAATTATATTAGTTCCTGTGGCAGCAAAAAGTTTATTTGTTAATTGACCAGCTGTGCTGCGTTGTTTCCTTTTTTGCCGAAATAACACTATAGCAATCTTTTTCAGACGTCGCGTCGTATTGCTAGTACGACCTCCTCCCGAGCGCCTAGTACATAATCTACTCTTTTGGAATGCCGTCCATAGCCTAGAAACAATACTGTACGCGATGTTAAATTCACGAGCAACATCTCTCATTTTTCATTCGTCCTCCAACTTTCCGATTATTCTGCCACAAGTATTATCACCTAAATGATGCCTCGTAGACATGTTCAAAATTTAATTGTTCAAGCTTCACTCCATCTCCTTCAATTTTTACTTCTTATGACAACTCACAGCACCCGCCGATTGCCTAAAATCTCTTATCTCTGCTGTCACGTGATCGACAAAAGCAGAAGTACAAAATTTTCATAAGTTTCACAAAACAGAGTACATCCCGCATTCATGGAAATTTACACGTGCTGCTTCAGATCTATTTCCAACCGTATATATATATATATATATATATATATAATCATTATAAACCAATGCAAACCATCATGAACAATTCTAAATACACAAATTATAAATGAATTTTTACGCAAATTAAAAATTACGTATTAACGTTAATAAAAATCATTTCAATCAGATCATCGTAATAAATGAGACAAGGAAATTAAAATATAGTAAACATTGAAAAAATGAAAATATTTGTGGAATCAAGGCAGAATCCTCAGGTCCAAATTACCTTGAGCTCGACAAATAACGTGTACTGTTTTATTCTTGCATAAGTCATAAAAAGCTAATAAATTAAAATAAAAAAGCCTACCGTAACAATAAATCCAGAAAAAAGAAGCCAGAAATAGCATAAGATTAAAAAAGGGGGGGGGGGGGAATGGCTTAAAATGGATTAAAAAGAAAAGCCTATTACCAATTGAAGATCCAACCACGCCATCAATGATACAGCATGTTGAAAAGGTTATAAGAAATTATTTGCACATTTTGCCAAAATATTTCAGTAAAATACTGTAAGTACAACCAAGGAGGTAAGATAAATATATGTATATATATTTCCATATTTGGCTTTCTGAGGCATTAATTTAAATATATTAGTCATATAAATTCGAAAAAAATATTTTTATATACAATAGATTCTCTTTTTTATAAAACCTGTGATTTTGCGAACTAGATAATAGTCTCGAGTACACTCTAATCGATACAATGTAATTTTTTTCCGTTTACGAACAATAGGTAAAATCTCTAATTTGAGAACTCAGAGTTCATCGGAACTCAATATTAAGATAAAATAAACTTTCAACTATTTTGAAGCAGCATATGCCAACTTTCTGAGAAGTACAATAAAGATAATAATACACAACCTATAAAATATTGAATGTGATGGAGACAATGACCATTCGCTTCCCTACTGTACTTTAGTGAATATAGTGTTCCTATAGGAAAGGGTGAGATCATTGTTCTTGAAAGGGTTGTGGTTTTAATTTACAGGTTGCATCAGGTATTTGAGAGCACGCGTTATAGGTGAAATATCACCCTGTATATCATAGTTATAAATATTTTTCTCCTACTTGTAAACATGTCAAATCCTATACTAACTAAGGAAATTAAGAGGCATGCTGTCATTGGCTCATTGGCTGAAGAATACTTCGATTTAGAGATTGCCACATTCTTGAAGCTCGCCCAGTCATTCGTCTTTAATGTAAGGAGAGAGCCGAAGGCTGGCAGGTTTCATGTGGAAAACCTTTCATGCAGGAAACGACATTCTCAGCAATATGAAATGCTCAAGACACAGGAATTCGCCAGTCAAGCAGATTAAAATTCTACGAAGTCGATGAGGGCACTCGCTACGGAGATGTAGGTTGATAAGGCCACAATCTGATGCGTGATTCATGTGGAACTTTGTTAGAGGTAGTATTTGATGAGGAGAGTACAATTCTTGCCCGAGAGAACCCGTAATAATCGCCTGACCGGATACAAGCACCTCCTTAACAAGCTGAAACATTAAGATGAGCCAAGAATGCTCTTGTTTCTTTCCAAGTCAAGAAAGTGAACCGCAAAAAGATAGGTGATGGTGTAAAATCTCCGAAGAGGTTCTGACAGACATGTGCAGAAAATATCCAGCCTCACTGATGATTCTGGGGTGTTCTGAGAAGGGAAAACGATCTGATGCCTCAACATTTCTTTGTTCAAGGTGCCAGTCACTGACGTATACCGAAGTGTTAAAACCCTAAATTACTTCTGTAATTCGTGGGAGGACACATGTATTTTAAGAAGACTCTGCGCTATCCCATACAGCCTATAAAAACCAAAAATGGATGGCCAAAGCATTCATGACGATATCAACCTCAACTTATTGGCCCCCAGCTACCCAGATATTAACCGAATGGCATATTACGGGTATGACGTAGTCGAGAGGAACACCAATAGTCATCCAAACAACAGTATTGTGGCTCTCAAGGCAGTCGTTGTGTATGCAGTGGCAAATGTTCCCAACACTCATCTTATCATTACCTGTAGTCAGTTTTGACAGCCTGTAGAGGTGGTTATTGAGGCTGACAGTGGTTTCAAAGAATGATGCTATCCATTGTGTATGTATTCACCTGTACAGAACGTTAAAATAAAAAAAACGCTCTATCTCAAGTGTTGTTTGAAAGCATGCATTGATTTGGTCTCAAATACTTGACGCACCCTGTCACAGAGCCTGTTGTTTCTTCTAATTTTATTTGATCTGAGCAACCCAACCAGTGAAACCTCCTTAGTAGAGAAGGAGATTGGATCAGATTTAGTTAGGGAAAAGTTTTTAGCTAATTCGCAAATAATGAAATGCACGCATTTATCGGATGAAGGAAAACAAAAATTATAAAAAGTTGATGATAAAATATTAAGCCAGACATAAAATTACAAGAAATACAGAATCCCAAAGATTAGCATGTGAACAATTTTAAAGGCATCAGAGATAATCTGTGGCTTCTTGAAAATCTTAAAATTTAGAAAACTTAATTCTCTAAAGCTAAAGTAAGCTAAACAGAGACTTACAGATTTCATTACAACTAACGTGCCCGAGGTCACAAAAATTGCCTTTGCTCCTTATTCTAAAATATATGAGATCCAGGTGCTTTCCAAAAATTCCAAAAATATCCAGAAACTTCCTATTGCATACCATGCAACCACCAAGTCTGGGATGACTAGCTATATTTACGAAAAATTGTTTGAGAAATATAGATAGTCGTTTTTTAGCACAGAAATGCAAAGTTATTCTAAAATTTTTGCCCCACATATTAAAGTCCCTAGTCTTTAGTTAATCCGATTAGAGTACCTCTCACAAAGGCAACTCCAATTTTCAACCAAGGAACCAGGGCTATAAGAACCATAATCAATATCCAGAACCATAATCAATAGTTTTCAAGCAAAAATATAAAAAGATGCCTTTCCTAAAAATAATACTCGATTGCTAACGGAAACAGCCTTACAAAGTTGGTATTCTTTGTGCAATTCATTTATCAATCAATGCATAGAATAATGTTTCTGGTACGATAATTTCTGATGCCTAACAACACGCAGGCTTTATTTAAAAATTAATACCGTTGCAATAAGTCCCACGACTTCAGCGAAGGTGAGTTCTCATGCATGAACTTCACTATAGGAACCCTCAGCTGACAGAAATTTTATCCAAGGACTTTTTTAAATGCATATTCTAATTTCATTTACTCGAAGAAAATATTGGATAATGCAATTATGAACAACGTTATCAATTAGAATGAGATAGAACTTTCAGATCCAGAAGAAGAAAAATAACCAACCCCATGATTGATCTTTAAATAATCTCCAAAACGATTTTTTTTTTTTTTTTTGACGACAGTAATAATTATAAAATGTTTGAAAATATAGATAAAATGGACTCATGCATTGTTTAAAGAGTTGTTTCCAAACAAGCAAAAATAAGGGATTTTTTTTAGTCTTAAGCTATGCTAATTTTATAAAAATGTAACGTTTGTGTATTTAATTGTTTGGGCGAGATAATATCTGGAACTGCCAAGCCAATTCCAAAAGTAATGGTATCAAAATGCTGGTGGCCGTCTGTTCGAACATAAACTATACTTTATGTCAGTACAACAACCCCCGTCCTCTCCCCCTATTTCGTAATCATGGTAACTCAGCAAGACGTTATTATATATTTTCGCTCGTTCTTATGTTATATTGTTGTAAAACACATTTGTCTTTTTTTTATAGCGTGTTCATACACTATGTTGTACGTATATTGTTTTATGTTGTGCATACATAAGCTAAATTTTCTAGTTATTATAAAATCTCAATTTGATTACAGGTTTTTTAACTATAGCTCCCTGAATATATTTAGAACCCAATTCTCAGCATTCTCGTTACGATTTCGATACCATTAGTTTCTAATGAAAGCATATTTGATGTCTGGTTGATGTGTTTTTCCACTAATGAAACAGCACAAAATCTTAACATTTGCATTTCCTAGAAAATCCCTTATTTAAAGATTTTTCTTAATGCAGAATTATTTTTAAAATACTGTATTTTAAATTTGTGAACTTTCTTGTTAACCTGACACTTATTTTATCATTCTATTTAATATAGTTGATGAAATATTGAATTTTTTTAGTCGAGTGCCTTTTTGGGGAAACCTTATCATTACATTTTTCTTTTTGAAGAAATTATATTTCTTTACCTTACATCTCTGAAAAGATTTTTTTTTATTATAAAAGCGTGTTTTCTATCATTTTACATGAATAACATCAGGTAAATTGTTTTTAATTATCGCTTACAAAAGCATTATGTTTAGTTTAATATTTTTTTAAGTTAATATATAATAAATTGAACGATAAGCTTCAAAATTTTTGCAAGTAAAAGAAATAATAAAACTTTGTTTCTTTAAACAATTTCAGCATAAAAACTTTAAAAGAATTTGAAAACCCCAAATTTTATCTTTTAACAAGAATCTCGTTTTAATTAGGCAGAAAAAAGTTTATAAATTGGAAGAGGTGTTTAAAAAATTCAGCATCATTTAATGTACAGTCTCTCCAAAATAATCTTTTTTAAAATGCATTTAAGTCTTATCTTTAAATAATAAACATAAGCTTTTTAATAATTTCATAAATTGTTTGTTTAACGTTAAGCCTTCTGCTTGTATTTGACTTAAAAAAAATAAAAGCGTTTAGGAAAGTTTAGAAAGACAAACACTTTATAATTCCTTAAAATGAAAAAAAACGTTTAATAAAAATTAATTTTTAATTCTTATTCAAAGTTTTGCGTTGAATGGTTCTCCATAAAGATTTTGATAAAACTGCAATCAAATTGAAAGTATCTGTTTTACACTTTGGTTTTTACTAAAAGAAATTCATCGTATTTAAATATTTTATATTTTTAAAGCAATTGTTAAATTTGATAAGAGTTTTTTAAATAAAGAACTGAAATGTAAGCATAAAAATTTAAAAGAATAAAAGTTAAAATTTAATTATCCTTGTTTTGTTTTTATACTCTTTTATTTTATTTTATTTTTTCTTGTATGTGAAGATAAAATTTTATAAACGATTTTCACTCACTTCATAATATGATGGAATTACAAAAATTATTTAAACAGATGTGTTTCACATGACGCAAGATTTTATATTCCTAGAATTTGATTGTAAATTAATAAAATAAATTTAAGGCATTTTTCCGTTAGCCGACCTCATATGATAAATTGACAAATAATCTTGGAAATTTACTTCAAGTAATCTTGGAAATCTCTAATATTTACGCAAGTTAGAGTACGGACAGACAGACAGATAAACCCAATTCCTAAACGCTTTTCCACTATGTTTGAAAGTGTTTAAAAAGTCACTTACATTGCTCTTTAGTAATTCGTTAGTCTATTTTTTATTCAAATCATGGAGGTTTTTAATTATTATTTGTTTAAAATGTAGTTGCATGTATATTTTCAAAGACTAATATAATTCATTTCTTATTTCTGAGAAGATTGTTACTATTTTAAAATGTATTTAATAATTTTGATTTCTTTTCAAGTGTTTTATATGATTAATTTTAAAGAAAACAGTTTTCCATCATCACTTACAAAAGCAATGTATTTTACAAATAGATTTTCTTTATTTAATTTTTATTCAAAGCCTTCTTTTCGGTTAATAATTTTTTTGGGGAGGATATTACAAAACATTTTTCTCCTACTTTCAAATTCAATAACTGCGTAATAACTATAATGATTAAAGAAGTGTTATTGAGAAAATAGCTCATGAATTTTTGTATAGAATACTTTAAAAACATAGCGGAAATTTTTGCAAACAGATGCACTGAGTTGCCTAGATTTGTAAGAATTGTTGAGCTAACATGTCAAGTTCGATCGAAATCATTCAGTTTTTACTAAAAGAGAAAGAGTGATAACTGAGTGATTTTGAACTTCTGAAATGCGAAAAAGAAAAAAAGTTTTGAATTTCTGAGCTTTGATATTAGTATTAGCTCTCTCGCAGTATAAACTATTGAATAAACTCAGAACTATTTTTAAAGTACTGTATTTTAAATTTATGAACTTTCTTGTTAACCCGTCACTCATTTTATTACTGTATTCAATATAGTTAATGAAATATTGAATTTTAAAAGTCGAGAGCATTTTGGGGGGGCATCCTCTGATTGCATTTTTCTTTTTGAAGAAAAATATTGCTTTATCTTACATCTTTAAAGAGGTTATTTATTATTATTATTATTATTATTATTATTATTATACAAGCCTTGTCTCCTAGCATTTTACATTGATATATAACTATTTTCTTTAATAACTTCATGAAAATAGTTTTTAATCATCGCTTATAAAAGCTTTCTGTTTAGTTTAATATTTTTTAAGCTAACATATAATAAATTAAACAATAAGCTTCAAATTCTTGCAAGTAAAAGAAATAATAAAACTTTGCTTCTTAAAACAATTTCAGCATAAAAACTTTAAAAGAATTTGATAAACCCAAATCTCACTTTAAGAAGAATCTTGTTATAATTAATCAGAAAAAAAGTTTATAAATTGGAAGAGGTGTTTAAAAAATTCAGCATTATTTAATGTACAGCCTCTCCAAAATAATTTTTTTTAATGCACTTAAGTCTAATCTTTAAGTAATAAACATAAGATTTTTCATGATTTCCTAAATTGTTTGTTTAACGTTAAGCTCTCTGCTTGTATTTGACTTACAAAAGAAGAAAAACGTTTACGAAAGTTTAGAAAGACAAACACTTTATAATTCCTTTAAATTAAGAAAAAGCACGTTTAATAAAAATTAGTTTTTAATTCTTATTCAAAATTTTGCGTTGAATAGTTGTCCACATAGATTGTGATAAAATTGCAATCTAATTATAAGTAAGATGTATCTGTTCTCCACTTTGATTTTACTTTAAAAAATTCATGGTATTTAAATATTTAACATTTTTAAAGCAATTGTCAAATTTAATGAGGATCTTTTTTAAATAAAGAAATGAAATGTATAAATAATTTTTTTAAGAATAAAAGCTAAAATTTGAATTATCTTTGTTTTGTTTTTATACTCTTTTATTTAACTTTTTTTTTTTTTTTTTTTTTTTTTTTTTTGCATGTAGAGATAAATTTTTGTAATCAATTTTCACTCACTTTCTAATATGATGGAATTATTAAAATTATGCACACAGATGTGTTTTATATCATATAAGATTTTTATATTCTTAGAATTTGATTGTAAATTAATAAAATAAATTTAAGGCATTTTGTCGTTACTCGACAAATAATCTTTACAGTTATGTTTCTTTACGAGCTACAAAAACAATGTAGTTTATTACGCGCAAAACCACTCTCGCCGAAATGAGCCAACTGGCTGTGGAACAGTCACAACGAAATATTTTAAATAAAAAAAATTAAACATTTTTTTTAAATTAATAATAAAATTGTGATTATACGTTGAGAAAACAATTTAGATATCTGACTAGATAGTTTAAATAGCGCTTATTTTTCTTGCTGCCATATCTTAAAAAAGAAGCATCTAAAAAATTATATTTATTTTAATATATTCAATAGTTCGCGCTTTATGCCAAGTGTAAATCAAAGCGATGAATTTTCAATAATCCAAGCCCACGTCAAAATAATTAAAGGGGCAAAAAAAGAAGAAGGTTTCTGAGATCGAGAGTGGCTACATAATTACGCTGAATTTTCGTAAAATTTCTACTGTAGCATTACTTTTTTTTCACATTTTACACTTTTAATTCTTTTAAAATCATTTGTGTAACACAGCAACACAGGGTGTGTTCTATACATACTGGAATGTTTTTCCTGTCTTTTTGTTGTTGTTTTTATATTTTGTTTTAAGTAAACAATTTATTTACTTGAAAATCTATTTGCAGGAAGCCTGGCTTATTTAAACTGGCCAACTCTAAAACATTCATCACAAGTAATTTCATTCGACATACAGAAAATTTTAAGATTATTTTGAAATTGATTACAATATATTCCTTTTTATTTATTTATTTATTTATTAAATATCAGTTGTCTTTCACTGAGTGGTACAAAAAATTTTGCCAAAAAAGATTGAAAATCCTTTCTATAGGTTGCTTTAAAAGGCATTTTAATGTCGTTATCTTTCAAACAGCACCTACTACTATTTACTATGCGAAGATTTTTGCTTTATTTGCAATACAATGCCGTAATCTATACTTTTTGTGGCATCCACAGGTACTCAACACAGTTTGACAATATAAAATGAGTATTGTCGGTTGAGTCAAGACCATGGACATTATCAGATTGGAATTAATTTTTCAGTTATTCCTTTAATTTATTTCTCTTTTACATTCTAGTTTTCTTTTTTTAAGAAAAAAAATCTTATTCTTTTAAATAAATAAGAATTAACACTTTTCCTAATGCTGCTCAGTATTTAGTTACAAAAGAGGCTTACCCATATTATTACACATATGATACTTTTAGACAGTATCGAATGTATGAGTTGCTATTTTTTAATGTTTTTATTGTGACTATCTTTTTCTTTGTAGATAAAGGAATAAAAATTAAAAACATTTGTAAATAAATAAAATTTATAAACATGTAATAATAACCAGAAAAATTTAGAGGCGATATAGAACACTAACAAAAAACAACGCATTTGGTTACTTTACATATCGACATGCCCATTGAAGTTGGCACTTATGTTGTAACTTAGCCTTGTATAAGGATTCTGCTAGTTTGGTGCTTCTCGTACATTTCTTAGGCTTGTGTTTTATCCGACACATATTTATCACACTGTAGATATGTATTTTATACAAGCTTTATTGAGTCTTGAAGAAAAGTAGCCGTGTTAAATACACCAATTAATTTAAACAAAATTTTAACTGTATCTATTAAAATACTAGTGTAAAACATGACTTGTTCTCGTTTTTGCTTATACACTTTTATGTAAGTTACATATTAATCTCCATATTTTGTGGATTTTTATATCATCACATAATTATGCATTCAACTCTGTTTACTTTAATGAGATATTTAAGCTGGATACATACAACTTTATTTAACTCTTTGTTATACAAAATAAGAACTGTATATAAAATAATATATCTTATTTATGTATATGCAAACTTCAAAATAATGACTTCAATTTAAAGAGTTGCTATTTAAGAATTTCTATCCAAATTCCCACTAGGATACTTTGAATAATACCACAATAAGTGTTTGGAATTATTGTTATGAAATCAAGTGTTTTTAAGAAATAATTAGTTTGAACAGCTTTGTTCTCTAAACCTTAAGAAGATGCATTCTTGACATCAAAACATTAATTGCATTCAACTGCACCATTACCGAAAACTATTATACAATAAAATGTATAAATAATTCTTGTAAACAGATACTTTTGCAGTAAGAATAATACATGTTACATTTAAAGATTAATGCTCTCGTATTCAATTGATGTGCCAAAGTAATACAGTTCTTTTATAATAGGTAATTACACACACTTCTTTAAAAATAAACCACGTTAACGGCTAATTGGGATCTTATTTGTATATAACAGAAACTATTAATTTTTGTTCACAAGAAGAATGATATTCTTGTTCAACAGACTTATTAATGTAATTTAATTGAGTTCAACAACCTTTTTCATAAGATTATATCATTGGTCCGTAGCAAAAATGAGTCTATCAAAAGTTTTTCGTTGAATTATAATATTCCACAGAATGAGAAATTATTTCTATTGCTGATATTAACGATTTAAACTTTTTTTCTGGAAAAGAAACTTAAATATTATAAAGCGAAAAAAACTATTGTTATGATAAATGTTAAAATGAGAAATACAATAAAATAAATATGTAAAATTGTTATCCAGCTAATAAGAAAAACCTTATTGTTTGGACAAGCTTGCGAGAACAGAAAATCTTTTGTGTTATTTTAAACCAAGAATTTTTAATGATTTAATCATATATCTCTATCTTATATTCTATCTTATATTTGAATAAATCTGAATATAAATCACATTTCTAGATTTAAAATTTATACATTAATTTTTTTTCTACCTTTTTGTTGTTGTTGCTTGTCACAATTTGATTTCCCGTAGAAACTGTATATTTCTGTTCAAAATGTTCACTACAAAAACTTTAAAAAAAAATCGCATGTTTTACGTACTCTTAATACAAATTGCGGAATCCTATGTTAGCCGGGCGCAAATCTCGCCAACAACATTTTTTTTTTTTTTTTTTTTTTTGCTATTTTTCGGGTGGTCAAATTAGATACAATACTTTGGGGATGAAATAAAAGGCTTTACTTTATGATATTATTTCTTTTTTTCTGCATTTTAATTAAAATGCATGTATTTTAAATGTATTTAGTTTCTCTATTTTAAATGAAAATTATGTATTTTAAATGAAAGTTATGTATTTAAAATGAAATGTGTCAACAAAAATAAAAACCAAATATCAACGGTTTTTATTTTTTAAAAATAAATGCAATGCAAATGATGGCGATAAGAACAATATTTGGCGATTATTACCTGCACCCGGCTGACATAAAAAAACACGAAATTTCCTCTGCTCGTTTTTCAAGCTGCTCTACCTAATCCCACTAGGTATGACTTGTGACTAGGTATATACTTGTGGTGCATATAAAATATAGAATAAAAAGAAGAAATAGAATAAAAATATGTATATAATTATTAAAATAAGGCTATAAATATTTTCATTAAAATTAAAGATGTTTACTTAGTATATATATTCGATTACCGTAAAATCGAAATATAATTGAGAGGAATTTATAAAAGGAATTATGCTTTTTGGCTACTCTATTTTATGTTAATAATAAATATTAAAAAGCGATGCTTTTTCAAAAATTTTTATTTTGAAAAGTCAAAAAAGATTTTAAGATTTAAAAGAGTTCTGTAAAATCCTTTGTGACCTTTTTATCATATAAATTATTACCTTTTTTCAGTTATTATTAATGAAATTATTTAACTTTATATGTAGAGTATGTTTGAATTAATTAATTATAAATAAAACAGTTTTTTGTAAATGTTTTTTCCTCAACAGTTACGAAAAGCCACATATAAATGAAATTTAATCTGTTTACGTATTGTTCTAACTAGTGTAAGTAGTTTTAACCTAGTAAAATATTAAAACTATGTTTTTAAAGATTTAATAATAATTTTCTCGTAAGATATAAAATCGACAAATAAACTTATTAAGAAATACTAACCATAGTTTTATCATTAATATAAACTTTATTGTAAAAGTCGATAAATACGAGATTGGATTAGGGTGACTTCTTGAAATTAGATACATCTTTGAAAAAAATGTGTTATAAAAACATTGAAAAAAAAAAAGTTTCCTCGTAAGTTTTTTAATGTCTTTTCCAACAAACATAAAATTAACTTCTTTTGTCATCACTTACGTAGCTGCCGATGCAGAAAATTTAATGTATATTCAGTCTTCCCTAAATATGAAAATCGTATAAATGTAGCTTTCGATTAAAAGCTTTTAATGTAATAGAAAATATTGCTAATGGATTTTCCACGTACTTCTTATTTGCTGCTCCAGTTGGTTTTAACAGGCGAAGTAATATTTTCTCTTCATTTCAACTAATTTATGTTTGAATATGTCTTCCTTACATACGTCTTTTTCTAGGATAAAAATTTTATAACAACGAGGAACGGAATTATTTCTACATATTTATCTTGTTTATTGAGTCGCTGAGTAAAAAAAAAAGAACTATGAAGATTAAAAAATGCATAGATAAGAGTACGAAAAGAAGCGCAGGCTTTTACATTTACGATTTTCTTTTGAATTTTGTCTTTATCCACCAATGCCTTTAGAAGTTTTTGATAAAAAGAATAATATATAAAATATTTTAAAATTATTTTACATCGCAGACTTAAAAAAAAAGAACATTTTTTCGCTTCCGTTTTTAAGAATGAAATATTTCTAAGAAAAAAGGCTAGAATAAAATAAGGTTGGCACAAACCAGGCGACACAAAAGTCAGAAAAAATTCTAAAAGTCAATAATTCACAAACTAATAAAGATAGAAAGGAAGCCGTTTGCACAAACAAAACGAAATAAATCAGTTCTTTTTTTTTTTAAGATGCAATGTTTATTGACATACTAGTTTACATTCTCGATCATCAGACAGAACTTCAGTTTTTTTAGTTAAGCGTACATAGAATCGGGCATCAGGATAAGTAAAGACTATCATATGTTCATTAGGTCGTCCGTGACTCAGCAACACTATTGTCAAACAAGCTCTCTCACTGTTCGCAGTATTAAACAAAATTTCTAGGAGATCTGTAGGTGGGAAATACATGCCAAGCTTAGAGCCCTTTTCTCATAATGTTCAAAATTGTGAAGATAAAATTAAGGCTAAAGCTGCGTATAAACGCTTGTTTTACCTTCCATCTACAATTTTCCAGGAAATATTTCGTTCTGGACCCTTCTGCGGTTTATTCACAAAAGGATGAGGGGAATCAACAATGGGTCAGGATAAGGAGCTCAATTCCATTTGATGGAAAGGTTCATCTTTTGCAGGGCATAAGTCCCTTTCCTTTTAAAGATCATTATTACTTTCTTAAGGAGCAAAAACACCGCGTGTCCACAAAAAACGTCGCTGATACTGATAACAGTTAGAAGGATGGTCTATTCGCATTTTAAAACTGCATTCAGAAAGGGAAAATACTCACTGTCATGGTAAAGCAATAAAATGTGGTTTTGAACAAAGGACTAGGAATTCAACAATGGGTTCAACAATGAAAAGGAGATAAGGAAATGAAATCGAACTTCTTTTTTTTGCAGGATGTTGCAGGATGTCCAGTACTTTCCCTGTAAAGACATAAAAGATGAAACACGCCGCTTAATCACAAGAAACCGCCTCCTGACCAGAACAAAAAGACCGCGAGTAGACTGATACGTCTATCTGGAGCTTAAGTCAGACTACCGCTTATGCAATATCTCATCAAATGGAAGTTGACCTCCATCAACCCAGTAGCTTCCCCAAGAAACAAATTATCTCCGAGAGAACATCGGCCAAATGTCCTAACCCCAATATTTTTCGCTTAAGAAAGTGGCTCTTAAACGCTATGCAAGCGTATTCCTGTGAATACGTGGCAGACCTTAAAATTACATTGTCAGTAATGAAAAACATAAAGAATAAGATATTACAACGAAAACTATATGATCCGATTTGTAGAATTTCTAATTTACAAAGAGAGATTTGTGTTAAAACTCCTATAGACAGCTCGCAAAATGAAGAAAAAAATCTTAAAAGTAGTAATTGACAAATTGGGCTTTGTCCCTAGCTCCGCCCATTCCTAATAATATCATGAGATTACGAATGTGCAACCCTCCTTCTTCATCAAAATTGTCAATCTGTATTCTGTGCTTTTATTTTCCTCCCCCATTTTTTTAATATTCTTTTTTTTTCTAGTAATTCTAGAAATATACGAAAACAAAATCGTCTCATTTTAATATTTGACAACACCGCAGGCATGTAGTAAACAATATGAATTAGTTATCATTGCTTTTTTTTTTTTTTTTTTTTTTTTTTTTTTTGCTTAATTTGAAATCTTTAATTAATAATTCAAATATTATATATGTTTTAAGCAACTGTCTTTAAAACTTCTCATTGTACTATGGTTATTTATACAGAAATAACATTTTTTCGCTCTTTTAATATCTAGATATTTATTTTAATGAATGTTTTGTTTAGTCATTTCTTTTTTTTTTCCTTCTTAGCATCTAGAGAAATAAAATGATCTATTTCTATACAAAACTATTTACATCAGAACATTTAGAAAAATTTCTTTAAAACCTTTTCAGATTGTTCTTAATATCGTCCACATTTATTTATTTAATTTTTTTGTGTTGTTTTTCGTAATTTACAAACTTTTACTTGCATAATTTGCAAACAAATCAGTTTTTTAACTGAGCATTCCTAATTCGTAACTTGTAAAATGCATTTAATGTAAATGGTTTATGTAATCGGCTAAATTTTAAACATTATCTCATTTTCTGTATTTTCTGTATTTTTAATTTACTTATCTCTAAAACAACAAAATATCTGCGTAAATTTTCAATTTGTTTAATTAAATCAACAAAACATCAACTCTTTCTATCCTTTTATTTCAAATATATAAGTTATACTTATTCCATTACATTTATAAAAGTATATTTTTTAAATATAATTATTATCAGGTTTTATAACAGATAAAGGACTCAGACAGGAATGTTGTATCTCCCCAAAATTTTTTTAATTTATGTTGTAGAAGCATTGAAAATGTGGAAAAAGAAATGCAGAGGAATGGGACTTAATATGAATGGAACGTCAATTTTTACTCTACAATTTGCAGATGACCAAGTTGTAATTGCAAAAAGTGAAAAGGATTTAGAGGAAATGACGGTGAAAATTAAGGAAGAATATGAGAAATGGGGACTTCACATGAACGTCAGCAAGACCAAATACCTATGTATAGGAGGAAATGAGACAGACCTAAATCTAACTAATAACATAAAAATAGAAAGCTGTAAGCATTATATATATTTAGGTGTAGACATTAATAGAGAAGGAAGAGACTCACAGGAAATTAAATACAGAATTTGTCAGTAGGAAAAAGGCTGTAAAAATATTAAATTCTATTTGGTGGAGTAAGGAGATCTCTAGAAAAAGAAAATATAATATATACAACTCTATTGTAAAGAGCATATTGTTATATGGAGCAGAACACTGAGAAAAATGACGCTTTCAAATCTGAGTAAATCTATGTTTTCATTTTATTATGAAACTTTTTGTTTCAAATATGACGACCCAATGCTTTCAATTCTGAAACACCAGCAATACTCAGTTTCAAACAAAACTATTTTTCATTCGTTAAACATGGTAATTTTACCAGGGTAGTTGAATTTATTCATATTATATTATTTGTTATGATTTCAAACGAAACGCTCCTTTCAGTAATAATTTATAACATAAAATGTGGCGAACTACATTTTTATCGTGATCACGGAAGAACACTTAAAAGCCGTCGTAATATAATCGCGAAAGAGTAAATTTTATTTTTCAGCCTTCGAAATCGAACAGTGGGTGAATTATTCAATTAAAGACTTCGGAGGTAGAATTTGACAACCATCAGCAATATATAATGTATACACACATAATGTATAATCGTGAATAAACATCATGAATAAAGCTTAATGTGCTCATATTTGAGTATGTCCATGTTTTCAGAAATGAGTATATACATGTTTCAAACTTGAGTAATTTTGTTTCGGAGCCATTTTGACTATGCGACATACTCAGATTTGAGTATTTTTTACTCAGTTATGAAAATGTCGTTTTTAGAATGAAGGATGGAAAATTATGGAGACAGAAAGAAAGAAATTAGCGGCAGTAGAAATGGACGCCCTAAGAAGATCATGCAGGATATCGGGAATACAGAGAGTGAGAAATGACAGAATCAAGGAGATGATGAAAAATAAAGGGAACCATACTAGATGATATTAAAAAAAAGCAATTCATCTGGTATGGTCATGTCAAAAGAATGAATAATGAAAGACTACCCAAAATAACATTCAACTATGAAACAAACAAAAAAAAGGAAACGGGGAAGACCACGAAAGACCTGGATGAATGATATCTCAAAGGCAATGAGGGATAGAGGTCTGGGAGAGGAATGGACCCTTGACCGGAAGAAATGAAAAAAGACCCTTGAGGATTCTTCGAATGGCGGCATCTGACGCCATAAACCGAGTTTATATATATATATATATTAAAAAAATATATTTTACAGAACTTCCTGTAAATTATTACATTTTTCATACTGCTTTGCAAGCTATCTGTCAATTTTTACTAATTTCCGACGAAATGAAAAGCTATTAATTCTCACCAAGAAATGTTTTTTGTAGGTATTTTCTCTTCTTTTATCTTCTTTGACTGTCCGTTTAAAAGTGATTTGATCTTGAAACGTTAACACGTTGAATGCCACGGTGACTGACACTGAAGAGCTGAAAAATGTACAATGTTTTAAGTAATTTTTAAGAAAGTATAATCCTGTAATAAATAAAAGGTAGGTAAATTTTAAATAAATGTTCAGTAATTACTTAAAACAATATATATATATTTTAATTTTATATCATATTTTAGACGTCAGTCATCGGTGAATGACGCGTTTTAAACGGAAAGTTCAGTATCAATCGCAGGTGACTGACGTGGCACTTAACGTGTTAAAACAGGATTTTGAGAGGTGTTGATGTAAGATATGAAAAGGCTTTTGGTGGAATTTATTCATGTGATATATTACTACAGCAGAAATTTAGTGGGTAGCGAAACAGTTGCATATTCATCGCCCTACGATGTCGGCATTTGTGGAATACATATCAACAAATCAAATTCGTTGGTTAATCCCTTAACAGTTTTTCCATACACCGCATCTACAAGAAGATTTTGCTCGCTCCGTTACTCAAAACTTTTGGACAGAACTAAATGTTTATAGTAATATTCCCTTTATTTAATGGCACAAATTTTTCGTTTAAATAGGCGAATATGTTTGTTCAAAAAATTTGCTTTTTTTCATATTTTTAGTTTATTGCGTCGAAAGATTTGTTAAGGTATTTGCAATTCTATGCCAATGCCAGTCTTGAAATACTTGAAAAGATGTGGCATAATTCATAATAATGTCACTTAGATATTACCTACAATTCGGATTGTCGGACGATGTTCATGAAATATCTTTTGCGGTTTCTATGGTGACCGGGTCAAATACCTACTGTCGTCCAGGAGTCATAAGCCAATAATAACGACAACAGCAAACAACGTTTCAACTAACATGGCAAACCCGTGTTGTCATACGACAACTTTGAATGCTGTCAATGATGCTCATTGGTCGCGGTACACTTTTGAGTTTAAGTATCCCTACAGACAAAATCCAAAAGGCGTCTTATCGAGAAATCTGGATGGCTATACATACGGCCAAGATCAGCTTAGAACTATGTTCTCAGTCGATCTTTGTTCTTGCTATTTCTTTCTACATCTTGTGAGTAGCAGACAGTGCATGGTCTGAACATGTATGGTTGTGTAAATTCTACTAATGTCTAGACGCAGAACAAATATTACTGCTAAATGTCTCAAGAATGACATAATCAGACTTTTTACACCGTTGTAAGTCTTATTTCTAATCCGAAAAGGCCATCTGTTTGTTTAAAAAGGAGATATTCTGTTAATTATTTTTTATGTCTTGGCAAAAAAAACTTCAACGTTTCTGTGCAAATACCATCTTTTGATCTTTTCCTGTTTTTTGGATCACCCGATATTTCATGCATATATTGTACAAGTTTCTGCAGTACTTTGTGACTCAAAATTAGAATTCTGTGCATGGTGTTACTGGTAATGACGATAATGTTCTGAAATGTATTTTTCAACTTCTAATCAATGGATAAATGATAGTTTTATCTATTCCGGATAGTTCAGATCTTTTTGAAAACGTGTGGTTTTAGACACAGTTAATGTTTTTTCTATTTTTAAAAAAGTCAGTTTTATTATACAACTGATGGATTCACCATTTAATTGAATTCGAAAAGTGATGAATAAAAATATCCAAAAGAGAGCGTAGCTTTATGACTATTCTTGTGAAACATTTAGGATTGGGTCAAAATGCAATAAATCTCTTCATTCTGTCCATGATTAATTCTAATATGTAACGTAATTTTTTGTGCTTAGTTCCTTTTGAAATAAACAAACAGCATTACGATAGGCTTTTCTGTAGAGAAATTAAAATACTGGTGAGTAAATAGCAAGAAAATGGGAAACTAAAGTCTCCGGTAACATTATCATATAATTTCTACAACAAAAAAAACTATTATTTCCTACCGTAATTGTGAAAGATAACAGATATTTTTCCTGGCATAGAAGAAACATTTAAAATAAATTAATGTACCCTCCTAGTTACTTAGGATTTCGGAAACCTTTCTCTTCTCCTTAGAAACCATTTGAAAGCAACTATAAATATTAGAAAACATAAGATTTATTGAAATATTTTTTTTTAATTTGTTTGCTGCTTGTAAATTTTTTTGACATAACACATTGCTTCCCAATTTTGCAAATCTATTGAATTCTCATGCTTCTGATTATTTATTCTCCTAAATGCTTTTTAAAATATGAGAAAGTTTTTCAGAATCATGAGTAACTGCAAGTTTACATTGAATATTTCTGCCATATGAGAAACAATTTCTGTAATTTTTTTTTCACAATGTATGTAGTCAACTTTTTTCTTATCACAGCATTCATATGAAACGGATAGGCTTAAGTCAATAGAAAACAGCATTATATACAATTAATATTTATTATCTATTTTTACAGGTTTGTTTTTCTACAACGCTTGATCGATGCTTGGTGTGTTATTCTGTAAAAGGAAATATTAATAAAATTTGACAGGAAAAAAATATCAACAGTGTAGTTGTTTTAAAGTGAGGATATCTTTAACAGTCAAATGGTGTTTTTATGGTTTAAAAATATCCCATAAAATAGGCATTATTTTACTGGTGATCTAGCTCACAAGTTTTCTGTCATCAAATACAGATTTTTTTTCAATGTGAGAATCCTACTAATAGTTGCCGGAATAATAACACAGAATACAAAATCAGCATTACTCTACTGAGATTGTACGACATGTCTTGCTATAGTGTTCCCTTGTTCATGCGTCTATGTCGTTGAGGTATAGTTGTTGTCTTCTATAATATTCTTTCAATATTACTACCTCATTTTATAATTAAATTCAAATAAGTTAAAAAAATAATATCTAACAAAATAAAATTGCTTAACAAAACGAGTTTTTGGCCTAATTTCATGAAGTATCATAATTATGCACAAAATCATATGTACGGAAATGGCAAGGGTTATAGCATTCGTGATTTTTGTATATGAGTGCTGCAACACAAAACTTGTTGGGAGGGGAACGAAATCTAAAACATTTCAATTCACTACAATAACTCTTCGATCATTGCATCTTTACCGTAATATCAAACATCATTTAGTTAACAAGTGTTTACAAAAATAAAACTGTCGGATGTGCCAATCATAGCATCGTCAACTGTTGTGCAATGTAAACCTAAAACTTACCATCAAAAACTTATGCCAACGTCTAACTAAGTCTGAAATTTGATTTAAAAAAAAAAAAAAAAAATCCTTGCATCAGTTCTTGATATAGAGCAGGGTTGGCGAACCTATGGCACGCGTGCCAAAGTTGGCACGTAAAACAATTTCTCTGGCACGCGAGAAAATAAATTGTATAATTATTATACAAAATAACACATTCTTTTTTATCCTATTACAATCAATAAAATTTTGTTCCACAGTGGCAGACTATCACAAAAATACAACTATTTTTGCATGATTAACACATCAAAAGAATTTTCTTTTGCCGTGATGTTATGCAGTATTTTTAACACGTATTTTGCCTTTCAATAAGAATTTATAAAGTTGCATTTTTCAGACTAATTTTTTTACAGTCACTGCAATAAGATAGAAAATGGGTATTATAGTTATAAAAAAATCTCCACCGAACGCTCCATCGAACATCAGCAAAAATATCATAAATAAATTATTGATACATTGCTTAATGCAACTTAGATAAATATAACCAGATGTTGCATTAATAATAAAGTCAAAAATTACTAAAATATATATATATTTTTTTCATGTTACAGTTTGTACTACATAAATAAATCATATTTACGAATTAAAATTTCATTAGTTTAATAGCTTATTCCAAAATACAGAGAAATCGCATTTTAATTTTTAATATTTTTAAATTATTAATTACAGTCGAACCTCTATTTAACGAAGTCGCTAAATCCTGGAAAAAAGTTCGTTATATGGAAAATTCGTTAAATAGAGATTCACCTTTTAAAATACTTTAAACTACATAAAACAGATTTTAAATTCATAAACACTAAATATTTTTACTAAAAGTAATTAATCACATTTTTTTAATAAATTACATCGATTTGTTTTATTTATTTTACCCACCAATATCCATCATCAATTCATTTTTTCTATGTGTTTAAATCTTTGAAATCTGCAACGAAAACAAAACGTCCGGGAATACACTGTATTTTCTGTTTAAAATAAATAGTTATACATTAAAATTAACGACTTTAATGACATTATCGTATTTATTATTATTATAACAAATAATTTTTACCATACATTAAAGTTTGCGTCCTTAAATTTAATCTCTAAAAAATTCTGTTAATTTTGCCTGAGTTTTTTATTTTAAAAAGTGCTTTCTCTCATAATACGTCTCGCATCTTTGCAATGCACTAAAAACCCCTTCATGCGTATTTTCTTCAAACTATAATCCGCGTCGGATTGTTTCAAATGATTTTAGCATTTCATCATACGAAGTTTTATTAATTCCTGCATAATGATCATTTCCATCATCATCATATTCGTCTTCATCGCAATTCATTGCTGTATTGTTTTTATTTTTCACACTGTTGAAAATATCCAATTCGGATAGTGTTTCCGAGGTCTCAGTTGTAGAATTAAGTGAAATACACTCATCAATCAGCACATCATGGTTAATTTCTTTATTTCTCACTGTATCCACATCTTTTTAAGTTACTCTAAGGGATTATCGTCTTCGTCTTCCATACTTACCGAATTCTCACTGCTGACAAAGAAGGCGCCTTGTAAAACCAGTTCAAGGCCATTGAAGATCATAAAATGTGTTTAAAGAAAGAATAAGTTTGAAATGTCCAGAAATATTTTTTTAAATGGGGAGAAAAAAAATTAGATCACAAGAAAAAGTTCGTTAAATAGAGAATGCACTTCGCTATTTGGAGGTTATTTTACGAAGAAATTCGCAAAATGTTCTGGGTTCCAAGGAAAAGTTCGCAAAATAGAGGTTCGTTAAATAGAGGTCCGACTGTATTAATGCGTGAAAGCAACTGATTTTTAACTTGTGTTTTGGATAAATATCGCACACTGCAAAATTATTAATTTGGCACGCTACTTTGTTGATAGATATTGTTTGTGAAATTTTTGGCACGCGCGAGTAAAAAGGTTCGCCGACCCTGATATAGAGCTATTGCGGAAATCGTGAAAAATGCAGAATAGCAGCGCTACCTGTTGCGCGATGTACACCAAAAACTAATGAACACCAATTTATATCCAGATATAACAGAATCAAAAGTTTTATTAAATTCCGTGCATTAGTTCATGTGATAAATCACCCACAAAATTTTTGTCATATACAGACAGAGAGAATCACAGACTCGCAGGCAGACATTTTCTAAAAACAGTCAAATCGTGTTCTGGACACTCTGAAACATATAAATCCGTTGAAAACCGGAAGTCGAATTTTTTCCCTTATCCATTATTATCTTCTTGTAAAGATAGAATAAAGTAATAATAAATATTATCTAAAATTAAATGTTCTTCGTAATTCCTAAATTTTCATTATAAAAGTGAGAAAAAAATTACAATAGTTTATAAACATTAATTAACAAGAGCTTTTGAAAATAATACTTTTTGTTTAATATATTAAGCAACAGAAAATACGAGAGCAGCAGATATTGATCTGAGCATTTTTATAATTTTGCATTGATTTTTACATCTTTTTTGTTCTTTTATGTATTTAAATATTAAACATTAATTTTAAAAGCAAGTTAAGGTATTAAAAAAACTTATTATTGAAAATTTAATTGATATTAAAAATTTAAAAAAAAATAATAAAACAAATAAAGTATTTAATCTGACACAGAAGTTAAATGAGATATAAAATTTTAATTACTCAGAAAATCATTATATTTTCCAAAAATATAGTAAACAATTTATTAATTCATACATCTAATGTTAAGGGAAAACAATTTTTCTTTAGAATGTTAATTAAAAATCTTAAAATGCCAAAACTTTAAATATTGTGATTAACATATTTTTTTTTTTTTATTAGTTTTGCTATTTTATCTTTTATGCAATTTAATGTTAAATAACGTTTTAAAAGTACAGTGGTATCCGGATGTTAAGGTGCAAAAGGGTTTTTTTGTGTATTATAATCAAATTGATTTTAAAACAGGTCGTACAATGATTATATATATCGCGCAATGAATCATCGTACTATAAATGATGTTGCTAATGTCGGTTTTTGACGTCGAATCCAACTCATATAAAAGTGGGGCTTTTGAGTTCTGGAGTGTACATGAAAGGGCCTGACATCATTGTAGTAAATTATGAATTGCGAAATATGGAATATTTAGTAGTACTGGAAAACCCTTTATTTCTGTTTGAAATAAAGGTGTAGGAAAATAAGTTGAATCAATGTCAACTAAAATTCTGTGCAGAATTATTCTGTTGGAAATAATTTTATCGACACTTCTAGCTCTCCTACTGACAAATTTTCATTGAGAATTATACCTTCTCTATAATTCCATAATAATCCAGTTGTTTAAAGTCATACCTTTATTTAGATAAACTGTAAGCTATATAAAGAATTTTCATTCAATAGAGGAATTTATACTCGCAAAAAAAAATATCTTAAGTGTATATCATTTTGGTTTTATAAACCTTCAAAAAATATAAGATAATGCTTAAAGTATGACAAGGAAAAACTCATCACTTGCATAAAATAAGAAGACAGAAATATTTAACAAAATTCTTTATTCGAAACACTAAGCTTAAAGAGTATTTTATTTTATTTTATTTATTTATTTTTTTTTTTTAATGGAGCTTGAACGTGTAAAACATAAATTTTTCACATTTTATCATAATCAACTGAACAGGGTACTTTTTTGGAACCATACATTCATACGATCATAAAATTTTTCTTTAACCAATATTATTGATATTGTACAGAAAAAACATAAAAAATACCAAGCATTGCTGGACTCCACTCCTTGTGCTTGCAGATCGGCAGAACAAATTTTTTTTGGGGGGTGCTATCACATTTTTTTTTTTTTTTTAAGGAAGAGGATGTTATTTTTGGAAAATTATCTCGAAAAACCAACATGCAATAGGTTATTCTGATACTCGTTTTGACCCCGAAGTTGAACTAACTAATACACATATCACTTTACATGCCAAAGCCGCGGATTATTATAGAGGGGTTCAGAGAGCATGTTAATTTGCAATATCATACAGCAAATACTTTGCCTCATCATGACCCCTCCAAAAATAAAGGAAAATGTGAAAAACATAAATAGAGGAACTATAGCCAATTAGTAACTCCATTTATTTACAAACATAAAAAACTAAATAGGATAGGGCGGAAAAGAAGAACTTTAATATTGTAAAAACATAGGATAGCAAAAATAAAAAATTGGTGTGGAATGGTTCAAATCTGACCATCCCAAAAATAAAAAGTTTTGAAAAAATAAAAAGTGTTGTTAAACACCATTAAAACAGTTATCAAAAAATGCCATTTTAGGAATGGCATAAAAAGGTTGGTTACAAACTGTTGGTTACAACAGCGCTAAAAGCTGAAGGAGGGATGGTTGCAAGAGAGATGCGCGTTCCTAACAGGTACAAAAATACACAAAAAGAAATACTAAACTAAATTATCTACAACTAAATATAAAATAATTACTAGAATAAGAATATTAAGCTTAACTAAAAGTAACAGTAAAGTAACTAAATAATAATAGGAACTAAGTAAAACTAATTAATTAATTACAAAATTTACAACACATTTAACAGATGAATAGAAGTGCAGCTACATTCTGGAACCCGAAAAAACTACTGTCTGATGCCTAAGCAACAAGGCTCGAAGGTCCATCAGCAGAATTCCCAGCTTCCGCTCCAGAAGGAGCAACAAATTGTTCGGAAGGTTGAGAATGTGCATGGTCAAGAATATCAGTTACTTCAGAAGTGACACATGCAGTGGCATTGGTAATTTGTCCATCCGGAATAGTAGCAGAGTTAACATTAGAAATATTACAGTTTAATGGTGGAACCGAATTGGTTCGAGTGAACAGACTCGGGAGAATACCATCCCCAGGTGGCAACAGAGCAGCAGGGGTCTGGACGTGGGGGACAGAAGCAGGAGGAGAAGCAGGATCTGCAATTGGATTAAAAATGGTACGATACCTGGGCGGCTGGGAGAGGACAGGGCGTTTTTCAGGGGGAGGGACATGTTCATAATATATGTCTCTCGAGGCACGCAATACATCAGAAACTATTAACTTTCTCATCAATTTGGTGTATTTCCTCGTACAAATCCGATGACAGATGCGGTCATTTTTCGGATCCCAGCTACCCAGGGCTCCCAGCACAACAGCGTCTACCGATACCTCTTTGTAAGATTTTTTGAGTTCTTTTGATATTGGCTGATATTTTTTAAGCTTAATTTCTCGAGCTTCATCATATGCAGAGGGACCATTTTCAAAAGTCACCGCCAAGTCCAAGACCATGGCAACTTCAATGCCCTTAACCAGGACAATATCAGGTCGTTTTGCCGATTTGGCTAATGGTTGGTTTTTCTTGAGGATTGTCCAGGATCCAGAGGAAGCTTTCACAAGGCGCTCAACTATTAAATCGTGACGGGAAGTAATTTTCTTCATATTTGCATGGCAATGACAGAGTACATGGGGCAGGCCTTCAAAGGGATCTTTACAGTGCCTGCAACCCATATCCTTCAGAGCATTAGTAGGATTAACAGCATTGAGAGGAAGGAGGTTCAACCGAGCTTTATGGATGAACCTCCAATCCGTAAATCGAATGAAGTCTCCCGTGCGATTGTAGTAGCATGAGACTTTTGATTTTTTAAAACAAGCTAAGGTCTTTCCTTGATCAGGTTTGCAGGAAAGTTTATAAGATCTAGCCGAGCGAAAGCATTCCCGAAGAGATTTAAAAACTTTTGAACGACTGTTAATGATGGTTCCACGACGAGTGATGAGTGAAATCGAGCGATCCTTGTCAAAACACCACCTCACCCCCAGACGATCAGAAGCCTGGCGGGCAAGAGTGAGTATGGAAGAATTTGGGTTCATTCCGGGCATAGTTTTCCCAGATAAAAATGCAGCTATTGAATCTAAGGTGACTTTTGGAGGAGGGTTATTTGCAGATCTGCGACCAGATGACAACCGATAGGCAACAGTTGATGTGAGGTCCTTCCAAGCGAGCTCCATGACTCCCTCATCAGCAGATGTTAGTAATTTAAATGCACCATCGATATGGGCGATTTCAAAGTCCTCTGCAGAATGAGGGATTCCGAAGAAGGAGTCAAACGTGCTGCCGGTCAGATACTCATTGGCCGCTCTAAGCGGCACAAAGAGAATATCACTCTTGATCATAGCCGTAATGGCATTGTCCAACTGGTTCCAATCTGTCTTCTTAATTTGGTTAGTTCTTTGAGCATACTGAAGTGCAGGGAAGAAAAAACATTTTAACGCGTCTATCTTCTGCCAAGGAGTGAGGGATGATTTGACAATCGTCTCAGCCTTGTCATGGAATTCTTTTATTTGAGTATGGTCATTTATAAGTTGAAAACCAACCGGCTTCCCAAGGAAAGGAATCGATTGATGGTCAAGGATCGGATTCAAGGGTTTAAGGTTAATTAAAAACTGGGTATCTAGACATTTTCTTGGATTCGCGCCCAAGTGCATGGAAAAGCTCTTCTGTGTGTTAATCTTTAAACCAAGTCTATTGGATTCAACTGAGAAAATATCAAGGGCTTGTTGTAATGATTCCGGATATGGGGCAATAATCATCACATCGTCCGCAAAGACAAGAATCATTACCCCTGTAAGCTTATAAATGGCCTTAATAACAGGATCAAATGCGAAATTGAATAGGATCCCACTAAGGGGGTCGCCTTGGTGAACACCACACTTAATGGGAACCGGACCAACAGATCCAGATGAAGTAGAAACTGTGGTCGTTGAATTTAAAATGAGATTTGTTATTAGCTTCTTAAATTTAGTACCAGCTCCCGACTTTTCTACCGCCGCAATGAAGGAGGAGTGGGATATGCTACCAAAAGCATTAGAGAGATCTATCGACGCCGCACAGAATTCTCGGGATGTAGACTTTCTAGCATGTTGTAGTTTTTGGTTGAAAACATAATTATTTTCAAATGCCCCGTCAAAAGGCATGAAGCCCTTTTGATCGGGCATAACACTTTCTCACCAGTGGCCCAATCAATTAAACGTTTTGTAATGCAACCAGTAAACAATTTTGCTATAGTGTTGCATAGTGATATAGGACGCCAATCCGATAATGAGGTGCATTCTTCCTTCTTGGGTATGAATATGGTTTTGGCAGATTTCCAATCTTCAGGGACCCTTTGATATTTCAGGCATAGTGAGAAAATTGCCGGAGTGTGTGACCCTTTGGGTCAACAGATCTCCAATGCTGGAACGTGAGGCGGTCCATGCCAGGAGACGTATTTTCTGCCTTTGACAGACGGGAGCAGACTTCAGTAGGAGAAATTTTCTCAAGATTAATTTCGTTAGCAGCTGCTTCCCAACCATTTAACCCTAAGGTTAAAAAAGTGGTCGGCAAGTTTATCTGGTTCAACGTAACAAGGTTTGACATTCTCACCTATCATTTTTCTGACTGCACGCCTTCTATTTCGACGATAGAGTGCCTAGATGAACTTTTAGTCGAGTGCATCTTCTTGTTTGTAGACATCTGGCTGTGATACTGCGAATTTATCTAGATTTACTTTACTTCTGGAAAACTGAATGTACTCCTGTACTAGAGAATCAAATGTTTCCCAGGATGGGAGAATTTCTGCATTAAGCATATCATTAAATTTTTCAAAAAATGCCAGAGAGGGAGATGGATCATCCGGATTTGGGACTTCTTGAATCTTGTTAAGTACATTTTGTTCCATGGGGACGTTATTTTGAGTAGGGTTGACTATTTCACCAGCCGGACCATCTTTAGAAACTTGAGATACAAAGATTGGTTGAGAGTCAATCAAGTTCTGATTTGCTGACGAAGTGTCAGAGATAGATCCATGGGGAGAGCCTTCAGAGAAGTTATGAGGAGATGAAGGTGGCGTTCCCTGTAAATGGGAAGGAATAAGCTTTCTAAGTTTAAGGGCTTCTTTAAGAGTTGAAATGTCAAGTCTTTTTCTCAGAGAGTCCCTTTCCTGCATATTTGAGTGACTGATTAAACTCGATTTCCGGGGAAGCGAGACTTTACAAATCATGCACTTAAACTGGAATCCTTGGGAATCTTTAACCTCTTGAGGAATTTTAAAGTGATCACCTTTGTTAAAACATTCATGTTTTGTAATGAATTTTGGAATTTCGATTTTGCATTTTGCACACCATCGATGAATGCTGGGTCTCGGCAATTTGTGCACATTCACCAAGTGACGGGTGAGGTTAAAATTTGCCTCCGACCAGTTTTCAGCAAGAAGGATGCCACCGCATCCAAACTCAGTGCAGGACAAATAATTTCGAAATGGAAAAATAAAGTGCAGTTCATTTGACTCCTGGAGTCTGCAAAATGTCCCTGGAAGTTTATCATGTAGAGTTGTAAGGGAAGCTTGGTAATGGTTGACTACTTCAATCGGAACTGAAGAAATAGAAGTAGTAGCTATACAATTATTTTCACTATTAGAAGTTGATGGAGTAGGAGGTGCCTCCTGGACCAAAGATACGACTACAGGCATCGAAGAACCTTCTGCCTGTGAATCTAGTTGAGAGTTCCCTTCAGAAATCTGTGATTGAGGTAACTGTTCTTGTTGAGAAGGATCAGTGAGCATTGGAGTTTGATCTTGAAAGATTCGGTGTGGTGACGTTAGAGACGGATCCGCAGACGGAAAAGCTGCAGGTACAGGTGTTAAGTAGCATTTGTGGGTTGTAACTGGATGCTTTTTGTTTGCACCAAAATGACAGGTATCGCAAGTGTAAGGGAAAGTGTATTTGCTAAAGTCAATTTTATAGATAGGAATATTGTTAAAACAGTTGTGAGCTTTGGGATTCTTTAGCATGAAATGGTTACAGAGACCACACCAAAACTGAGTTGAAGTAATTTCTTTTTTATGAACTTGTTTAAGATGTCTTGTTAGATTATTTACACTTTTCATGAAAGTTTGGTCGAAGAATTGTTTGTAGCAATTAATTTCAGTGCAAAACTGAAATTCTGTTAATGGGACAATAATTTGTAAAATTCCATTCGTTAAGTTCGTTCTGGCAGGAAACCGAGGATGAGGAGTTACAAATTGTTGTTTTTGAATATTGGATTCTGTTGTTCTATTTTCTGGGGGCAGAACTGGAGAGTGTGCAGGTAATCTATTTTCTTGAGTCTCAGGAACTACAAGACTCATTTCAGACTTGTTAGAGGAATCTAGAATCCTGTAGTCTTCCTCCTGGGTGCACAGAACCAGAACATCTTCTGGTTTATCTTGTGTTTGTTCTATTCTATTTACTATTTCAAGGTGAATGATTCGATTTATAAATTGGGTTGCTGATGGGGTTTCATCCACTGCATCATCATGTGTCACCGGATTGGTGAAAGCTACAGCCAACGACAAACCATCAACAGGGGCTCTTTTCTCCTCCTCGATTTCTTTAATGGCTTCATAGGCAGTGTCTAAGTCAGTCAATCCTTGATTTAAGTTATTCAATAAAACAATTTTCTTTAAAATCGATTCTTCTGATTCAGAGGTGGTTTTTTGAGGGGAGAGATTAGCTTCAGGATTTATTTCATCCAATATTTCATAATCTTCCGGATGCGCATTTATTTCCACGATATCATCTTCCTCTTCACTCTGTACCTTGGAGTCTTCCTTAGGTAAATTGGAAACAGCATAATCATTACCCATTGTTTGCTCATAATCACCTGTTATTATTTCGCCTTTAGGTAACAGAGGAAACGATCGGGACATTAGAGAGTCAAATCGTGCCATCCTTTCCTTTGCCAGTCGCAGCTGAGGAGGATCATCAATAGAAGGCTCAGGAGTTATTCTTCTCGACAAAGAATCTAAGGAAGGGGAGCGACTTAATCTTTCAGCCAATTCCTTATCAGGTGGTGGAACATCCGATATTAAACGCACTAATTTTTCTCTTAGTGATGACGGGCGTGATGAAAGTTTGTCAATTAATGGATTTTTATAAGTGACAGAAGATTCAGATGACAAGGAAGACGTTGGAGATAAATCCCTCACTTTTTCTAGTTCAAATTTAGGAGTTTTGATTTGCGTTGAAATATCTTTCAGTTTTTTCATAGGGGTCGGCAATTTCTTTTTAGGCGTTTTTGCATTTTCAAGTGCAATAATTTTTCGAAGGACCGGTTTATTAGTTTCTCCTAATTCCTTCTCAACCTTTCTTGTAATAATGAATGGGATTATTTTTTAGTCAATTTTTTGCCTCAACACCAATTCTTGTGTAGTTGCTGGGAGGGGACTCGCTAGAATCAGTTTCTACACTTTGCTTTAGTTTGGCAATTTTCGATTTTTCTATCAGATTCTTTTTTGGTTTTTGTTCCATTTGAATATTGCGGTCAACTTCATTAATTAATTCAGTTACTACTTCCCTCGCTGTCTCTTCTGATTCTTCATTAACTAAGGTAGCAGAGTCATTACTCGTTTCAAAGGAACAACCGATTGAAAAATCAGGGGATTTTCGTTCCATTTGTTTAATTTCTGTGTTTTTTCCAGGTTTATCATGAACCCCCACTTCATTAATTTGATGATTTTCTTGTTTAGATGCCGGAAAAGTTTGTAGTAGTGGTTTGTTAATAGGTACTGGTTTCCCATGGTAGTGCCATTGAGCAGTATTTGTTGCCTGCTTGTAATTTTTCTCAAAACTTTTAAATATTTCTTCCTTAATCGCATTTTGAATTGATTGTATCAATGGCAAACGACCCTCTACCGGAGCAAGCAATGCAAACGATGCCGAGGTACTAGCTCCCATAAAAGGATTTCTCAAATGACCCTCTATCGATTCCCGGGAAATCATTTCTTCTAAGTTTGGGTAAGGGGGAGGAACATCTTTTCGAGAATTACCTATCTTTTTAACTTCTCTAATACTTTCCTTTTCAAATTTGGGTTCTTCTATCCCTTTTTCCTTTATTTCATGTTTTTCTAATATAGTTTCACTACTAAATTCTTCTTTGGAAACCTTGAGAGGAATATCAGAATCCGATCCCAAAAGACCCTCTATCGTATCAACCAATGCCCGAGGTTTGTTTAAAAATAATTTATCTTGAGAGGAAGCCACTGGGGATGTATTCTGTTGTGTATTTGATTCACTAGAAGGGTTGGTGTTTAATTCCTGTAGCTGGGCGGAGCTATCGCCGTCAGTATTTCTCACCAGTGCACCTTCATCGATAGCAGTGATGTAGTCGTAAAAAACACAGAGGGTATACGTTCTAAGCAGAGGGTATACGCTCAAGACAGAGCGTATACCCTAGGGTGTATATACTATAGCTTTCTTGAGAAACAGAGGGTATACGATGTTCCTTAAAAAAATCCAGAAGGTATACGGCGTATACCCCCGTATACCCACCACTACATCCCTGATCGATAGGAACTCGCAATTGTTGTTTTGAATTGTTTTGAGAAATTTTAAGATTTATTTATGAGCAGATAAGCAGTATTCAAGCAGTATTAAACCTTTACGTTTTCTTCTTAAGTATTTTCTACGTTATTTTTTATTTTTCTTGTTTTTTCAATTTTCTGATTTTTTAAATTTCTTTTACTCGCAAATTGTAAGTTTTTATTGTTTTTTAGCAATTTCCTATTCAATTTTTTTCTTTCAATCCTTCTCTGATGTTTTCCTTTCAATAAAATCATTTATTCACGTTTTATTTACTTTTCGTATGCTTTTTCCCCTAATTCTTGAGGAATTTTCTTTTTTCGTTCGTTTTTTCAGTGCTATTTTTTCAAAATAATTGTTTTTCTATCAATTTGTTTCCAAATTATCTCTTTTTCCTCTTATTTTAAGTAGTTTTATCAAAAAAGTTGTTATTCTGTTATATATCAGACACTCATCTCGATCATTCTAGAATGTTCGGGATTGTTCGGTGATCTGACGTATATCGGACAAATAAAGAAGTACGGAACTTGTAGTAGTTCTTTGCTTATTTAGATCAGGTTTTCTTCCAAATTTAATTCTTCTTTCGAATTTTAATATTAGAGAATGGGCAACCGGTCACCGGGCACACTATCGCACATTTAACTACTTAAATTTTACCAAATTATAATATTTTTGCAAAGGGCGAAGAATGACTTGCAACTTACAATTTTTTACTTTTTCTTTTGCGATTTGTTTCATAAAAAAATTCAAATTTTAGTTATTCAAAAATCTAAAACATAGATCTTGTGTAGTTTTAATTTCTCTATCCAATAATGTTACTTTTTCCAAGATCCTATGACAGCATTTTTCTCTATGAGAATTTTTAGTATTTTCCGAATTTTGTTCCTATTAAATCCCTAACAAATTTTTTAGAAAATCTGTTTCATAGAATCTACTCAAAATTATGTTCTTTTTAATTTGTATTTCTTACTCTTTCAATTTCTTTATAATTAAGCGCAAAAATCGCAATTTTGAAGATTACCGCCGCACCCCCGGACAGAACTATTACCCGCTTGAATTTTCGTTTTCTGAGGATAATTTCATTATTTATGGGAGTAATGCAGAACAATTCATATCAAAACGTAGTGTTTACAACTCTGCATTATAATTTATCATCAAAAAAAATTTTTTAGGGTGGCGTAATCGCGAAAATCAACAATTTTAGATTTTAAAGGTTTTGCCGTTAGTTTTTCAATCTAGTTGTTTCTGTAGATGATTATCTACTTAGAATCTCTTTTAATTTATATTTTTACTGAATTCTTTCATTTGTTTCTAATTTTTCATAGAAATGGTGAACTAGACACCCAGTATCCGAACTATAAGAGCGTACCATGACCAACCGAAGCCCACCGAAGAGCACCGCCAGGGAAAAACTAAACGAAAAGACAGAAGGGACAGATGAACTGGCATATAAAAGGGGAAAGCACGAAGAAAAAAGCCTGAAAAAACTTAGACAGCCAGTAAATACACTTTAATAATATAGGAGAAAAGAACAATTTGGAAAAGGAAAACTACAAAAAGAGGAGGGGCCAAAACGGGACCACAAGCATGAATAACCAAAAAATGAATTTAGAAAACCAAACAACTAGGAATAGTTGTAAAAATATGCCAGTTCAAAAATGCCAATGAGTAAATAAGAGAATCCTAGGTAGAAATTGACAAATAAGTAATAAAATGGTGGGATGTGCGGGTCCTATTTCGCGGTGAAGTGCTGAGATAGACCCGACACCTCGAAATAATAGCCTCGAAATCATCCGCCATTGTATGCTCCCAATGCTATGCACAGCATAGATTGTTGATATACAATAAGGTGCGTTTTCACTGGTCTACCCAAGGTCTAACTTAGCTAACTTTTTACCTAAGCACAAGATTTTAGGTCGTTAGAACGTGATTTTGAAGGAATGCTCTCTGTTCAATCCTAAGCACGGCTAACCTAAGCTCAGCCAATTAGAAAAGAGATTTTCGCTAAATATGGCGGTGGTTTAATGGTATTAAAAATAACATTTATATTTCACATCGGTGTTTTTATTTAGAATTACTCTTGTTTTTGCATCAAACAAGAATCTATGTTCTGTGATTCGAGAAATATGGTACGTTTTATTAAATTGTGTTGGATATACCATCTTTTATTAATGTGTTTTCGTTTAACAAATAGTAATCGGTAAGGATTGTTGAAATGTTGCACCTTTGTAGAAGGATACATATCTATCTGTCTTTGGTAATTATTCAGATGCATTTTATTAAAATTAAAATACTAATTATATAGTTTGTTTATGGATTTTATTTCGGGTAATAATGAAGATATAATATGCTGTTCTCAAAATTTTATTGAAAGTTAACAGTACAAAGAATAAAAGTATTTTTTTTATATGAATATGTGTTTCTTAAATTTAATTACATGCTTCATTAATTATAATTGGTTATTTGATAGACTATTTCTAATCAATTTCGAATTAAATATCTCTTTGCTCACTTAAAATAATTGTGTTAAGAATTATTTGTTACTGTAGCTCATATTGGTTTTTAAATGGAAAATTAGTTAAAGGCAAGCTCCAATTCAGTTTTGTTAATAGTACTTGATTATGCATATTTATGCAAGGATGTAGAAAAGCTTATAAACTTTAAAATAAATAAGCCTCTGTATTTTGTATTCTATTCTCTTTTAAGAAAGAAAGATTCAATTGCAAATGAGTTTGCTCTTTACCCATTTACTGAGATTTACTTGTGAACATTGTCATACAAAGAAAACATTGACTGTTCTACTTTTTATTTTATTTTTAATGCATTTCCCCCACAGATGTGCCATCTTACTTCTTGTTCTTGGATTCATGCTGAAAATTCTATGAAGGATTATAACTTTGTATGAGATTTTAAATCAATTGAAATCATGTATAGCTTTTTTTGTCTGGGTATTTCTAAGAATTTGTATGCATTTTCATGTGTGGTTTGTTGCTAATTGAGCAATGTTTTCGTATGTAGGCATAGTATGATTGGCATTTAAGTTTTATTCCACTAAAGTTTACCCATAAATCCTGTAACTTTGATCAGAATTAATGCTCCCTTAACTTTGTTTTGAAATTGTTTGATATTCTCCAAGTGTGCTAATGAATCTGAAAGTTATACGATTGAATTTGTAATTATACACTTTGATTGGTCAATTAGAAAGTAACTTAAAATTATAAACAAGGGTTGTTAAATTTTGATTCTTCGATTGCTTTGTAGTGTTATTATTTTGTTAATAATTATAAATGCAGAAAAAAAGAAAAATTTAAATGTGAAGCCTTTGTTTATCTTTAGGAAAATTTTAAAACTTAGATTGAAAGCAGGGATTTTTAAAGCATGTTATTTGCAAAAGAAAAAAAACCTAAATAAAAATACTGTCACATTGTATAAGGTATCTAAATAAACTGGTATGTTTCAAATAATATTAAAAAAAATTAATGGAGGTAAGGTAATCTTTCATAAATTAAAATTATGTTGACAAACATTTTTATAATTAGAGGTATGTTTTATAAGTTTAATCTTTTGCAGAAAGATTTTAAAGTCCACCAAAACAATTTTAAGTATGTGCAGGTAGGACAATCGGTACAGATGTCATATTCGCCCCATATTGGCGCAATTTTTTCTGACGCCAATGCCAAAGTGTCGTTATTTTGCTTGATGTGGTAACCCGGATTATGTTGTTTATGCTGTTGATGTTTTCGCCAAATTGGCAACCGAAAAAAATCGCGCCAATATGTGTCGAATATGATATCTGTACCGGACAATCAACTTTTAAAGGATTAATATAACTGTTTTTGTATTTAAATGTAGTTTAAAGTCTCATGACAGTTGATGGAATTTATTCCTAATCTAAGTGAAAGCATGTGTAATTTTATACTAAATCATTGCTTAGGATAAAATTCTTTTATGAGGTTTTCGTTAATGTTACACCCTGTACTATTTTAACAAATACATATATAGTCAGCTGTTTTCAGTTTCCCATGTCTGATTTTGAGTAGTACTTTAACAAAAAATCAACATTTAACGTTTGAATCAAATATTTGTTTTACTACATTTTGTCTTTCATTTTTTAAATATTATATGTATGCATGTATTACATTATTTTCTCTTTTAATTTGCTAGTTGCTTTAGCTGCTACAGTTGATAGAAATGCAACAAGGATGGTGAGAATAGATGTTAAGCAGTATTATCTGTTCATCAGCAGCATCAGTTATTGTCACTAACATTTTGACGATCGGTACAGAAAGCAGCAAAGTCAACTAATTTCTAGTAGAGTTGCAGCTTGCTGGTTCCTTACTTCTGTGTTGGCCCGTTGGAATGTGCCTGGGGGACTATTAGGTTAGAAATAATCTTTAGTCCTTTGGATGCAAACTTGCAGGCTAAAACACATTTTATATTCTGCATGGATGTGGAAGCTACGCTTCTTTTTTATTTTGCTGAAGATTACCTATATTTTGCTTTATTGCCTATCTTTATGAAAAGTAAGTCACTTTTTGCTTAAATTTTTTTTTTATGTTCTATTATGTACTGCAATGTAAGAGTAAATTCAATTTAATGTTTTCTGATTCAAAACATTAATTTTTAAGGGATTTAGTAATTATCAATTACGTAAATTAGAACAATCGCTTAGATTAAAATAAAGACTTTAATATAAAATTAGATTATTGGGTATTTTTTGGTTAGCCGCAGCGCCAGTGTTATATATACATATATGCATATGTTGTATATATACACACATATATATATATATTATGCATATATAACACTGGCACCTGGCTAACCGATTATTGTTTAAGAAAACATGCTAATATAAGCAAGCATTAAAAAAAAAATTAAAGCATCTTTTTATTAGACTAGAACAGAATATTTATAAATAATGTGGAGGTGAAAACAAATTATTAAAGCATGTAGCACTGACAGAAATATTCTGTTCTTTTCCTTTAGATGAATACCACTTTGCGCTGAATGTAAATGTTGGCTCAGAATTTGCGGACATGTATAAATGGCTGTACAATATATTAATATATCATGCATTCACCATTTTTTACTTTTGGTTGCAGATCTTTTAATTAATTTTCTTTCACTTTAGGAACCTGTTCTAAACGTAAAAATGTCCTCATTAAAAAAAAAAACTGCAAGCAAAATTAAAAAAATAAAAATCGAATGTAGAAATTTACAGCTATCTGATGACAAAATATATATATATATATATATATATTGAAATGTAAATAATATTTTTTTAAAGAATCTTCCCATAGGTTTAACATTAGCTTGTGAGTGTCTTTGCATGAAACGATGGAAGCCTTAACCTATTGATCATACTGATGAATTAAAAAAACTAAGAAGAATGAAATTTTTGCAACTCTTAATAATTTAAAAAGAAATGGATGGAGTGCAAAGTCTTTTTTGCATATTTTTAAATATAAGAACTGAATTTTTTTAAAACAAGACTATACTCTTCTAGAAAAATTTCCTTGAATGTAGAATTAAAACATTTCTTTCATTACAGTATTTATTTTTCATACCATTTAAAATATTTTCATATTGTAGTATTTTATAAATAAGAATAATACATATATAGATATCTAAATTATCATAACATGTTTCTTTAGATCGAAGACATCCTCTTCTTCGAAGAGGAAGTATATTATTTTTACATTAAAAAAAAAATTCCTTTTTATAATCTAGAAGACAAGCAAATACAAAAGTACTATATTATTATGTTTTCCATTATTCACAAAACCAATGAATGAGGAAATACCTTTTAATTCCTCTTCTCCTTAGATTCATAAAATGTTTAGAATACACTCCCTCCCCTCCCTCATGAAAAAAAAAAAAAAAAAAAAAAAAAGCTATGCCCTGCTTCTAGCAAATTTTTCTCTTCTGATGCAGGTGAGATATTTTTCCAAGTATGAATGATACCAGTGTTGTACAGTGCTGCCATCTCTTAATTGATTTTAGCATTATTTTGAATTTTATATACTGTTGCATGTTGTTATGTACAAACTATGTCATTGAGCTGTTTTTTCCATTTTTTTTGCAAACGCAATAGATCTTTCAGAAATGAGTGTCAAAGTGGGCGTTTTGAACCGAATTACCATGCGAAGGGAGAAAGAGCACTCAAGAGCGGGTGAAAAATGGGTTTGTCACGTGATCGAATTCGCTTATAACGCAATAGGTAATGGATGGATCCAAAAATGGAAAAACAGTTCTATTCCAAATCATTTCCATGGCCAGGCTTTCCAATTTTATATGTTTCCATTAAAAAATGAATTTTTAACTATGTCAAAATGTTTTGCGGTTGTTGAGCAGAGCAGTTAAGAACAGCCTTAAACTAAAGAAAACCAAAAGCAGAAAAGATTCTAATGAACCTATAAATAACTTCTCTAAATTTTACAGTTTATCTTTAAATAGCTTTTATAGTAAATATTGTCTCACATAATTATCAGTTCTACATTCTAGATTTAAAAATTCAGCTTGAAATATAAAGCTTGGAAAAGACTTTTTTACAGAAGGTGGGGAAGCTAAAAACAGCCTGCCAAAGCAAAAGTTCTTAACTACAGAATGACACAATCAATAACAGTTAAAAAATTCATTTGCACTTTTTTCGACTGAAAATATCAAAAAATTCATTTACACTTGTTTTGACTTTGTATTCTGTTAGCTAGAAGTTAAGCTTAGACAACCGCCGCGGCGAGCGGCCCATCTTCGTCCGCAGCCCTTTATTCTTCTACTCTACTCCGACTCTTTTGCGGAAGCAAGATTCCCAGGAGCCCAGCCACGTCCCGAATGAAAGACTCTCTAGCGAAAGCCAGATTGAAAAAAAAAATGAAAAATTGTAACCGGACAAATTTAAAAGAGAAATCGAAAATATCATATGCAATATTTTGAAAATTAGTGTCAGTCAGATATATGAAAATATCAAACTTCATGATATTTTGAAAATAAATATCAGATATATATCATGTATACATCAAGATATATATCCATCGATATATATCACCGAACCCCAGGGACCTGGAGCTGGGGCTCTAAATTTTCCCCTGCCCCACGCTCCTTTAGTTTTTAATATTCCTTTAAATCTTTTTTTTTTCAGTCTTAAAATATTTTAATTACATCGTTATTCAGTATTTTAATTATATCATTTTTTGAGCTTTTTGTTTTATTAGAGATGGAAAACTTCTCACAAAAACATAGTAACACTACTTCACTTCTTCTTTCTACTTGAGCTAAGTGACAAAACTATTTGAAAACAAATATGGCCGCCTGTTGTTTACAAGTGTAGTTGTACAATTTTGGTTGTTTGAAAAGTGTGGAAGAATTTTAAGATTTTTGTGTTTAAAATTCCACCAAACTTTCTAGTTTAAAAGTAAAAGCTAAAAGATGTCATATTTTCTGAACAAGCATTTCAAGTTTGATGAGAAGAAAAATGCATTTTGTCAGATCTTTAATGAAGGTAAAGAAGGAAGAAAGAATTTGCGAGCAAAAAATTAAATGTGTAAATTAAAATCTGTAACTCAAAAGCGCGGAGCCGAGTTGGAGCAGTTGCCGGAGCCACAGTATTTTATCCAGGAGCAGAGCTGGAGCATCAAAAATTGTTCAGCTCCGGGTCACTGCTGAACCCAATTCAATATCTTTTTCTTGTTAAATCCACTGTTTACTTTAGTAGAATTCATTTGTATTTTTTTAAGAAGTGTGAGCTGTATTATCATTAAACTGTGAATTTGTCTTTTAATTATTAATTAACTTATTTAACTATTAATCTTTTTACACTATTTTATTTAACTTGTAAATATGTCAAGCTAGAATTATATAATAGATTTTTTACTCACTTCTTGATAGTCCAGAATTATAAAAAATATGTACACAAGTGTGCTTCTGACGATAATATTTTAAGGAACTTTATTGTAATATAAGAAATGAATTTTACGGCATTTTTGAGTTAGCCACAGGTGATAAATCACCAAACATTCTTTATAGTTACAAGTTACAACAACAACAGAGTTAATTATGCTCCAAACAACACACCAACAAAATATGCCAACTGGCTGTGAAATAGTAACAACAAAATATTTTAAAACTCTTAATTGTAGAAAATAAAATGTAAATAAAAAATAATGAGTAATATGTATTTTTATAAATCTGCTTTTATCAATTAATAGCTTAATATTAAGTAAATTATAAGTTAAGAAAACAATTTAAAGATTCTGAATACATAGTTTTTAAAATGCTTTTTTCCCCTTTCCTGTTGTCATATCTGAAAAGAAAAAAAAAATTATAGAGCAAGTATAATTTTTTTTAATAAATTCAGCAATTCATGCTTTCTTATCAAGTGTAAATCAAACCGGTGAATTTTCAATAATTAGAGTCATGCCAAATTCATGTATTGTAACAAGTTTTTTGAACCAACATTATTTGCAGTCTTGAAATTAGACATGATTTTTATAAATATTGAATGCTTTAGGGGTGGTGGTTAAAGAAAAAAAAACTATTTTTGATACTTGTGTATTATTCGGTCCAGGTCATACTCACTGTGCCAAAAATATTACAGTAACCCCTTATTATTATATACTTTTTTTTCATTTTAAGTGCATATTATATAGTTGCCCTATTAAAGGCGATGACAGAAATATTTATATACATATAACTAGATAATATGATATAGCATACTATATATATACATATATAGACATAATATATTATATACATATTACTATATAATATGATATAGCATACTATATACATACATATATAGACATAATATATTATATTCATTCTGGTGAGCATAATTAATCGCTCAAAATAAAACTACCATCATTAATATCATTTATTGCTAAAAGCCATCATTTTGATGTTATGTATTTAATAGATGTATACTAAATTGCTGTTTTGTATTATTCCAGTTTGCTTTTATGTTATTTATTCTTTTTAACGATATTTTGTATTAAATTACCTTTTTGAGCAACATGGACAATTCACAATGATAAACAAAACTGGCAATTGACAACCATTTTTGGAAATTTCTTTACCTGGCCCGGATAAATAAATATCCTGGCCCAAATAAACACAAGTACCCTATTTTTACTTTTATACTTGTCCAGTAACAATGCAGCAACTTTTTTCATATTTTAATTTTTAAACTAGCTGAGAGATAATAGAATATGTTTTATTTGCATGTTATGGATGGAGAGATATTTAATAGTGTAATCCTTGTTATGCCGTTTGATCCTGTTGTTTAAATTCACAACACTTTTGGGCACTTTATGTCAGCCAAGCACATCAGATAAATCGTTAAATATCGTTCCTACAGGAATTATTAATTTCTTTTGAAATATAAAATTTTCATTCATTTCATTAAAAAAAAAAAAATAAAAAAAAAAAATAAAAAAAAGAATAAATTAAATACAACAAACAGCATCGGAGTATTTCAGCATCAAGGCGTTGTTTCTAAGTCACACAAATGAAAAATAAAAGGTTCTATTGCTGAAAGGAAAAAATATTGCAAGATTTACACCCAACTAACATTGAAGTATCCTTTTCATGACCTACTGACAGAACCAGGGAATTGCTCAAGGCAAACATTGTGACTCCTTCACAAAATTCTCCTAAATAAAAACAGAAACTCTTCACAAAATTATTTTCCATAAAAGTGACTTCAAACTATACGGAAAAAATTGTAAGGATTTAAGATGTGGGTAATTTGTAAACAAAATAAACTCACAAGAAAAGTAAACTTCAGAAAGAGGGGGAGGGCAAAGGAATTTTAAATGCCAGATTTTTTGTTACGAAAGTTTATTTTTCTCAAATCTATAATAATAAAAAAAAAAACGGGTACCAACACAATAAAGAAAAACAAAAACTGCCATTGACCCCTAATGTAAAATTATAAAGTAAAATTTACAATTTTAAATATTTATTATGGTTATCTATAATTTATTTTGCCCTTTTTCTGTGAAGTTCTTTTTTTACTTACAAAAAGTAGATGTGTACCTACATTGGATAATTTTAATTGTAGTAATGATATAATATGAGAAATATCCATTGTGTCTAAATATCAGTTTCATCGCCAATCAAATTATTTGCCTCTAACACAGGATATTAATACAGCCTGATTATTTTTATAGAGTGCTAATAACTGAAGAGCTTAGATGATAAAAGCAGTGTATGACATTTAAAAAAAAAGGAAAAGAGTTGATCATGTGATTGAAGATAATCAATGATCCTCTACCATCTGTTAAATTACTATTTGAAAAAAAAAACAATACTCACAGAGATTTTCATTGATAAAAGAGGCATTTGACAGTAAAAACATTGTAATTATCCAATTTATTAGTTGATTTTCTGAAAGTATCACTTAACACCTTTATCAATCTAGCTCTTCAAATAATAAAATTAAATATTTACCCAGGGCAGGCACTACACACTCTTCTAATATGATAATGTACTTATAACATAATATAGGAATCAACCAACTCATACTTAATTAAAATGTACTTTGAAGCAGCCTCATGTACAATAACAATTTTGGGTAAAATATATCACTCATCACTGTATCTCTGAAGTGAAAAATTACCTCTGAGTTTTAAAATTAATCATTAAAACATTATGATTTATTAACAGTAATTTTTAAATAAAAACAATATTTTATTTATTTCAGTGTATAACTGTACTGCCACAAAATACATATGTACAGCACTGAATGAGCACAGCACTGAAATGAACATCAGAAACACATATTTAGGCTTTTAATTTGTCATAAGAAAAGCTAAAAAATAATTTTAGATGCGAGCTATATGGTATCAAAACTACTGACAGATAAAATGACCTTCTGGATTATTTCTAAATCTTTAGATTCACGAGCGTCATTATTTAAAAAATTATTGTTTGAATCCACAAGGTAATAATAAGTTTCGTTGATTTTTTATTATGCATAACAAGAGCTTGTATAGACATTGATTTGTAAGGCATTATTTTCAAGACTCTTTAGCGGCGAAAACCCGTCAAAATTTGCGATTATGCTCTATACAAAGTGTTTGCTTTTGTTTTTTATTGAACACATACAACTTGTGTGCTTGACATCAAATATTTGCTACTAATATGACAAGAGGAATTATATTTTATCTTGTGTTGTTTATAACTGAGACAGCTGATCGATCTGTAGACTGTAGACGCTTGCGCAGTAAAAACTTGCCTTTGATTGGTTGGCGTAAGGGTTTATCTGTAACCAGTGAAAACGCTCTTAGGTTAAGGTTTTGGGTAGCTGAGGATTTTTAGGTCGTTAGAACGACCAGTGAAAACGCACCTATAGTATCCCGAGGTCGCCGACATCCCAAAGACCTAACAGGCAATACTCACCAACAGAGCTCCAGGTCCGCCAGGCCTCCATACCGCTTCTTTACAGGGCTGAAACTAGAAAACAAAGGTAAAATAACTAGTAAATCTGCAGATCAGGAGCCTCAACGTCATCTTTGCAAGTCATTGTTTTTTAACACTTATTGCATAATATTCAACTTCCTACAAATCGCTTTTTAAAGTTTTCAAATTACATAAATATTTATGAGCATACAAGATACTTCGTAAAGTTTCAGAAATTAAAAGTGTTAAACAAGTGGTTGTACATTGATGTTCTGAAATTCTGATGAGCTACTTATTCTGGTAACTTTTTAAATCAAAAATTGCATTTCTTCAGGGGGGCTCTGCCCCCCTGAACCCCCCGTAGTCTATTTAAATTTACATTCGTAATTTTTTATTGATTGTGCGGATGGTTATAGTATATCTTAGATTTTTTTTACGATCTGATTTATAAGGATAAGCATAAGTTTTTTTTTATAAATTAATAAAATTTAAATTTTAAATAAAATATTCATGTTAACCGTACACAGACAATAAATCTTGAAGTGACGCCAAAAATGTAACCCTAAAATCAGCTACATTTGGCACAACACAAAGACGTGCTTAAAAAAAAAAAAAAAAAAAAAAAAAAAAAAAAAAAAACGGATGAAGTCAAACAATTTGGTCCCTGTTCCACGTGCTTGTTTTGTTTGGGCCGAATGAGGGGATTTAAATCTGAGCGATAACGCACATCATATTGCAAACTGTTTTTACGGCATACTGCATCTCCATCTATCTCTTTCCTCCGTGAATAATAGTTAATTTTATTTTACCCAAGATCTTTTTATTCCAGCATCTTTGTTTTCGATAAATGACGTCTAATTCACCTGCTATGCGTACTTACTCAAAACTTTTCATCTTGTTATATTAAGAAATACTCGAGAGTTTTCTTTTTATTTCCAATATGCCACCATATTAATTTTTCTATTCTTAATTTTATTTTTCATTTTCCTGTTTCACGACAAAACATTTCAATTGAAAATTGTTTAAAAGAAAATATTATTCCGGGTTTTGATTTTCTTGGCAACAATTAAAGAAATATTGGTAAATGTTATGGGAAAATGTTACGTTATTCTCTATGAAAATAATGAACTTTTGTATTTTTAAGCAAAATATTTCAATAAAATAAATAAAATAAAAGAAATATTGCCTATTTTTATTTCTGGGCTAAAATCCTTCTATATGCAAAGATACAAATGCATTAATTCATCTGTTTTGACGTTGGCTTTACTCAAGCATTATGCACGCAATTATACTAATATTATTAGGACCAAATATGTTGCTAGGCAACAGAGAAAGAAAAGGAAAAAATGAAATATGCATTATGTCAAATTGATAAAACAAAATCCTTTATATTATTGCAAAACATGCATAAAATTCCCCCCAATATTATAAACCTAATTAAAAAAAACTCGCAAATATATTGACATAATTTATTGGAATAATTTAATAATGTTATTTAAAAATTTTAGCATCAAAAATTTTACCATTTAAATCCATTTTTCATATGAGCCATTTCTTTCAACAAATGAAAATCTGAAAACCGTCTGACTTGCCATTGAAAAGCATTATAGAGCAAAATAAAATGTTCCATATTTCCCGAACGAATGAACCAAATTTAACCAAAAACTATACAGCTAAGTCCGGGTACCTCATCAACATGCCCAGTGAATTTCAAGCCGATCGGATGCTTTTTGCGGCAGTTATTGCGGCAGTATTCGGAACAGACAGACAGACTAACAGACAGACAGACTAACAGAAACCAAAACTTTTCGTGTCTCCACAGTAAGCCTTCACTGACGTTTCGGCAACTAGTAAATCTGCAGATCAGGAGCCTCAACGTCAGCTCTGCAAGTCACTGTTTTTAGACTCACTTTGGTAATATTCAGTTTTCTGCAAACCGCAATTTAAAGTTTTCAAATTATGTAATTATTTATAAGAATAAAAAATACGAAGTTTTCAGACATTAGAAGCATTAAATTAAAAACGTTATGGAAGGATATTTCGAAATTTTCATGAGCTGTTAATTCTAGTATATTTTTTAAATAATAAAGTAGATTTCTTCAGGGGGGCTTCGCCCCCCCCCCTGAACCCCCCGTGGTCTTATTAATGTACATACGTAACTTTTTATTGATTGCGCTAATGGTTAGCGCAAATCTTAGATTTCTTTTTACACTTCCGAGCCTTATTTTTCAATACTGGTAACACAGAAAATGATTTACATTGACGCAATTATATTAAACGTTTAGGTTTTATGAATAAAAATGTAATTTCCTTTAAAAATAAAATAATTTTCATTCATATTTTCTGAAATGAGGCGGCATTAAGAAGTAACACCCGTCAAAAAACATTTTTTCAGGCAATCTAGTTAATGCTTGGTTTTTAAGAATGAAAATATTTATTTCTCGATACAATGACGTCATTTTCGACAGCGATAATTTTGCGGTGCATAATTTTGATATTTACTATATATTTGCTTTTCAAAAGTTTTTTTTTTTTTTCCTCATTGGAATTTTCGATTAAGAATTAACATTTCTGTTAGCTGTGTGCAGACGATAAACCATGAGATATTAGTAACATTTTTTTTTTAATAATAAGAATTAATATCAAAACACAAGCCTCTTTTATTTCAACCTCAAAGCGTATTCGTTTTATTTTTGATATATGAGATCAAATCCACCTTCTTTTCGTATTTTCACTTTATTTCTAATATGAAGGCGTATTCATGTCTATTTTTTATTTCATTTTCCTCTCGCACATAAAAATCTTTCAAATCAAAATTAACTGTTTAGGATAAATTTTTATTCCGGGATTGAATTTTCGTGGCAACGGCAAAAAAAAAAAAGAAAAATGATTGTTAAATTTCATAGCAAAATGTCGATTTATTCCTTATGAAAATAATGAACTTTTTAATTTAAAAGAAAAATATTTGAACAAAATAAATAGAACATAGTCTTTCTTTATTTCCGTGGTAAATTCCATCTATATGTAAAGACACAAAGGCATTAATTCGTCCCTTTTGACTTTGATTTAACTTCAAACAATTACACATACTTTCACATTTACGATATTTTTAGGTGTAGTTCGCTGCTAGGTAACAGTTAAAAGATAATAAAAACAATTAAATATGTGCTTAAAAAGAAAATTTATATTAAAAAAAAATATTTTATATTATTGAAACACATATATAAAATCTCTCCATAAAAGTTAAACACCGAATTTAAAAACTCTGACAAATGTATACACAAAATTTCAAACTACTATGAATAATGTATGGTTCTAATTAGGAAATTTCATCATCCTTAATTTAGCATTTAAATCCTTTAATCATATGAGCCATTTCTTTTCAACAAATAAAAATGGAAAAATCGTCTGAATTGCTATAGGAAAGCATTAAGTCGCAAAATAAAATGTTCTATATATTCCGAACGAATGAACCAAATTTAACCAAAAACTATACAGCTAAATCCGGGGATTTCACCAACATGCATCCTTAATTTTAAGATAATCGGATGCTTTTTAAGGCAGTTATCGCGGAACAGACAGACAGACTAACGGAAACCAAAACTTTTCGTGTCTCCACAGTAAGCCTTCACTGACGTTTCGGCAATTAGTAAAGTGCGAATTAAAAAACAGAATAGTGACCCAAATGACCGGAATACCCAGTCTAATAAGATTTTCTTTACATATTGCTTCTTCTCTTCTCAATATTTATAAAAACTGCTCGATACTGCTTAAAATAGCCGAAAATGGCTAAAAACAAAAGTCGTTGCAAAGACCCTCTACCGCTCTACTACCGTAATGCTGATGAGCTTCTTGCCGTAAAGGTGACGGTAGGGGTACCGCAGAAGAATATATTCCAAAAATCTTGAATTAAATTCACAAAATAAAGTGACGTGAGCTTGAAGGCATCCGAAAATGGCGCGAAAACTCAAAAAAGCCCGCCAAAGACTGGCAGAATGGGCAAAGTTCAAATTCAGACTACGTAAAAGCGTTTAAGCTAATTTTCTGAATTTTAAAAAATGACGAAATGTCAAAAATATCGGCAACTCGGCTTTTGGCTATGAGATCGATGTCGAATGACACGAAAACAACTTATAATACTCTATCTTATCATCCATTAAAAAGGTGTAAATAGCGCTCAACTACCTCCACGGCATGTTGAGACTCTGTCCACGTAACTCGTACTCACAACGACTTCTATCCGGCGCATTCGAAAAAAAGGGGAAAAATGAAAATCATATTGGCGAGAAAACAGGGTTGCCAAAAAAAGGCTGGCGAGAGAAAGCGGAGAGCCGTTCTACGAAAGGCTCGCCAAACAGACTGCGGATGAAATGTGAACACACACCTGAGAGTGTAAAAGACTGTGAACACAAAAAAAAAAGACAAGGGCTGCCAAACAAAGGATAAAGGAAGCCAACGGGGGAAATGATAGAGCTTTTAAACGCAACTGTCAAAGAAATATTTAAAATGATTTTATACCAAATTTCGGTGACGTCATGTAAAGACAAAATTGAAATAACCGAACTAAACTATTGCTTCAAGCCATCGGGCTAAATAAAAACGTAGACAAGTGAATAAACAATTAAAAAATAATGATGACTGTGCTAGCAGGGAACCAAAGTAACAAGGGGTAAAGGAAAAGGAAGAGGAAAAAAAGTAAATAAATTAAAATTGCTTAAGGGGGTTCGGGACACATTTTAAAATAATTTTTATTTATGGAGCTAAAATTCTGAATTTTTTCGTGATGTTTAACCTTATCATTTGTCAGCAAAATCACAAGATAAAACTTCTCGGAATTTTTTTCTTAATTTAAATTTAAAATTTATTAAAAATGGGTAATTTAAAATTGTTATAACTCGAAATATTATTTATAGAATTTCAATTTTTTTTTTCATTTAAATAAACAGAAATATATAAGTTTTAATTTTGATTCAGCATTTTTAAAAATATTAATTTATAAAAAAAAATTAAAAATATTTAACGAAAAAATTTCAAAAAAAGTGGTGCAACTTTCTTTAAAAAAATCATATTTTCAAAAGTAAATATTTTTTTCAAATATGTTGAATCAAAATTAAAGTAAAACAATTGAAAAAAATATGTTCCAAGTTTGAACCCTGTATCTTTAAGGGTTCTCGAGTTATAAGAATTTAAATATGAGAAATGGTGAAAAAACCTATCATGAAGAAAAACGCATTTTTACAAGAAATCTTTTCCATGACAGCCATTCCTTGAAAGCTAGATTTTGAAAACAAACCAAAACGAAAAAATTTATATTTTTTGTTCCAATTCAGATAGAAACATGATTTAAATGTCATTTTAAGCAGGAAAAAACAGAGAAATTTTTTATGAAATAAAATCTTTTTGCAAAATTTGAAGATTTTTGTGTCCCGGACCCCCTTAAGCGACCCAAAAGAAGGCTATAAAAAATGAAATGTGGCAAAATTACGACAATCATATTTATGCTTTGCCTTGAGCATTCTCAAACATGTCCAATGTCATTAGTGTACGGTGAAATTTGCAGGGCGATCCGTACGGCAAATTTGATCATATACCAGAAGGAGGCCGCACAGACCATCACCTACTCGAGTTGATGGCTGAAATTCCAGGATTAGGCAGAATTCGACTAGAATATTAAAATACAGCTGGTCAGTCATGTCATGTCTTGTGTAAATCACCTACAGACCCAATTTTAGTGAATGACCTGTAGGTTTGTTATTGTGTTTTTCTGCACCTACAGGTATAAAAACATGGAGGATTGGGAGCAGGAAAACACAATGATCAAACTACCAGTCAACCACTAAAATCGGGTTTCCAGGAGTTTTCCACAAATATATGGCTTGGCAGAACAGTTGCATTTTAATATGCTAATCGAGTTTTAACTAATCCTTTAATTTCAGCCGTCGACTCGACCTCTAAACAAGAATTCCGCAACCGCAAAAATGGTCAATTTGAGATATGTATTGATGAAGGTATGGATTGTATAACCGCCTCTTGGTCTATCACCCTTAAAAAAACTATCTACAATCTGTGCTCTGTATGGCCTTCTGTTGCCGTCCGTAAGATGAAGTCTGGACTGCTACTACCCAAAACACCTTATATAAGATTCAATGACCTGTGTCGGTGTGCGGTCGCTGCACGCGCTCCGAAGACATGTAGAGGTATTCTATTACCCAGCATATTGCCGCCCTAAACAAGAATTCTGCAACCACAAAAACGGTCAATTTTAGATATATTTAGATCGTGCTCTTTCTAGATGATTGTGTACTGAATCACGATGAATCAGTGAGGATGACATGACTCCAAACATAATGTGGCAAATACATAAAGATGAATTATATATATATATATTTTTTTTTATACTGGGACACCTGCAGATGAGGTTCTTAATCCGAATTTGAGATTTTTACCGGAAGCTGCAGGTTCAGATTTCATTTTGTAGACCATAATACGAAGACACACGCTGAGCACAATGTCCAGTTTTTTTCTTGGGGGAGAGGATAATCCTCGTGTGAATTGAATAGGAAGATCGTCACACCTTAATACCATTGAGCATGTTGGAATTCTTTAGGTAGAGCTAAGTACGATGGAAGTACTCACCTAAGATCCTGCAGGATTTACACCCCACGCTGTTAGATGAGTGGTTTTAATTGCCACATGCTGCCATCAGCAACTTTATTAACAATATAATAACTCTTTCCATAACCATATAGCTGTGCGGATTGGCCTCACTCCATATGAGCTGCTGTTTTCTAGCATATTATACGCGACGTTTCGACCATTTTTGATGTACTGTATATACGACAATTTTTTTATGAAACTGTTAAATAAATAGGTGTTTACATATTCTGCTATTTTGCGATAATGTCTCATAATATAATGAACTTATGTAATAAATTATATTTTTCTATATTAATTTAATTATATGTTATACAAAAAAAACCCGTTTATATGCTAACTTTTGGATGTTAAAATAAAAAGAGATTTTTAAAAAATAAACAAATTTGTCGAGCTGGTTGATAACGCATAAATCAAAATCATCAGATTTTTCATTAGGAAATATTTTAGGATTTTACGTCATATTAGAAAATTAAGTTAATTTGATTTTTAAAAAATGCGTTATAAAATGTAGTCTTTAAGATCTGCAAAAAATTTGTAATAAAAATAATGTTACTTCAAAATTCATCTATAATTGTTCGGCGCGTAATTCTGCCAGAATTTCTAAAGCTTTCGTTCGTTCAAACTTTTTTATCGTAAGATCATTTATTCAAGAGTTCCACGTTTTCTCTCTAAAATTGACGAAGATTTATATGACATTCATATTTCCACAGTAAAAACCTTGGCAATTTCTCTGAAACTGAAAATAAATGTTGGATTTCCTTGTATACATTTAAAACTGTTCATCAAAGTAAGCTTGATTAAAAAAAAAAAAAAATTCATTGAGCAACAAACAAAAACTGACTCAGAAGTTAGAATAGCGCCTGTCAAACGAAAACTGCATTCTTAATCTCTCCTCTCATACCTCAACTCCAGAGCAAAAAGGGTGTTTTAGAAATTGGTTAATTTTTCTCCGTCAAACAAACCTTCACTTTCCAAAATGATTTTTCCTATTGAGTCTTCCTTTATAGTAAAGTTACTCCTTCTCAAACATAATTGCTTCATCACATCCTTGCTGATACTATTTCTTCTCGTGATTTAAACTGCAAGCCTAATCTTTCATGCTCTCAACATGTTGCTGTAAAAGAACTTAAGTCTAGTAATAATACAATTATAACTAAAATCGATAAAGGTGGTCAAATAGTTCTGATGGATAAACAAGCTTATTCTAATAAAGTTCGATGTAAGTATCCTTACACTGAGGTTTAAATCGGTCCTAATGATCCTGATGCCAATATTAATTCGCGTCTTCTCTTATCAGAAAACTGTATCGTTATCTGTATTTTCTTTGTATATTCATTTTGTACTAATTCGCTTATTTGCTTAACCCTTTATGTACCGAATTACGAATTCATGGAAATTTTATCTTCTAAAGTATTTTTCGTGAATTTTTTAAACTACATTAAAAGATTTACATAATCATTTAATAAATTTTCGAAGGATTTTAGAAGGATTGAAGGATTTAGAAGGATAAATTAAATTTGAATTTATAGGGATTTTGTGCAATATTTATAACCTCACTCAAATCTTTTATTTTAAATATTTTTCTTAGTATTTTGTAGAATCAGGAAATTTACAAATATAATGTTCTTAGAATAGAAATATAGAAATATTTCCGAATTGAAAAATCCCCCCTCCCCCAACGCCAAGAAAGCTGAAAAGATGCAAGAAATCATCCTTTTAAAAATATTTTTGTTTTGTGTAACCAATAATGCTTTTGGAAGAATAAAAAGTAATGCATCTATAACTCATTGTAAACTGTATTATTACTAATCGATCGATTAAATGTATTTTATAACAAGTTATTTTAATGGTACTTATAAATACCGTCAGTAAATAAAGGGTTAAACAAAACTTTTCATTAGGAAAAATATTTCAGTCCAGGTAGCTCTCTTCCACTGCAAAAATTTGATTATATATTTTTATTTTGAAGAGTTATTTAAAAATATTCAGTTTAAGTTATTTATAGTAATAAATCTACCCTATATACACTGCTCAAAAAAATTAGGGGAGCAAGCAAAAAAGTGAAGAGAACAGTGCAAGACAGCCATGTAGGGGCATAAAATGGATAGTACACGTGTATTAATGCGCAATACAGAAAAAAAGACGCAAAAAATTGTAAGGGAGCTTTTATTCTTTGAAAAGATGAAAAGAACATGAAAAGATGGTTTAGAGCAACAATTTGGTTTCATGTAAATGATAAAAAAAAGTATTGTTTAGAAATGAGGCAAGATTTTTAATATGGCGCCTGGTCTCCTCGAACAGTTAAGAATGCTGCACACCTATTTTCCATGGATGCGATGAGGTTATCGATAAGACTTTGAGGAATACTGTTCCACTGCTCAAGAATTGCAATCTCCAAGTCCCGGACAGAAAAAGGAGGCCTCGGCCTCGCAGCAATGCGTCGTCTGAGTATGTCCCAAACATGCTCGATCAAATTTAGGTCAGGAGAGCATTCTGGTCATTCCATACGCAGTATTGTTTTAGCTTCAAGCATGTTTTCCACAAGAAGAACTGTATAAAGTCAGGCATTATCATGCACGGAAAAAAGAAATCGCTAATTACTGCAACATAAAATACGACATGAGGTCTCAGTATCTCGCCTGTATTACTTCTAACCGTCAAAGTGCCATTCCGAATGATATGCAGGCCGGTACGTCCACCTATGCTGATTCCAGCCAATAGCATCAACCCACATCGTCTGTAATGTGATCTTTCACGAACCAATGTGGGATTATTTTGAGTGCCTCTTTCTCTCCATGCCAAAACAGATCAGATGTCACATCCAGACTAAATCGAGACTCGTCTGTAAACAGAATTTGACTCCAACAACGTTGCCTCCAAACTCGATGTTCAGTTCCCCATTTTCTTTGGGCCGCATAGTGGCTTGAGGTCAACGGAATACAGACCATTGGCTTACGTGCATAGAGATCACCCTGGTGAAGCCTATTTCGGACTGTTTGGCTGGACACTCTTCGTGCTTTGGCCAAGAACAACTGTGTTTGCAGCTGAGTAGCATTGTCCGTTCTGTCTCCACGAGCTGTTAACAGGATATATCAGTCATCAGTTTCTGTGTTAGCACATTTTCGATACTGCACTTGCCGATGACTACCATTCCATGTGTCTTGGAATCCATTCCACAGCCTTTCATGGACACTTCTTGCGACTCCAACAGTGCCCACTACACTTCGTTGTGTTTCCCCAAATTAAACTGTCCCGATAACATGCAATCCATGGATTGCAGTAAATCATGTTGTTGTGACATTTTCAAGCCACCTTTTTTCAAAACACAAGCTAAGCAACTGAATTTTACAACTGAGGCAGTGAAACAGACGTTTCTGCAAAATCCCGATTTCTGCACTTATCTCCTTTTTCCAGTTTTTGACGTCATAAACTTTATTTTAAGGTAAAGCTAGGAGAGTCTGCGCACATTTCAAAAGAATAATAATAAAAAATCTAAATATCAATTTTTTACTGAACTATGCTTGAATAATTTTAACTTCATTTGTTTTTTTTTTTATAAATTTCCATTGTTATCTTGTTGTTATGCTGTAATTTAATAGAACAGCAGTAATAAAAACAAAAAAACTATTTTGCGCAATCTCTCCTTACAGGGTAGGAGAGAGTGCGCACATGGGTAGGAGAGATTGCGCACATAGGTAGAAGAGATTGTTATTAACAATAACTACAATAAATTATTAACAAAAATAATTACACGTTGTGGAGCCTCAGATGAGGGCGGTAGCGTGACGTAAACTCCTCAGAGGCGTGATGACAAAGGTTTTAGTTAAGATGAAAAATTAAAGGTTTTATTCTCGCAAAACAACAAGAAATCTTGGCTAGCTAAATACAATGTCTACACTAACACAACAAATACTTAGGAAATTAATTTGATGAAATAAAATCTTGTAAGGTAGGAATATCTAAAATTTTCCTTGACCGGATAACAAATCAGAGTCCAGATTAGTTATATTCAAGAGTCTCTGGGAAACACTATGGTCCCTTCTAAGTAATCAAATGTCCGTTACAGGTGCGGACTAACGTTCGCCCGTGCGTTCAGCTTTTCCGCTTATGCTCCCAGCTGTGGCTCAGCTGATCGGCTATTGTTGCCGTTGAGAGAAACAAGTCTCCCCTCTCCTCGGAGCGACCTCCGAAAAATAATCCCGTGAAAAGCCTGGAGAGAAACTTTTCTCTCCTTCAGGTTGAAGAACCTCTTTTCACGTTTAGCTTCTGCTAAACTCTTCTAAAAGTCAACTAATCCCCTTGATCTCCTCAGAGATCTCGTATATATCCTTCATTTCTCTCTCGGAAAACAATGCTAGTTTCCAACATCCGCTGTTATTGGTTCGCCCGTCAAGACCCTTTTGACAGCCGACCTTCTAGTGGCTGGTCGGGGGTCCTTCCCCCTTTTTGCACACGGAACACTCCTGTCAAAGTATGCAATGTCAAAAAGCACTTAGCGGCATATTTCGGTGTTACAAAGTGGGAACCAGTGGTCCTCTTTTTATGTACTATGTTCCAAAGTGTCATCTTCATAAGATCGATCGCACTGAAGTTATTTACTTTTAAGTTACCGGCAAACTCTGAGACTTAGACGAATTTTCTAGTGTCACTCCCGAATACATGGAGTTTCCATAGGCCGTGATTCTGTAGCATTTGTGAGGGTTTTTATGTGTGGAAACAGTGAAAAGGCTAAGTTTCCACAACTTTAATGACATTGTGGTAAGCGTTTTGTGAAAAATATTATTTTATTAGGAATGAATATTTCAACCTAATGTTTAAATAATAAAAAAAGAAAGAATTTTAAAAACAATTAATAGAATTTTAATTTTAGAAGATTGAAATCTCAGTAAAAGTAAGCCCTACTAAGATTACAAAATAACATTAATCTACTTGATAACTGTTTAACTTAAAATTACATCATTTTCATTTCCACAGTTTGAATTAATTTTGTTTGCTAACCGAAGTTCTCGTCACCCGCAATCGATGCATTTATAGTTGTAAATCATGCAGCTTTCGTATAATCACCTGCCGCAAGCAATACATTGATTCGAGTCAGTGGTAGAAGTTGTCTCCTGGTACAGTTCCAGACATTCAATGCACTAATCCTCATTGACCTTCTTTTTTTCCCTTCCGTTTTTTTATCCCAATATTTCTGAAAGCAGCATATCTTCAGCTGTTTTTTTTGTCTTTTTTTTCATCGGTATCCTTCTTAAATCTTGTTTAATGTATATTTTGTGGATTAGTAACATTAGTTGCACTCTGTTTCCTTTTGATTTCGATGGCATTAAAGTAGTTGGAATAAGTGAAAGCTTTTCCAAAACATTGTAGGTGTTATTAGAAAATTTATTTTAGTTAACAAAATTAATTTATCAGCAAATTAATTGTTTATAAATTAATATATATATATCTATACTCCTATTATAAAGAGGAAAAAATTGTTTATTTGTAGGAGGTAAGCTCTGGAACTACCGAACCGATTCCAAAAGTAATGGTATCAAAATGATGGTGTTAGTCCAACTTAGAACATAGGTTATATCTTATGTCGGTGCCACTACCCCAAAGGGGGTGTAGGAGCAAAAAACGTTCTAAAAATGCGATTTTAGCGTTACTGAAGGGCCTAAAAATATGAAATTTTGAATATTAGTTACTTATAAGATATAAATGATGTCTAAGAACAGTTCTTAAACAATTCGAAATTTAAAAGGGGTGAAAATGCGCAAAAAGCGTTCTAAAAAACGTTCAACGCTTGCTCCAAGATAGGCTATGTTTTATGTCGGTGCCACTACCCCAAAGGGGGTGCAGGAGCAAAAAACGTTCTAAAAATGCGATTTTAGCGTTACTGAAAGGCCTAGAGATATGAAATTTTGAATATTAGCTACTTATTAGGATTTATAAGAACAGTTCTTAAACAATTCGAAATTTGAAAGGGGTGAAAATGCGCGAAAAGCGTTCTAACAAACGTTCTAAATGGTGGTTTCTACACAATCTCAGGAAATACCAAACCGATTTAAAAAATATTGATGTCAAAATGATGGTGACAACGCTTGCTCCAAGATAGGCTATGTTTTATGTCGGTGTCACTACCCCAAAGGGGGTGCAGGAGCAAAAAACGTTCTAAAAATGCGATTTTAGCGTTACTGAAAGGCCTAGAGATATGAAATTTTGAATATTAGCTACTTATTAGGATTTATAAGAACAGTTCTTAAACAATTCGAAATTTGAAAGGGGTGAAAATGCGCGAAAAGCGTTCTAACAAACGTTCTAAATGGTGGTTTCTACACAATCTCAGGAAATACCAAACCGATTTAAAAAATATTGATGTCAAAATAATGGTGACAACGCTTGCTCCAAGATAGGCTATGTTTTATGTCGGTGTCACTACCCCAAAGGGGGTGCAGGAGCAAAAAACGTTCTAAAATTGCGATTTAAGTGTTACTGAAGGGCCTAGAAATATGAAATTTGAAATATTAGCTACTTATTAGATATAAAGGATTTATAAGAACAGTACTTAAACAATTCGAAATTTGAAAAGGGTGATGCGCGAAAAGCGTTCTAAAAAGCGTTCTAAATGGTGGTTTCTACACAATCTCAGGAAATACCAAACCGATTTAAAAAGTAATGGTGTCAAAATAACGGTGACAACCCTTGCTCCAAAATAGGCTATGTTTTATGTCGGTGCCATTACCCGAAATTGGTTGCAGGAGCAAAAAACGTTCTAAAAATGCGATTTTTGCGTTACTGAAGGGCCTAGAAATATAAAATTTGAAATATTAGATACTTATTAGATATAAAGGATTTCTAAGAACAGTTCTTAAACAATTCGAAATTTAAAAGGGGTGAAAATGCGAAAAAAGCGTTGTAAAAAAACGTTCTAAATTGCGATTTCTATGCAATCTCAGGAAGTACTGAACCGATTTCAAATATAATGGTGTAAAAATGATGGTGACAGATCTTGCTCCAAGATAGGCTATATTTTATATCTGTTTTCACTACCCCAGGGGAGATGCAGAAGCAAAATGAGCGAAAAGCGTTCTAAAAACGTTCTGAATGCCGATTTGTCAGCAATATCTCAGGAAGAATGAATCTGATTTCAAACGTAATTGTAGGATATTGATGCTGACATTCTCTGCTGTAACATAGACGCTATATTTTATGTCGGTATCACTATCACCAAGACGTTGCAGGAGCAAAAAAGCGTTCTAAATTTCGATTTTTGTGATCGGTAGGGGCTAGCAACTTAAAATTAGGCACGGTACATATTTATTAGATATAAATGTTCTTTAAGAACAGTTTCGAAAAAATCGGAAATTTAAAAATTGGTGAAAATGCGCGAAATGCTTTCTAAAAACGTTGTAAATTGCGATTTCTACACAATCTCAGGAAATACCAAAGCTATTTCAAAAGTAATGGTTGCAAATCAATGGTGACAGTCTCTGCTATAACATAGGTTATATTTTATGTTGCTGTCACTACCATCTGAGGGTTGCAAAAGTAAAACGTGTTCTAATTTGCGTTTTTTGCACAAGTGAGGGGTCTAACACTTTGAAGTAGGGCATGGCATTTACTTACAAGATGCAACTGCTTTCTAAGAACAGTCGAAAGAAAATTCCAAATTTAAAAAGATGAAGTGAGCGAAAAGCGTTAGAAATTACAATTTTTAAGCAAACTTATAAAATACCAAACCGATTAAAAAAAATAATGATGCCAAATTGTTAGTGATAGAACCTGTTCAAACATAAGCTATATTTTATGTCTGTGCCACTTCCACCAGAGGGTTGCGGGAGCTAAAAACTTTCTAAATTGCGATTTCTGTGATACTGATAAGGCTAGAAACTGTAAATATGGCATGGTAGTTACTTATAAATTATAAATGCCCTCGAAGGAACGTCGAAATTTAATTCGAATTAAAAAGGGGTGAAGCGAAGTGGAAGCGCGAAAAGCATCCTAAAAAAGTCCTAAATTACGATTTCTATGCAATTTCAGTGAATATAAACCGATTATAAAAGTAATAGTTGCGAATCAATAGTAACAGTCTCTGATCCTACAGGTTATATTTTATGCCGATGATTCTACCACCTAGGGTTCACAGGAACAACAAACGTTCTAAAAAAGGTTAAAAGCTTTCTAAATTACGTTTCTGGGGAATATTAGGAAATAACAAACCGATTTCAAAATTAATGTTGGCAAATTAATGATGACAGTTACTATTTCAACATAGCCCTTTATGTTGAGAGAGGTGGTAGGACTTGGAATTTGACATGATAGTTAATTTTAAGATGTAAGAAGATGGTTTCTAAAAAATTCAAAAATTCAAATGAATACTGAAATGAGCGTATTAACAGCAAAAATGTTTCAAAATATTTTCTAAACTATCATTTTTTTAGTTTTATTTCGCTTTATTAATTTAAGTCTCATTTCTGCCTAATGCAGTGTAATGAAGATGTTTAGTCAAACAGTGTTTTAAATAGTAATTTTTGAATTATTCCTAAAAGTAATAAGTACCTTTTAATAAAATAAAAATTTAGTTAGTACCTTTTAATAAAAATTAGACATATAAATATCACTTGGCATATTTCAAATATTACGCGAGCAAAGCCGCGGGGTTTGCTAGTATATATATAAATATTTAATAAATTTATTAACAAATATATTATTAATTTATTACCAAAAATTAATTACATAAAATTAATTTAATAACAACTGTCTTATGAATTTATTAATAAAATTTTTATCTGCAAAAGTATTTTTTTTGAAAATTAATTTGTTGCCAAATTTAGTTTCGATATTTATGTGTTTTTCTGAAATAATTTCAAAATTTATCCATTCATATGTTTTACACATACGGAATTCATGCAAATTTATGAATAAGCTGCGTAATCTGTCCTAGCACTTAAACTTATGGAGTAATGCGCCATCTCTCCTAAGTAGCAGATGCGCAAACTCTCCTATTTTGGTAGAAGAGATTGCGCGACCTTTTATTTAAACATGGCATGAATTTTTGGTATTCGAATCCTTAGTCTAGGTTAGTAGTTTATAAGAAATTGTTTAAGTTCACAATATTTTGTACTACTGACATTCTATAAAAATTCTGACGAACAGTTATGAAAATTCAAGCACTTACTTTAAAAAAACAAAACAAAATAGAAATGCATTATTCAAGACGCTTGGAACAATCAATGTACACATTTATGTATACACTGCACTAATGCTTCTGTACAACTACCTGGAGTGGCTGCGCGCGCACGGTATTCCTTCCCATCGAATCCCTTTGTGCGCGATCTCTCCTGGCTTTACCTTACATGTGAAGTTTTCTTTATCTGTTTTCTACAGCACTTAAAATTATGGCTGTTTTATTTTACGTTACTTATCGATGTACATATTTTCGTAATTTCGTTAAAGCCATGTGCTCCCCTAATTGTTTTGAGCAGTGTATATAAAATCCTAATGAAACGAATTTATGAAACGAATATATGAAACGACTAAAATGTAACGAATTTATTGAACGATTCTTTGAAACGACTGATTAAACAACTCATTATGTTTCACGGCGATTTCTCCTAAAATATGGAATACTTTGCGATGAAATTAACACCAAAAATCCGTATTGATCCACAGATCTCAAAACTGGTATTAGAATTTTTAAATTCGAATTAGTTTTCGAAATATTAATTTTTTTCTAATTTTAAATACATTTTTCTAATGATGGCAACTCAAATTTTAATCATAACAGATATTTTTTTTCATATTTCAGAAAAGGTTATTATTTTAAACTAATTTGACGATCAGTTTGGCCTTTCTTAAATCTATACTAAGAACAATGCTTTTTTTTTTTTTGTGTGTGTGTGTGTGTGTGTGTGTATTTCGTTAACATTTTATTTAATACAGAACTTTCATTTAAAATTAATGGCTTTCACTTCTTTCTTTTTTTTTAAACGAAACGAAAAGAAAAATATTAGGCGCAGATATCATATACGCACCGGGGTACCTAATTGGAGCCAAAATCGCGTTATTTTGCCTGACATGGTAACCCGGCTATTGTTGCTTATTTATTAATAAATGTTTATTTACCTTTATTTTATTTTTATTTAAAATAAAAATGTTATAAATTGTTTTGTTCTATAGTTATTAATTAAACTTTTTTTATTTATTGTTATTTAATTTTAAAAATAATAGAAAATAATTTAAAAATACATATGTAACTGGTATACGAAAACGAGGTTTTTGCCAAACAAATAATAAATAATGCAACACATCATGACATTTAATTTCAACTTCAAAGCAAAGCTTTAATGCTACTACTTAGTTATCCCGTCGACCAATTTCGCCAAATTATATAAATCATCAAACACTCGCCAAATTATACAAATTGACATAATTCTTATTTTAAATAACGAAAGAACAAATAAATTAATATAACATTGATAAAAATACAAATAAAATGTCGAAATAAAAATCACTTGTATTAATACATGGAAATTATTCCAGAGAGAAACATTCGACTTGCATACAATATTTCAAATGAAAATCAAATTTCAAAGTGATTGCTTAAAAGGCGCAAAGGCCAACATAGTGAAAAAGATTCCAAGCCGGGACTCGAACCCGGGCCATCAGTATAGCGCACTGACGTTCTACCGACTAAACCACTTGGAACGATACCTAGCTCGGAAAATTTTTTCACTATTATATGTTGGCAAGGCTACAAACGTAGCACAAGATGGAATATTTATCGTGAGCCACCGACCTGGGGCGAGCACGAAACATAATTAAATCCAGCATTGATAGAATCTATATTAATACATGGAAATTATTCCAGAGAGAAACATTCGCCTTGCATACATGTAACTGCGCTGCCATGCAAGGCGATGTATGCAAGGCGAATGTTTCTCTCTGGAATAATTTCCATGTATTAATATAGATTCTATCAAAGCTGGATTTAATTATGTTTCGTGATCGCCCCGGGTCGGTGGCTCACGATAAATATTTCATCTTGTGCTACGTTTGTAGCCTTGCCAACATATAATAGTGAAAAAAATTTCCGAGCTAGGTATCGTTCCAAGTGGTTTAGTCGGTAGAACGTCAGTGCGCTGTACTGATGACCCGGGTTCGAGTCCCGGCTTGGAATCTTTTTCACTATGTTGGCCTTTGCGCCTTTTAAGCAATCACTTTGAAATTTGATTTTCATTTGAAATAAAAAAAATTACTTGATCCTTGATGACGCAAACACGTGTAACTGACTTAAAGTCAAGTGAATGTGACATTTACGATCAACCATTATAGGTATTTAATCTTATAGTTTGGCGGTAGATTTTTGGTCGGCGCGATAACAAAGTAATACCGTTTTAATTTGCCACTCGAAAAAAAATGATAACTGGCGAGTTTAAAAAAAAAAAAAAAAAAGCTATTGGCGAGATTTACATCCGGCTAACATAAAAGTACCAAGAATTCTTTGCGATCATAGCAACTTTTATGTAGTTTTATTTGAAAAAAAAAAAAAAAGTTCTTTAATCAAAATGCAAACCTTTCATAAGAAAAGCGAAGAGCCGTAATTGTTTATGGCAGCGCAGTTACATGACTTGAACTATTATAATATAAGTGAAATGGTGGCGATAGAATAATATTTGGCGACTTATCACCTGCGGCTGGCTAATATTAAAGTACCAAAATGGCCGCCTGGAATATAAAAAACGAAGGGATACATCCAGAACTTTTGATGATAGTCACATGACTTAGACTATTATTATAGAGATTGTTTTCAATTCTAAAAATAGCGCAATGAATAATATTTCCTTACGATTAAAAAATTATTTACAAGTGACTATTAAAAATTTTTAAAAAAACTTTAAAATTAATATTAAATGAGTACGTGTTAAAAGCAGGAAAATATTGAAAATTACGTCTTGAAAATTGTATTTACGCGTGAATATTAAAAGAGAAAGGAAACTTTAAAATAATAAATATATTAATATGCGTTTAACCCTTTCAGGGGCAAGGTACTTCTATTCGTAAAATGTTGAAATCAGTAAATGGCACCAGAATTTACAAACAAATTTCGATGTACACAAATGCTTTTGTTGACTTACTTAATAGAAGGAAAATTTTCATTCTAATATTCTGGTGCCAACGTTGCATTTAAGAATTAAAATTAAGAGGTCCAAAAATTAACCACCGCCTTTGAAGGGGTTAAAGCAGTAAATTCAGTGGCGTGGCGTCCGGTCATCGCTGGATGCGGTGATGACCAAGCAATATTTTAAAACTCTTAATAAGCTTTTAAAACTCTACGATCCAGTTTTAGCAGAACATTTGGAGTTCATGTATAAGTGAAGGTATGATTTAAAGTTTCTTTTTTGAACATTCAACCATTGAATTTTAGAGTTAATAATTTTTCACCACAAACTTAAATAATTGCGATGACCACCGAAAATTTTCACGCCACGCCACTGAGTAAATTGTATTATGTCAATCGTTTTATAACGCTGTTAAGAAATACCGGGAGGCAAAGCTCTGTTAATTCATTTTATTTTAGCTTCTTTTCAAATGTTTAACTGATCTTCTTTAATCAAACGCGAAAACAACCATTGGATGTCTTAACAGCAATTGATCGCGGTCTTAAATTTTCGCAAACAAAGGAATTGAACGGGAACCCGTTTACATGGAAATCGCTTCAGGTTTTCATTATAATTCAATCTTCTTTAATCTTTTGAAACCCGATCAGATTAGCATGCTTTTACATTCTACGGTGTCTGAACGGGGGTTGGCTAGCGTTGGCCTAATTGCAGGGAGCAGAGCCCCCTAGTATTTTATAAGAAAGTAATATTTATTATTATTAAGTTAATTATAAGTTAAGTTAATAATTAAGTTAGTTAACTTATTTAAGTTAAGTTAATTAACTACGTCACATCATTAAGTTTAGTTTATTATTAAGTAATATATTTAATATTTTGCTCTGTTCAATATTTTATTGAAACTGTTGTAATTCCCCATTAAGCATATTTGAAGAAGTTCTAGGAAAATTATTGTTTAGATATCTGAATAAAGAATATTTTGCATATCGATTATTAAAAATATATTTATTTGTTAATCTACTTCATAGATTACTTATTATAATAATAATAGATGTTTTAAACACCATTTATTTCTGCATCACGAGAAAATCGTGAGCTACTATTTAATAATAAAAAAAATAGTCATATGAATGTATTTCTCTGAAAATATAAAGTATTAGAAATAAGTTCCTCATAAAATCTTTCACTTCGCAAACTAAAGACAATCTCAAATAAACCTTTTTTGTGATCACATGCACTTTATAAATTTTAATCTATTCTAGAATTTATGAACACGGTAATTCCAGGAAAATAAAGCTAACTGTATTTAAAGTTTACTTCTGTAATAAAAATAAACTAACTCTATCTTGTTATTATTCATCAACACCACCGGATGTTAGTTTTAATAGTGTTTGGAAGTTCTTTCAAAATTTCTAAATCCAATACAACAAATATTTTGAAAAATGAGAAAGTTTATAAATCTTCTTGAAAATAGGCATTAAATATTAATAAAATTTGTATATTTCAAAGTTGAACTTACTGCACTTCTGCCGAGAAATTCTTTTAAAATTTCTAAATCCAAACAAAGAAATATTCTGAAAAATGAAAGTATTCATTATTCTTTCTGGAACATGGAATACATATAAAAATATCTAGTGATGACAGAGCAAGAGCCGTGTTATTTAGTTGCTGTCTGTTCTTCTCTTTTCAAAAGAATCGATTTTTATTATTATAAAGATTACATCGCCCTCACAAAAGGAGACCATTAATTTTTCAGGATCATTTCGTAATCATTTAGACTAACTTCCTAACTAACTACATTTAAATCTTTCCTTTGAAGTTACTAAAGAGTTCATTATCATATAAAACTTTGAAAATACAATTTTACTTTAAAATGAAATTTTGAAGTAGTTATATACTTCTTAATTGGAGCTCCCTAAAATATAGAAAACTAATCTTTACTTCATTAATTCTCTTTATAAACGAGAAAAATTATGAAATTAATTAAATCTTTTTTTCACTTGAAACATGTATTTATAAAAGTACCTGTAATATAGGGTGGCAAATTATCAAGTGACAGAGAAAATAATTATTTATTTTTATCAAGATTACATTATCGACACCGCTTTTTATTATTACTATTATTCTTTCTTAATCGTTTGCACTAATTTCTTAACTACTTTTCAAACTTTTCGGTAAAATTACTGAAACGGTGGAAATATGAAATTATTTTCAAACTAAATTTTTAATGAGATGTATATTTATTATTTGGAGCTTATTTAAACGTAGGGAACTAATCTTCACTTCGTTAATTCTCTTTATAAATGAAAAAATTATGAAATTAATTAAATATTTTTCTTACACTTGAAACATATATTTAGAAAAATTCCTGTTATGTAGTGTGGCAAATTATCAAGATACTGAGAAAAATATATATTTATTTTTATCAAGATTACATTATCCACACAAATCGACACCATTTATTTTTTTTTAATCCTTTCTTAATGGTTTACACTAATTTCTTAACTACTTTTCAAACTTTTCGCTAAAATTACTAAAGCGCTGGAAATACGAAATCCTTTTTAAACTAAATTGTTAATGGGATGTACATTTATTAATTGGAGCTCATTTAAGCATAGCAAAATTATCTCTAGCTTTTTTTATTCTGTTTATAAAAGATAACAATTATGAAATTCATTAATTGCTTTTCTTTTCATTAAACAAACATATTTGCATTTATAAACTGGTTTAGAAATATTTGTTATCAAAAATTAATAATTCACACTTTCGATTTATTCTGTAAATTTTTTTTTTTTTTTTTTTTTTTGTACTTAAAGTGATTTGTAATCAAAATTTAAAATATATTTTAAATAATGTTTTAGAACAATTAGAATATTTCAGAATTAAATATATATATACATATATATATATATGTGTGTGTGTCTATATTTAAAGTAAGAATTCATTACTTTTTGTAATAATGTTGCTAAAATAGGGAGTGAAATGAATTATTTTCCTTAAAACATGTATTTAGGAAAATACCTGTTATTTAAGGGAACATCACTATTCAGAAGAACCTATTTTTATTCGTATTAAAATTGCATCGTCAACTTAAAAGGAGACGATTATTTTTTGTACTTAATTTGATTTGTAATCAAAATTTAAAATATATTTCAAATAATATTTTAGAACAATTAGAATATTTCAGAATTAAAAATAAATAAATAAATATTTATAAAAAAGTAAAAATTTATTACTTTTTATAATAATGTTGCTAAAATAGCGAGTGAAATGAAATATTTTCCTTAAAACGTATTTAGGAAAATACCTGCTATTTAAAGGGATATCACATTTCAGAAAAACTGTTTTTTATTCTTATTAAAATTGCACCATCAACTTAAAAAGGAGGGGAATATTTTTTTTCAATCGTTCCGTAATCATTTAGATCAGGGTTTTCCAAACTATACTCCGCGTACCACTGGTATGTAAAGCCTTTGAAACTGGTATGCGAACTTGTGCACGGAATCTACACTCTCAACTGTGTCCAATAGCTAATTCCTATACCGTTAGGCATAGACATATAGTTCCAATTTCAAAAATGTTTTAAATGATCTAAAGAAGTATTTCAAAAGCGACATGGGTCAATAAAAACATTTCTTGAAAAACTACGAAATTTAAATTTTTATGCAGTCCCCGGCCCTATACATTTATTTACAAAAAATATCCTATTGCGCAAAGAAGTAAGACAAAATAGTCCCATTCTTCTACAATTAAAACTGGCAGAGTAATAGCTGTTTAAAGTTGAAGCATCTTTTTTTACTGTGAAATAGGGTTCATTCACGAATTTACTAGAAATGTAAATAATTGTCAGATATTATAAAAAAAATAGTTTAGAGTAAAATTGACATTACAATATAAATTTGAAATCTATTTTCACTCTGACATATTAAAGAAAAATATAAGTTAAAAAAAAAGCAGAATTTTTGTTAAATGAAATGATGAAAAGTAACAATCATAATTCTTTACAAATGATATATATTTAAAATGCTATTAGATTATCTAATCTAAAACTTAATTAATAGAAATTAAAGTTACCTTAAAACTTTCTCTAAGTGACGCCATTCGGCTGCAGAAATGTACAAACGCAATTAAATCCTGCTAATGATTTAAGCAATTTCTGTATGATCCCTCGAAGCATGTCCCAACTCATCTGTATTCAGATGCAGAAAACTGGTAAAAGTCATGCAATTCAAAGTTCTATAACTCGGTCCATTTTAGTGTTAGATGGATGGGGCTTCTTTTGTCTCACATGTTAGTGTAATAAGAAATTTTTAATAAATATCACTTATAGGACCGAAAAATGTATTTTTTTTTAACTTAAAAAAAAAATGTTTTTATTGATCAAGTCAACTTTTAAAATATTTTTTTTACCTCATTTAAAACATTTTTGTACCTATAACTGTATGTCTATGACTAACGATTTAGAAATTAGCCATTAGACACCGCTGAGAGTGGTGACCTTGTATAATAGAATTAAACAATATCTTTCAGAGTATCCACGATCAGTTTTGAACAGTTAAGCAGCATTGAGGAGTTACCTAGCTGTCATCAGCTTAACACCCAGTCTATTGATTTAATGTCTTGTATAATTATGAGCCATTGAAAAAGAAAATGTATAGTTTAAAAAACTACCTGATTAAAAAAAAATATGAATTAACAATAAGGAAGTTGAAGATTAATACTGGTATACTCAAGGTCATTAAAGGTGTGGTTGTGCGATTGGTAGTGTGGAAGATGGTTCTTGATGTAAATAGCGGTACCTCCTCTGTGTGTACCATCCGCACGAGGTGTATGGAATAGCCTGTACCCAGGGATGTTAATGTTGAAAGTGGGGTTGAAAGTCTCTTGTAAGAAAATAACATCAATTTGGGGATGTTCATGAATAAAGAGTTTAAGTTCGTTAAGTTTATTCTGCAAGGAGTTACAGTTCCAGGAAAGAAAAATTAGTGAGGAAAAGGTAGAAGAGGAATTACTCATCATTAAATGTGTTAAATTCCGTGGCTAAAGTTTCTATAGCACTCATAAGGATGAGTATTTTTCTATTGGATCTTGTATATTTTTAGTTTGGTTAGCAATATTTTTGAAACATTGGATGAATTTGTTAAATTTCAGGAGCTCTTTCATCTCCTTGAAGGTCTTGAATATTTCTTTTAAGTCATTAGCATAATTAGAACTAGTGGGTTGTTCTGGTGTTGCATTTTGAGTGTAATTTGGCTTATTTGGTGAGGTGTTTTCGGAGTTTGGGTCTTGGGTGGAGAAGGGAGCGGAGCCGGGGCTTCAGTAGGTTTTTCTTCTTTTTTTTTGGCCTCTGGCTTACGGACATAATTATATGTAGATAAAAGTTCCGCCATTGCATTCGGAATGATTTTAGGATTATCTTTACGGACGGTTTTGGGGTCCTGCTGTTTTTTATGAAACTGGGGGGTTTGGGGGCAACCACGGTAAGTAGCCACGTGCTCACCATAACAATTTGAACATTTGGGGATGATCTTTCCAATTTTATTGCACTGGGGAGTTAGATGCTCTTCCGAACATTTGGCGCATTTTGGCGGCAAGCGGCAAATCTCGCTGGAATGTCCAAATTTCTGGCAACGGTAGCATTGCTTTACGATGTTAGTGCCTTTAAAACGCTCAATATCTACTTTAATGTAGCAAATTTCGTGAATTTTGTAGATTTCTTCGAAGTCAGTGGCTGCGCCTTTTAAATATAGCAACCCCAGACCCGCCGCTCCGGCGGTAGATTGATGCTGAGCCGATATTATTGTTATTTTCCAAAACAAAATGGATATGCGTCAGCCTCTCTTATAGGAGTTCTACACCTGTCAACTATCGTGTAACGAATACGTCACGGACAGGAGAGAGAAGAGCTTTAACGACGTTGTCATAATACATGCCGACTTCAGAGAGAGATGTACTCCGAAATCGCGGAGCGGCGAGCGCGCGCAACACTGCCAGTTCGCTCCAAAGCCGAGAGAAAAAGATCGCTGGGTGCGAAAACAGACTCGCATTCTGGTAAGAGATAAAATGTAAACATGGAACGCAATGACTGAATTTAAATAGACATCGTAGCAAAAAAAAAATTAAAAAGGAACAAAAATAAATTAACTTTAAATACTGTGAGAAGTATTCTCACAAGCTAATCCATCGTTATCAATCTCGAAAGTTTTAATTCTTTAACAACTGCTATCTTTCTTTATCCCGTAAGTTGGAATTGTTTAAGAAAAAAAAAAGGAGGATGAAAGGAAAAAGGATGGAGGAAAAAAAAAGGGAAGATGATTTGGGCGGTGACGACGGAATTTTGAATTTGCCCGATTTTCGAGGTCACACTGTACTTTTCTTTTCGCTAAGCAAAAATATTTGCATTATGAGCAGGTTTAGCTTCCGTTTCTTTAATTATGTCAACCTGATTTTCCTTTTACTTAAAATAGTTTGCAATAAAACTTTAAAATTAATTTATCTTTGTAAAGGATATCAAATTTTCTTAAATCGGAAGATTAAGTCTTTCTATATTATAAAGCAAAAATGTGTCCGTGACTAGCGTTGACATCATATTGATGCTGGAAACAATATGGCCAATCTATTTCGTAATTTTCGCAAATTTAGTAGCTTCTAACCATCACACAAGCTCAATTTTTACACCATCAAATAGAGAAAAAATGTACTTTCAAATACAAGTGTCTAAAAACTGTATGTCAATTTACTGATTTTTTGTGGCTTTTAAAAGAATTTTACAGCATTATTTTTTTTTAAATCTATCTATATTGCGTGCATTCCGATTACGAAAGAGTAACACGTTTGCTCTTAAAACAATATAATTAGTTTAGAAATTGTTTACGATTAATATTCTATAACTAAAATAAAACTTTATCAAAAAATAAATAAAACGCAAATATGACAGATACGTCAAACTACGAACTTAAACACAGAAAAAACAAAATCAAAAAGACTGGTGTAAATAGTGAAATCTTTGGCCATTTCTTAAGCAATTAGTCCATGGTATGAGGCTGAAACAAAAGTATTACTTTTAATACACTTTATTTGACTAATTGGCATTTTTTATATAAAATTGTTTTGTGGCGTTGATGTGAGCAACTAAAAAAAGATAGTGTAATGTAGGAGACTATGGTATACTTTAACAATGAGCACAGTTGATAAATGAAGAGGCCGTCGGATGGTTTTTCTTGATTTAATATGACAGTCACAAAACACAAATTTACGAACACAAAACACAAAATATAATCGCGGTAACAATTTCTACTTTTTTAACTACATCACTCGTCGAGTCACCTTCACAACCAAAAAAACACTCTGCGCGCTCACTCCAGCTTCTCGCTTCGGAGTTCGAAAAAACAGAACAATCTTCTATCCTCAGATGACTACCGCCATCTATCGGTGGAAAATGTTAGTTTTCTGTAATGAATTAGTTCTTTACAGACTCCTCCCCACCTGGAGAAAACTTTTCACAGTCGACGGGGAAAAGTTTCTTTGTGAGTTATTGCTTTCAAGCACCAGTTCCAAACAAAATTTAGTACCGTGAACCACAACTGACTTATTCCCACCATGAAAACATAAATATATAAAATACAAATAAAATTTATAAATATTCAAACATTATACTCAAGATACAAATGAAAAACAATTTACACATATTCAAAACAATAAATTCAAATTTAACTGTTATACAAACTATCATATTTACATATTAGCATTCTAATCAAACTTAGGCTTTTAGGGCTCGACTCAAACTATCAGCATTCTGATGATGTTTTCCCTTTTTATGAACAATTTCATAATTAAAGGACTGTAAAAGTAAGGCCCATCTTAAAAGTCTAGGATTAGTTCCGCTGTTTTTATCTAACCATACTAAGGGGTTGTGGTCCGTCTGGATCTGAAATTTTTGAGGTCCATCCAAATAGCATCGTAGTTTTCGCACTACAAACACAATAGCAGCACATTCTTTTTCGGTGGTACTAAAGTTTCGTTCTCTGTCTGTAAACTTTTTGCTCAGATATAATATAGGATGTTCTTCATTATTTTCATTCAGCTGGGATAACACTATACCAATTCCCAAATTTGAAGCATCACACTGAACGATGAAAGGTTTCGAAAAGTCAGGACTATATAAGACAGGATTTTCAGAGAGTTTACCTTTCAGTTCATCAAATGCCTTTTGACAGTCGTCATTCCAGTTTACTATTGAATTGCGAACTTTTCCTTTTAATAAATTAGTGAGAGGCGTTGCAATTACAGAAAAATTAGGAATATAGTTCCGATAATATCCGGCTAAACCTAAGAAGGATCGGATTTGAGTTTTAGTAGTAGGAATTGGAAACTCTTTTATGGCTTGAACCTTCAGTTCTCCTGCAGTTCTAAGACCCTGACCCACTAAGTGTCCAAGATATTTTACATAAGCTTGAGCGAATTGACATTTAGATGGTTTAATATGCAGGTTTGCTTCACTCAGTCTTTTGAAAACGTCTTCCAGGTGCTTTAGATGATCTTCCCAAGTTTGAGAAAAGACAGCAACATCATCCAAATAAGGCACCGCATACTCTTCACAGTTTCTAAGTAATCCAGCCATAAGTCGGCTAAATTCATACGAAGCATTTTTTAAACCAAAGGGAAGGCGTAAAGGTCTGTACGTCCCAAAATCTGTCACAAAAGTTGCATACCTTTGAGCACGTTTCGTTAACGGAATTTGCCAATAACCTCTGGTCAGATCTAAAACTGAAATATATTTAGCTGAAGACACCTTTTCTATTAACTGGTCAATGTTGGGCAAAGGATAAAATTTTGTGCGAGTCACTTTATTTAAACGGCGATAATCTATGCAAGGTCTCGCTTCTCTGCCTGGAACTTCAACTAAAATTAACGGAGAGGCAAAGTCAGATTCACCTGGCTCAATGACTTCCAGTTTCAGCATTTTCTCGACTTCGGCCTTAAGGATTTCCGTTTGTCTAGGCGACATTTTATAAGGCCAGGCACAGATTGGTTTTTCTGATTCCAGCTCAATATCATGTTCAGCTAGATTCGTGCACCCTGGTTCAGTCGAAAAAGAGTCAGCATATTTTCAAATAAGTTGTCCTAATTCTTCTCGTTGACTTTCATTTAATCTGTTGTTTTTTTGTATGTCTTGCAATTGTCATTATTTTCCTCATCCAATTTAGGAATTTCATCTTCTCCTTCATCATTAGAGGTTGTTTTTATAGTCAGTAAATTTATACTTTCAATTTTTCTTTGATGGTAGGGCTTTAACATATTTACGTGATACACTTGGGACTTCTTTCTCTCTGGATCGTATATAACATAGTTAATTTCTGATAATCTCTTCATTACTTCTCCAGGTCCTATCCAACTAACTGACAGTTTATTTGGTTTGGACGGGGCCACAATTAAAACTTTATCTCCCTCTTTAAACTCTTGTTTTCTGGCTTTTATATCATACCAATATTTTTGGTTTTGTTTCTCTTTTTCCATATTTTCTGCAGCGAGCTCTTGGCATTTCTTCATTCTGTTCATTAAGTCAAATACATAGGATATCACACTATCTTCTTCTATCTCTTGCTCAGTCAATTTTTCATAGAGTAGCATCATTGGGGTTCTTAAGTTCTCGCCATGGACTAATTCTGCTGGACTGAACCTAGTGCTATTGTGAGTTACAGTTCTTAATGCAAAAAGGGCAGGAGGCAGTACTTTCTCCCAATCAGCTCCAGATTCTAAACAAAGTACTCTGAGTATCCGTTTCAAAGTCCTGTGCATTCTTTCAACTGGATTACTTTGTGGATGATAAACAGAACTTCGCACAACTCTAACTCCAAATTTCTCTAAGAATTCCGTTGTAAGTACACTCATAAATGACTTTCCTTGGTCAGTTTGTAGTATACGAGAAAATCCAAGTCTACTGAAAATTTGCAATAAAGCATCAATAATCGTCGTAGAATACAAATTAGGTGTAGGAACCGCATCAGGATATTTCGAAGCTAAACAAATTACAGTTATTATGTATTTGTTGCCTAGTGTACTGACAGGTAAAGGTCCACAAGCATCAACATTTAGCTTTGTAAATATTTCTGAAATAACTGGAACAATCTGTAAAGGTGCTTTCTTTTTGTCTTGAGGCTTTCCAACTCGTTGACAGTAGTCGCAAGTTCTTACATAATCTTCGATATCTTTAAAGCAATTTGGCCAATAAAAAGTCTTAAACAAAGCATCTTTAGTTTTAGCTACCCCCAAATGAGTTGCAACAGTTTCATGACAAAATTTTTTTAACTGCTCACGAAACCTTTCCGGGACAACTAATAATTTTCTTTCAGTGCCATTCCTATCTTTTCTTTTATAAAAAAGCATATTTTTCTCCAAAATAAATTTGCTATCTTTGCTATTTTTCTTTTTAGCTTCTTCGATAAGAGGTTTTAGCTCTTTGCTCTTCTTTTGTTCTTCAGAAAATGTCTTAGGAGAAGTTTTTATAAGCTCTTGTACTGAGACAGTTTGACATACTGGCAAAATTGAGTCTTCTTGGTTTTCTAACTTCTCTTCTTCTGATTTATCTTTATCTTTTTTCGCTTCCATTTTTTGTTTTCTCTTTCTATACTATTGCTATGATTCTTTTCTACAGTTTCATCAGAAATTTTGTGCATTTCAGGTTCTTCATGAGAAACCTTCTCTGCTTCCAGAATTTTCTTCTGAGCTCTGGTTTGAACAGCATTAATCATATGCTCTTTCACTGCCTTTTCTTCTTTACAATGTTCAAATAAAGCGGCTGTTTTATTTCCTAACAAATATCTTCCTAAATCTACAGAGTCTCTTGAGACAGCAGCTTTAGTTATCACATGTCCCATTTCACAGTCTAATTCAATCTCTGCGAGAGGTAAACAGAATAGACCATCGTGTAAGGGCACCCGTACCCACACTTTTTCGTTCAGATACATATGCGGTTTGACATACCTTTGTGCAATTAAATCTATTGTCGCACCCGTATCCCTTAAAATTTCCATTTGTACGCCGTTTACTTTCCCCACACTAAGATAAGGCGTTATTGACGAATCTTGTTCAACTCCCACCTTAACATGAGAAATGATTTCTGGCGATTTCTTAAGTTTATCACATTGAGGACGAAGATGAGTGCTTGATCCACATTCGTAACAACGTAACGTTCTCTTCTTATCAAATTCTCTTTCTCTATGATTCCCAGTTAATGATTCTGATTTAATTGGCAATTTAGGCTTATTATCCTTACTTTCTTTCTTGTAGTCAAAGTTATTTGAATTTTTAAATTGGGATCGAAAATTAGACATGGTCTTTTTCGGAAGTTCTTTCTTTTTAAAACTTTCTTTGATACTTTCATAGTCATCCAATTTCTTAGCCAAATCTAAAGGCGTCACAAAATTTAACCAATTGTCTAGAAAATGTTCTTTTGTTTCCGCGGACACTCGAAACTTTAACTGTTCTGTAATAATTAAATCTTTAAGTTGATCAAACTTTTCAACACCTAATTCTGTAATCCAGGCTGTAAAATAACTAGTGAGTTCCTGCGCATAATTCCTCCAAGATTTGTCTGGCGTTTTATGATGCCGATAAAAACATTGCTTCAGTTTCTCGCTATTCAACTTATATCTTTCTAATATAAGATTTTTAACAAAATCGTAGTTAATCGCATCTTCAGGCGATTCCCTAGCTAACATGTTTGTAACCTCTGTGGGCAAAACAGCTAACAAGTATGCAACCCATTCACTCTTCTAAACTTTAGCCATCTCTGCTCTTCTCTCAAAATTAATTAAAAAGAGACCCATCTCATCAGATTTTTCGTCGAATTTCGGAACAATTTGTGCCAACTGTGTTTTTGGTCCGACATCAACCTTTCTTCCTGATCCATCGTTCTGTTCAGAAGTTCTTTGCAATTGCTCCAATTTTTTTAATTCTAGTTCATGTTCATGAGCTTCCTTAGCCATACGTTCTTCCCTTTCTTCTTGTCGAATTCTTTCTTCTTTTCCTTTCTCTTCTTTCTCTCTCTCTTCTCTCGTTTTCCTATCTTCTATTACTCGGTCTAACATGAGTCTAACCTCTTCTTCCTTGTAAACTTCGCTTTCTACAATAATTTTCTTAATCTCTGGAATCTTTTTCGAAAGATCAACTTCCAATTCCAATTCATCACAAATTTCCAACAAGTCTGCTCTTCTACCTTTTGCTAAATAGGCCATCTTAATTTTAGATAAACCGAAACAAAATCAGAATGCTTAATTTCTAATTAATAGAACTGAGAAGTCTCCTACTTAAACTAGCAACAAAACTTTTAAGCCGATATAATAAATTTTAATTAATAAAGCAATTCTAAAATCCACCTCTATCAAATTCTTAGTAAATTAAACACTGTGTGTTATTAAAAAATATAAAAGTATCTTATAAATCTAGAACTTTCTCACCTGAGTCGTGAATTCTACGCCTTTATTGTGGCTGATCTCGTTAAGGTATTTACTTCGAAGAATATAAACACTGTTGTACGAAACAAAACATTTAATAGACAAAAACTAACACTAAAAACGGTACATATACTATCTTTAAACATCTTCAATTTTTAAATTCGTACATCTCGTCTGCAGTAAATTCATGGAACAACAAATGACATAAAAATTAAATCGTAAACAAAAATGGGTCACTTTAGTTCACACAGCTTGTCTTTTTTACTTCGCACCAAAGAGTTTGGAATTTGAGTCAGAAAATACAACATCCTCCGGCCCAGAAAGATAAGTTATTCTTTATCATAGTCAAGTTCCAATGGATATAGGTGTTGGACTGCTCGCCGAATGAAATTGCCATTTGCCAGTCTTAAAGTGCATGCACGAACCTTTCTGTCTCTACCAGGATGAATATCTGTAATAATGCCTAATTTCCATAAAAGCCTTGGCTGATTGTCTTCTTTAATTTGAACAACGGCTCCTTTTTTTACTTGTATGCCTTTGGAGTGATCTGTATAATGGACAGATTTTAAATCCATTAGGTAAAATTGTTTCCACTTCAACCAAAATTTTTCTACTAAGTTTAATCTGTATTTATATCTGCGAGTTACTTCACTTTTGGTAGAAGGAATGATCCTTATCTTTTCCGGTGGCAAAGCTGTCAGTCTTTTCCCTACCAGGAAATGTGCTGGACACAAGGGGGTTGGCTCATTTACATCACTCGATACAACGGTTAATGGGCGGGAATTCAAAACAGCTTCCACTTCCTGTAAAGTGGTTTCAAATTCTTTGTAGTCTAATGAAGATCTTCCAAGGATTTTCTTAAGGCATATCTTCGTTGAACGTACCAATCTTTCGTAGAATCCTCCCCACCACGCTGCTCTCTCTACGATGAATTTCCATTCAATTCTTTTTTCACTAAAATAATTTTGCACCTCAGGATTCTTTATCAAATTCCATATCTGCTGTAAATCCCTGTCCGCTTTCTTGAAGGTTTTAGCATTATCGGTGTAAATAATCTTGCAAATACCACGACGTGAGATGAATCTTCGAAAGGCCATTAAAAATTCGGTCGTTGTTAAATTCATAACAATTTCTAGATGCACTGCTCTTACTACTGCGCATGTAAATAAAACAACGTAAATCTTGGTACTATTTTTGAGGTATAAAGGACCTAGGAAATCTGCTCCTGTCACTTCGAACGGTGATGCTTCTTTAATTCTATCTGGAGGAAGGGGTGCAATGTCTTGGCAGTAAGGTTTAGTGCTGAATTTTTTACAGATGATACATCGCCTTAGTATACGTTTTACTTGTTGCCTACCCTTTATAATCCATAAACTTTCTCTTAATTGGGCGAGTGTTTCGGCAACTCCAGCATGAGCAACTTCTTCATGAGCTCTTCTGATTTGAAGATCTGTAAAATGAATTTTGCTAGGAAGGATAATTGGATGTGCTTCTGAATAACTTAAATTTGAATTCTGGAGTCTTCCTTTTAATCGCATGATTCCATCTTCATCTAAGAACGGATTTAAATTTAGAATTTTTGATTTTCTTGGGATTAATTTCTTCTTAAACAATGCTTCTCTTTCTTCTGGAAAGCATTTCTCTTGCGTCTGTTTTATCCAATATTTCTCGGCTTTCAACATTTCTTCAGCACTCAAAGGTCCTGAAAGTTTACTTACACGTATCTTTGTATTGTTCGCAAATCTGAATATCCAACAGGTGATGCGAAGTACTCTAGTCAATGTACTGTAATTTTCAATTTTAAAAATTGTATTTTTTTCTTGAGTCACACAGCTAGCTTGGAGAATTTTTGTTTTCATTGATGATCTTTTCTCTACTTCGACACCTTTAACATCAATTTCTTTCGTTTCTTGAGGCCAAAATGCTTCATTTTCTTTCAGCCACTTGGGACCGTTAAACCATGCTTCATTTTTCAAAAATGATTCTGCTTTTTCACCTTTGGTTAACAGGTCGGCTGGATTTTCTGAGCCAGGGCAATGCGACCACAAGTTTGGATTTGTTTTTTGCTGTATTTCTCGAATCCTATTCTGAACAAATGGCTTCCATTCTTCAACATTGCCTCTGATCCAATGCAGAACAATCATTGAATCTGTCCAGAAATGTAGACTGATTTTCATTTCTTTGAAAAGACGTTGATTTACATAGGCTGTTAGTCTAGTCCCTACTAGTGCGCTCATTAGTTCCAATCTTGGCAGAGATAATTTCTTGACTGGAGCAACTCTGACTTTGGAAATGACAAAACTAGTAAATATTTGTTCGTTAACACGATATCTTAGATAAACAACAGATCCATAAGCTTTGGAACTTGTGTCGTTAAAACAGTGCAATTGTAGATCTTGAATCGCATCTTTTGAATAGTCACCAAAATAATATCTTGCAATCTTTGCAGCTTCAACAGAACTTAGTTGCTTGCACCACTGAATCCATTTATTGTGCATATCTTCATTCAATTTATCTTCCCAATTCAGACCTTCTTTCCAAATTTCTTGCATAAGAATTCTTGCAGTTACCGTAAAAGGGTTCAAAATTCCTATGGGATCATATATTCTTCCTATCATCTTTAAAACTTCTCTTTTGGTTACACCGTTATTCTTATCGTCAAATTTCAAAAGATTCTGTAATTCGACTTTGAAATAATCTTCTTGGGTATTCCATTTATAACCTAGAACCTTTGTATGATTAGATTTTTCATGGCTAGTTTCTTCTTTTAAGTCAAATTGCGATTGAAGACTTTCGGAATTTGTAGTCCACTTGCGCATATTGAAATTAGCCTCTTTCAAAATGGTCTTAACCTCAGCATATACCCTCAAACCTTGTGATTCTTCATTTACACCAGCGAGTAAATCATCAACGTACAGACAATCATTGAGCAGATCAACCGTATCTGGAAATGTGGATTTGTGTTTCTTGATATGACGTTTTATAGTTGCAGATAACAGAAATGAACTAGGCTTCGCTCCGAATAAAACTCTGGTCATTCGTAATGTTTTCAACTTCAAATTTGACACTGGATTAGGAGAATTTTCAATCCATAAAAATCTAACAGCATCTCTATCTGCAAGATCTAAATTAATTTGCAAATATGCCTGTTCAATATCCCCAGTGATTGCAATTTTATGTAATCGAAATCGAAGTAAAACATCGAGTATATCTGGATTTAAATTTGGACCCGCATGTAAACAGTGATTCAACGAAATAGATTCGGAAGAATGAGAGGACGCATCGAAAACGACTCTAAGTTTGGTAGTTGCTTTGTCTTCACGTATAACTGCTTGGTGAGGCATATAGTAAGATACTGAGTTTGGCTCCGAATTAACAACTTCTGCCATTCCTTTCTCTAAATAATTATCTATAACATTGGCATATTTTTCATAAAATTCTGGACATTTTTCAAATTTCTTATTTAAACTATATAGCCTTTTTCTCGCTAACTCATAATTATCCGTTAATTCAACAACTCTTTCATTCCAGGGCAACTGCACTTGATACACATTATTCTTAAATGTAATAGTTTTATTATAATTTTCCAAAACTGCATTCTCTATATCAGATTGTTCCTTTTCTGGTTTTATACCCATAGTTTCTAACTCCCAGAAAGCCTTTAAAGTATTATTTACATCGATATTCCTATCCAACTCAACATGCTCCGAAACAGTTTTCATAACACTGATTGAAGTTTGTAAAATATTAGCATCTTTAGACGCAGTAGAACCATTAACAGTCCATCCTAAAATTGTTTCAGAAAGTACGAGATCATCTGAAAGTCTGCGAAGCTTCCCTGTTACCATTTTCCAATAGTAATCACTTCCGATCAAAATAGATAATCGAAAATATTTTGAATCTCCATAGGTTCTATCAGCTAATTGCAATTTATTTCTATATACAAAATCTCGTATTCTCTTCTCGGGTACGGCAAGTAAAGCTTCACTAATTTCAGGTGTCTCTAACACTTCAATCGTAATACTTTTATTCAGCATTTCGGGATTTTTCAAAAGAATTCTGTATCGCTTACGTTTCTGATTTATCGCGGCTTTAGAGCCAAAAGCGTGAATTGTAACATCTTCTTCTCCTACTACTTGTAAACCTAATTTTTCTGCAACGTTACTCAATATAAATGATCTCTGCGACCCTAAGTCATATAATAGACGTAATTTCGATTTATGTTCTTTTCCGATAGCTAATGCAGTAGCGGTTTGCAAATAAATATCTCGTGTTACGTTCCCATTTTGAATTGATGAAACTAATGTATCTGTTATTTCCCCTTTATTCTCGCTTTCTTCACAAATCACTGAATTATGCCTCCGAAAACAAAATTTACATCTATTTTTAGACTTACAATTTTTAACTAGGTGAAATCGCTTCAAACATAAAAAACATCTTGCTTGACTCTTTATAGCATTTTTCTTCTCTTCTATTGTTTTAGAACAAGTTTCTATATCATGGCTTTCTGAACAGAATACGCATTTATTTTCAACATTCGTATTCAAAGTAGCTGCCGTAGGCATTTTGTGCTTAAATGATTTACTATTAACAAAATCCCTATCTGAAAATTCTTTTTTTACAACTACTTTGTTCCCAAATCTTGTATCGTCATCTGATTCTTTCTTGCCAAACGAAAATGTGCGATTTCTTGTTTCGATTTCCGCTCTCAAATAATCTAATAGCTTCGAAACATTCCACGATTCTGCTTCATCTTTATTTTCTCTGTTATAATTCAACATTAAACTATTCGGTATTAACTTCGTTATTATAGGAAATAATAAACTTCCATAACTTTCTAACTCGATTCCTAATGATTTCAAACTGCGTATATGTATTTCGCAAGTATCGTACAAATTGCGCAATTTTTTCAAATTAGAAGAATTACGGACGGGTGGCAAATTTAATAACTTATTAATATGTGACCTGATCAACATTTCTTTTTTCCCGTAGCGACTCTCTAAAATATTCAGAGCCATATCGTAATTTTCTTCGGAAACTAATAATCCTTGAATGGCAGTTTGCGCCTCTGATTTTAGGAGACTTTTCAAATATGTAAATTTATCTATTTTGCTTATTTCATCATTGTCATGAATAGCTGATTTAAACTGACTGTAAAATTCTTGCCAGTTCTCTAAATTAGCATAAAATTTCTCAATATTCAACTTAGGCAGGTTAACGCGAATCCCATGTTTGGCCATAAAAGGCAAATAGGCGTTCATATCACTAGGGGCAACCGCCGAATTTGAAGCGATATTTTCTTCTTTCTGTAAATCCTTCATTTTACGATTTAATTTAGTTTTAACGGAAATAAACTTTTCCCTATACTCTTGGTTGGATTCAAAATCTGACTCCAAGCTTTTTAAATCTTTTATTTCTCCCTCAATATTCTTACATAATTCAAGAAATTGATTTTCTTTATCATTAATTTGTGCAAACGATTCTTCTAACCAAAACATATCAATTGTACTATCGGATTTTTCAAACATATCATTGATATTATTCATAAGCTTCGTTGCGCTAGATTTAATAACTTTACGTTTCGACTTCAATGCATCTAAATTTTGCATTTTAATATTCTCAAAGGAAATAACTACTTATCAAATAATATTTCAACCAAATAAAAGCCCCACGTTGGGCGCCAAAATGTTATTAAAAAATATAAAAGTATCTTATAAATCTAGAACTTTCTCACCTGAGTCGTGAATTCTACGCCTTTATTGTGGCTGATCTCGTTAAGGTATTTACTTCGAAGAATATAAACACTGTTGTACGAAACAAAACATTTAATAGACAAAAACTAACACTAAAAACGGTACATATACTATCTTTAAACATCTTCAATTTTTAAATTCGTACATCTCGTCTGCAGTAAATTCATGGAACAACAAATGACATAAAAATTAAATCGTAAACAAAAATGGGTCACTTTAGTTCACACAGCTTGTCTTTTTTACTTCGCACCAAAGAGTTTGGAATTTGAGTCAGAAAATACAACACTGTGCAACTTTTTAAACAAATTAAATAAGTAAATATGTAATTGTGTCAAAAATACAATTAAGATGATAAAAGAATTTTTTTTCAACATTCAATACTGTATTTTATTCAATAAACACACTTATTTCAAAAACAATAATTAAATTACGCAATTAAAATTAAACCAATCAAACTAAGTAAATACGAGAATTTTTCTTAATTCTCAACCCTTTTTATGCAAGCATAACAAATTACTCGCAAAAAAAAAATATTTAAAATAACCCCCTTAACATTTTCATTTCTTTACATGAAAAGAGTAAATTACAAAATATTCAACTCAATTCCTTTTTCCAAATGAAAATAACACTTTTATCTTTTACTCGATACTTATCAAGTTTTTATTTTTTTACATAAACTCAACAAACAAAACAGAATTATTTATTTTTCCGTTTTAAACTCAATAACTTTTTTCTTTAAAAATTAACAAAACAAACATCAAATCCACATTCATTTTTCGATCAGAAATCAAAGAACGAAAATATCATCTATTCTATTTTTAGAATAACTAAATAATCAAATAAAGAAAAAACAGAATTTATCTGCCTTCCAACATTTTTTTTCTTTCGAACTTTGTAATTTTGGCATTGATCCAAATGACAAAACGGTAAGATATAAATTTTATTTTTTTCAAAATCTCGTTCCTTTAAAGAATGAAATCATACCATTTAATATTAAATCATTTTGATTCAAAAGAATTATCACCATCATAAGTATCCCCCAAAATATATAAATAAACTTTATTTATTATTATTTCAACTTTAAGAACAGATCTTAATATTTCTAAGATACAATGCCTAAGAACACAATATTTTATAACGAGAACAGCTTAATGAAATAATTTTCAATATTATTCAATTTTTTTATTTGATTTGATGGGAATAAGTTCAGTATATATCAGTACATGAAATATGCCCAATTAACCCGCGCTTTCTCTAAAGCTTGAAATTAATTTACGCAAGCAAATAAATCTAGTTAATCCAGATTAAAAGAAATTTAATCGATAACAGATTTGATTCACGGTACTAATAAATACAAAAATATGGAACTGGCTTACTTGCTAGTTGCATCTTTACTTAGGAACACTGGTCATTTCACCATGGAATCCCACCGCTGCCACCATCTTTACTCGTCTGTAATGTAGGAGACTATGGTATACTTTAACAATGAGCACAGTTGATAAATGAAGAGGCCGTCGGATGGTTTTTCTTGATTTAATATGACAGTCACAAAACACAAATTTACGAACACAAAACACAAAATATAATCGCGGTAACAATTTCTACTTTTTTAACTACATCACTCGTCGAGTCACCTTCACAACCAAAAAAACACTCTGCGCGCTCACTCCAGCTTCTCGCTTCGGAGTTCAAAAAAACAGAACAATCTTCTATCCTCAGATGACTACCGCCATCTATCGGTGGAAAATGTTAGTTTTCTGTAATGAATTAATTCTTTACAATAGTAATTGTAAAAAAAAATTATAGAGTTTTCAATTAAAAAAGGTGTTTCACCTATTGTTCTGTGAACTTTCAGAATATTCTGTAATCCGGGAATCTCGATTTACATCTCCTAATATTGTTAAAATAAATTTACTTTTAATTTTAATTGTACATCATTTTAATTAAAAAAATTGTTTGATAGAAAAAATTAAAAAGAAACCTGTTAATTTAATTGGTTTTTTTTAGTGAAAAGTGAAAATTATTTAATTAATTCCTGATTTTATTTTATTTTTATAAAGAGAAAAAATAAACTAAAGATAATGAGGTGCGATTTATTAGTAAGCATAATATCGCTAAAAACTTCGTTTGAAAATGATATTATATTTTCATCATCATCACCAACAACTATTTTCAATCCACTATTGGATGTTGGTCTCCCCCAGATTTTTCCTATGCTTTCTGTCTAGTGCTTTAGTCATCCAATTAATACCGGCCGCTCTTCTAATTTCGTCACTCCACCTGACTTGGGGCCGTCTTATTGGTCGTTTTACATCTCTGAGATACCACTGTAGGGTATTTGTGCTTCCCCTATTGTCCTATCTTCTTGCAATGCGCTAGGACCATTTCCATTTTAGCTGTTTAATTATTTCAATGATGCCAAAAACTTGTCTCACTTCTTATCCAAGTTATTCTCTTTCTATTTCTTCTAATTATGAGTAGCATGCATCATTCCATACTTTTCTGTGTTGTTTGTAATCGTTGTACCATCCGTTTTGTTAGTTTCCAGTTTGTTTTTTGTTAGTTTCTATATTCAACATATATTTAAGTAAAAACCTTTAATCTATGGTGACAGAGCAAAACCCTCTTATCTAGTTAGTGATTGTTCATTCAATTTTCAAAAAAGACTATTTTTTTTTCTTTCCAAGATTACACTGATTACCAAGACTACACTTACCAAGATTACCCACGCAAAAGGTCACCGTTAATTTTTCAAATCCTTTCTTAATCATTTAGTCTAAATTATTAATTATACTTTTGAAACTTTTCGTTCAAGTTATTAAAGGAATCATTATAATTTAAAACTTTCCCAATATAAAGTAATTTTAAAACGAAACTTTTGATAAAATTTATAAAAATATAACTCTCTATTTTTAGTTTAGTTATTCTCTTTCATAAAGTAAAAAAAAAAAAATCCAGAATTATTTAAATATTTTTCCTTTTTACTAAAAAGAGACTTTTGCATTTTTACATTAACCGAATTTTAATTAATTATTCTGAAAATTTGTTGTCCTTTGTTGTCCTAAGTTACAGCAATATATATATATTTTTAAGTAATTAACATTAAAATTAAATATTTCTAAACAATACTAGGGGATTCAACTGGATCTTTTCAGGATACGCAACATGGGTGTAAAACATTTTTAATTGGAAACTCTAATAAATTTTTTACGATTACTGTATTTTTTAATGGCTCACGATGAACACCAAAAAGCATTCTAACAAGGAAGGTCTCCATACTGGGCATACTCAGAATATTTTGAAAAAAATACCCAATTAAACTACTTATGTATGTAATAAAGGATCAGTCAAATTTAATGGCGGAATTTCAGTAGAAAGTCTGTAAAAAAATAAAATACTTTCGAATATTTGGCGCGAAAGTACGAAAGTGATACGCGATTTGGCGAGCAGAACTTTTCCTCGCCAAAAGCAAACGATTTTAATGCATCTGAAAATTGTTTATAAATTGTTTTATAGAATGCACGGTTTTTAATGAATCTAAACTTAATCAATGAAAGAGGTTATTATACATTTTTTTATTACATATATATGTTGCTTGTTGCTATAGTTATTTAATTTTATCACTCTAAAAATATATTCTATGCTTTGCAAGTTGCAAATATCTATTTTAAGTTATAGTCAGCTGACATTTGATTCCATATCAAAGACGAAGTCGTTTCCATAGCAACAAAATCAAACCGACAGTGCGACAAAATCAGACCGACATTTAAATCTGCCTCATTTTTGAGCTTGAAATAATTTAAATCAATTTAAATTTTGCTTTAAATCATAAAATATGATATTTAAATTTTATTATAAATTCATATAAATATATATGAGAAACTGTAGTTAAAACAAATTAAAAATGACAAAACTAAAGTTATTTAAATTAAACTTATATAAACAAATTCAATATAAAAAGTTTTTTCCTACATAAAAGCATATTTTTTTTCCATCCCCAACTGGTGATAAATCGCCAAATAAGCAAAAATTTCGTTATTTTTTTACGGACGCTGTATCGGGGTTCCGCCAAAAAAAAATTTATAAACATATATATCCATATGAGAAGAACATTCTGTAATTTTTTCAGATTTTTCTGAGTATGCCCGTATGGAGACCTTCCTTGTAAGTGAAAAATTACCAATTTTTAAAATAAAGCTTTCAGTTTATTAAAAGCGAAACTATTAGCCTCGCGCCAGGGAATTGGAAGAATCAAAGAAAATCGATTGCGAAGAAATCGCCAAAGGTTTCTCTATTTACAGCTGCATTTTTTATTCTGATTATTTCAGTGTTTAAGCACGTAGTTCGGCATAGCTGTTAAATTTGTGTATTATTTAATTTATTTTATTTATTTATTGATTTATTGATGAAAATTTATAGACTATTAGTCGAAAACAAATGCTAAACTTATTTACATTATTTTAAGTGCAAATGGGTTACACTTGCGTATTTGGGTTGCTTACAATAGAGTTAGATTTAAGAAAAATATTCATGCTTGAAAATTATTTTTAAAACCTCAAAAGATCCGTAAATTAAGGTACTGTTTTCAGACGAATTGCATATGAAAGCAAAAAAAGTTTTTTCCCTATTGCACAGCTTAAAAATTGGAATTGTGCTATGGCTACAAGTTAATCAAATTGCGAAAAACACGAAATAGATTGATTACGATATTGACGTAATCAATATGTACGCCAACGTTTCTCATGGACGTGTTTTTGGTTTATAAGGTGAAGGATTTTACAATTTCTTAACCTATAGGGAAGAGGGGGGGAGGGGCAAAAAGCCTGAAAAATTAATGTATACTTCCTTCATTTCTAATACAAGTTAAATAAAATAAAATTTTAAATTTGCGTGACGTATATCACATTAATAAAAATAAATATTCTTTAAATATATGTTTAGAAAAATGCCTATTAGTTAAAATGCCACACCAAGTCCCTTGTTATCTGACTTCATCTTATTTCGTAAAAATTGATTCTGATTCTTATCACGATTACATCGCCCACACAAAAGAAGGCCATTTATTTTTCAAAATCATTTCGTAATCATTTAGACTAAGTTCTTAACTGCTATTCAAACTTTTCTTTGAAGTTAGCAAAACTTTGGAAATATAATTTCATTTTAAAACTAAAGTTTTAATGAGATATAGACTTATTATTTAGAGTCTTACTAATACATAGAAAAATAACCTTTAGCTTATCTATTTCATTTATAAAAGAGAAACATTATGAAATTTATTAATTACTTTTCTTTTGAATAAACTGATATAAATTAATTTATAAACAGGTTTAAAATTATTTGTTATAAACCATTTTCAGTCCTAATTATCAATTTTATTCCAGAAAATAGATTTTTTAAATAAAATGATTTGTAATGAAAATTTAAAATGATTTTTTAATAATGTTTAAGATTTTGAAATATATCGACTGTAAATATTTCAAAAGTTCGCAATTCATAAAAATAAATATTTTTTCACGCTAAAAAATTATCCCCATTTCACCAAAACCATACTCGCTAAAATGCATCAATTAGTGTGCAGCTCGATTATAAAAGATTAACCAGAAATCTTAGGTGAGAACAAAAAATAGAACTTCTAGTATACCATACAAAATTAGCGTCAAAGATGAAAGCTGTTATTATTTACTGAGAATGTGGATAACTTTAAAGTGTTATCACTAAAAACATAATATTCACTCAAATACAAATACATTCTTTTGGCAATGAACACAATTACAGAGGATTACTTAGTAGGTTTAAGAGTCTCCGCGTTTGTGAACACGTTGCAACAGAAAAGCAAGTAGAAATGCATAAATGCCACACATGAGTTAAGCAATTACGAAAACTCCTTAACACATAGCTTCCAAACTCCAACTCATCTTCCGTATAATATAATGGATTAATTTGACCCAGGTCACCGACGTCTCTAATCAGAAAATATATTTGATGGGTTTTTATTTATTTAATTTCAGGTTTCTGCTCTAATGAGCATGTATAATTTAATTTATTTAAAAAAATTCTGGTTCAAAACGTATTAAACCTGGTTCAATTTAATCCACATATTAAGGAAGATTAGTTAGAGGTTGGCACCTATGTGAAGAGTATCAAGAAAGGGGGTTAAAGAGAAAACAAAATTGAATAGAGACGGCCATCTAAGAGAAAGTTGGTGAATTTTAATCAGATTGCATTGCCAAGAAAAAAAAATGCTCAAAATTGGATGACACTGAATGCAAATATCGTTTAAAAATGAATGTGGTTGTCATTAAATGGCTTCTAAAAGTTCTCAGTTTCACCAAATCACACTCTGAAAAACATCAATTAGTACGCAACTTGATTATGGAAGGTAAACCAGAAAGCTTAAGTGAGTACAAAAATAGATTCTGTAATATTTCGTAATCGGGTTGACAGCAAAATTTGGTTTCCAACACGACATATGCTAGCAGCATTATAGTTTAAGGTACAGAAAGTCACTGAATTTTAATCAGACTAGCCGCCATTGGCGACCAGTTTAGTTACCCTTAAAATTTAAGTTTGGGAAAGCATGCTAAGCATTGTATCATGTTACTTTTATTCATAATTTCATTTACTTGGGCTCCCTAAACTATAATAAATGTAATCCCTTAAGCTAATATTAGTTTTTATTTCATTAAAATATCTCAATTTGTTGATTTTCTGTAAGTAAGTAAATTCTATTGATTTACAATGGAAGTCTATGGGAATTTGATGAAATATCAGAGATATCGTCAAGTTGGAATCACTTTTGGCAACTAATTTTTGTCGCCACATTTGGCGATATATCACCAAGTTGACGATAAACTTGGCGGCATTTGGTAACAGAACAGGGTCCCCAATGGTAACCCCCCTTATAGGCATAGAGATGCATTAAATGCTGATCAATAACCAATGAGATGGCTTTCATTCGGGTGTCGCCATTAAACAATTAACAAAAAATCGCGATTTCTGTGCCACGTACGATAGCGTAATATATATATATATATAGTTTACACGCCAAGGGAAAAAAGAGGTACCAAAGATAACTTTATTGCATTTAATAATATTCGCTAAAATACGTCCTTTTTTGCAGAGAGTGCAATTACAAAAATTTATCTAATAGGTTTGAAAATCTTCGCATAAGTGAACATATTACAACTAAAAAATAAGCCTACTTGAAGTATAAATACCTCAGATAGTATATAGTTAGGGAAACTGCTCACAGTATCAAGAAAGGAAAAAAAGAGAAACAAAATTGAATATAGCAGACTATAGGTGAAAACCATCGTATATATTATATCTGATATTAACATCCTTTTTTCTCTGCACATACTAAAGGCACAATGATGCATGGGGTATTTTTCGAAGGTTTCTGGAAGCGGCTTTTGATGTAGCATACTTATATAAAACTAAAACACACCGTTTGTTAAAAAAACAAAAATTACAGTTAGTCAATAAATTAATGAAAAGAAGTATCAACAAACAATCTAGAAGATTGCGCCGAGAAATCCTCGCACGGGTCTACTGGTTTGTTTTTTTTAAATAGATAACTGTAGTGGATTTTTTACATTTAAAATATTTTTTATGCCCACTAACAATACGAAAATCATATTTATATGAAAAATAGAAATAATACGTTCAAAAAAGTTTTGAAACGTATTAAAAGCGATATTTTCATATTGATCTTGCGTCAGGAGTTAACAGCCGAAGAAATCGCCAAAGATTACTATTTACAATCAATCTTTTTTATTGTGTTCATTTAAGTGGATTAAGGAAGAAATCCGATTGCATGTCTTAAATTTGTGTTTATCGATATTTCATTGTTTTATTTATTAGTTGATGAATATTTTATTTAGGTAGACGTCTACCAGAAAAGTCGATAAATTATAATGAGATTGCACGTCAGGTGAGAAAGGTTGGCAAACGGAGGTGATAGTGACAACAAATGTAGTTTAAAGTGAGTATGGTTTCATTAAATGGAGTCTAAAAGTTCGCCAAACCATACTCCCTAAAATACACCAGTTAGTGTGCAGCCCAATATGTAAGATTATCCCGGACTAAGATTATCCCGGTAAGATTATCCCTTATGTGAAAAGTAAAAAAAAAAAAATTAAAAAAAAAAAAAAAATTATCTCTCTATAGCCAAAGTTGGCGTCAAATAAGAAAGATATTAGCAGCAATATGGTTTTATATGAATGTGGATACCATTTATAATACCACAAAAGCATTTTACTGTGCGAAATCCAATTCGCTGAAATCTGTCAACTGGCAGTTGACACAAGTACAGAAAATTACTTAATAAATTTACAACTCTCCACATAAGTAAAAGCATTGCAACTGAAAAGCAAATGGACATGAAGCATAAATGGTTAAGTGAGTGAGTTAAGCAATTCTTGTCAAACTCTATACCAGAAAAAAGAGATAGAGAATGATAAAAAGATTATGCGTAATGTGCGAAATGCTGACAATATCGATAGAGAAAGTTCTTGCTTTTTCTTTCGAAAACTCACGATTTGGAGAAGAATTAAACAATTAAATTAAATTGAGAATAAAAGTAATATTTTGTAATGTGTGTCATATATTTAAGGGTGATCAAGCTGGTGGCCAGAAGTGGCTCTTTATTATTTGAAACATCAAAAATGCAAGGGATAAACCCGGTTTCACGGGTTACTGAATATAGATGAAAACCATCGTATATATTATGTCTGATATTAACATCCTTTTTTCTCTGCACATACTAAAGCACAATGATGAATGGGGTATTTTTCGAAAGTTTCTGGAAGCGGCTTTTGATGTAGCATACATATATATAGCTAAAACACGTCGTTTGTTAAAAAAAACACAGTTCGTCAATAAATTAATGAAAAAAGTATCAGCAAATACACAGCCAATATCAAAGATTGCGCCGAGAAACCCACGGGTCTACTGGTTTGTTTTATAAATAGATAACTCTTTTGAATTTTTTGTATTTAATATTTTTTTAATGCCCACTAGCCACTAACAATACCGAAATCATATTTATATGAAAAATTGAAATAAGGCATTCAAAATATTTTGAATCGTATTGAAAGCGACATTTTCATATTGTACTCGCGGAAGGAGTTAACAGCCGAAGAAATCGCCAAAGATCGCTAGTTAGAATCAGTCTTTTTGATTCTGTTCATTTAACTGGATTAAGCCCGAAATTCGATTGCATGTCTTAAATTTGTGTTTATTGATATGTTATTGTTTTATTTATTAGTTACTGAATATTTTAATTTCTTTATGAAATATAAGCTTGAAACAAATGATGAACTATTTGTACTAAGTTAATTGAAAACGGATTTATTTTTCGTAGTCGTCTGCGCGCAATATTATTATTTGACAATTTTAAATATGACGTAATTTCCTCCACTTACGAATTTAACGCATAATTATGACTTTATTATTTTACAATTTTCATTCTCTTTTAAAATTCCACATGTGAATATAGTTTTTATGACGTAATTTTCAATATTTTCCTGCTTTTTATACATAATCATTTAATTCTAATTTGAAATTTTTTTCGTTTATAATTGTCACGTGTAAATAAATTTTTAATTTGAATATTATTCTTTTCGCTGTTTTAAAAATTGGCAACAATTTAAAATAATACCCTTTTTTAAAAGATGTAAAAAATAAATTTCGAAATGCTGAAAATTTGAATTTAAAATGGAAATAAGTCGTGAAGATGAGTCAAATTTAAAAAAAAATGCAGTGTGCTCACTGGGAACGTCTCATGTATATCCTTCAGAAAAAATTATTATATTCCTATGTATAGTTTTTGCTGCTATAAAACTTTTTTCAATGAAACGATTTTGACCAACTTTAACATTAAATATCTCTTAAAATAACTGTTCTATTTAAAAACTGTCTACATCAGCGTGTTTATCAAATATTTCTCTATAATACCACTGATTTTCAGATTTTTGTATGCGGTAGTTTTCTTAATATCAACGAAGAAAGACCCCCCCCCCCCTCGATCACAAAAAATTCAAAACCGGCGGCGTTGGCAGCGTTAGTGGCTTTTATTTTAGAACAGATAGAAACGTCAAAATATAAATGAAAATAAATTTTATTTGATAAATTAATAGAAAAGTTCAATTTCTGATTTCTCCAAAAGTGGCAGAGCTAGTGGCCTAGCTATCAAATTATTGACGTCATCTACTTTCAAAAATTTATCGATTTTTATTTTTCTCAAGAGTACATTGCTTCCAGAAAAGAATACCATTAAATTTTACGAACAAATGTTATGCAAGGCTTCGCCACCCTTTTATATTTCGTGGGCAATAGAATTTTTGTAACCATCTTTGCTAGCGATTTTTTTTCCTTTTTTAGCGATTTTTTTTCCTTCCTTTCTGGGAAGTTTTCCCAAATCGAAAATTCAAAAAGTTTATTGTGAATATGCAGGGCTCATGGAAGTTTGTAATACTTTTTTTTCTTTTTTTTTTACTAATTGTTGTTGCTCGAATTCACTTAAGGCTCATGTCCCTGCAGATGAAGACACTCGCTAATGGTAAACGTATGGGGAAGTTATTTTTTAATATCTCGTTTGCATTTCGACATTTTTATTTTTATTTATTTATTTATTTATTTATTTATTTATTGCATTAGATAGCTCAGATCTATCTCTACATCGCTCCTTTCTTACTTTTTCGATTGGGGTTGCATGTATTTCTATAAAGTTACTTTTACTTTCGAAACCGGTTCCGAAAATGAAAGTGTCATTCTAAAAAATATCTGGAACCGAAATCGAAAAAGTAAAAAAGAAGCGATCTAGGGATGGGCCTCAGCTATCCAATGCAAAAAAAGAAAAAAATTTAAATGTAGAAATGCAAACTAGATATTAGAAAATAATCACCCCATATGATTAGCATTAGCTCGCGTGTGTCTTCGCCTGCAGGGACAGGAGCCTTAAAGAGAGGAAGGGTGTTAGTTTATTAGCCCTATCAAATGCTAACGAAATATAAATTATTATTCGTATTTTGCCTATCAATAAAATAAGAATTGCAGAGGAAAATTTATTGTTTAGATTTTCTTTAATTTTAGCTACATTCTTTATGTTATTAACAATTAATATTTTCTTTGCGATCTACAAAACTAATGAAAGAGTTTATTTTTGTTCTAAAACTTCTTCTATATCTCAAAAACCGAAACAAAAATCTAAAACTTTTATAATTCCTTATAAAATAAAGTCGAATAATAAGAATATTCCATTGGTAAAATTTGTCTTCCCCTATTAAGTAATATGTAACAATTTCAAGCGTAAATCTTTGGATTTCTTCCATCTCTTAAAGTCTCGGTATTTATAAGGGACTAATTAAAAACATGGACCAACTGGGGTGTGACAATAAGAGCTCCTGATCTTAGGAACCAGCAGTGGCGCAGCCAAGGGTGGGTTTTTGGGGTTAAAACACACCCCAGAGCTAAGAAAAATTATTATGATTGCCGCTTAAATGAATCAAAACTAAAGTTAATATTTAAACTTTTTGGCTTTTCGGAATCCGCTGCTTTGTTAAATCAAATTCTATAGAGCAAAGTAATTCAATTAAACGGCGAAAATTCTATTTAAAACTGTGAAAGCGCATATTATATGCATTAGCTAAGGGAAAATTGGTTATTTGCACTAAGTCTCTTTTTCGAGACGCCTTATGCTAAAAGAATGGTGATTTCCTGCCACACAGACGCTTTTAGTTTAAGTATTATACATTGGGCGTTTCTTAATTGCACTTCTGTCTTTGTTCCATATTCGAAACAATAATAGAGCATGGAGTTCCAGAGAAAAACATAAAACATGCACTTTGTTAGATCTCTCCCGTTTTCAAACGCCCTGTTTTATGCTTTTAGCTCTCAATTATATCTAAGACCAAGCTTTTCGCGTGCCCAGGTAAAAATCTCTGTAAAAATAAGAATTTAAAAAATAGTACTATTAAGTTATAAAAAGCAGTTTTTGATTGTGATTAAACAAGTTTTATTCACCAGAGCGTTTCGAAATTTTTGTAAGGCGCTGTAAATTTAGTCTTCCGAGATACTCTTAAAATATTATGTCGAAATAACAGACATCTACTTATATTTAGCGTAGAAAAAAGATCGTCTTCGAAACGCGCGAAGTGAAGTGCGGATCTGAATGAATCGTAATTTAGAATGCTTTCAGCTAATTTCGCACCTTTAAATTTCTGATTTTTAATAAACTGTTTATGCCGAGCATCTGCATCTTAAAAGTAATCTCTATCGTTTCAACTAACTCATAATTTACAACGCTTTTAGAACGTTTTCCGCTCATTTCATCCTTTTAAACTTCGAATTTTTTAAAAACCGTTCTAAGGGAGCATTTACTACATGAAAGTAATCACCGAGCCGAATTCCAGGCTTCTATGCCAACTATATCACATAAATCGCAATTTTAGAATGTTTCTTCTCTTGCATTCTTTTAAATTTCGAATAAAAAAAAATTCTGGGGTAGCATTTACGTCTAATTAAGTAACATCCATGTAAAATTTCAAGTTTATAACCCTAACACTTCTAAGTATATTATAATTTAGAACTTTCTGTAGAATGTTTTTCCATCATTTCACTCTTTTAAATTTCGATTTTTTTATAAACCCTTTTGAGCGAGTACTTATACCATAAAATTACCATCATGTCAAAAACCAAGTTTTTATACCAACTGTATCGCACAAATCGCAATTTTAGAATGTTTTTTGCTTTTGCATCCTTTTCAATTTCGAATTTTTGGAGTCCAATTTAAATTTCATCCTTTTAAATTGAAATTTTTATTAGAAACCGTTCTTGTGCATTTATACATCCCCAAAATTACCACCATGCCAGATTCTAACCTTCTATATCTACTGTATCACACAAATCGTAATTTTAGAATGTTTTTTTCTCTTGCACCCTTTTAAATTTCGAATTTTTAATAAGTTGTTCTGGGCAAGCATTAAATCTCTAAATTAATAACCATGCCAAATTTCATGTTTCTAGCCCTAACTGTACCAAATAAATCGTAATTTAGGATGTTTCCTGTTCCTTTCCCCCTTTTAAATTTCGAACTTTTTAGAAACCATTCTTAGTGAGCATTTACATCTTAAAAGTAACCACTAGACCAAATTTCAAATTTCTCGAACCAACAATATCGCAGAAACTGATATTTTAGAACGTTTTTTTGTTCCTGCATCCTTTTGGAAGTTGTTCCGATGTAAAATATAGCCCATGTTGGAGCGGCGATTGTCACCAGCATTTTGCGAACATTATTACGGTTCCACTCCACACCTAAAAAGGTAAAATGGAACTATTATAAGATCGTTTGTGTGTCTTATTTTGCTGGCGCTCAGCGGGGGAGTTGATGGCGCTCGATGTACGTCAATCGAAGAATCATCCAAGAATTGTTGGTAATGATTTTCGAAAAAATGTGTTAGCCGAGATATTAATTAAAAATCCATCTAATAAACATCACCACGGATTAAAACAGTGTTGCTACTTTGAGACCTCCTTTCGAAGGGCGCTTGCCACAGTACCAAGTTTAAACTTTGTACTAGATCTTTGCTTTAGGTAAGGCGAATCATAGTGATAAGCAACATTTTCCATTCCAACTGAATTCAAATATTGAAGACAAATGTTAAAAAAATAATTCATATAATAATTCCAAGATATTAAAAGTCGGTAATTTTGAGACAACAATCGCTCATAATTCAATAATTCATTTATAATGAAAAACTTTTCGATTAGAAATCACTTGAATAATCATGCCTGCATATGCTTTTATTTTTAAAAATGAATCGGAAAGTTTGTTAAGCGTACTTAAAAAAAAAAAAAAATTGCTTTAAAATTGTCTACTATTGCGTGAAATATGATTGACAAGTGGCTTTTCGTGAGAATCTCTGCGACCCTTTCCAAAGCGTCGTTGGTTCTCTGCCAAGTTTAAACTTTGTACAAGGTCTTTGTTTTAGAGGGAGAAATATTCATTGGGATTCATTCCAATAGAATTAAATTATGGCATGGGGTATTGTTATACATACGCGAGTATATTGTCTTTGACATGTTCTGATATTTTGTATGGAACCCTTTGTACGCGAGTAAAATTCGCAAACGACGATTATCTTTTTAAATCCGTTCGGTAGTTCCAGAATTGACACCTACAAAAAAAAAAAAAAAAAAAAAAAAAAAAAAAAGTTACTTCTTTATAATATTAGTACAGATACCACTTCAGTTTGAACCCGGATATTTTTTGAGATTTTTAACAATAATAAAGATATTTTAACGAAATTTCCAACAGATTTTACATACTTAATGTCAAATTCGATGTCATGTAAAGTACTGGAAGTGCACAGTAATTACGTCAACAATACCATGTTCATTCCAAAATATGGATTACCTAATTGAGTACTAATTTGACGTGAATGATGATAAATTCCACCAATTCTCGTGATGTTGTTACATTTGACAAAAAGCAAGGTAAGTCTATTGAAAAGTTTGTTAAAATGGCTTCGTTATTATTAGTAAAGTTAAGAACAAGAATTCGGGATTGTCTTGGAATGAAACTCTGTGTATTTTTGATTGAACAAGTGGATTACCCTATTAACCTTATTATTTTCTGTGTAAAAATTATTTGCTGGACTGTGTTCTATCTCTTAAAGTTTGCCTCATCATTTTTAAACACGTTTTCTAAATCTAACCTAGTTTTGTGTTAATTCATTGGAGCATTTTATGTTTTCTAATTCTAATATTGTGAACGTAAAGCGTTTAAATGAAACGTAGCCAACGTATAATTGCGGAAAAAACATCAGGATTTAATTCATTAAAAATACTGATTACATTAACCGGTGATTCAAGTAACCGGCGAACACCTTTAGCAGAAACTCAAAGCCCCCCCTAGAGCCAAATTCTGGCTGCGCCACTGGGAACCAGGACACCAAATTTGGTATACAATTTTCTTAAAGCAGGTATTTTTATTTTGTTTTCACCTTGTAATGTTTATAATCAATATTTTGTATTTATAAAATAGGATTATATTAAAAACAAAAAAGTATATTTATCTAAATGTGTATTTATAATTACATATATGTATTTTTCCCCTTTTTCCTCTTATCTAAGGCATCAAAAAAGGTTTAATTTTTTTGTTACAATTTAAGAATCGAAATCCCAAATTTAATACCTGGCTATCCCTGGGCTTCTCTTTAGCTTGAGCGGGTCATTTTACTTATGGTTATGTTAGACTTCAGTTTAAAAAATAAATTTCGTAAATTTTTCTTGAGAGTGTAACGTATATACAAATGCTCGTCAAAAACTGTAAAAAACAAAAACAAAATCTATCTTGTTTCCAGTTTATGACTGCTCTTGAGATATTCGGTTATCATCCGCTCTTGAGAAAATGTCTTTAGTGCTGCCATCTATCAATCGTAAAAGGAAACTTTTGAAAATATCAGAAAATAAATAACAAGTAAAATTTTTATTTTTCGAAAACTAGAATAATAATGGTATTTATTTAGTAACGTGGTTATATACTCGTAGCTGTCTAATCTTTCCTCCCCTTTAGGGACTATTTATTGTTTAAATCAATTATTTTTTTAACTTAATATTTTCTTTTCTAATAGATATGCGAAAAGCTGTCGAGTTAATAAAACATATTTACTTCTTAATGAAAAATAACCACAAATGTGTGAAAGGATATAGACTTTGGTATGAGAATCGGGTAACTTGTAATAAACTTTTTCAAATAAAGAATCCGTAGAAAGTAACTTTCTATTTTTTTTTTCTTTTTGTAAGATTTTTTTAGTTTGATCATTGCGATAGTAAAATAATTTAAAAGAAAAAAGTTTGTTTTGAAACTGAAAAAGTTTTCTGAAAGTCGCAAACATAACAAGAACACACAGCTAAAATAACAATTTTGATTTTTGTTTTCTATGCTTTTAATCATGATATTAGAATCCTTATTGATTAGAATAACCGATATATGCTATCAGTGATAATGAAATAGTTGACGTTTATAATATTAAACTAGCACGACGGCACAGATTGAAAGTGGCTGCTTAAATTAAAATTAATTTCATTGTTTATGAATGTAGCTGATTATTTAATACTTTCGGGTCTTTTTTTATGAAGGGTGACTATTTTCGGATTAAAAAAATTGAAAGAAATATTCACATAAAAAATAATAATGTTTACTGAGATTAAACAATTATTTCGTTTACTGAAATCTAACAACGAATATAGTAGTATTTCTTATGACAATGGGTCATAGAAGATATTTTGAATACGTTTGAAAAATATTGTATTGCAACTTTGCTAAATAGACATAACAACTTACTAGTATTTTTTCCCTTTTTATGTGCGTTCGTAATTATAGAAATGAGTAGCAAATATAGTCGTCGTCTGGTTCGTCTGTCCGTCTGCCCGCCCGTCCTTCTGTCCACATTTAACAGCGCAAAAACTACCCAACCGAATGGTTTGCAATTTAATATATAAAATCGCTGTAGAATTTTGTCGAGCCATTTCAAATTTTATGAAAATCGACTCAAAACTTAAAAAGATATCAAAAAAAGATTTCTTCATTCTATTAAATTCCATCATAGGAAACTAATTCAATTACATCCCATGATAGATAATGATTCTACGTTTCCATAGGGATTACGTCCTATTTAAGATGGAATCATATTATTTCAGTATTACTGAATTTAATACATATAATCCTAATAAATTTTGTATTCATGCATTTTTGCGTACGAGTGCAACAGCTATTGCACTAAGATCTGAATATTTTGATTGCCTAAGAGGGACTACTCAGACAAGGATACCAAGTCTGTAGAGCACAGTGTCCCTCCCGGTCTCAAATGAACATATTTGTCAAATGGACATATTTCGGCTCTAGAGGCTGGGTTTGATCTGACGCCCCCAAGTACAGAAGGTAAACGTCTTAACAACTTGGCCACTGAGCCTTGAAAATCTGAATATTTATACAAGTCATAGAATGAATGCACCTCATTTGCTGCGTTTGACGTACAATTTCCGACTTCTTTATGATAAACTAGCAGGCATTGGCCGATACGCTGGTAGGCTTCATTAGACGAACCTTGAATCAAACAAAATATGTTCGAATTTAACCTTGCGTTTTAAAGCAATATGGATCTTTACCTGGAATGCCCTTCCGCATCGTTAAAACCATACTAAGGCCATTGCACTATTATAATTTCTAAGGTGTCCAAGAAAATTTAGGCAGTTAATTAAAAACTGTTTTAGTTGATCATTTACAGTAAGATTTGTTGTTGTTTTTTTCTTTTCTTTTTAAGATATAACAATATTCAATAAACTAAAACCATCCCTAAAAGATTATCTAACCAACAATGCAATTTCCATCGAAATCCATTCAGCATAATCTTTTTAAAAAGGCTAATATTTCATAATCTGGTTCATCAAATTATAGAATTTTCCTTTATATATCTATAACTAAGCAACATAGAACAATGTGCTATATATTAAAGACTTTCAGTTGAAACAGCACCAAAAACTGGTGATAAATCACATAAAAAATAATAAACCTTTATATAAATCACCATAAAATCAAAGCTATTCACAGGAAGCCTGACTCGAAGCGCGTCTTGTGAATTTCTTTGATTTTATGGTGATTTACATAAAGTTTTATTATTTTTAATATTAGAGACTTCCCTGAAAAATTATCTGGCTGCTACCAAGTATCAAATAAACATTTTCATGTTTAAGAAGTATATTTTACATGCAAACGTAATAAATTAACAGCATTAATATTAAAATTAAAATTAATATTATTTCGTTAATCATGCATATATAAATTCACTTATGCAGCTGAAAATATTTAATTGAGAATTAATCGATTCCTGAAAACCGATAGTGCGATTTCAGAAAACTGTTTATTATACCATAAAAACTACTCGGAAACGTTTCCGAAAATCAGTGGCAGCATAAATGCTTCTTTAAAGCTCGAAAATATATCGGTTTCTGAAGTTTCTGAAGATAAAAAAAGCTTTTCGCAATCATGAGTAAGTTGGAAGAGGGTGTTTAATTTTTTGCCCTTGGGTTATATTTGACGAGGGAGTATCAATAAGTTTTTGCCTTCCCATAGAAATAATTGAGTGAAATTTATGAAATTGCTACATTTTATGAGTCCTTTTCTGTATAGTCAGTGTGCACAGTAACACATTTGTGCAACCGGTATTTCAAAGAGAAGGGGCAGGATGTATTCCAGGAGGCGCGATAGTAGACCCAAAAGGGGCATTTTTCTAACTTTTGCTTGTTGGATGATTAAAAAACGAGATTAATGTGATGTAATATTAATCACATTAAATCATATAATAAAGATAAGGTAAATCTGCTTACCTTTTAATTCCCGATCGTCCACGGTAACACGGAACTTTCTTCATATCCAATAAAAAAAAGTTGGTTCAATCCATAATAAAACTGAAAATATTCTGTGATGAACCTATAAGAACGTGTGATTTTTTATTAAAATATTGTGTATCCTTTTTGTTATGTATATTACAGGAACACTGTAACATTTCTGGTTTTTAAACTATAATATTTATAGTTCTTAAAATACAAAACTGGAGCGTACCATTTTCGCTCCTACCTAGGTTAAATTTTTTTTACACACACTGAAGAATAATAATACAAAAAACATTATTGATAATTGATTAATGACATAAATGAATTCCAGATTATATATATTAATAAAACACCTATTGTAATTTAAAGTCACTAAATTAATTATATAGTTCTTTGTGCTGTCAAAATTGCAGCTTTTTAATGTAAATGTTTATATAGTTACATTGACACTGTTACGAAATGGCTTCTGTCGTGGGGAGAAATCTAAAAATAGCCGAGATCACGTGGCTCAGTACATATAGAGAGAGCGCGCGCAGCTTGATGCTAGAATTATTTTAGTAAGTAAAAAACTCGAATTGTCCTTGGTCGGGAAAAAATGTTTTCTCGGAATTATAAATATTTATATGAACAAGTGTGATTTAATGTAGTGAAGTGAGTGATGCTTGAATATATTTTTTCGAAATGATCAGAATATACTTATGCTTGGCTGAGATATGTATTTATCATATTCTCGGAACTTATGATGTTATTTAAATGTTGAATGTTAAATCTGCTTATGTGTTGTCGTCGTGCTGTGCTGTAACAAATGAAAAATGAAAAGACCATGAAGATTAATTATTTTAAAGGAATCACCTATGATTACAACGAAATATGTTTTTTCTCGAAATCATTTTATTGCTACGAAAGATATTTCTCAACAGTTTAGATTATGAATAAGTTTCATGGTGCCGAATACCCAAAGAGTGTTTAGAAATTTGCCAGTATTAAATTAGTGAGTGCTCCATAGGATTTCACAGTCTTCGAATTTGGATTGCAAAATTGGATTACCCGTCCAACGCTCATCCGTCGTCTCGCCGCGGATAAAAAAAAAAGGTACTGTAGCTATTTTGTTCTATGCATGAAAATAATTGAAAATAATGGATATCGACAAATTAAAAAGCAAAAGAAAGGTCATGAACACCTCAGTTACGAAACTTATTACAAAAATTGAAACTTATATAGAAAGTATTGATTTTGAAAATAAAAGTAACTTCGATCAACTTACAGAATATTTAAATAATATAATAGAAAAGCAAAACGAATTAAAGTTAGTAAACAATCAGATTCAGGAGCTAATAGATGCTGGACCAGTTTTTGAAAATGATATACAAACGAGCATCGATTACGATGATGTCATAAATGAAGCCAAATTTAAAATTAAATAGAATTTGAAGAAATTTAAAATTAATTCTGATCAACCCGATACTAGTTCTGTATTTAATGCGAGTACAATTCCTTATGTTAGTGCTAGACCTGCAGCAATAAATTTGCCAAAAATAACTATACCAGCCTTTAAGGGGGATCCAAATACCTTTTTAGAATTCATGAATAGTTTTAAGAGTACAATCGATTCGAACGAGAATTTAACCAAAATTAACAAATTCAATTACTTAAAATCATTTTTGTCAGGTGAAGCGCGTAGATCAATTTCCGGTTTGGCCCTAAACGAAACTAATTATCAGCACTCTTTAGACTTACTGCAGAATCGATACGGTAAACCAGAAATTTTGATAAGCGGGTTTATAAACAAGTTGTTAGAACTAGAACCAGTAAAATGAACCGCGAACACAAAATTGTTACGGGATTTATATGACGAATGCGAGGTCAGCATTCGTAATTTAAAGGCAATCGAGGTGGCGTCAGATAATTTTGGGTATTTATTGATACCAATAATCTTAAAACAGTTACCTCATAATTTAGTTATATTATTTTAGAGGAAAAATAATGCCGAAAAAGCTCGTGACGTGAATGAATTGATGAATTTCATAAAGTTTGAAATAGAGTCGCGAGAGGCAGCTAATGCAGTGTCAGGGGTTTCCTTAAAAAATCAGGAAGTAACACGATGGGAAAAAAGGGCTCCTAGGATAAAACCTAATGTTCCCACTTCAGTCGCGCTTAACACTGTTGTTAAAAAATGTTTGCATTTTTTGTAACTCGAACCATTTAAACTTAAAGTGTAACGAGATTACCGATGAACAGAAAAGGTATAAGTTGAAAAAAGATTGGAAATGTTACCGATGCTTCTTGAAATCGCACTTAATATCTTTGTTTCAGGTAAAAATACCTCCTTGTGAATTGTTCAAAAGTAATCAGCATAATTATTTATTTTGCGCCACTAAAAAATCGGTAAACATGCGTCCCGATGATGGCTCAGTGAAAGCCGAAGCGTCTAAAAATGACAAAAGTGAAGCCGTGTTTTCATATGTAATAAAAACAAATAATTCACCCGAAAAGTGTACAACATTGTTGGAAACTGTCTGTGTACACGTGCAGGAATAGGAAATAAATTAAACACGAGAATTTTATATGATTCTGCATCCTCTAGAACATTTATTACAAAAAGTTTAGCCTCAGCGTTGAAATTAAAACCTGTTGCTAAGTAAACACTTTTGGTTTATACGTTTGCGAACCGCGACGCCATAGAAAAGGGGTTTAATGTGGTAATTTAACTATTATTATTTGTCATCATCCTTATGAAAAAATAACTGTAAGTGCGCTGGTTTCTGAAATTATTAGCGGTACTAAGATAATGACTTCTGTTGATTATCACTTAATAGATAAACTGCGATTAGATAAACATGAATTGACTGACGCATTTATTCATTCGAAATCTGTTCAGATATTGCTAGAGGCAAATTATTTATTCGAAACTATAATAGGATCTGTCGAAAAAATTAATCATCAATTATTTACGCAGCCCACAATAGTTGGTAAAACCCTTGTCGGTAGAGTTAATAGTAAGAATTCACACACGACTCCCTGTTTAAATGTAATTTGTTTTCCACCAGAAAATGATCTTAGAAATTTATGGCACATCGAGTCTTTTTTAATCGATTCTAATGATCAAAAGCTCGAAGAGACTTATAAGGTCATTAATCAATTCCAGAAAGAAATCATTTTTAAAAATGATAGATATATGACCCCCTTGTTGTGGTGTAATGAATTAGATAAACAAAATCTGTTTAATAATTACGAGGTTGCGAAGAAGCGTTTTGCGGGTTTAGAAAAAAGATTAAATAGTGATAAATCTTTGTTTTTGAAATACAATTAAATTATGAAAGAACAATTAAGTGAGGGAATTATTAAAAAAATGTAATGATAATTGCTCTATCGATTATGTAATGCCCCATTATGCTGTTTCAAGGCCGAGTTCCTCTACCACAAAAACCAGGATAGTTTTTGACGCAAGCAGCCGAAAAAATGGGGAAGAAAGTCTAAATCAATGTCTTTATGCGGGGGAAAATTTAAATCCTAATCTCATAGATGTGCTGTTAAATTTTAGGCAGTTTAAAATTGCTTTCACGGGGGATATTGCTAGGGCCTTTCTACAAATAGAGGTATCAGAAAATGATAGAAGTTATTTATGTTTTTGTATTTCGATGACTGCGACATAGATCAACGCACCGTTTTATACTATTTTAACCGTCACTGTTTCGGTGTGACCAGCTCCCCTTATGTTTTAGCCTCTACAATTAAAAACATATTGGTAATTATAAGGAAATAGAACCCGTCGTTTAAGAAATGATTAATAAATATTTATATGTGGATGACTTATTTTATGGAGCATCCACGGTTGCAGAAGCCATGAAACTAACAACTACTGCAGTTTCTATATTTAAAGATGCTAATATGCAATTGCGAAAGTTCGTTACTAATTCACCAGAATTAAAAGAATCGTGGAATGGTAACCCGGTTACAGAAATTAATGAAAATTGTGCAGAATCTAAAGTATTGGGGCTAAACTGGAATATTGAAGAGGATTTTCTGGCCATAGATTTGGCATCTTTAGTGTCACTTAGTGACAGCTTGGAATTTACCAAAAGGCATGTTCTCCAAACTGCATCCAAAATATTTGATCCTATTGGATTTATGTCACCATTTTTTATTAGAATTAAGATTTTTTACAAGAATTATGGCAGAGTGGGTTAGACTGGGACGATGAATTTAACGAAGAATTTAAAATTAAATACAGAACATGGTATCAGGAAATAGAATTGCTAGAACAATTAAAAATACCCAAGTATTATTATCACTCGGGTGAAGGGCAGGACAATATACAACTTCACTTATTTTCTGACGCTTCCTATGGAGCGGTAGCCTACTTCCGGTTTAAATCATCCGAAGGTCTCTTTAAGACTTGTTTTGTTATATCTAAGGCTCGAGTGGCCCCGTTTAAGACAATAACTCTCCGAAGACTCGAACTTTTAAGTGCTCTAATAGCTGCTAGGATAGCTAATCACCTTAAAGGTATTTACTCTAATCTTGAAAAAATAGTACTGTGGACAGACTCCACCATAATATTACATTGGATCCAAGGAGAGGCATCCAAATGAAAGCCATTCACAGGGTAACGGAAATACAGGGAATGATCGACCCTAGTTCTGGGTGGCATGTAATTAGCAGGGATAATCCTGCGGATATGCTGACTAGGGGGCTAGCTAAAGAATTATTGAACTCAAATCAATGGTGGTACGGCCCTGAATGGCTTAGTAAATCTGAAACTTTTTGGCCTAAGGATGATAAGTTAAAACAAAAATCAATCAACCCTGAAATTGAAATTGAAGCTAGAAGTAAAATTATTGTTAATGCAATAATCGTTAAGGACAATTTAATAGACATAAACAAATACAGTAACCTGAAAAACTATTACGAGTAACTGGCTATGTTATACTCTTCATCAAAATACTAAAGAAAAAACGCGAGAAAAATTGTAATCTTACGTCAGAGGAAATCCGAGAAGCAGAAATTTTTTGGATAAAAAATTGTCAAAACGAAATTTTCGCGAGAGACATTTTATGCCTGAAAAATTCCAAACCACTTCCTAGAGACTCTAAATTGCTTTCATTGAACCCTTATCTAGATTCAGAAGGAGTTTTGAGAGTTTCTGGACGACTCGATTTATCAATGGATGAAAAACATCCTATAATTCGTCCGCCAAAAACTAAATTGGCAGAGCTAATATTTTGGGATGTTCATTAAAAAGTTTTTCACTCTGCTGTTGCCCATACACTTGTACAAATTCGTGAAAGATTCTAGCTACTAAAGGCTAGACAAACCGTGAGAAGTGTGCTTAAAAATTGCATTGTATGCAAGAGGTTTTCTTCAACTCCAGGACACCAGACGGTAGCTCCACTGCCAGCTGATCGTGTAGAACAGGCAAATCCATTCAGTGTGATAGAATGTGATTTTGCAGGACTTTTGTACCTTAAAGACAGTGGTAATAAACAATACATCTTGCTGATTACGTGTGCAGTAACTAGAAATGTCCACCTGGAGCTTGTCGACACAAACATTTTTACTAGGCTACTAGGCTTCCGTAGGTTCATTGCTCGACGAGAATTACCATCTATAGTATATTCCGACAATGCCAAGACATTTAAGCGCGCAGAAATTTGCTTGAAAAAACTTTGGTCCATTATAACTCATCCAGATGTACAAGAATTTTTTCTTCCCCTTACATTAAGTGGAAATTCATAATCGAACGAGCAGCGTGGTGGGGGGATTTTATGAACGTATGGTTAGGACTATAAAAGCTGCATTAAGAAAACCCCTAGGCAAATCATCCCTGACAGTGATTGAACTGAATACTGTACTAGTGTAAATTAAAGGCATGGTCAACTATCGCCCTGTAACCTATTCCTCGCCAGAAGGTCCAGACCCCCTATCATTAACGCCTGCTCACTTCCTAATTGGGAGAAGAATATCTTCTCTGCCACCAGTTCGGCTTCACCTTGACTCGAATATCTCTTCCAGGAAAGAGTTAATTAGATCTTATAACTAACGTGAAAGATTCATGCGCTTGTTTTGGTCTAGATCAGTGGTTCCCAACCTTTTTTTGGGCCACGCCCCACCAAAGCGTCAGTAATGTCGCTATGTCCCTCCACTCTTAATCTGTAAATTATGTCAGTTATTTTTTAAAAAGCGAACTCTATTCACCCAGTGGAAGCATAATAAAGCCTTAAAAATAACTATTCATTTCACATTTTTAACCTATCAAAGAGGTGAATCTTCAGTGACAAATGTGTTGTAACAAAATTTTAATAAATCCAATGAGGTTATACATCTTTGCCTTTCTGCGATAAAGAGTTTTTTTTTTTTGTTCTTTCCTAACTTACCTCAATGTTAAAAGGAAAATGATCTGTGATAATGCAGACCGCACTTTTTTATCTTCATTTGTGCATTTTTATCTTCATAAAATATCTTGAAGGGAGACTTACATTTAACGTTAAAACTGATGACATTCATTCAAACGTTTTATAATTCATTTTTGTGACTTATTAATAGTTGGTGGAAAAGCTTTGTACACTAAATTTCTTTCTGTGGAATATACACTACACATGAAGTATTTCAAAATTCTCATCTTTATAAAAATGAAGTAGCTATTATTTTCAATCACAACACATTTTCTATGTTTTCCCTTTCGAAATATCGTTAATTGTGTTCCATGCATTATCTGAGTTTAAAATTTAAAATGATTATGTCATCATGTAAATTAATTTACTGTGCAGGATGCCTGCACCAGAGCTACATATATTTACTATCTACCTATTTTATTTTCTAATACTATTTATTATTTGCAAGTTTTATAAAGTTCGTAGTATCTCGTTCAGATATTTCATATATTTTTAAGGTTAAATAGGCTCAAGACAGTCTAATTTATATGTTCTTTTAAATAATCTCACATGTAAAGTAATCTCCGAGCGACATATAGCAGAGCAAATAGAAGTAGAAAAATCTAATAAATAATCGAAAGCGTTATAAAAAAAATGTAAAATACTGTCCCAGAAAAATTATAGTGGGATTTAATATTAAGTAATGTCAAAAACATATTTTAAAAGTTTTTCGTATAAATATTCTGGTGTTGAATGTGTTTTAAAGTTTTCATTGGGTACATTTTTGTCATTCAATATAAAAAACTGTTTTTTAAAATTTTTCTTGCATTCCATTTATTTATAACCTGCAACAATACTTTCAAAAAAAAAAAAAAAAAAAAAAAAAAAAAAAGGTAGAAGAAACTGATAGAGAATGAATGAGCCACAAATTTGGAATTGCCCCGCTAGAAAGTCAAATTGCGTGAACCACTGGTCTAGATGGAAAGGGGAATACTTGTTAAATTTGAAGTCAGCTCATTTAAGTTCGAACAAAACTAATTTTCCTCAATTTAAAATAAATGACATTGTACTAATCAAAGATGCTAAATTACCCAGAAATTTCTGGAGTCTAGGGAAAATTATTGAATTATTTCCTGGAAGAGACGGCAAGGTGAGGTCCTGTAAAGTCAAAACTAAGAAATGTATTCTCAAAAGACCCATCCGATTGATTTATCCTCTTGAACTTGGAATTGATTGTGACTCTAAAACTTAATTCATATAATAATCTTTTTTTTTCTTATTTTAGTTTGAATTTGATTGTAAAGTGTTTAAATACTGAAGTATGTATAACATGTCATATTTTATATTTTTATTTGTATTAATTTGATATATTTAATTATTTGTGATGAACACCCATATGTTCATGGGTGGGCCTAGTTACGAAATGGCTTCTGCCATGGGGAGAAATCTAAAAATAGCCGAGATCACGTGGCTCAGTACATGTAGAGAGAGCGCGCGCAGCTTGATGCTAGAATTCTTTTAGTAAGTAAAAAACTCGAATTGTCTTTGATCGGGAAAAAATGTTTTCTCGGAATTATAAATATTTATATGAACAAGTGAGATTTAATATAGTGAAGTGAGTAATGCTTGAATATATTTTTTCGAAATGATAAGAATATACTTATGCTTGGCTGAGATATGTATTTATCATATTCTCGGAATTTATGATATTATTTAAATGTGCTTATGTGTCGTCGTCGTGCTGTGCTGTAACAAATAAAAAAATGGAAAGACCATCAAGATTAATTATTTTAAAGGAATCACCTATGATTACAACGAAATATGTTTTTTCTCGAAATCATTTTATTGCTACGAAAGATATTTCTCGACAGTTTAGATTATGAATAAGTTTCAGACACAACAATAGATAAACAAGGAAGTAATTTTATATTTTTCTGACATGATGAGTGAAAAAGTAATCAGTCTTATTTATGGCAGTCTTAAGTGTTTATGAAAAAAAGTTATCTTGATTTATAATGAGTTTTATCTAATTCTGAAGAGATTAGTATTTCCAATATGCCCCTTTAATCTCTTCAGATTGATGTGGCAAACAAGTTCATTGAATTTCTATGGTTCACTAATTCAGGTTCGGGAACAGGTTTGATCAGTGCATCAGCAATCATATATTTCTATGGACAGTACTTTAATTCAATTATTCCATCTTCTTTGAGTTGTTTTGTTGCATGAAAACGGATGTCTATGTGTTTACTTCTTTTTGAAAACTTCTCACTTTCTATCATTTTGATGCAACTTTGGTTGTCTTCATATAAACTGATAGGTTTTGTCTGTGCTAAATCTAAATCTTCCAGGAATTTCAGTAAATATAAAATTTCTTGCCCTGCACTTGCGGCTGAGACATATTCAGCTTCTGCTGATGAAAGGGCAATGCATGATTGTCTTTTTGTAATCCATTGAATTGGATTTTTACCTAAAGTAAAAAGATTTCCGCTTGTTGATTTTCTTGTGCTAGTATCACATGCCCAGTCGGCATCCGCAAAAGCCTTTAAAATTGGTTCAGTTTTATTGTTTATGTGCAAGTTCATTTGTTTTGTGCAGTTTAAATATCGTATTACCTTTTTAACTGCCATCCAGTCTTTTTCACGCGGGGATTCGTTTCTTCTACTTAAAATATTCACTGCAGCAGAAATGTCAGGTCTACTGACAGATGCGATATAAAGTAATGAACCTATCGCCTGTCTGTATTTAACATTTTTTGGCAATAAACTGTCATTATCTTCTAATCTATTAAAATTAGGTTCCATTGGAGTACCGACTGGTTTAGCTTCAACTAATTTAAACTTTCTTACTAGTTCTTCTATTTTAGTTTTTTGATTTAATTCGTAACCTTCTGCTGTTTTCTCTATTTTGATTCCTAAATAATAACTTAGTTCTCCTAGATTTTTTAATTCATACTCTCGCTTAAGTTTTTCTGTTATATCTTTGATTTCGTCATATTTTCCTGCTATAAGTATATCATCCACTTAAACGACTATATACGTTTTGTTTTCTCCTTCATTTCTAATGTATAAACATGTATCCGAATTAGACTGTTTAAATTTTTTGTCATTTAGTGATTTTGTTATCTTAGTGTGCCATGCCCTGGCTGCTTGTTTCAATCCATAAATGGATTTTTTCAATCTGCATACTTTGTTTTCCTGATTTGGAATAATATAGCCTTCTGGCTGAGTTATGTAAATTTCTTCATCTAAATTACCATACAGGAAAGCTGTTTCGATATCTACGTGATTAATTTTTAATTTGTGGTAAGCTGCTGCTGCTATAAAACATCTAAGTGTAGTGTATGAAACAACAGGGGCAAAAGTTTCTTCGTAGTCTATCCCATATTTTTGATAATATCCTTTCGCCACTAATCTTGCTTTATATTTTTGTATTCTTCCTTGATCGTCATATTTAGTTTTAAAAATCCACCTGGATCCAATTATTTTTTTACCTTATGGGGGATCAACTAGTGTCCATGTTTTGTTTTAAATAAAAGAATTTATCTCTTCTTGTGTCGCATTTAACCAGTTTTGTTTTTCTACTGGATTTTCAATATTCATTATGTCATGAAAATTTTCTGGTTCTTTTATATGTTCGTGAGTTATCATGTAAATGAACCGGTTTGGAGGGACTCCTTTATTTGATCTATCTGACCGCCTTGGTTCTGGTGTTATTTGTTTAGACTCACTTGGTGTGTCTTCAGTGTTTGTGATTTCGACTATGTTTCTACGATGTTTTTATTCTGTGATTTTTCATCTTAATCAGATGGTTTTTCTTTCAAATTTAATTGAGTTTCTACCTTCTCTTGTATAGTTTTTTTTTCTAGAAACTTTACTGTTCTCGCGATTATTATTTCTTTACCACTTGTGTAAATACGGTACCCTTGTGAGTAATTGTCGTAGCCGACAAAAATACCTTCAACCGCCTTATCACATTAATTTTTCTCGTTTATTTTTGTTTACATTAGCAGAGGCTTTACAGCCAAACACTCTAAGGTAATGTAAATTTGGTGGTCGTTCATTCCAAAGCTCAAACGGGGACTTTTCATTAGCTTTTGTAGGCAATCGGTTTTGTAGGTGATTCACCGTACAGATAGCTTCACCCCAGAATTTTTGAGACAAATTTGCTTCACTAAGCAAAGCTCTCTTCATTTCAATTAAAGTTCTGTTTTTACGTTCAGCAACACCATTTTGGCTCGGAGAGTACGGAACAGTGTGTTGGTGCTTTATGGCATTTTTTCTAAGATAGTTCTCAACTAAATCATTGTTAAATTCCCCTCCATTGTCAGTTCTTATATTTTTCGGCTTTTCGCCAAATTTATTACTAACTAAGGCAACAAATTCCTTAAGTTTTTCAGAAACTTCTGATTTCTTTGATAATAAATACAGAATGGGAAAAATCTATAGTAATCATCTACAAACGTTAAGAAGTATGTTTTTCCCCCTATGGTTGGTGTTTGGAAAGGCCCACATACTTCAGAGTGTATCAACGCCATTCGTTTAGTGTCACTATAATCTGCTAATTTTGGGTAAGGCGCATCTGTAAGCTTTGTTTTGATGCAAGTTTCACAAGTTGTATCATGTTTACATTTATTTATTTGTATTCCCTTCGCTAGGTGTTTTTTTTCGACTTGTTTGATAGATGCAAAATTTTTATGGTCAAACCTTCTGTGCCATAGTTCTATGCACTTATTATCCTTACAAGTGTAAGTTTTATTTACATAGTTTATTTTTGTGCTTTCATTTGCTAATTGAATTTCATATAAGTTATTTTTCTTTACTGCTTCCAGGCGGGTTATTCCGTTAAACGTTAAGTTACATTTATCATTTTTGAAGTGGCCGCCCCTCCGGGTGGTTCCGAACCGACCCCTTGAGTGGGGGAGGAGACCGGAAGCTCGGCAGAGTTCGTTGTGTACGAATGCGAGGGGGCCGGATGGGGACGATTCGCCACCTCCTCGAGAGGCTCATCTCCGACAGGCGTTGAGCACGGTGGCCACGGTTAGCGGACGTTGTGCATAGGGCCGTTGCCTGCTTCGGCGGGTTATCAAAGGGGCGGTCCTCCGGCAGCCGGGTTCTCTGGCCAAGCCGGGTAGCAACGCTCCATAGTCTGATCCCAGAGCCGGCGGTGGCCGGGTGGTGACTCTGGGCAAAGGATAGCTAAGGCGATAGGACCCCATCCACCAATTGACTAAGAGGGAGCCTGAAGTATGAGTGAGGGCTTTGTAGAGGAAAGTCCTCGGTGCTCGCTAGTGACGACGGGGCTCGCGGGAACGCCATGCAGGGACTCCCGGAGCAACCGAAGGGCGAGGGTTACGGACAGCGCCCAGGTTACTTTTTGACTTGGGTGGCTCATCCCTCCGAGGACCTCAGCTGGAGCAGTTGTGAGTCGACCCTTAGGGTGGTAGGGTTTGGCGGTGCCCCCGTTGACCAAGGAGCGGTCGCGTGGGGAGGCCAGTGTGGCTCTGGTTGCTCCATGTCGTGCCGTGACCCTTGGGAGGGGGTCGGCCGGCAGGTCCACCATCGAACGCTATTCCCGCAGGGAAACGGGCCGGAGGCTCGCCGGTAACGCGGCGGCTCATCGTGCCTCAGGTGAACCCTTGGTCCGATCCAGGTCCTCCGTGTCTATGCGGTACCGGAGTTTGCCTCGCCTGGTGATGAGGACCTAGAGGTGTCTCCACCTAACTTTCGAACGCACTAACAAAGGTAGCGGTCGGTCACTGCACGGGGTCAGGGGTCTTCGGGCCTGGGTACCCTCGACGGCCGTGAGGTAAGGTAGTGGTGGGCGGGCTTCTGTCGGCCTCCGCTGGCTTCTCTGTCCTAGGATGGAGTCGAGTCGGTGGGGGCTGGCGGGACTCCGTTCCATCCAACCCCCTAGCGAGGCGGAGTCTATTCCGTCTAGGTGGAGCTTTCCGTGCCCGCCTGGGGTCGCTAACGGCACCTAGTCTGGGCCAACTGGCTCCCGGCGTGATCCGCGAGGGGTTCCGTCGGTCGAGCCGGGTGGACTGGGCGAAGAGCCAGGAGCTGGGTCGCTATACGGCCGGAGGGATTTTCCCCGTCCTCCCTGGTTTTCAAGCTAGGGGCTCCTCAATAACTTTCCGATCGGCTGGCCCACAAAAATGTCTCTGCCGGAAAATGGTATCTGATCTTGGGGGCCTGTCCGTAAATTAAATTCGGGTCGGGAAGCCTCGGTTCAGTCCGTGGGCCCAGCGTCTTTATAGGCGTCTGGTTCCTGCGATGGCTTGCGGGGTCTACCGGCTCGAGTAACCAAGTTTAGGGACCACTTGGTTTTTCTAGCTGGGTGGTGAGGATTGTCGTAGCGGCCGTTCGTCTCTTCTTGGGAATAGCCGTCACCGTGTGCGCTGGGCAGCGGTGTCGGTTTGACCGGAGTTGGCGCGGGGTTCCGCTCTGTTGGAGCTTGTCTGGCGGCGACCTTCGGGACGCGTCGCGGGGCTTGCTTCACGGGTGGTCCTTGTGTCGACAAATGGGCCTGAAAAGGGCCTGGGACCGGAAGATGGACCCCCCGTCTTATCATTTTTGAATAAAATCTCGCATCCATTTTCTGTAGCTTTACTAACGGAAAAAAGATTTGATTCAATATCAGGAACAAATAAAACATCTTTAAGTGTTATGTTGTGTGTTTCACCGTCTGAAGTTATTGATTTTATTAGTGTATTTTCTGATCCATAAGAAACTAATTTGTTTCAATTTGCAATAACAACATTAATTTTTTCATTTGATTTAATTTCTATAAATAAATGTTGATCATTTGTTATGTGACTAGAACTGCAACTGTCAACTATACACGCTTTGCTATTGCGCGGTTTTATTATAGCACAGTGTTTATTACCTTGATGACTTTCATATCCATTACAATCGGCATTTTTATCCGAATTTGATACATAATCATTTATAACATTTTTATCATCTTTTTGGAAAACAAGAGAAGAATTAAAATGTTTCTTGTAGTTTTGTTTATAGTTCGTGTTCGGACCTTGTGCGCATGCCGAACGAGCTCCGTAGCTTTGCGGTCATGTGACCCAGTTCAGTTGTTCTTTAGCTGCCATTGCGGCACGTTGTGTATTCGAGCGGGTCTTATCCCCAAGTATAGAGTATGTTGTTCTTGAGCTGCCATTGTGGCACGTTATGGTATAGCGGGTCTTATCCCCAATTATTCTGTTTCTTATAGCGGGAGTATTCCCCAAAAATATGTTTTATGAACGTCACTTGTTCTAACAGCGGGTTATTACCCCAACGTCACTTCATCATTCTATGTTCTTCAGTGTTCGTGATTGTTTGTAACATTTGTGTGCTGTGTGTTATAAAAAATGTGAAAAAGAAACCTAATCGTCTTCATTCCTAAAGTTACGCACAGTATTCACACACATTGTTGTGGTCCTTCGATTTCGCAGCGAAATAGCTGCTATGGAAAAATTAAATAGAACAAAAGGTGCTCTAAAAGGTGCTATAACGAAATTAGAAAATTTCATAAAAGATAATACAGACGAAATTAATTACTCGAGTACCGAGCTCGAAATAAAGATTCGAAAATTACCTGAGCTTCAAGCAAAAGTATCGGAAATACGGGATAAATATTATGATATCCCTGAGATTAAGGACTTACCAGAAATCGAAAACGAGTTAGATGAACTCGAAGATCGTCTCGAGAAACTTGAGGTAAGTCTCAACCTATTTCTTAAAAATCTTAAAGTTTCTGAAATAAATGTGCATGCTGATAGTATTGAATCTATAAGTTTGAATAATATTAAAGTTAAGTTACCTGAAATCCCACTACCAACATTCAATGGTAAATATGAAGAGTGGTCAATCTTTAAAGTACAATTTACAAATTTAATTATCAATAATGCTCAGTTAAATGACGCTCAGAAGCTGCTTTATTTGCGAGCATCGCTAAAAAATGAAGCAAAACAACTAGAGAGCCCAGACGATTCCTTTGAGTCATTGTTTACAGCACTTACTGAAAGATTCGAAAATCAACGTTTGCTCATTGACACTCATTTATCAGCCATAATTAATTATGAAAAAATACATTACGAGTCTTCTAAAGAATTGAGATCTTTTATTGATTGTGTAAATAAAAATTTGAGGGCCTTAAAAGTATTACAATATGAACAAAACAATCTGTCTGATGCTATCCTTATCAATATTATATTGCAAAAGGTAGATAAGGAATCTCGAAAATTATTTGAATATTCGATTAAAAAATCAGAATACCCGCAATTTAATGAATTAATGTCATTTTTGGAAAACCGCAGTTCTACGTTAGAAAGCGTAAATAGATACTCTGCTTCAAAACCCTTAAACAAAAACATTCCTCTTTCGAACAAACAAAAAAATTTCATGCTAAATTCGAATGATAAATCGAATGGAAAAACTTGTATTCTGTGTAAAATGGCTTTTCATAATTTGAACAAATGTTCTCAGTTTCGAAAAATGAATGTTTCTGAACGATACGATTTTGTGAAGAAAAATAAGCTGTGTATTAATTGTTTGAATAATTCTCATTTCGTAAATTCTTGCATTTCAAAATATAATTGTAATACCTGTGGATTGCGACACAGCTCATCGCTTCATCGAGAAAAAGAAAATAAATCCAAAAATGAATTGGCTTCCCCCCAAATTTCCTCCCCTCTTGCAGGTGCGGTAAATAGAGAAACGGAAAACATTTCGATAAATAATGAATCTTTAAAGACCTTGAATAATATAAGTAAAGAAAGAAAATCAATTTTATTGAGTACATGCTTTGTTTTTATAGAAGATAATTTCGGAAATAAACGAAGGATTAGAGTAATTTTGGATAATGCTAGCAATGTCAATATTTTAACTAAGGATTGCGCTGGCATGCTGAAATTTAAAAAAAGGATAATTAATGTACCCGTTACAGGATTAAACGGTTATACTTATAATGTAAAAAATAAAATTTCGAGTGTAATTACAAACGAAGATGGCTCTTTCAGGGAGAATATAGATTTCTTAATTGTTCCCAAAATCACGGATGTAATTCCATCAAAGCAATTAAATGTATCGGACATTAATTTACCGAATATTGTGGAATTGGCAGACCCCACATTTTTCAAACCGGGAAAAATTCACGCATTGGTTGGCGCTGAATTATTTTATAGAATTTTAAAGCATAATTCAGTTAAGATAAATGATAAACTTTTTCTGCAAGACACTGTTTTTGGATGGATCCCAACTGGGGCGCTAGAGGAGAACACGCAAACAAACAATATTACTATGTGCAATTTCGTTAGAGATTTCGATGAAATAAATGATAATTTAAAACAATTTTGGGAGCTTGAGTCTATAGGCATTAAACATGATGATCCGAAAATATCGGAAACTGATCAAGCACAACAAATATTCGATAAAACTGTCAAATTTATAGGCGATCGTTATGAAGTTCAGTTACCGTGGAAAAAAGACTGGAAGGATTTAAATGATAATTTTAATGTTGCGAAACAGCGTTTGGAAGGTCTAAAAAGAAAATTTTATCGAAACCCAGAGCTTTTTCGACAATATTCTGAAATAATCACGGAATATTTAAAGCAAGGAATTATAGAGCAGGTGCAAGAAAATGAACCTGTTTTAGACAGGGCAGTTTATTATTTGCCCCATCATGCGGTCTGTAAAGAAGATAAACTTACTACAAAGGTCCGAATCGTCTTCGATGCCAGCTCTCATGATAACAATGATTTGTCCCTTAATGATTGTTTATGGCCCGGCACCAACTTAAATCCACTTCTATTTGATATTTTAATCCACTTCAGATTATACGAAATTGCCTTTTCTTCTGATATCGAGAAGGCATTCCTTCAAATCTCACTAGCTGAAAAAGATCGGGATTCTGTCCGTTTTCTGTGGTATGATGATGGTTTAAAATCTTTCAAGGTCTTCAGATTCAAACGTGTTATTTTTGGAGTCAATGCCTCTCCATTCCTCCTATCTGCTACCATAAAGGAGCACATCAAGCGGTTTACGAACCTACACCCAAGAACTGTTCACCTACTCGATAAATATATTTATGTGGACGATTTTATATCTGGCGAAGATACGCTGCAAGAAGCTCTTGATGTTTCCCTGAATGCTAACAAAATAATGTCTGAAGCAGGAATGATTCTTCGAAAATGGATAACCAATGATGAAGCGTTACTGCAGTGCTGGCAAAAGGAAGGTTTAAATATTCAAGCAGAACATGCTGCAATAAGCCTAGGAAGCAATCTAAGCAAGGTATTAGGAATGTCCTGGAAAACAGAAGAAGATTGTCTGACATTCGAAGTCAAAAGTTTAATAGAATTCTTGTCATCGCAAAAAGGCTCAAAGCGTCTACTATTGCAAGCAGTTGGTAAAATCTTCGATCCGTTAGGCATGCTGACGCCATTCACCATTAGAATAAAATGCCTGTTCACAGAACTATGGCTAAAGAAGACAGCATGGGATGAACAGTTACCAACTAATGTGCACGAAAAATGGTTAAAGTGGCTCGAAGAACTTCCAAATTTAGCAGAATTAAAAATGCCGAGGAAAATTCTTGGTAGCTTGAATCAAGTAATAGCTGTAGACATACATGCCTTTTCTGATGCTAGTAAAATAGCGTATGGATCTGCAATTTATCTGAGAATAAAAAGAGAGAGTGGTGTGGAAGTCAATCTCGTGACTTCAAAGAGTCGTGTTGCACCGATAAAGGAGATAACTCTGCCTCGGCTAGAACTTCTCGGAGCCTTACTAAGTGCAAGACTGACCAATAAAATAAAACCCATCCTAGATCAAAAAATCACATCGAAAGTGTACTATTGGACGGATTCCAAAATAACCTTATTCTGGATCAAAGGATCATCAAAGCGATGGAAGCAGTTTGTGGCTAACCGTGTCATAGAGATTAATGCACTTTCAGATTCGAACTTTTGGTATCACTGCTCTAGCAAGGACAATCCTGCCGATCTCTTGACCAGAGGTGCGAGTGTTAATTCCCTTGTAGAGAATCCAATGTGGTTTAGGGGACCAAAATTCCTAGCAGCTGATGACTTAGTGACTGAGCAAGAAACTATTTCTGTGCCAGAAACAGATTACATTCCAGAGACTAAATCAAAATATAAAAATAACTGTAATGATTTCAATTCTAATATTTCTCTTTCTCTTTTCAGGAATCCTGAAGAAGTAAATTTTTTTCTCAACATAAGTGGTAAATACTATAGTATTCTTCGCATACTGGCATATGTTTATAGGTTTTTTCACAATTGCAAATGTAAGTTAGCAGACCGGCGCAGAGGCAGCCTCACAACCCCAGAAATAAAAAATTCAGAAGTTTCTCTAATTAGATTAGTACAAAATGCAGAATTTCAGGAAGAGATTAAGGGTTTAAAACGGGAATCAAGGGTTCCCCTTCCAGTAAAATTAAATGTTTATCCCCCTTTTTGGATCAAGATAATATCTTAAGAGTTGGCGGTAGGTTGGAAAATTCAGATTTAAACTTTGATAAGAAGCATCAAATCATTTTGCCGAAAGGCCATAAGCTCACAAAACTCATATTTGAGCATTTTCACAGGAAGTATTTTCATATTGGTCCCCAAACTTTAATCCCTTACGTACGTATGCGGTTTTGGCCCGTAAGTGGAAAAAATTTAGCGCGAAAAGTAGTACATGATTGCGTTGTCTGTTTTAGGAACAACCCAGTTACTGCTAAACAAATCATGGGTGACCTCCCATCAAAAAGAGTAACTCCAAACTTTACGTTTAACCATACAGGAGCCGATTTTTGCGGCCCTTTTGAGATTAAATATAAAAATCAAAGAAAAGGGATTTTTCATAAGGTTTATGTCGCGATTTTCGTTTGCTTAGTAACAAAGGCTATTCATTTAGAAATAGTAACGGATCTAACTTCTGATGCGTTTATCGCCGCACTTAAACGCTTTGTTTCAAGGCGAGGAAAATGCGCTTCTATTATGACAGACAATGCTACGAATTTTAGGGGTGCTAAATCAGAATTGCACAAACTTCATGAGTTAGTTCGTAGACCAGATGAAAAATTAGCTAATTACCTTACTTCAGAAGCTATTGAATGGAAGTTCATTCCTCCTAGATCCCCCAACTTTGGTGGTTTATGGGAGGCTGGTGTAAAATCTTTCAAGTATTATCTTAAACGAACATTAAAGGGTGCTAGATTGACTATGGAAGAATTCCAAACAGTCACCACCCAAATCGAAGGGGTACTAAATTCGCGTCCCTTAACTCCGTCATCGACCGATATAAATGATTTTAATGCATTGACACCAGGCCATTTCCTAATTGGTCGGCCTATCGATGCCATTCCAGAACCTCAGTTGATTGATATCACAGAATCGAGATTATCTAGGTGGCAGAGAATCACTAAATTCGTCCAATTAATTTGGAGAAATTGGCAATTAAATTACTTGAGTCATCTCCAAAATCGTTCAAAATGGCAGGTAAAAGGGGAAAACATCAAACCAGGGGCAATGGTAGTCATAAAGGAGGACAATTTACCTCCCTGTAAGTGGATGCTAGGACGAATCTTAGAGGTTATACCAGGAAAGGATGGTAATGTTAGGGTTGCAAAGGTTAAAACAGCCTCAAATATCTTTCTTAGATCCATATCTAGATTGTGTGTCTTGCCCAAAACCTAATGTACATACCTTTTCTCATTGTCTACATATTTTAAAGTGCACCTAAGATTTACATGTTATTTTACATTCAACTTTTCTTAAGAATACATCGAACTATTTTTAGAAAATAGCTTAATTTTGTAACAAAGAATTTAATTTTATTGTATTGTATAGTCCTTGTTATTGCAACTTATTATTATTGTATTTGTATTGAAATATTATTTTATGGTATTGGTATTTTATTTAGTTCTTGTATTTATAGTGTATTTTTAATATTTTGAATGTGCTACGCACATTGCAACGCGGGCGGCATGTTCGGACCTTGTGCGCATGCCGAACGAGCTCCGTAGATTTGCGGTCATGTGACCCAGTTCAGTTGTTCTTTAGCTGCCATTGCGGCACGTTGTGTATTCGAGCGGGTCTTATCCCCAAGTATAGAGTATGTTGTTCTTGAGCTGCCATTGTGGCACGTTATGGTATAGCGGGTCTTATCCCCAATTATTCTGTTTCTTATAGCGGGAGTATTCCCCAAAAATATGTTTTATGAACGTCACTTGTTCTAACAGCGGGTTATTACCCCAACGTCACTTCATCATTCTATGTTCTTCAGTGTTCGTGATTGTTTGTAACATTTGTGTGCTGTGTGTTATAAAAAATGTGAAAAAGAAACCTAATCGTCTTCATTCCTAAAGTTACGCACAGTATTCACATACAATTCGTATTATGTGAAGGATTGTTTTGTTTATTTTTATAATTATTATTATGCCAGCATTCATTAGTGGAATGTTTTTTTAATTTGCAATTTGAACAGTATTTTGTTCCTTTTCATATCCCTCATTATTGAATTTGTAACCCGCATTGTTAAATTTCTTCGTAGTTTTGAATGCTCTAGTGGTATTTTCAGATGATTCCGAACTATTGCTTCTGCGATTATATTCGTTAATCAATTTACTTTTTATAAAAATAGGTGTCAATCCTTCTTCATTTCGGGATTCAAGTGCCATTATGAGTGTGTCATAAGAAGCTGGTAAGCTACACAGCAAAAGTGCTGAAATATGATTATCTTTTATGTTTTCTCCTATCGCATAATTTGTCGATTCATTCAAGTATGTTTGTGATATGCTTAACCTTATCACCACCTTCAGATAATTTTGTGCTATACAACTTGTGTAAAAGGTATAGCTTGCTAGACAAATTACTTCTTTCATGAATTGTTGTTAAAGTGTTCCATGTATCTCTAGCATTTTGAATATTTTTTACGTGGACGATCTGACTATCTTCTATGATGAGATTAATTATAGCTCTTGCCTTCCGGTCCTTTTTGGACCAATCGATTGTAATTGGGCTAGGTGGTTCTTTAGTAATGATCTCAAAAAGATCTTCTTTTATGAGAAGCATCTCGATTTTAAATTTCCAAACATTGCAATTACTCGAGTTGAGCTTCTCTATTATCTGTGCATCTTTTACTGAAGTCATTTTTAAATTCTGTTACCACTTTTTAATTTTCAAATAAACCCTTTTATTAAATTATCATATACTTATATTTAATATTTAAGAAAGGCAGCACATCAGTCTCATAATCATTGTTGAATGATTAAAAAATGAGACTAATGTGATGTAATAATAATAACATTAAATCATATAATAAAGATAAGGTAAAACTAGCTCGTGCAGCGAAGCTGCAAGCATCTGCTTACCTTTTAATTCATGATCGTCCACGGTAACACGGAACTTTCTTCATATCCAATAAAAAAAATGGTTCAATCCATGATAAAGCTGAAAATATTCTGTGATGAACCTATAAGAACTTGTGATTTTTTATTAAAAGACTGTGTATCCTTATTGTTATGTATATTACAGGAACACTGTAACACTTCTGGTTTTTAAACTATAATATTTATATTTCTTAAAATACAAAATTGGAGCGTACATTTTCGCTCCTATCTAGGTTTAAATTTTTACACACACTGAAGAATAATAATACAAAAAACATTATTGATACTTTATTAATGACATAAATGAATTCTAGATTATATATATTAATAAAACACTTATTGTAATTTAAAGTCACTAAATTAATAATATAGTTCTTTGTGCTGTATATGTTTATACAGTTTTGATTGACAGATCAATAGATAAACAAAGAAGTAATTTTCAATTTTTCTGACATGATGGGTGAAAAAGCCATCAGTCTTATTTATGGCAGGCATTAAGTGTTTTTGAAAAACAGTTATCTTGATTTATAATGAGTTTTATCTAATTCTGAAGAGATTAGTATTTCCCACATTGCCGACCCCACATGTGACATATTGTTGGAAAAGCCTGTGACCACTTTTTCATGTTATGCACTCCCGAACCCCCTCCCCCCCGAAATTGTATGATCGGGCATGTATGATGCCCGCAAAATTTAGAAAAGTTGCCCCCTTTGGGTCTACTATCGCGCCTCCTGGAATACGTCCTCCCCCCCCGTCCAATTGCACAAATGTGTTACTGTGCACTGTGACTATATAGAAAAGGACTAATACAATGTAGCAATTGATGAAAATATAACCAACCTTAGATCAGTAATAAATCACGAAAACAGGAAATTGTAATATTAATTATCACGAACTGTAACATTTGTGGATTCCTATCCATGTAAAAGTAAACTGTAAATCAATCAATAATCATCAAAGTGTTGAAACATCTAATTTGCATTTATCCGAAGTAAACAATAGTTAATAATACGTCAAACCAAACTGTTTATTGCTCCCACACATGATGCAAGAGAAATCGCGTGATTAATGTAAAGGACAAAAAAAATCTATAACCTTTTTTATTATTATGCTGTAAGCTATTATATCAGTATTATGTAAAAAATAAATCGCCGCCGAAGGATACAGCGTAATTTGTATCAAACAAAACACAATTTAATATAATGTTTAAATATAGTTTAATAACTACAGAAATCAGCCTCATTAGTTACAATTCATAATGAGTGAAATTATTAATTAAACATAAATCTTTTTCTACAGTTTAGAAGTTAAATAAAAAGCTGTAATACTACGCAAAAGTGGATAGCAGGCCATACAAAGTTTAGAGGAATTGCTGCAGCGGAGATGTACAGTACAGGTAAGAAAGTTACTTATATTATTTTATTCTTTGATATATTGAGATAGGCCAGAATTATTAAATTACATTATTATATCTAAATATGAATGCGCGTAAACTACAGCGGAAATAAAGGCTGCATTTTTTTTAACCATTTGAAAAAATGGTTATTGTCCTCGTCACACTGTTAAAAATTCGCAGCATTCTGGCCGGTCATTTGACCGTTTTTTCCGAAAACGGTTACACAACCGTAATTTAACACTATTCTGACCATATTATTGGCCATTTTATGGTCAGAATATAGTTAAATTATGGTTATGAAACCGTTTTTTCAAAAAACGGTAGAATGACCTGCCAGAATGCTGCAAAATTTTTAACAGTGCAGGGTAGGAAATCAAAAGCATATCTGAAGCTTTTTATTGGTTTAAGCCGCATTTTATTCGTTTTCTGATTGGTCTATACAACATTCTGTATTTCCCTTTACTTTCAACAGAGATGGATTTCTGTTGCCACTGCTACAAAAAAGTAATTACAACTACAAAAAAAAAAAAAAAACAGTGGCACTCCGGGAGTGCCAATAGAAGTGAAAACTTCAACAATTACGTGTGTGTTTTTTTAATCGTCAGGAAATGTTTTATTGTGCAGGAAATACTTTTAAATGTAGTGTTTTTTTATTCATTATTATAAACTATTACTACCAAAATTATATTACAATTTTCATTTAATGCGCCATTGTACATGAAAAATAATGCATATAATTTTACATACAAAAATTGCAATCTATTTTTTAAAACGTAAATTTACAAAAACATGAAATATAATTAAATATAAAAACATGATATATATAAAAACATGAAACATGAAAGTTAACTAATTAGTATTCTTTGAAATGAATATCAACGATACTTATGAATTTTCATCCACAGTTTCAACAACTCTTCCATCATCATCATTATCATCATCATTATTATCATTATATTCCAGAACTGATACGTTAGGTTTATGGTAACTAAAATAGGAAGCAAACAATTGTGATTCGAATCTACTTAAATATCTTAATATCTTATACTTAATACTCTATATACTTAAATATCTTATAAAGACTGCATCAGTTGTAGTTTTATATATTGTTGTGCTAAGATTGCGATCATTGGTCATCGTTAAATAGAATTCACTATGTAAAAATTCAATTAGTGGTAGATTTTTATCATCCGCAAAATTGATGTTGAAATCCCCACTCAAAATCATCGGCAAATCTTCAAATATCTTACCAATTTTATCTTGAAGTAATGCAGAAGCATCTTTAGAATAAATAAACAAATTTTCCTACAAAAATTCTCGTATTACATTTAAAGATTTATCCGGTGAAATATAAAGGGCAACCATTACAATTAGCTGTCCATTTTCAGAGTGGCAACGACAAACACATATATCACCGATATCAGAAGCATTCTTACTAAACATACTGGTGTACCTCGCATGCACATCCATATAATTTGTGCAAAATATGCCCGTTACATCAGACAACCTTTTATAAATAGCTACTCCTGCTGCTGGGTGATCGTGTCTTTTGAAACTTGCAACAAAGTTGAAATTAGGAATGTCAATTATATCTTCGTCACCCATGTGAGTTTCTGTTAAAATTAACACATTCATTTTTTTAACGATAGAATCTATTGCTAGATCTTGAATATGCGCACGTAAACTTTTACAATTAAATGAAATAAATTTTGTGTGTGTTCCCGTGTGAACGCCGGGAGAAAAGGGGTACTTTTCGGTTAGCTGGCGCCAGTGTTATATATACGTATATATGTGTATATAAATGTATGCATATATACATACATATTTACATATATATGTGTGTGTATACATACAATATGTGTATGTGTATATATATGTATATTTACATATATGTATGTTTATAAATATGTATATATAACACTGGCACCCGGCTAACCGAAAAGTACCAGAAAAAGTGAGTTTTAGCTTCGTTTTTCTTTTGCGGATTGAGCTGAAGAGGGAAAAGTTCCTGTCATTCACCGCTTGGCGTGCTAGTGTCTATGTGCGAAAATGCTAGCATGTCGGTTACGTAACAGTGTCTCCAAATCAGTGGTTTTTCTCCATCTCAAAAAAAGCTCAACGCGTCTAAAGAAGTTTTCACTTCAAAAAATTAATAAATCAGAAACAAATTGAGATACAGCTTTCAAACAAATTGCATTTAAAATTTCATTTTTTTCTCAATACGACGGTATAAAAAGTAATATTGTGGGATGTTTAGAAGTTTAAGAATGTAATTTCATTTAAAATGTGTCGTCAGATTTCTTGGAAATCTGACGAGGGAAAAGCCTTTTCCCGAACAGCCAATGAAATGCTTGGATAATACGTAAGGTTCAGGAAATCTGCCGAGTCGCAGGCGATTTTTGTCGCTTGCAATTTTTACGTGTAATAACACTATTAATGTTTAAATCATGGCGTACGTAATGTATGATCAACTCCGTGCGATTTTTTATGTCTTAAATTTTAATCTTTGAAAAAATCATTTTCCAAATGGTCGTTGTAATTTGTTAAATTGCTTTTTTTTCCAACAGCAATTTTATAAATTTCACTCAATTATTTCTACGTGAGGGTAAAAACTTATTGATACACCCTCATATTTTCGCAGATCAAAGAAACATTTGTCTTTTTATACAGTGTGTTTAGATTGAAAGTGTAAGATTATTTCTTACATTTTTTGAGCTTGAGACATGTTAGAACCATTTCTCTATAATATTTGGTATTAACACAAAGAAGAATTCTAAACTAGAAAACAAAAATTCTCCTTTTTCAGAATTTAGTATCGCCCCCGATGAAAAAAATATATACATAAATATAGATAGTACAAAACGTATTTCAGGTTTAAGACTTAAAATACACGCTTTTAAATTACATAAAATGACGTCATTTGCATCCGCTGAGGAATTTCACATTTACGATCCAGTCTTAAACAACATCTACAGAAAAGTATGCATAGGACTTCACTCTCGCGGAATATTACACAAACCCAACAAAAAGCGACGTCGTCGTTTAAGAAACTCGACAAGAAAAAAATCTGATACCTAATGATTCACATGCCTTCATTTGTTTGTAATATTAATATGGATGCTTAAAATTAAATATAGTGTATAATAGTTCCATGTTTTATCAGAAATCATTCATTTGTATTTTTTCAAAATAGCACGTATTTTAACTACCATTTTTTGATTCGATTGTTATGAAAAATGGCAACAAACAGATATAGTAATCTACTATTTTCCAACCATTTTTCATTTACATTCTACAGAAATGGACTACTTCAGTTGTCACCATTACAGAAATGGCATTAAAAACTACAAAAAATTAATACCTCAAAAATAAATTGAGATGCAGTTCTCAAAGAAATTGCAGTTAAAAGTACTTTTTTTCCTATACGAAGGTGTAAAAATGGAAAATGTGTGATGCTTAGAAATGCAAAAAATTGCAGTAGAGATTATTAGTATTTAACCGTATAACGATAAATCTGCTTCGTTTCTCGGCTGGCTTATGTAATGTAACGTTATTTTTTAGCAGCGACACTTTAATTGTTGCCTGAAAGAAATAGCATATTGGACCCTAAAAATACTTGACGTTACACATAATTTGTCTGGGAAAATAATAGAGGCCGCCATTTTCTTGCTATCCCGTTTTAAAAACCGTCACTTAAGTTCACAATATCCTGAAGTTTCGACAGGAAACGAGTTTATCCTTTATTTCCCTTTGTCCAACATGTTGAGATAAGTACAATAGAATATTTATAATATCATTATTACACCTAGAAAATAAAAACATTATTCTTTATATCACACCGAAGATAAGTTTCATCCAGATGCTGTGTAGCAACAACTCTACTGTACTTAAAGAAAAAAGGAAAAGAAATCTCCTTATAACATGTAATAACAAGCCAAGTATGTTAGTACAGGATAAATGTAACCGCATCATGCTGTTTTCTGACACCCACATAATTCTAGCGTGATATTTTCTTTCTTTTTTCGATACTAAACACCTTTTTCTTTCTAGACATGATGTCAGACAAACTAAAGTGTCATCAACAGAACGGTCTAATAAATGGGTCGTGTTCATATTGAGGAAGTTGACAAAAAAGTTTTAACTTATTTATATTTACTTATATTTTCTTAATTCTAAGGAAGTTTAATACATTTTAGTAAAATGTAACTTTCAGAAATTAAACAGGAACGAAAAATCATGCGTACGGCATAGATTATGAAACACTTTCCAACACATTCAGAATAGTATAACAAAGTTCCACGGTTTATTATGGTGAAAGATTATGTTTAAATGAACAATTTTGAAAACGCATAACCATAACGTATTTGAAAACCAAATTTCTGCTATTACCATGAATAGTCGGAAAAACATAAATTCTTTGTGCAGCCCTGTATATGGTATATTGATATGTATGTATACTACATAGTATGTTAAAATTTAATTCATTTAAACACATAGCACAGTTGAAAATCTCCATTCAGCAATTTTCACCAATAAACGGATGTTGTTGAAGTCTTTTTTGCAGCTCTGTACACGATCTACACAATTTATATACACCAAGTAACATTTTAAAAATAACTAAATTTACAACCACATACCAGAACTAAAAATGCACTTCCAGAAATTCTTCTTCATAGGCTTCAATAGTTCAATTATTGTTTGTTTTCTTCTGTAGCCAAACTCTTTTGGGTGTCCCTGTAAATGAACGATAAATTCTATGCTCACCATGCTCTGTAGTAAGAACCTTGTAGTACACTTCAATGATAAATATCAATTACAATATGTTTGAAATAGTGTAATATCATTAAAATACACCGCAAAAGGTTTTTCCACATACACCGTAATGTAAAGGAATTCTTTTGTGTGTCCTTGTAAATGCTACACACTTCTTTTTCAATGCCGAAAATGCCACAGTGATATCCAATAACATACATCCATTTCATGGCAATCGGACAATATTTACACGAGTTAGAACATGGACAGACAGACAGCCAGACGGACAGGCCAAACGAATTCATAAACACTTTTCAACTACGTTGGCAAGTGTTAAAAGAAAACACTACTTAGGGGAGTTATGGAAGTTTTTAGATTTGGAAAATAAGCACATTTGATAAAGTCTTTTTTGCGTTTAAGAACAAGGTAGAAATATGTAGATTTTTGCATTAAAAAATCTGGATTGACTCCAGTTGACATTCAGAACACTTTATATAATACTTTGCATTTTTTAATGCAAATACCAGATAATTCAAAAGTAACTAAAAAGAATGTGTAACGCAACGTGTGCAATTGATTCGACTAAAGTTCTTTAATTACAAAGCTAATCTTCCCTAATCGGATACATTGCTTAAGTGGGCGTCAAACATTAGCAATCTTGTTGGGTATAAAGCAGTTGTCCGAGCATTTTGTGAAAAAGAATCAGTTGCCCGGGACGTATTCGGAGATAAAAGTCATTTTCCTCGAAAGTTCGTAAAAAGAAATTGCCTGGTTACCTTGCTGAATTTCTGCAATGGTACAGTCGTGGAATAAAAAGTAAACACCCCCTACTAACTCCTCAACAAATTATCGTAGAAGAAAGTTACTGGTACCGAACGATTGGAAATAAAGTCTACTTTTAAATGATGTATATAAAATTTGCTTAGGATGTCATCTACATATTAAAACTAATCATAACTTTGTTTTTTTCAATAGCGGTACACAATTCTGACAGCATGAATGAACTTTACACCCTTCAATTAGCCTAAAAACAAATTTTTATGCAATTTGTGCCATAAATTTCCAAGAAATTAATTATTTTAAAACGAGCGTATTTTAAGGGCTGTATCCAAATTTAATTTCGGTACTCGATTGTTAACCGAGAGCTCCCTTCTTGATCATGCACCTTAAGTGCCACTCAAGCAGTCAATGAAGCCTGCTAGATTACAGGATAGCATAAGAAATTTCAAAATATCTAGTCACTTTTATCATAGACGGTCCCTTAAACCATCATTTTACCGTTTTTTAAGCATAATTTGAAAATTACTCTGAAGAAAAACGCGAAATTTTGGATTTACATAAAGCAGGACTTAATAAATTTAAATCCATCAAAAAAATTATAGATTGCAATTCATAATTTTTTCGAATATTAATTTCATAATTCATAATCATATCATAAAATTATAAAAATTGCAAATTCAGTGTATTTATGTTTGGGTATATTAATATTATTGCTACACAAAAAATTAGCACATTAGGAGCATAATTTCAGGAGATAAAAATATGAAAATGTAATTTAACATTAGAAGCACTAAATTTTAAATGTTTATAATTCAAAAACTTATCATTCAAACGACTTGAAATTTGGTGTCTAGGCATAGTTTGAACCAAAGTTTTGAAATATCTCATTAAAATTGGGTATTGTCATTGAAACAAATGAAGTTTGGATTCGTTTTAATAAGTAGACGGCCCCCTAAGCAAATTTTATATACGTCATTTAAAAGTAGACTTTATTTCCAATCGTTCGGTACCAGTAAATTTCATCTACGATAATTTGTTGAGGAGTTAGTAGGGGGTGTTTACTTTTTTTTTCTTTTTTCCACGACTGTACATCGCAGTAGGTCGTTAAAATGAACTTTCTTCGTTACTAGAAGTTTAAAGTTAGTGATGGTTAAGCTATACTAATAGTGACATTACCGAATTCCATGTGCTTTTTTTTAGATTCTTACACGACGAGTTTGCTGCATGTAGTGACGTTTTTGTTGTTTTTTCTGTTGTTGTTTTCATGTGCTCAAAGCGTTTCGTAATATTGATCACGGCATTAACGAATTTCTTTTTTTTTCTTTTTTTAGATTGCAGCATACAGGGAATTTTTTTCAGCTACGCAAAGCGCTCATACATGCGTTATACTATTCGCGGTGTTACAGAATTTCTTCTATTTTTTTAGATTCTTTTACGACGTAGTTGCTGCATCCATTGATGTCTTCTTGTTATTTTCATATGCGCGAATCGCTCATGCATGAATTTTATGGATTGTGACATTATCGAATTTCATGTACTTCTGAGATTCTCTTACAGCGAGGTTTTTTCATCCAGCAATTTTTTTTTCATTTCATTTGCATCATGCGGTTTCCGTGTATTATATTGATCACTCGAATTTCTTTTATTTTTTTATATTCTTATACGGCGAGGTTTCTGCCTCCACAGATTTTTTTTCTTTAAATGTGCGCGAAGTGCTCATACATGCGTTATACTGATCGCGGCATTATCGAATTTTGTGTACCATGAGATTCTTATGCAAGGAGGTTGCTGCATCGAGTGTTTTTTTTTTTTTTTTTTTTTTTTTAAGTGCACAAAGCGCCCTTGAAATCCATGCGTCTTAGTGATCACCGCATTACCGAATTTCCAGATGAATCTCCCTTGTTTGCCTCCGCTCACCTATACCTTGGTGTGGGCCGTGTAAAAGAGGTTTTACTATTACTAGAAGTTAATTTTTTTTCTTTTTCTAGTTATTTATTTTTATATTTTGAAGTATATTTCATAGATACATTTGTTCTACATAATACATTTCAGATGATTATAAGTAAGAATATATTTTACACCTCGCATTTAAATTCATAACCTCTTTTGCCAGGGCAGTTGACTTATTTGAAGTCAGGGCAAATAGTCTATTTTTCAACAATGGAAAACTGCAGCAAGGGCAATTGACCCTTGCCCATCCTGCTAACAATTAATTTTATGTATATGAGAATTAAAACAATGGCTACAATATTTTAATTAATTATGTGCCAAACAACCCTCCATAGGATATTCCAGTTGTTTGTGAACTCGATTACGGTAGAATCCCAGTTACAGGCTACTCATTTGGCAAACAAAAAATGCTTATTATAATAACTGCGATTATATAAAAATTTCACAGAATTATTGAATTAGTGTCAATTTCGGGATTTATTTTGTAATATTTTTTTAAACAAACTAGGGAGCTCTGCCCCCTACGAGCTACGCTCGGCAACCCCCGTCAGACACCGCAGACTCTAACAGCACGCTAATTTGATCGGCTTTAAAAAGATTTCGGAAGATTGAGTTATAATTTGAATCTGACAATTATAATCTGACGTAATTTTCACCAAACTTTTCTTTCTCTTTTTAATATTCGCGTGAAAACACTTTTGTTAGAAATGAAATATTATGATCATCTTAAAATATCAAATAAATGTCTCGCGCAATTTTTAAATTTAAACTGTTTTGCAATATTATTTTTTGTTCATTTTACATAATAAGTGTAATGTGACGTAAATGTGACGTAAATTCTCCTATTTAAGACTTCTAACGCATGTTAATGAATTTATTATTTTACAATATTCTTTCTCTTTTAAAATTCACGTGTAAATATAGTTTTTATGACGTAATTTTCAATGAGTTCCTGTTTTTATTTTTCTGTTTATAATAGTCACGTGTAAAATAATTTTTTTATTTGATGCAAACATTATTGTTTGCGCTGTTTATACTGTTGGCAACAGTTTAAATTAATACAATTTTCTAAAATATGTAAAAAATATTTCTCGAAATGCTGAAAATTTGAATTTAAAATAGAAATAAAACTTCAAAAAATGAGTCAAATTAAAAAACTAAATGCAGTAAAAATGATTAAATTCCTATGTACAGTTTTTGATCCAATAAAACTTTTTTAATGGAACGATTTTGTCCAACTTTGGCATTAAATATCTCTTAAAATAATTCTTCGATTTGAAAACTGTCTGCATCAGCGTGTTTATCAAACATTTCTCTATAACACTACCGACTTTCATATTTTTGTATGCAACAGTTTTTTTAATATTAACGAAGAAAGGCCATGCTTAAGCATTCAAATTGGATGCCGATCTGCTGGGAATATCTACGCAGATTTTCATTGGTCCATTTCCAAATCAAAACTTTTTATATATATATAGAAGGATTTGGTAATATTTTGCCAGTTATCGTCTGGGTTGAAGAAAATTTTGCCGTAGACGTGTATGCGTTTGTCTACATGCAAGTATTACTAAAAATTTCTCATGGCTTTCCTTATCGAAACGGTACTTATCAGTAAATTCTGCTTACGAAATTGTTGATAAATGGTCAAGTAACAGTTAAATATAATTTAAATACCCAAGCCATTGGCCGATTTTTCCGTAAGTGTACACAGTTCATTTTACAGAAGACTATAGCATACCTGCCAACCGACAGCTTAATCGGACACACCGTTCGGCCATTACTGTGTTCACTCACACACACGAACTCATAATGGGTACAATATTTAACTTACACCTTATGCATCCGGAGAATAATAAGTAATGAAACTTAATATACAAAGCTATATTAATAGGTGTTTTGAGTTGTTTTGAATGCATATAATAAGCATTTTTCTTTAATAAATCCGATATTTAAATTTTCAAATGCTTTTATTAGACCAATAAAAACTCACGTAATTATTTTTTCTTTAAAGTTTTAGGTTTAAAAAAGTTTTTTTTAACTATGCCATGTTCTGATGGAATATCAGTATTGTACTGATATAAGATGAGCGTGCACTGAAAGCAAATTCTGCCACTGGCATTTAGAAAATAAATTGTGGCTCTAGAAAAAAAATAGTTCCATGTCCTCCTTATAAATTCTAGTCCCCTTTGCTAGAGAGTTCTAGTTATCCCTATTAAAATTCAAGATCGGTTTCCTATATTATCGTGGTGAAACTTATTTTAAAAAATCTCTGCAAATAAAAGGGAACACAAGAAGTGAGTTTTAATAACTATAAATCTAGTTTATGAATTAATTCTAGAAATCAAGTGATAATTTCTCGCAGTTCAAACGATTCATAATATAATGCACGTTTCATCACCTAGAAAACTATAAACCATAAATTCTCAATCATTTCGTCTATTAAGTTTATTTGTTAATTTATTCGCATAACTCGGAAATCTATATTTCTAGTTTAGGAATTTAGAAAATGACTACCTATTCATTCTAGATGAAGGCAGTATATTTTTATTTCAGTGAGAACAATATAAAACATTAAATAATTGAGTTAAAAAGAAAATATTCATCGGTTTTCTCTGGTGACAAAATGGTTGAAAATTGGTTTAGATACTAAACCAGTTTTACGATTCGTTTGAAACTGAATACATCTGTTGTCTCTACGGCAGTTGATTATAACATAGCATTCACCAAATGGAAGCTCATCCGAAAGCACAGTTTGAACGCTACAGTGTACGCTTGAACACACACATGGGGCATTATCACAATCTTTTGATTTTGGAGAAAAAAATCTGGCGAAATTAAAATTGCTAAAATAACATTTTAATCTGATAGACAAATGCCTTAGTGACGCAAAATAAAGAAAAAAATGTTCAGCAGCGAAAAAAAATTTATTTAACTGAGGTTTAAGTTAAACTTGCGAGTTTAATTTTCCTTACCGTTTTACCCCTACAGCTTTTTATTTTCTTCTAAATTTTTACTTATAAGGAATTTGCATAGTACCCACAGGACATTCAAATAGGAAATAATAACAATGTAGTACTTTTAATATAGAATTTTTGTATAACATTGTCTTAATGGGGTAAAGAAAGGACGGTAAGGTAAAAAAAGAGGATGGTATTGGAAAAAAGGGACGAAATAGTAAAAAAAGGACGGTAAGGATGGAACGGTAAGGAAAATTACCACCTATTTTTAGGAAAATCATGTTAAGACTAAGTGATAGCCACAATGTTCATTGGTTTTCAGAAACAATTGTTAACATTGGATTAAATTATTTTTTTTTAATTTACCTCGAAAAGTGCAGGAATAAACCTTGGGGACGGTGAGACTACCAATAAAGCCACGGTGCTTGAAATTGGTGTTTAAATGCTTATTTAAATTCTACAGTAAATTTTCTGCCAAAGAATTTTAGACATTATTTCTCTAGCATACTTCTGCATGAGAAAAAACTTGAAAAAAATTCTGTGGCTGCATCTGAAATGATTTTCTGTATAATTTTAGAAGAGGATGGTAAGGAATCTAAAACCCAAGGACAGAGTTTAAAAAATAATAACAACCCTAAAAATGTGTGCAAGTTCATTTTTAGCTACATATTTATATAAAACAATAGTTCCAGTTTCAGAAAAAAATTACATCGAATTATTTTTATTGAAGCAATTTTATACAGACAGCTCCAAACTTAAAACTCCGCATCAGGGGCACGGGACGGTAGATGAGTTTTCCTGGTATTTGGACCCCCAACATCGTCCAAAACTTATTTATCTTGTTAATATTGTTATGCAATCATGCAATGGGATGTTCCCCAGTATATGAAATTTAAAAAAAAAAAACACGAAAAAGTGTATTAAATAAAAAATTATTATTCAGGGATACGAAAGTCAAAAGATTGTGAGAATGCCCCATATACATACCGACATCCCTGGGTCCTATAAGTCAGATTTAAAAAAAATTCCCCCCATGCTTTGAAAAGTAAAATAATATAAATCTCAATTCTTTGAATTTTATGGAATTTTCGAGCTTTCCGTCACTAAAAAATCGTCTGTGAGTTTTTAGTGCCGAAATTTTATAAAAAAGTGCCCTAATGAAGTACTGGGGAAAAACATTTTAATCATATGAAACTTTAATGAGAATAAAGCTAACTGTAATAGGGTGTTTTACCGGATTTTTGCTCTTACCATCATTTTAATCCCACATCTCTTCGCAATTAAATAGTCAGGATTGCAATTCTTACACCAACGGCTAAAGAAAGAAAACAAAATCATCTTTTATGCATAGATTAACAAAATCCCAGGATTATATTGTCTTAGGATAAATTATAAGAGAAAACCTCAACAAAATTTTCTCAATAAGCACTAAAATAAGTTTTCTTATATTAGTTGCAATGTGCGCATTGTTTAATAAACAGAAAGTAACAAAAAAAAAAGTTTATAATTTCGATTTTTAAGTCTTTCAAGACTTAAAAAATATCTTAAAATCTTTTAATATTAAAAAAATTTAATAAATGTGAAATTTTGATGAGAATAAAGTTACTGTAATAGGCTGTTTTACTCGACTTTTGCTCTTGCCCTTGTTTTAATCCCACATATTTTCGCAATTAAACAGTCAGGATTACAATTCTTATTCCATCGGCTAAAGAAAGAACAAAATAAAATCATGTTCTAAGCATAAATTATGAAATATAGGAGAAAACTCTTGCGAAATTTTCTCAACATCAACCACTAAAATAAGTTTTCTTATATTAGTTGCAATGTGTGCATCATTTAATAAACAACAAATAATCGAATAAGAAGTTTATAATTTCGACTTTTAAGTGTTTCAAGACTTAAAAACTAGTAATATTTTAAACGTTTTTAATATTAAAAAATTTAATCAAGATGAAATTTTAATGAGAATAAAGTTTCCGTAATAGGCTGTTTTACTGGATTTTTGCCTCTTGCCATTGTTTTAATCCTTTATGTACTGAATTGTGAATTGATGAATTTTTTTTCTTCTAAAGCATTTTTCATGAATTTTTAAAACTTCATTAGAAGAGTTACATAATCATTTAATAAATTTTAAAAGGATTTTAGGAGGATTGAACGATTTAGAAGGATTAATTAAATTTGAAGTTATAGGGATCTTGCGCAATATTTATAATCCCACTCAAATCTTTTATTTTAAATATTTTTCGTAGTACTTTGAAGAATTGGGCGATGTACAACTATAATGTTTTTACAATAGAAATATAGAAATATTTCCAAATTGAAAAGTCCCCCCTCAACCCCCCTCAACAACGCCAAGAAAGCTGAAAAGATGCAAAGGCAAAAGAAATCATCCCTTTAAAAATATTTTTGTTTTGTGTAACCAATATGCTTTTGTAACAAGATAAAGTAATGCATCTATGGCTAAAGAAAGAACAAAAAAATAACGTTCTATGCAAAAATTATGAAATATGGGAGAAAATTCTTACGACATTTTCTCAATATCAAACACTAAAATAAGTTTTCTTATATTAATTCCAATGTGTGTATCGTTTAAAAAACTTAAATTAACAGAATGAGAAGTTTACAACTTCAACTTAGTCTTTCAAGACTTAAAATATAGTAATGTCTTAAAAGCTTTTAATATTAAAGAAAAATTATTACATTAAAGAACTATTATGTATAAAGACTCATTTCTTTGAAATCAGATGTAATAAAATTTAAAATAACTTTCTAAGAAAATTTACTTTTCCACAATTATTGTTCAAAGAACATCTAAATCATAATTTCCAGATTTTTGATTAATCAGAATTGATACAAGGTGTTTAATTATTTCCATCATATTGATCAAAAGTAAATCAATGTCTAATGCATTGCAATTTCTCTTTTAAAATTTCAATTAATTATTACTAAGTTAATTAAGTTTTGGTACTACATATTACTTTTGAATCAATGTAATCTGACTAAACTTTTATAAGAGGATAAAAATAAAATGTTAATTTCATTTCATTATTATTTACCCAAATGCCTTAGATATCTTGCCAAGCATCTAAAAAGACTTAAAATAAAATGAAGAATTAAAAAGACTATTAAGATACCAATTCAGTTAAGTATTTGAATTCAATTTATATAATTATTTAACTTTGTAAAACATCTAATGACTATCATTTAACATGAAATGTTTCATTCGATAAAGAAAACATCAGTTCATCGAAAAATATTTCTAAATGCACTTAGTTGTAATGAGTTCTACAAATCGAATTTGTCACATGTTAGATTTTTTAATTATCAGGCATAGGGTGTTTTCTTTTCAAAACTCCTTTGAAAATATTAATAGATATTAATCAAAGTTACTTTTGCAAAGTAGTTGATATATGGATCAATTTGGATCTTTATCGGTGCATTTCCTTGAACTCAGAATACTGCCTTTTCCAATTAAAGTTTTTTTCATTTATATTTATTTATTCGTGTCTCCTGATAAATTATATTTTTAATTTTAATTGAAAACGTTATTTGAGTATCTCAAATGGCTTGTCAGTCGATAATGGCAAAAAAATGTGTAAAATATCCAAACTGATATATGAGTAAATGCATACAACTTAAGGTCCATTTATAGTGTGGTTTATCTTGTTTGAAAGATTTTAATTACATGATGTAATGATAACGACACGATAAATTATAGCTGCCAATCATGTTATCGTAACAACACTAAAATAAGTTTTTTTATATAATTTTCAATGTATGCTTCGTTTAATAAACAATAGAAATCAAGCGGAAAGTTTATCATTCAAACTTTTAAATCTTTCAAGAGTTGAAAACTGGCAAAATCTGAGAAGCTTTTAATATTAAAGAAGTATATTATTGCATCAAATAACTGTAATACAGAAGGGCATTTTATTGAAATCTGATGTGATAAAATTTATAACTTTCTAAGAAATATTTTCTTTTCAACAATCTTTGTGCAATGAACTTCTAAGTCATAATTTCGAGATATTTGATCAATTAGAATTGAAACAAGGTGTCTAATTATTACATCATATTGATAAAATAAATCAATATCTGATATATAGCATTTTATCTTTTAAAATTTCAATTAATTATTACTGTTATTAAGTTTCAGGTACTACATATTGCTTTCGAATCTATGTATTCTGACTAAACTTTTATAAGATGATAGAAATAAGATTTTTATTAATTGAATTTCATTATTATTTATACAAATGCTTTATATATCTTGCAAAGCTTCTACTAAATTTCAAAAGAATTTAAATCAGCTGAAGAATTAAACAAAGTATTAAGAGACCAATTTAGTTAAGTATTTGAATTCAATTTATATAATTACTTAACTTGGTAAAACATTTAATGACTATCATTTAACCTGCAGTGATATAAAAACATCAGTTCTTTGGGAAAATATTTCTAAATGTAGTTAGTTGTAATGAGTTCTACGGAATCGAATTTGTCACATGTTAGAAATTTATTTTAATTATCAGGCATAGAGTCTTTTCTAACTTCTTTCAATATATTAATAGATATTATTCAAAGTTAATTTTACAAAATAGTTGATATATGGATCAATTTGGACCTTTATCGGTACATTTCCTTGTACTCAGAACATTGCATTTTCCAAATAATACTTTTTATTTATATTTATGCGATTGTCTTGATATTTAAGTTTTTTAAATTAATTGAAAACATTATTTGAGTATCTCAAATGGCTTGTCAATCGATAATGGCAAAATTGTATAAAATCTCTAAACTGATATAAATGTATACAACTTAAGGATCTTTTATACTGTAGTTTCTCTTGTCTGAAAGATTTGAATTACATAATGTAATGATGGAAACACGATAATTTCTAGCTGCCAATCATGTTATCGTAACAACTGAAAAAATCTTAGATAAAATAATTTACTGTGTAGCTTTAAAAAGAGAACATACGTTTCAAAATAAAAATAAAAATAATTTAAAAATAAAAATTATATTTTATAAGCATTCGTATCAACCACTAAAATAAGTTTTCTTATACTATTTGCAATGTATGGGCATCGTTTAATAATCAACGAAAAACAAACGGGATGTTTATCATTTCAACTTTTTAATCTTTCAAGATTTAAAAACTGGTAAAATCTAAGAAGATTATAATATTAAAGAATAATTTTAGCGTTAAACAGCTAATATAGATAAGGGCATTTTATAGAATCTGAAGTGACGAAATTTAAAATAACTCTCTAAGAAATTTTACCTTTCTGCAATCTTTGTGCGATAAACATCTAGATATTAATTTCGAGATATTTGATTAATTAGAATTGCAACAAAGTATTTAATCATTTGCATTATATTGATCAAAATTAAATCAATATCTGATGTATGAAATTTAATATTTTAAAATTTCATTAAACTATCGCTAAATTAATTACGTTTTAGATACCGAGTATTGATTTTGAATCAATGTATTCTGACTAAACATTTATAAGATGATATAAATAAAATTTTCATTAATTGAATTTCATTATTATCATATACAAATGCCTTAGATATCTTGCCAGCATCTAAAAAGACTTTAAATGATATGAAGAATTAAAAAGAATATTAAGATACCAATTCAGTTAAGTATTTGAATTCAATTTATATAATTACTTAACTTGGTAAAACATTTAATGACTATCATTTAACCTGCAACGGTTCATTCGATAAAGAAAACATCAGTTCCTTTGAAAAATATTTCTAAATGTAGTTAGTTGTAATGAGTTCTACAAAATCGAATTTATCACATGTTGAAATTTTAATTATCAGACATAAGGTCTTTTCTTTCCTTTCAACATTTTAATAGATATTAATCAAAGTTACTTTTACAAAATAGTTGACATATGTATTAATTTGGATCTTTATAGGTACGTTTACTTGGACTCAGAACATTGACTTTTCCAATTAAAGTTTTTCATTTATATTTATGCAATTAGCTCGATAATTATTTTTTAAAATTTAATTGGAAAAGTTATTTCAATATCTCAAATGACTTGACAGTCGATAATAGCAAAAGATATGTAATATCTACAAACTCATATAAATGTGTAACTTAAAACCCATTCATACTATAGTTTATATTAGCTGTAAGATTTGAATTATGTAAATAATATTTGAATTATACAAACTAACCCGCCCGACGTTGCCCGGGTCCGTGATAATAACCTTAAAAGAACCTCAAATTTGTATGATTTTCTATCCTTAATTCTATTTTATCAGAAATTATATTTTTAAATGAAAAAATCGCGAAAAAAATATTTACTTTTAGTGGTAAAAGAAGAAGACATCGTAGAAGACACGTCGTAAGAAAACATTTTCTTGTTTTTTTCACTTTTGGTCGATTATAATTTAAAAAAAAATTGTTCTTGTTGTCCGAACTCTTTGAAATTTTTATCGGATTTAAATATAACCTTTTTGCAGCCCGCGTAGAAGCTTCGTGTAAAGAAGTTATTCTTAATAAATGTTTGGTTCGAATTTGAGTTACAGTGTTTCACCTTTTGTTACAAAAACTTTTTTTTTAGTATAGCCAAATGATGTGAAATCACCGTGACATCAATATTGCCTCAAATGATCACCGACAGAATAGTCACCAAAATGTGTCTTCTTTGTTTCGTCACTTTATGACTCTCATATCGTGATTCCACTCTAAAATTATTGTGACTGATTTTTTAGTCCTTTGCAACTTGTCCCAAAATTATCATATCTAGGGGAGAGTAGCCTAATTTGGACCACTTCGCTTATTTTCAGGTGTAACTCACTTAATTTTTGGAATATCTGAAAAATATCACTACACGGGGTCAATCAATTCATCCACTAACTAAATAAAACTTTAGATCATTTTCTTTTTGGAAATCTTAAATTTTATTTTAATTTGAAAAATTTGTCAAAAGTGGTCCAAATTCAGCAACTGGTTGCCTAAGTTGGACCACCAGTCTCCTAATTTGGACCAAATAAAATCAGGTTGTTTTAGTGACTAGGGAGTAGAACTAATTTTATTAAAAGCAAAGTTTGCGGTTACTGAAACAATCAAACAAAATAACAGCAATGCAATATAATGAAATCAAATATCTGAAAATAAGTGTAATTGTTTTAAACCAAAATGTATTCAAAATATAAATGAAAGTTATCAGTAATTAAGAATAGAAATTATGAAACTAATTGCCAGTTACTTGAATATCATTTAAGGAGTGATGCAAAGCTTACACATGAATTTCGTTTATTGATTTTTTTTCCAGCGCACACAACTTGGAACCGTATTTGGCAATATGAATGCTGAATCATTTCTGCTGTTTTATTTTCTTACAAATCAGGCAAAACCAATCATCACTATTTAGATTTTTCTTTTTAGATTCTGAATTATTAGACTTTTTTTTTGCAACAGAAGTTTTCTTTACATTATGATTGTAGTTCTCCCCTTTCATCATTTCCTTGATAATTGCATTACGCCTATTTTTTAAAACTTGATGTTCTATTTGCTTTTATGCTGTGATAGCATCCTTTTAGTCGATTTTTTGAGTTTTTTCATTTCAAGATTTACTTTATATGGCGAAGATGTTAACACAACTGTTTTTTTGGCCCCCTCTGTACTTTTTTTAAAACTAAATTTAGCAAAGGATATAATATTTCTAATGATTTTTTGGCTTTTGGGAAGGATTTGTAGCTATAGCCTTATTGCAAGTCAATTTCTTCACAACTTACTCTCTCCTTTTTATTTCCTATATCTTTAACAGCTTTTGCTATCACTTGTTTTTTTTTTTTCCAGACAGCTTGTCCGTGTCTTTTTCAACATTTTCAACATTATATTATAAAAGTGTTTAAAAAAAATATGTTCTATTGAAAAATACGCTACGTTTAGTTATACGCAAACATTATATATTCAACAGTATTGAATTCATCCCCCTCCTCCCGGAAGGTTTGAGGTTTTATGCAAAAAGGTGTAATTCTACCCCCCAGAACTGTAAAAAGTTTGCCCTTCCTAGGGGAATCGGAAATATCCTCCAGGAAGAAAATGTTTGAATTCAACTCTGTAAACCAAATACGCCGTAGGAATAAAGTATTCAAAGAAAATAAATACAAATACATACAAGATAAAAGAAATTGCAAACAAAATGTGTTGCATAAACATGTAAAAATATTTTTTTTGATTATATATGCCTAAACTGTATAAAAAAATTAATCCAGATATAACCCCCCCCCCCCCCCAAAAAAAAAAAAAAAAAAAAAAAAATCTTGCATGGAGATAGTAATCCATTATAAAATATTAAAAAAATTAAAAAATAGTGTACAAAGTGTACCGTCCTCGAAATTCATTACTTAATTTTCAAAATTTATGATCGCATATCTGGTCCAATTTAAGCAACTTAAAATGGTCCAATTATGGCAACTGCGCCATTTATTAAGACAGATAATTTCAAGACTAAGAACAAAAACGAAATCAAACAAAGCCGCGTGAGAAATATGCGCAATTAACAGATGAATTTATATATGTATGAAATGATATAAAAAACTGTTGGAACCAGATTGAAAAGTAAAGCTCAATCTAAAAAAAATTACAGTAAAAAATTGGCAAATAGTTTCAGTCTAAAAAAGTAAGTAGTGCGTAGAAAAGTAATGGAACCAGATTATCTGTAAAGCTCATGAAATTACACAAATTTTTGTTGATAGCTGAAAATGTGGACTGAGCTTTACTGGTGCCTTAAAATCAATCAGGGTAATAAAGGCATTTTTAACACATTCTAAATTCCAATCATTGATAACCAGTTTAAAAACGTGGGTTCATAAGAATAGGTTAGAGGCTGATTTGGTAATGAGCGACAAACTGAAAGTTCCGTTCAGTACGAAGTATGGACCAAATTCTATTCCAGGGGCCACTGATAAACCTGGAAGATCAAAGTCCAAGTAAACCCAAAACCCTAAGCATGTACGATTCAACCATATGCTAACTATTTGTCTGGCGTAAGTCCATTGGCATAAGGTTCCCTTTTCACAGTAATTACATGAAAGAAAAATTATTACGTTAGTGTGTTATGTCAGAAATGTTAATAACAACAATTCCTCAACAACCTGACTATATTAATGTTACACTTAAAATATTACTTCATGGTTTACATTCTTTTAGCTTTGTGGAGTTTAGCTTGACATGATGCAATCATGCCCACAATTCTGGGCCTGCAGATTTTTTTTAGTACATAACTACACATTTTGTTTACTATACCCGGTACTCATTTTGGGTGGATAATATGATTCTGAATATAAGGCACCAGTAAAGCTCAGTCCACATTTTCAGCTATCAACAAAAATTTGGGTAATTTCATGAGCTTTACAGATAATCTGGTTCCATTACTTTTCTACGCACTACTTACTTTTTTAGACTGAAACTATTTACCAATTTTTTACTGTAATTTTTTTTAGATTCAGCTTTACTTTTCAATCTGGTTTCAACAGTTTTTTATATCATTTCATACCTTTTTCAGATCCTTTCAGGAACTTAATCAATCAACTGCCACTAACCAAAAAACCGCCCCAACTAACCAACCAATGACCTCAATCAACCGGCCCAGCCAATTTCCCTAATCAAAAACTAACAGAAACTTTGGTTCAATAGTGTATTTGAAGAGCTCTGATGACCCCATACATATAGCTAACATCCATATTGGGATATTGACCTATACTTTACTCAGGACTAGCCGCCTAGTTTTATACATACTGTGATTTCTTAAATTTTTCTCCTACGTACCGACGCTCCTCGGTATTAAGGGACTTCGCAGTATCCTATGTCAACCCCTCAAACACACAAAAAGCTAGAGTAAGAAACAGTCATAAGAAATGAATTAAAACTGTGAAAAAACTATAAAAAGGGAAAATTTTTGCTTTGGGCACTTAATGGGAATATAAAATTTAAAAAAATTTGAAACGACTGAATGCAGAAAAATGATTAAAAGTGATTGAAAATATTATACAATACACCTGTAAATAATATAAGAAATATTGCTAATATTGGATATTTATAATAATATTTCGTAGGTCAAACTAAAATACTTTGATAATGACTAGCATATTTACATCTAACTGTAACCATTGATAAAAAAAAAATCAGGAACATTTGAAAGTAGGTGTCCTTTGTAAAGTATGCATTAATTAAGGAGATAAATTACGTAAACGAGTCTATACACAATTGGTGTATTTGGTACGGATAAATTACATAATTAAATCTACAGACAATTGGCGCATGTTGCCAGGCGTCGTTTAGCACATAATTAACTTAAACGTAAGCACATACACCTATTTTTTTTAAGTTACCACACGCATGGGGTAACTCATTATTACATTTTGTCTACCATTATATTTTTGGCTAAATGCGTTTTAAAAGTAAGTCTACAACTCTATATTGTAAAATGCATCAGTACTATTTCTTTTTAGGGAAAAATGAAGCGTTTCATACTTATTTTCCGATTTTGTATCAGTTTCTGTAAAAATCGCGTTTTTTTTTTTTTTTTGAAAATATGCAACGATTTGTTTTACCTCTTAAAACATGAATTATTTTATAAACTTTATATTAATTACATTTAACACACTTTCATCAACATATACAGGTAACTTTTATGTCACTCTTTAAGTAAAATTATTTTAGTGTGTGTTATCCCAAAACGAATGAACATATCGAAATGAAACGTTTGTACACGCGCGGGATTACTTAATTCCAAAAGGCACATTTTTTCCCCTTCTAGCCAACAGCAACAACAAAAAAAAGACATTCCTTCACAGAACCTTTCTCAACCTTGACTTTGAAAGGTATAAGGAAGTTCAGAAGCGCCCTCGAAAAATTTATATTTCGAAAAAAAAATGTGAGTGGGATGAGATTTACCCTAACGCGTGTGCTTACGCGTTAAAAGGGAAATAAATTGATTCTGTGTTTTTAAAGCGAACCTATTCCACATTCTAATTTACAGAGAATTGGCGTAAGTTGGGGCAAAGTTTTTTGGAGACCTTCCGCTACTTTTGCGTTGTACCAACTCTATACTAAAATGTATGCTATTGCACCATTTATTTCAATCCTGAACGTGCGAAGATCTTTTAGTACTTTTCCAGTATAGACACCTTAGCGAAATAGAGAAAGTAGCCTTGGCGGAGAAGGAAATTTTGCAACATATTTTCTGGCATCCTATTCACTGTTTCATTTCATATACACAAGCATTTTTTTCAATGTTTATAAAATTTATTTAACATAAAGACGCCATTTATTTAATTTTATATCGAAACAGAAGTAATTTGTTTATAAAAAGCATTAATAATAGACATACATTTAAAATACATAACTAAACAAAAAATTTCATCAAGTTTGTTTTCATTACTCTTTATATCATTTGACAACAAATCGAAAGTTCTGACGTCCGAATTACGCCAAACTTAAAAAAAAAAAAAAAAAAAAAAAAACGCAAGGCCCCTATACCAGAAAAGTACCAAAAGAGCCAAACGTTGTGACTTGCCATTTATTGAACGCGAATCTCTTTTGGATTTAATTATTATTTAATCGTAACCATGCAAAAATTTTTAATTTACTGTTTTTTAATTGAAAATATTTTTTATTATTAAGAAAAAATTAAGTTTTAACTTCATTTTTCGAAGATTCAAAACTGGCCATGTTTAGTGCATTGCTAAGAGACCCTTACAGTTTCATGTATGTAATTTAAAATGCGATTTTGAAAAAAAAATTTTTTGAACAATATTTATTTGCGCTTTTATTTTTAGTATATTTGTATTGATTTCATAAAATAGTTCTCGAAACTCTGTAATTTTGAAAATTTACGTTCTTTAAATGATTACTTTCGCGTCAACAATGTTATTTTTTTTTTTAAACTCGCGAAATTGAATTTCATTTGGCGTTATAATGACGTAGTTCTAGTAGTGTTTCAGTGTTTAAAATTAAAATGCATGTTTTCTTTGGCGCCTGCAAAAGGAGGCATATTTTTTTCCCAACTGAAATTTGCCTTCTAAATTGTATCGCGCAATCTGATTGGTCAGAGACTTCGGCATGCGTTTGATGTTTCTTGCTGGGAATCGTGCTTGGCGAAAAACACTTCTTTGTTTCTTGTCGTGTAAGATTTTTTTCGTTCAGAAATTCTTTTTAATTACACATTATGTTATATGAAGTTAAACAAAAAGGGACCTTGTCAGGGCCAATTTCTAAGTTAAGTTTATCAATTAAAATTGAAATAATACGGCTGTTCTCAAATACCTTTCTGAATTCATTTTTGTTCAGAAACACATGAAATTGACAGGCGTTCTTATTAATAAACTATGTAATCGAATGATGTTCTCAATTTTTTAGTAAAAGCAGAATATCTTTTTTAAAAATACTGTCAAAGTTGGCTTTTCGAACTGAATTTTTGGATGCGACAGCGCGGGAAAAGAGAAAAACCTATCGTCCCGTGACAACAATCGCTTACAACTCTCCATTTATTTATTAGAAAAAGATGGAAAACACTATTTAATTCTTAAATATGTGACAGACAATTTCACAGCTGTTCTAAAATACCTTCCTAAATTCATTTTTGTTCTGAAACACATAAAACTGACAGGTGATCTTATTAATAAACTATGTAATCGAATGGTGTTTTCAATTTTTTGGTAAAAGTAGAATATCTTTTTAAAAATACTGACAAAGTTGGCTTTTAGAACTGAATTTTTGGATACGACAGCGCGAGAAAGGAGAAAAACCTGTCGTCCCGTGACAACAATCGCTTACAACTCTCCATTTATTTATGAAAAAAATGGAAAACACTGTTCGATTCTTAAATATGTGACAGAAAATTTCACGACTGTTCTCAAATACCTTTCTGAATTCATTTTTGTTCGGAAACACAGGCACTAAACTAAGGAATAAAAGCTCACCATCATTAATTTAATTTAAATATCCAACAAAAATAACAGCTTTAGGCAATAATATAATAGGATCCTCAACTTTTTCAGTAAAAAAAAAGGGTAGGGGTTTTAGAAGATGCCCATTTTTAAATGCTTAAATACTGTGTTATATTTGAAAAACATATCCGAATTTTGTAAGCATTAGGTTATTTTTCTTTAAATAAAATCATACAGGCAAAATAAAAAACGCAAATAATTTATTTTTCTTCTTCTACAAAAGAAAATAAGCTAGCGATTTGAGAATCATTTTCAAAAAGGAACATATTAATTTCCTTAACATATTCAGAATAGCCATTCAAATGTTGTGTATAAAGATATGTGCATACAAAAAAGAAAAAAAAACTTTAAGAAAACTGAACTTTGTTGTGTGTAAAAGGGGTGGGGGTGGGGGTGGGGGGGTAAAAATGTTTTTGCAGAAATTTCAAGGGGAATTTTAGATGACTGATTATTGTTTCAACAAAGATTGAAATTTTTTTTTAATATAAATATTTCAATATTATATATGCTGAGAAATGGGCAGGAGAAATTGAAATTTAAAGTGAAATTTAGACGACGTATTATTTATTTGTTATTTCAGCAAAATAACAAACAGAGCAGGTTTTTTTTAGTTTTAAAATTTTTGCATATCGCATATTTTCACTTTTTCTAAAGATTTCATTTAAATTTACCGCCCTCTGAAATTTCTACTTCACAAAATCACGCAAAGTTTAATATCTATATGTACTTCTTTTTTTAAATCATCTCTCCTATTTGTTATTTTATAGTATTTTATTACATCTGCTACGATTCCCCGACTCCTGAAAATTTTATATTCATTAGAGCTTACAGAATTTCATAATTATAAGGATTATTAAATTTAAAATCATTAAAAAAAGGTAACATTTATAATTTATTTGAATAATTACGAATTCAATTAAATACATTTATAATTAAGTAAAATTACAAATTAATAGAAAATTTAAAATAAAAAAATAATGTAAAATAGATAGAAAAATATCTTAAACTTAAAAAGTAACAAATTTATTAAAGTTATTTGGAATCTTTTCACTTCTCAGATGACACCCCGCCCTCTTTGTCATTAGGTAATGGAAATTATCTTCTTTCTCTAGAAGTCATTTTTGCCATTGACCTGTAATTTCAACAAAAATAAATAAATAAATAAATCAGAAGTCTATTTAAATGCATCCCTTTCCCCGCGCCCATCCTATCAAAATTCTCTACTTTCATGGTCGCAAGCACAATTCCTTCCCGCCAAGAAAAGTCACTTTGACACAGGAAGCTCTGACCAATCAGGTTACGAGATGGCAAATCTCCGTTGGAAAAAAGAAATATGTCAATAGGAGTACACGATTTCCTTGACAAAACGCAGGAAAATGCAATAAATACAACCAAATGAACTTGCATTTATCGAAAATTTCTTTCGTATGACTTAAAAATAAATCTTTCACTTTATGGATGACAATAATAAGGATTAATTTCAGATTATCAGGAGTCTCTCTTGAAAATAAAACGTCATAACAAAGTTATGTCAGTTAAACGGAAATTGACGTCATACCTAGCAAACGATTTTTTTATTATTATTATTATCTTTTCCTAAATTGTTTTCTTGAAAATAAAATAGATTTTTTAACATTTAAAGCATTCTAATGAACATACGTCATTCTAACACGTGTTTAGTTAAAGATTCTACAAATATATGGGCAATTTTTCATTTTCTGACTAGAATGACTTCGATATCAAAAAGTCCTTCCGGCCAGTGCCGGGAGGAAGAGGTAGCTTTCATATTCCTTATTTTAAAAAAGTCAACTTATTTTATTCAAACACACGAAGTTCCATTAAGTGGAAACCGAATGTAGGAGATTCAATACTAATTTTTATCAATACTAAATAATTATGAATGAGAATTTCGCGAAATTAGTCAGCTTTATCCAAGCTGCTTTTATTTAAAGTAACTTATATTTGGCTGCCAAATTCGGCGATTTCTTAAAGTGCCTGCCTTTTTAAGACAACATGGTGGATGAGGCTAACCAGTGAACTTGGTCGAGACTGCTGTGCACATGCTCACTGACATCGGAATCGGTTGATATATACGAGTGCTGTCGCAGGCAAAAAATCAGATTTTTCAAAATGTCACCCACGTTAGAAATTGAAACTGCTATATCTGAGCCATTTTTTAAGATAAAGACAAACAAAAAATGCTCCTGAATCCTTATATCAAGGTCAAATACTTAAGAAAGAAACCTTTCTCAATTTCTAATTTTTTTGCACCTCACTTGAAGTATATATATTTTTTAATTTAATAGCCGCCATTTTGAAACAAGATGGCTGATGAAGCTGGCCAGCGAACTTGGTCGAGATATTGATGCATACTATCCACACGCCTTCTTCCATGGAAATAGGCGAATACGTGTGGTATCGCGAGACAAATACAAGATCGTTTCAAAGTGTTAGCCATGATAGAAATTCAAAGTGCTATAATTCAACCACTTTTTAAGATATAAACAAAAGAACAAATTTTCAGAAACAAAAACTGCTCCAGAATCTTTGTATCAAGGCCAAACACATAAAAAAAATCTTTTTCATTTTCCAATTTTTTAATACCTCATTTTAAATTTTAAATTACACTTTTTTTAAATGGCAACCCTTTTGAAACAAGATGGCGAATGAAGCTGGCCAACGAACCTGGTCGAGACATTGGTATGTACTATGTACAGACCAAGTTACATTCAAATCGTTTCATAAATACGCCTGTTATCGCGTGACAAAAATCAGGTCGTTTTAAAATGTCAGCCACAACAGAAATTCAAAATGTTATAACTCAGCCATTTTTTTAGATATAGACGAAACAAAACCTGTTCCGGAATCTTTGTATTAAGGTCAAACACATACGAAAAAACTCTTTTTCATTTTCCAATTTTTTGGTATCTCATTTTAAATTTAATTTTTTAAAAATTTTTTTAAATGGCCGCCATTTTGAAACAAGATGGCGGATGAAGCTGGCCAACGAACTCGGTTGAATTATTTGTATGCACTAGGTACACACCAAGGTACATCCAAATCGGTTCATAAATACGTCTGTTATCACGTGGCAAAAATCAGGGCGTTTCAAAATGTCAGCCACATTAGAAATTCAAAATGCTATAACTCAGCCATTTTTTAAGATATAGACGAAACAAAAACTGCTCCCGAATCTTTTTATCGAGGTCAAACACATAAGAAAAAAATATTTTTCCAATTTTCAATTTTTTGGTACCACATTTCAAATTTAAAGTTTTCTGAAAATTTTAAATGGCCGCCATTTTTAAACAAAATGGCGGATGAAGCTGGCCAACGAACTCGGTCGAGACATTGGTATGTACTATGTACACACCGAATTACATCCAAATCGGTTCATAAATACGAGAGTTACAGTGTGACATAGGTCAGATATATATATATATATATATATATATATATTGATATATATATATATATATATATATATATATATATATCAATTTTGAACGGAGTGTAGTTTTGGGGTCTGGGGGTCTTGATCGATGTAAATATACCAAAATTTTTTGAAATTGCTTTCCTCCGAACGGCTGCAATAGGTAGCTTTTTGTAAAGAAAGCTACCTAAAATGCAAAAATATAGCGAGAAATCTGAATTTTTATTGGCTCGTAAAAGCAAAATACCCGTGTTATCACTTTTTTTAAATTATTGTGCCGGTTTTTAGAGAGTGGCAACACAAAAGAAACAATTCAATTAGAAAATTAAAAAGGAGGTATTTCTATATTGTCAAATTACGGAAGGTACAGTGCTATGTAAAGTTTAAATGGGTGCCATTCCCTTAATATTGGATATTTTTTAACCCGACCTGCGAAAGGCACATCGCTAAATTAAGACCTTTCCAAAAAGCCATTATTCATCACTGAATGTTTTCTGGTTTGGATTGTAATTGAGTTGTTGTCTTTTCATCATGTTTCAAAACGTAAAAGATGCGGCTGAGCTCTACTATACAGCACGACCGTGCTGTATGATATGAAAACATAACAACTTACCTTAGTTTTAAAGTATTCACTTGCGTTTAGTAGGAAAAAAGTAGATCAAAACAGCTAATTTTAGGTTTTTTAAAATTGCCTGAAAACAACACGTGGTAGGCTGTTACTTCTTCTAATCGTGAGTGACGTCATTCTGATGACTAGGATTTCAGCGATAGATGGCGTCTCTTCCTATAATTAACGGCAGAATGGCAACGGTCCAATTAAAGCGGCGGTCCAAATTAGGCTACTCTCCCCTACTTCACTGTAATGCAATGACTCACTTTCCGCCATTCGCGATAAAAATGCAGACAATAAGAGTTACATTATGGCCACAGTACTTTCACATTTGGATAAAGGTACTATTACACAAATAAAATTGTGCCTTAAGAAAGACTGAAAAATATTGTAATCAAAAGTAAATAGAGGGCATGAAGGAAAAAAATGTGTAACTACACAAAACCTATATTTTATGATCATATATGAGGACCCCAGAAGCCAAGGGATACAAGTGACAAAATTTAGATTTCGTGTAAAATTGAGTTCAAAGTTTAACATCAATTGTAATTGACTGAATTGTTATCTGAAACTGTTGCTTATTTCTTAGTGGTCTTTGAACTCTTATTTCAATAGCTGTGAAAAAAAAAAATGTGGAGTACAATTTCTTTTAAATTTATAATTAAGCAATATTGATCATCATTTGGCACTTGTACCCTTTGGCTTCCAAGTGGCACAAAAGAAATGAGAAATTAGGAAATAAAAAAATGAATTTATGAAAAATTTAAGAACAATGTTGATACAAATGAATGAAAGGAAAAATTTTTGTTTTAATATAAGTTTAAAAATAAAAGATCATGAAACAAAAATTGATGAACAATTTAAGAACAATGTTTCTTCAAATGAATGAAAAGACAAAATTTTGTTCTAATATAAGCTTTAAATTTTATGATAAGTTTTGAAACATTGAAATTTTATAGTGTTTTAACCGTTAAAATGCATTTATTTAACGTTTATACGTTAAATCTAAAAGGAAAAAAATGACGCAAAACAGTTTGAAAATGTGGAACAATATTCTTCTAGTGAACATGGGAGCAACACATCCACATTATCTCATCTTCGTCAGTTTCATAAGCACGATTAAGAACATCAGCCTCATCTTCAGAAGCGTGCAGAGCTTCAGTGTGTCTTGGTGCCACTTGGTGTGTTAGACCTCGGTAGAAAAAGTGGTGCACTGATGGTACAAACATCAATAGCTCAATGAGATTTTTAAACTTACGGTACTAGAGTTTTGGTTTTTCTTGTGCTATGGGAATCTCAGGCAGAACTGTAGGGCATCTTCCGGCACGGTTGGACTCCTTTAGCTCGTAGAAAGGTTCTAATTCATCAATAGCAGTTTCTTTGTAGAATAATGTGAAGGTCGTTTTTTTCTCAAAATGCAGCCATCTCATATTTCGGATACCTTTCACTGAGTTTATAAAGAATGGTGCAAGTGAGTTAATATAATCTTCATCTTTTAGCACTTCTACAGTAAAGTTTTGGCTGAAATCATTTACAAGTTTAGCCCAGTGTTCTGGAACATACAGATCCCTTTTATTCCTCTTCTTTCTGATTTCTATGAGCCCAAAGTCTTGGTCACATTCCAGGTAGGAGTGTCCTGAAACCAAAAAGCAATGATCGACTGTTTATATGTGTGTATTTTTTATGATGTACAGCCAGAACTTCACAATCAAGTGGCTTTTATTCTGTAGTCCACAATTATCACTAAAAGCTGTAATATGCCTAACTTCAGAGGGGAGAATCTCTTATGAACTTCAAGAGACAGGATGTGATCTCTTGGAAACCACGAAAAGCCTGGCCTTCATGCCATATGTACATGTGGGCAGTTCCGCTATCATGGTTATGAATGTTCAAGTTGTACGTCCAAAGTTGACATAAGCAATAAGGCTTTGAATGGGTAACATGTGAAGTTGGCATGATTTTTTTGCAAGTCAAAGCATATCGCGATCTTTGAATCATCCTTTAAATTGTGGAATGCGTCTTTGGCTAATCTGGCAGCTTCTGCTTTGCGAAGATGTAGTTCCATTTGAGTTTCTGCTTGTTGTTTCTCATCTGCATTTACATGGTCTATTTTCAATTGTAGCTTGTCACATGTAAAACATGTATCAGTCTCCTGTCGGTGAAAACTGAGATTAAAATGGGTGTTTAAAATGCGTCTATAGAAACTCTCCTTGACCGACTCTACGTGCTTTTCTTCAAGGCAAAAATGAACATAGAGTTTGTACATCTCCTTTAAATTGAGTTCTTGAATCAGGTATTTACGGTTGGGAGTATTTTCTCTAGTATAATGGCTTGTATATTGTGGAAACTTGTTTAAGTGTTATTTGATGACATCAATACCGTCATGTGGAATTTTATTCGACGGTTCTTTTCTTTCTCTTTCATCGTAAGATGGTATACCAGAAGCTGTTTCTGGCTTTTCGTTTACTATGTTTCGCAAGAATTTGTTAGAAACACCTTCATCTTTTTGTGCCAATCACTGTTTAAAGATGATCAAATTCGTATGGCGTTTTAAAAGTCATGAACTGGCCTTGTATTTCGTTAAGTCGCGGTTCAGCTATGACGTCAACGGATACAAGTGCACTTGTACCCCTTGGGGTCCACGCGTTTCACGGTTTCGGAAAAGAGGTTAAGTAATTGACCACTAGAACACAGCGAATAATTAAAAAATCACTTATATCTCTTTACCTACAAACAAATAGAATTATTTCCAGATAGCTTGTGCCCTTAACTCATTTTTTTAAATTTTGTCACATAACCCCTTGGCTTCTGGGGTCCCCATATACTATTTCTGTTCTCAACATCTCTTTTTCTACGCATTTACAAACAAAACAATGAATGGAGTATCATTTGAAAAGGTTTTTAAGGGTTTCTGACTAAGTAAACTCGCATTTCATTAAACCATGTTTTTTTAATTAAAAATTGTAGTTAATTAAAAAATAAATCAGCATTGTTTTCATAAAGGAAATGAAAGGTTTTTCTCAAGTCAATGTTGCCACAAAAATAAAATACATTATAATATCATGCTCAGCACTGATTATAAAAAAATAAATGGTATAAAAAAGATAAAGTGTGGATGCCTGCGCATGGGTGTATCTTATATCATATCATCATATCATATCATATCATCATCATCATATCATCATCATCATACTAATATTATAAAGAGGTAAAAATTGTTTATTTGTAGAAGGTAAGCTCTGGAACTACCGAACCGATTCCAAAAGTAATGGTATCAAAATGATGGTGGTAGTCCAACTTAGAACATAGGCTATATCTTACATCCGTTTCACTGGCCAAAAGTGGGTGCAGGAGCAAAAAACGTTCTAAAAATACGGTTTTGGTGTTCATGAAGGGCCTAGAAACATGAAATTTGGAATTGTAGTTACATATAAGATACTAATGATCTCTAAGCACATTTCTTTAAAAAATCTAAATTAAAAAGGGGCGAAAATGCGCGAAAAGCGTTCTAAAAAACGTTCTAAATGGCGATTTTTACGCAATTTCAGGAAGTACCAAACCAATTTTTAAAAAAATGGTGTCAAAATGATGGTGACAAGCCTTGCTCAACATAGACTACATTTTATGTCGGTGTCACTACCCCTAAAGGGGGTGCACAAGCAAAAAACGTTCGCAATTAGGATTTTTGTGTTACTGAAGGGTCCAGATACATGGAATTTGGCATGGTAGTTACTTATTAGATATAAATGATCTCTAAGAACATTTCTTAAAAAATTTGAAATTTAAAATGGGTGAAAATGCGCAAAAAGCGTTCTAAAAAACGTTCTAAATGGCGATTTTTACGCAATCTCAAGAAGTACTAAACCGATTTTTAAAATAATAGTGTCAAAATGATGGTTACAGCCCTTGCTCCAATATAAGCTACATTTCATGCCGGTGCCACTACCCGTAAAAGGGGTGCAGGAGCAAAAAAAGTTCGAAATTGCGATTTTTGTGTTACTGAAGGGCCTTGATACATGGAATTTGGAATGGTAGTTACTTATAAGATATAAATGATCTCTAAGAACATTTCTTAAAAAATTTGAAATTTAAAAGAGGTGAAAATGCGCGAAAAGAGTTCTAAAAAACGTTCTAAATGGCGATTTCTACGCAATCTCAGAAAGTACCCAACCTATTTCAAAAGTAATGGTTGGAAATTGATGATGACAGCCCTTGCTCCAACATAGGCTTATTTCATATCGGTGTCACTGCCACCTACGGGTTTCAGAAGCAAAAAAACGTTCTAAATTGCGATTTTTGTGTTACTGAAGGGCCTAGAATCCTGAAATTAGACAGGACAGCTTTTTATAAGATGCAAATGATCTCTAAGAACATTTCCTAAAAAATCGAAATTTAAAAGGGGGGAGGGGAATGAGGGCAAAGCGTTCTAAAAAACTTTCTAAATTGCGATTTCTACGCAATCTCAGGAAGTACCGAACCGATTTTTAAAATAATGGTGTGAAAACGATGATGTCAGCCTTCGCTCCAACATAGGCTGTATTTCATGTCGGTGCCACTACCCCAAAAGGGGGTGAAGGAGCAAAAAAAGATCTAAATTTCTTTTTTGTAATACTGCAGGAGCTAGCAACTTGAAACTAGGCATGGTAGTTCCTTATAAGATATAAATGATCTCTAAGAACATTTCTTAAAAAATTCGAAATTTAAAAGGGGTGAAAATGCGCGAAAAGAGTTCTAAAAAACGTTCTAAATGGCGATTTCTACGCAATTTCAGAAAGTACCCAACCTATTTTATAAGTAATGGTTGGAAATTGATGATGACAGCCCTTGCTCCAACATAGGCTCTATTTCATATCGGTGTCACTGCCACCTACGGGTTTCAGAAGCAAAAAACGTTCTAAATTGCGATTTTTGTGTTACTGAAGGGCCTAGAATCCTGAAATTAGGCAGGGCAGCTATTTATAAGATACAAATGATCTCTAAGAACATTTCCTAAAAAATCGAAATTTAAAAGGGGGGGAATGAGAACAAAGCGTTCTAAAAAACTTTCTAAATTGCGATTTCTACGCAATCTCAGGAAGTACCGAACCGATTTAAAAAATAATGGTGTGAAAACGATGGTGTTAGCCCTCGCTCCAACATAGGCTGCATTTCATGTCGGTGCCATTACCCCAAAAGGTGGTGAATGAGCAAAAAAAGATCTAAATTTCTTTTTTGTAATACTGCACGAGCTAGCAACTTGAAACTAGGCATGGTAGTTCCTTATAAGATATAAATGATCTCTAAGAACATTTCCTAAATAATTCGAAATTTAAAACGGGTGAAAATGGACGAAAAACGTTCTAAAAAACGTTCTAAATTGCGACTTCTACTCAATCTCAGAAAGTAACCAACCGATTTCAAAGGTAATGACATGACATGACATAGCGATGCTTAAGGAGTGCCAACGCGGCGACCAAAAGTAATGTTTGGAATTGATGATGACAGCCCTTGCTCAAATATAGGATCTATTTCATGTCGGCGTCACTAAAACCTTGCGGTTGCACTTTAAAAAACGTTCTAAATTGGGATTTTTGTGATACTGAAGGGGCTAGCAACTTGTAATTTGGCATGGTAATTACTTATGAGATGTAAATAATCTCTGAGAAGAGTTCCTTGAAAATTTGAAATTTAAAAATGGTGAAAGCGAACGAAAAGCGTTCTAAAAACGTTCTAAATAGCGATTTCTAAGCAATCTCAGAAAACATAAACCAATTTAAAAAAGTAATGGTTTCAAAATGATGGTGACAGTCCCCTCTCCAACATAGCTTATATTTTACGTTGTTGTCACTACCACCTGGGTGTTACAGGAGCAAAACATGTTCTAAATTAAGTTTTTTCTGTGTTACTAAGGGGGGGGGGAGTCTAACATTTTAAATTTGGAATGGTAATTACTTCAAAGCTGCAAATGCTTTCTAAGAATTGTCGAAAGAAAATTCCAAATTTAAAAGGATGAAGCGATCGAAAAGCGTTCTAAATTACGATTTTTATGCAATCGCATGAAATACGAAACCGATTTCAAACATAATGGTTGCAAATTGATGGGAATAGAACCTGCTCAAACATAAGCTATATTTTAGGTCGAGGTTTGCAGGAGCAAAAAAAATTTCTAAATTGCGATTTCTACGAAACTGAAGAGGCTAGATACTTTAAATATAGCACGGTAGTTACTTATAAAATATAAATGTCCTCTAAGAACAGTCGAAAATAAATTCGAAATGAAAAAGGGGTGAAGCGAAGAGAAGGAGCGAAAAGCATTCTAAGAGTTCTAAATTACGATTTCTATGGAACATCAGGAAATAATAAACCGATTACAGAAGTTATTGGTTGCGAATCAAGAGTGATAGTCCCTGATCCTATACAGGCTATATTTTATGCCGGTGACACTGCACCACCTGGTTGGCACGAACAATAAGAAACCCTTTAAAAAATCTAAATTCCGTTTCTATAGAATATTAGGAAATACCAACCGATTTCAAGGTTAATGTTGTAAATTAATGGTGACAGTCTCTGTTTCAACATTTTTCGAGACATTCTATTTCAACTCTGTTTCGGCATTTATACTGGTGTCACTAACACCAGAGAGGTGGTAGACTGTTAAACAAGAAACTTGAAATTTGTCATGATGGTTAATTTTAAGATGTATATGTGTTAAGATGGTTTTAAAAAAATACAAAACTTCAAATGAATACTGAGATGAGCGTATGAAATGAGCATAAAAGTCTCAAAATACTTTCTAAACTACCATTTAATTGGAAGTAGTTTTAGTTCTTCTTTTAATTAAAATCTCATTTCTCTCTATTGCACTTTTATAATGAAGTTTAGTCAAACTGTGGCTTAATTTGTAATTTTTGAATTATTTCAAAAAGTGTTCTTCTAATTAAAAATAGTCATGCAATTATCGCATGTCATATTTCAACTATTACGCGAGCAAAGCCGCGGGGTTTTCTAGTTTATGATAAAAAAGCAAAATTTAAATTTATATGTTTGGAAGAAAGGCACAAACAATCAGTCGAAGCAGTGGTATTTCACGTGTAGCCTAAAAGGTATGCTTTGTTATATTGCATTAAATTGTATTTAATATGTATTCAATTTATTTTTCTTTGCCCCATGTTTTTTCCTAAGCGGATGACGTCATCCTTCTAATATTGGTAAAATACAGCGTTAATTTTTTTCTCATGCGTGCTTTTCTATATTGGATCATTTTTTATTGTAACTTTGATGGAATATATGAGAGGACATTCTGGCTTGACTAATGTTGTTTGCAATAACTCTTATCCTTAATTTTTCTTTATAAATTTAATTCTGAATCTAAAAAAATCCTCCTAAGTTCTTGTGGTTATATATGGCCCCAACACGAATTTTTCTTCTTTCACAATTTTAAATAATAATTTGCTCGCAATGCTAATTAATAACTTTTTAGCACTTTCCAACGTAGTTGAAAAGTGTTTATGAATTGTGTTCGTCTGGACGTCTGTCAGTCTGTCCGTGCTTTAACTTACGTAAACATACCCAGATTGCCATGTAATTTACATATGTTATCGATGTTCACTATGGTATATTCGGTATTCAAAATAAAGTGTGTACCATTCACAGTTAATTTACAGGGCATTCAAAAGTTCCATTACATTATGATCTATGGGGAAAAATCATTTGCGATGTACTATTATAGTGTTATATTATTTTAAACACAATGAAATTTATATACATTATTGCAGTGCACGTCAACACGGTTACTATAGAATATGTCATGTGTAGCACTTACAATATACGTACAGGGGAATTCAAATGTACGCCGTTATATTAGGGTTTATAAAAAAAATCGTTTGCGACCTATTTCAATGATGTAACTCTGTTACAAACATAATGAAATATGAATTTCTGAAGTGTACTAATGCATGCTTTCTGTATTTGGAAAATTGTTCGCAACGTATTTCAATTATGTTGCACTAATTCAAACATGATGAAATTGATATACATTATTGAGGTTTACATGCATAAATGATTACGTGCATACGTGATTGCAATAGAATATGATGTGCATTGCATTTATCGGTCATTTACAGGGACACATAAAAATACCGGCGACAATACTGTATCCGAAGTGTTGACTCTATTATGAATGATTACTAAAAGTGCATTCTCCATTACCGTGTGAGTTTTTAAGTTAACTAAATTTTTGCTACTATGTGGTGTGCATAAATTCTATAGAGCATATACAGGATTACACAAAAGAATTCGCAAACATTACTGAGAATGAGCGTGAATTACTTTAAAATATTTTTTAACTTGAGTTATGCAATTTCAAGTTGATTTTCAAGCTCAGCTACATTTAGTATAATACTAAGATATGTTTGTCGCATATTAAAAAAATCATATACAAGGCTATGCAAAGGATTGGATACATGGCCACCTATGGATAATAATTCTTCGAAATATGATTTCAGTAGTTTTAAGCATATTTTGCCTGAATTAAATTTCAGAATAATGTGTGGCGTGTATAAAAACCTGTATCTAATATACAGGGCTGTACAATAGAATTCAAGTACGTTTCCATCTATTAGTAGAAATTGCTGAAGGGAAATTTTCAACTGTGTTATGCATTTTCTTACTAGACTAAATTTTAGCATACTATGTAAAATCTGAGTAAATTTGTAGATCATATACCAAGCTGCACAAAGGAATGGTAGTCCTTTTACGGCTATGGGCGCTAATTATATTTTAATCTGGTTTTTAAATATGTTATATAGTTTCTAAAATGTTTTCCTATGTATCTTCTGTGCTTCATTAGAAGGCGAAGTTTTATTAAAGCATTCTGGAACAGCTGGAAAAATGTTCAAAATTTATGCTTGACGCATGATTTTTCTTTCTTGTTTTAATTTGTATTTTAACATGTGTTCATTGTTTTATTTTAAGAGCAATACTTTTGCAACTTGCTGAAGGATAAATAAAAGAACTTTTTCTTTCTTTTCTTAAGGACTTAAGATTGTTAAGATTTAAAACTTATATGTGTATCATTCCTAATGTTTTCAAATGAATTCAAATATGAATATCAAATTCAAGAATGAATAACTTCTCATATTTGAAATATTCTAATTAAATGCATAAAAATTCTTTCAGACGAAATGTTAAATGTATTTGATTAAGAAAATCATGTTAACGGTATTAAAAAATATAATATCTAATAGACACTGCGTATAAGAAAACAAGATAAAATCTCATATGGGAAATACAATTAATGATTTTATTTCATCTTTCCTGTTAATTCCTTTGGTAGTATAAGTCTACTATGATAATTTAAAAGATCCGTGCTCTTTGTTTTTATGAATATATTGTTGTACTAATGAAATAATATCACATAATCAATTGCTTCAATATGGCTTGTAAAATTTCATCCAGATCTTTAAAAGATTGATTATTCTTCCCAAGTTCAGATAGTGAAATGAGCAGCATTTTCAAATAAATCGATGAGAAGACAGTGTCATTACCCCTCATATCACTTACATGCCGTTAGAGGATTAAAGCAGATGATCAATAACTGTGGAACGAACAGTTGTGTAGGTATATTGGAAAATCTATTAACAGCCTGAAGATCTTGTCATAAATTTCAACTGAACTCTTAAAATTTATTAATATTTGTGATTAAAATTGTGTGTTATTGAGATTTCCATAATCATTATTTTTAATACAATTAGAAATAAAATTATTGTGTTACAATTTAATTAACTGCTTTCAACCTGAAGAATGTCGGAACGCCCTATGCTGATAGTGGTACATAAGCCATTTTCCATGCACTTTTTTACAGAATTTGTTGTAAGTATAAAACTGATTTTTTAAATAAAATAAGTTTAATTTTGTGCTGAAAAGTGTTTTTTTATGAAGTTTTGAACATAAAAATTTTTACCCTTTTTTTTTATATGATGCACAATGCTAGTGCAATTTTATAAACCCCATGTTAACGATAATCGCCTCTTTCAGTACATAATGACCTATATAAGGAACATATTATAAAATGTTTTAGGACATGTGGCCAGTATTTGTTTGTTTGTTTTGTTGTTGTTGCTGTTTTTTAAGATTCATAATATTCTTAAAAACTACGTTTTTTTTTTTTTTTTTTTTTTTTTGGGGGGGGGTATTTTCCATATTAAATTAAACAAGAAAGACAAAAATCATGAATCAAGCATAGATTATGAAACACTTTCCAACACATTCAGAATAATGTAACAAAACTGCACCGTTTAAAAAATTTTAATATTACTTCTAATTCAACCATATGGAAATGCATAACATATTTCAAAACGCAATTTCAGCTGTTCCCACCCACAACCGGAAAATTATCCGAATTTTTCAGCATTCCTGTATGTGATATATAGGTTTGAATCTTTTAACTATATGCATGCCAAAATTTAGTCACTTAAGAGATATATATACTTCAATTGAAAATTTACCTTCAGCAATTTCCTCTAATAATTAGAATACTTCTGTGCAGCCCTGTATTTGCAGTATAGAATTTATCTATAACAAGTAATATGCAAAAAATTAATTAAATTTAAAAGCGCATACCAAATTTTAAACCGTACACTCCAGCAATTATTACTCAAAGACAGTACTATACTGTAACCGATTTCTTTTGTGTGTTCCTGTAAATAAATAAAAAATGCTATGAATGCCTTGTTCTAACGTGATCGTAGTGAAATTCAGTAATTTATATCGGTTTCATTTGAAATAGCATAATGTCATTAAAATAATCTGCAAACGTTTTTCCCCATATACCATAATGCAATGGAATACTTTTGAGTGCCCCTGTAAATGAACGATTAATCTTACATACTTCATATGCAATACCAAACATGCTTTGGTGACCCTAAATAACCTTTATCAATTTCATGAAAATCCGAGTACATTTACGGGAATTAGAGCGTGGACAGATGGACAGATGAACAGATGGACAGACGGACAGACAAACTGAATGCATAAACACTTTTCAACTTTGTTGAAAAATGTTAAAAATGACATCAGATGTCACTTTCTTGAAACCCTTAAATTCATCTTAGTATAACAAATTTTAAAAAAATTGTAAACACAAAAATATCATCTAAATTACTCAAAGGTGTTTTTAATTCACAATAAGATGCGTTTAAAACTTTCAAGCATATTCATGCTCATCATCGTGTTTAAAAACTGTGGTCCTCATAGGCTGCGTCCTTTATACCAGATGGGCTGATCCAAACTTCAAAGTGAAAAGGGGTAAGACTATGATTTCAGACTGTTCCAAAGTTCAATAGGAGTGGGGGTTGCTCAGGTTATTCTCGGTATATTATACCAAGTTTTTGGAATGATGTAGGATAGCTTATATCGTTAGAAGTATAATTAGCACAACGTAGAATTTCTGTTAACTCCATAATTACTAATTTTGATTGCCAAAAATTAGTAAGTATGGGTTTGGCTAATTTATGGGTGAATATAAATTAACCAAAATTTTTATGTTCAAAATTGCTTAAAAACTCTTTTGGGCACACAATTAAAAGTTTATTTCATTTTTTTAATTCAGTTTTGTATCTACAATAAATTCTATAACCAAACATTAATAATTATGGAGCGAATTGAAATTCTACGTCGTGCTAATTGTACTTGTAACGATACGTCATCGTACATCATTCCAAAAATAATGGTATAGTATACTGAGAATAACCAAAAATTAGTAATTATGAAGTCAATAGAAACTCTGTAATATTACGTTATCGTACATCATTCCAAAAATTTGGTATAGCATACTGAGAATAACCTGCGCACTATTGTACTTTTGCACTTCTGTTGAACTTTAAAACAGTCCGACAGCATAGCCTCCATCTTCCCCTTTTCACTTTTGAGTTTGAATCAGCCCACCTGGTATAAAAAAACTAAATCTCTGGCTTTTATCATTTTTAACCCTGATGATGAGCATGAATATGCTTGAAAGGACTGGGTTTTAAATATATCTTATTGTGAATAAAAAACACTTTTGAATAATTTAGATGATATTTTTGTGTTTACGAACATTTTTAAAGATATTTTCCCGTCTCTTTAAATGAGTAAAAGTTAAAAGAAATTTTTAACGCAGTGATCGGATTCATTTCATTTTATTTTAGATCATGTTGTACTTGCGTTTGTGAAAATGTGTGACTACACTTTTAAAAGTTCCACAGGATTAAATATTCGATATTTTAAAGGGGGGGGGAATTCTGTTTCTTTGAAAATCCGTTTTTATATTTTCTTCAGCGTTCTTTAATTTTTGTAATAGCGAATGTACGATATTTTTTTTAATAAATGTTTGTTGTTTTACAGTTATGAAAGATACATTTATCTAATTCTATTTATCGTGAATTTAAATTAAAGTGAATTACTAAACATTTTATGTAAAGAGCATAAAATGCAATTACCTTCCACACAAAACCCTATTAGAAACTTTTTCAGAATGAAATCAAAACCTAGGACTACCTAATAGCACAGGTTGTCAATCTCGTTTACCACCGAAGGCGAAATTAAGCATTATGTACGCAACCATGGGCCACATTTGTAAGGAAAAAAAGCATGTACTATATATTATTACTATAGCAAAGAATAAAATTTTTGCGTACAAATACATCCGTGGTAAAGAAATATTCATGGGAAACTCGAAAATTATTTTTTTTCTCAGTTAATTTTACCTTATATTTCTAAAGAAAACTAGTTGGATGTGCCAATCCCAAAACTTTCTTCTATCTTATACATCTTAATATTTCAAAACCTTGTTACACATGTTAATACTTCAATATTATTAGTTCAATACTATACCAACTTTGATTTTCATCTTAAATTTCTGCTCAAGTCAATTAAACGGACTAAAAACGAGTTAATCTATATCATGATATTTGTTAAAATTATTAATTTTTCCTTATTTTGTTGTTATCAGCTGTTTGCGAATAGCCGGCTTAGCAGGTAGCGAGTTCCCGCCGCTGCACGAGCCGCCGATGCACAATAGTACAACGAAAAATCAAGAAAAGTATACAAAAATCGCTAGCACAGAGCCCTTTTACCGCGCAAGGATCTGTTGGCCAAAGCCAAAAACAAGCACAAAAATTTTGGTTCAATTGTATGCATAATTTTATACGTTGTTCGATGGTACAATAATGAAAATGGCACAGAGATCGGAATTATAGCGCCCCCTTCTGGCGGAATTTTTTCAAGTTCAGGGAGGACTTGTTTGCCATAGCCAGAAACATGCACAAAAAATTTGGTTCAATTATATGGATAACTTCATACACTTTTCGATGGTACAATAATGAAAATGGTACAGACATCGCAATTATAGTGCCCCCTACCGGCAGAATTTTTCCAAATTCAGGGAGGACCTTCGTGACATAACGAAAAACAAACACACAAAATTTGGTTCAATTCTATGCATAACTTCATACACTTTTCGACGGTACAATATTCAAAATGGCGCAAAAATCGCACAGAAATCGCTATTACAGCGCCCTCTACGGGCGATTTTTTTACAAATTAAGGGAGGACCTCCTTTCCGTAGCCAAGAACTTAAAAAAAAAATTTGGTTCAATTCCATGCATAACTTCATACACTTTTTGACGGTATAATATTCAAAATCGCACAAAAATCGCTATTACAGCGCCCCCTAACGGCGAATTTTTTGCAAATTCAGGGAGGACCTGCCTGCCATATCCAAAAACTTAAAATAAAAATTTGGTTCAATTCAATGCATAACTTCATACACTTTTGGACGGTACAACATTCAAAATCGCACAAAAATCGCTATTACAGCGCCCCCTACCGGTGAATTTTTTCCAAATTCAGGGAGGACCAGCTTGTCATAGCCAAAAACTTAAAATAAAAATTTGGTTCAATTCTATGCATAACTTCATACACTTTTGGATGGTACAATATTAAAAATCGCACAAAAATCGCATTTAAAGCTCCCCCTACCGGCGAATTTTTTCCAAATTCAGAGAGGACCTGCTTGCCATATCCAAAAACTTAAAATAAAAATTTGGTTCAATTCCATGCATAATTCCATACACTTTTGGATGGTACAATATTCAAAATCGCACAAAACTTGCTATATCAGCGCCCCCTACCGGCAAATTTTTTCCAAATTCCAGGAGGACCTGCTTGCCATAGCCAAAAACATAAAATAAAATTTTGGTTTAATTCTATGCATAACTTCATACACTTTTTGATGGTACAATGGCGACAGACAGACGGACAGACGGACAGACGGACGGACGGACAGACGGACAGACGGACAGACGGACACACAGACAGACAGACATTTTCTATAAACATGTTTTTTGGAATCTCTGACCCCTAAAACATGTAAATCCGTCGAAAACCGGAAGTCGAAAAAAATTTCGATTACAATACTTTCTTCTATTGAAGATAGAAGAAAGTAAAAAGGGTTCATAATACTTTTCATCCACAAAATCTACACAATTTGATTGAATTTTCTAAATTGTGCTTATTACTTTCTTCTATCTTCAATAGAAGAAAGTATTGTAATCGAAATTTTTTTCGACTTCCGGTTTTCGACGGATTTGCATGTTTTAAGGGTCAGAGATTCCAAAAAACATGTTTATAGAAAATGTCTGTCTGTCTGTGTGTCCGTCTGTCCGTCCGTCCGTCTGTCCGTCTGTCCGTCCGTCCGTCTGTCCGTCTGTCCGTCTGTCCGTCTGTCTGTCGCCATTGTACCATCAAAAAGTGTATGAAGTTATGAATAGAATTAAACCAAAATTTTATTATAAGTTTTTGGCTATGGCAAGCAGGTCCTCCCGGAATTTGGAAAAAATTCGCCGGTAGGGGGCGCTGATATAACAATTTTTGTGCGATTTTGAATATTGTACCATCCAAAAGTGTATGGAGTTATGCATAGAATTCAACCAAATTTTTAGTTTAAGTTTTTGGATATGACAAGCAGGTCCTCCCTGAATTTGAAAAAAATTCGCCGGTAGGGGGCGCTGTAAATGCGTTTTTTGTGCGATTTTGAATATTGTACCATCGAAAAGTGTATGAAGTTATGCATAGAATTGAACCAAATTTTTATTTTAAGTTTTTGGCTATGGCAAGCAGGTCCTCCCTGAATTTGGAAAAAATCCGCCGGTAGGGGGCGCTGTAATAGCGATTTTTGTGCGATTTTGAATATTGTACCGTCCAAAAGTGTATGGAGTTATGCATAGAATTGAACCAAATTTTTAGTTTAAGTTTTTGGATATGACAAGCAGGTCCTCCCTGAATTTGGAAAAAATTCGCCGGTAGGGGGCACTGTAAATGCGTTTTTTGTGCGATTTTGAATATTGTACCATCGAAAAGTGTATGAAGTTATGCATAGAATTGAACCAAATTTTTATTTTAAGTTTTTGGCTATAGCAAGCAGGTCCTCCCTGAATTTGGAAAAAAATTCGCCGGTAGGGGGCGCTGTAATAGCGATTTTTGTGCGATTTTAAATATTGTACCGCCCAAAAGTGTATGAAGTTATGCATAGAATTAAACCAAATTTTTATTTTAAGTTTTTGGATATGGCAAGCAGGTCCTCCATGAATTTGCAAAAAAATTCGCCGTTAGGGGGCGCTGTAATAGCGATTTTTATGCGATTTTGAATATTGCACCATCGAAAAGTGTATGAAGTTATGCATAGAATTGAACCAAAAAAAATTTTTAAGTTCTTGGCTATGGCAAGCAAGTCCTCCATGAATTTGCAAAAAATTCGCCGTTAGGGGGCTCTGTAATAGCGATTTTTGTGCGATTTTGAATATTGCACCATCGAAAAGTGTATGAAGTTATGCATAGAATTGAACCAAAAAAAAAAATTTAAATTCTTGGCTATGGCAAGGAGGTCCTCCCTTAATTTGTAAAAAAAATCGCTCGTAGAGGGCGCTGTAATAGCGATTTTTGTACAATTTTTGTGCCATTTTGAATATTGTACCGCCGAAAAGTGTATGAAGTTATGCATAGAATTGAACCAAATTTTATGTGTTTATTTTTGGTCATGTCACGAAGGTCCTCCCTGAATTTGGAAAAATTCTGCCGGAAGGGGGCACTATAATTGCGATGTCTGTACCATTTTCATTATTGTACCATCGAAAAGTGTATGAAGTTATCCATATAATTGAACCAAATTTTTTGTGCATGTTTCTGGCTATGGCAAACAATTCCTCCCTGAACTTGAAAAAATTCCGAAAGAAGGGGGCGCTATAATTCCCATCTCTGTGCCATTTTCATTATTGTACCATCAAACAGCGTATAAAATTATGCATACAATTGAACCAAAATGTTTGTGCTTGTTTTTGGCTTTGGCCAACAGGTTCTCCTTGAATTTGGAAATATTGCGCGGTAAAGGGGCTCCGTGCTAGCGATTTTTGTATACTTTTCTTGATTTTTCGTAGTTCTATTGTGCATCGGCGGGAACTCGCTTCCTGCTATGCCGGCTTTTCGCAAACAGCTGATAACGACAGAATAAGGAAAAATTAATAATTTTAACAAATATCATGATATAGATTAACTCGTTTTTAGTCCGTTTACTTGACTTGAGCAGAAATTTAAGATGAAAATCAAAGTTGGTATAGTATTGAACTAATAATATTGAAGTATTAACATATGTAACTAGGTTTTGAAATATTGAGATGTATAAGATAGAAGAAAGTTTTGGGATTGGCACATCCAACTAGTTTTAAATTTTGATTGTTTCTGCTGGTTAACTTATTTTTCTGTGTTTTTATTACTCTGTAAAGTTCGAAATAGAAAAAGCTTAGCTATCAATATTCCGATTTTTTCAAGTAAAAAATAATATTTTTTGAACCAGAAAATGCATAATAAAATATGTTCATTTCTATGCTGTACTTATACGATTTCATTCGTCAAATAAATTTTCTGGTCCACACTGTGTTATTTGGTTTTTAAAAGTTTACCAGCTATGCAAAGGTACATGGAGGCTAGAGAGTGGGTGTCTGTGGAGGTACCCCTCCACACTTCCGTCTATATTTAATTATTAAATGAAAGGACAGAAGAAAAGCTGTGAATCAGCCTCACCGAAAATTTTCTAAGGCCCTCCTGACTTTGCCGACTTGTTCGGTACTGGTTGCCACATGGGCGATTTTGAAATTCTTAATGTTACTTTTTCAGGCGATTTATATTCTATTATTTTAGTGACTGATTAAGTAAACCGATTATCACTATTCCAAATTAGCCTTAGTCTTAAGGGGACCGGTAAAGCAAAATTCAACCAAAAAATCTATTTTTACTTTTTTATATCATTAAATAGTTTAAACTTTTATCCTTCCAACAATGTGTCACACATGTTTATATATATAAAAAAATAAGTGTTGAAATTATTCATTCTTTAGAAAGAATGAATAGAGTACGTCAAGAATACGTCACAGCTTAATGGCCATTTAAATATTTAATTGGCTTTTTCTCAGAACTTGGTTTTTTCATGTTTATGTTCCTTTTTTTCAATATCTATTAAAGTTAAAAACACAGATTTTTTTTAAATACTTATGTTATATTGTATACTTAACACGGGGATTTAATGATTTGTTGAGAATTATTTATTTTAGGCAGTGAAATCTTACCAAAAATACTAATTTAAAAATGACTTTCAAGAAATAATTAATAATTAATTTTGAGTTTCACTTAGAAAGAAAATGGTCAATTAAAATACGTAAATCATGTTATTCAAACAACTCTAAAAAATCAAGACCTCTATCTTTCACCATTTCTGAGTAAAAGGTACATAAATTTGGTGAATTTAACATGGCGGAGATAGGGCTTTTCCGGTACCCTTAAGAACAAAAAAAAAAGGCTAGCAGGCAATATGATACATAGAATTTCTTGCGCTTTCCTAGTTGGTGCAAGTGCGTTCGTAAACCTGAATTAAACATGTTAACAATTTCAAAGCCTTCGTGGACAACAGTTAAAATGTCGGCGGGAAACGTGTTTGACATACCTGTTATAGCACATCAGTGAAAAGTAAAGCTAAATAACCAATTTATACTTTCATATTGAAAACTCCACTGAATAAATTTATATTTATTCGCTAATAAATTTAATTTTTTAAATTGCGTACAACGCGTTGCATAGTATATGAAGTTTTCTGATGCAACTTCTTTTACATTTATACACAGAAAATTATTTATTGAAATTCAATGAATTATTTCGTTTCATACTTATTAGGTACGTCCGTAATTATATAAATACGTAGCACTTATAGTCGTCATCGGTCCGTACGTCTGCCTGCATAAAACAGCGCAAAATCTACCCAACCGAATGGTTTGAAATTTCATATCTACCCTATATATATAAAATCCTAAAGAAACGAATTTATGAAACGGATATATGAAACGGCTGAAATGTAACGAATTTATGAAACGATTCTATGAAACGACTGATTAAACAACTGATTATGTTTCGCGGCGATTTCTCCTAAAATATGGAATACTTTGCAATGAAATTAATACCAAAAATCGGAATTAATCTGCAGATCACAAAACTGGTATTAAAACTTTTAAATTCGAATAAGTTTTCGAAATATTAATTTTTTCTAATTTTAAACTCTTTTTTCTAATGATGGTAACTCAAATTTTAATCATAGCAGATATTTTTTTCTTTCATATTTTAGTAAAGGTTATTATTTTAAACTAATTTGGCGACCAGTTTGGCCTCCCTTTAAATGTATGCTAAGAACAATGCTTTTTTTTACTTTCTTCTATCTTCAATAGAAGAAAGTATTGTAATCGAAATTTTTTTCGACTTCCGGTTTTCGACGGATTTACATGTTTTAGGGGTCAGAGATTCCAAAAAACATGTTTATAGAAAATGTCTGTCTGTCTGTGTGTCCGTCTGTCCGTCTGTCCGTCCGTCCGTCTGTCCGTCCGTCCGTCTGTCCGTCTGTCTGTCGCCATTGTACCATCAAAAAGTGTATGAAGTTATGCATAGAATTAAACCAAAATTTTATTTTAAGTTTTTGGCTATGGCAAGCAGGTCCTCCTGGAATTTGGAAAAAATTCGCCGGTAGGGGGCGCTGATATAGCAAGTTTTGTGCGATTTTGAATATTGTACCATCCAAAAGTGTATGGAGTTATGCATGGAATTGAACCAAATTTTTATTTTAAGTTTTTGGATATGGCAAGCAGGTCCTCCCTGAATTTGGAAAAAATTCGCCGGTAGGGGGCGCTGTAAATGCGATTTTTGTGCGATTTTGAATATTGTACCATCCAAAAGTGTATGAAGTTATGCATAGAATTGAACCAAATTTTTATTTTAAGTTTTTGGCTATAGCAAGCTGGTCCTCCCTGAATTTGGAAAAAATTCACCGGTAGGGGGCGCTGTAATAGCGATTTTTGTGCGATTTTGAATGCTGTACCGTCCAAAAGTGTATGAAGTTATGCATAGAATTAAACCAAATTTTTATTTTAAGTTTTTGGATATGGCAAGCAGGTCCTCCCTGAATTCGCAAAAAATTCGCCTTTAGGGGGCGCTGTAATAACGATTTTTGTGCGATTTTGAATATTGTACCATCGAAAAGTGTATGAAGTTACGCATAGAATTGAACCAAAAAAAAATTTTAAGTTCTTGGCTATGGCAAGGAGGGGGTCCCTTAATTTGTAAAAAAATCGTTCATAGAGGGCGCTGTAATAGCGATTTTGAATATTATACCGTCGAAAAGTGTATGAAGTTATGCATGGAATTGAACCAAAAATTTTTTTAAGTTCTTGGCTATGGAAAGGAGGTCCTCCCTTAATTTGTAAAAAAATCACCCGTAGAGGGCGCTGTAATAGCGATTTTTGTGCCATTTTTGCGCCATTTTAAATATTGTACCGTCGAAAAGTGTATGAAGTTATGCATAGAATTGAACCAAATTTTATGTGTTTGTTTTTGGTTATGTCACGAAGGTCCTCCCTGAATTTGGAAAAATTCTGCCGGTAGGGGGCACTATAATTGCGATGTCTGTACCATTTCATTATTGTACCATCGAAAAGTGTATGAAGTTATCCATATAATTGAACCAAATTTTTTGTGCATGTTTCTGGCTATGGCAAACAAGTCCTCCCTGAACTTGAAAAAATTCCGCCAGAAGGGGGCGCTATAATTCCGATCTCTGTGCCATTTTCATTATTGTACCATCGAACAACGTATAAAATTATGCATACAATTGAACCAAAATTTTTGTGCTTGTTTTTGGCTTTGGCCAACAGGTCCTTGCGCGGTAAAGGGGCTCTGTGCTAGCGATTTTTGTATACTTTTCTTGATTTTTCGTAGTTCTATTGTGCATCGGCGGCTCATGCAGCGGCGGGAACTCGCTACCTGCTAAGCCGGCTATTCGCAAACAGCTGATAACAACAAAATAAGGAAAAATTAATAATTTTAACAAATATCATGATATAGATTAACTTTTTAGTCCGTTTAATTGACTTGAGCAGAAATTTAAGATGAAAATCAAAGTTGGTATAGTATTGAACTAATAATATTGAAGTATTAACATGTGTAACAAGGTTTTGAAATATTAAGATGTATAAGATAGAAGAAAGTTTTGGGATTGGCACATCCAACTAGTTTTGTATTATATTATCATTTTATTTAATACAAAACTTTCATTTAAATCTGAAAAGTTTAAAATTAATTGCTTTCACTTCTTTCTTTTTTTTAAACGAAACGAAAAGAAAAATATTAGGCGCAGATGTCATATACGCAACGGGATACCTAAATGGCGCCAAAATGGCATTATTTTGCCTGACATGGTAACCCGGCTATTGTTGCTTATTTATTAATAAATATTTATTAGCCCCGGTACGGTATGCTATTTCTTTCTCCCAGCTTATTTTGTGCCGTCTTCAAAAAATAATGTTACCTTACAGAAGCCAGCCGTAAAACAAAGCAGTACGATTAAATACTCTATAGAAATTTTTCCAAGAATCGAACGCTTTCGATTTTTATACCGTAGTATTGGAGAAAAAAAAAGTTCTTTTAAATGTATTTTGTTTCAAAACTGCATCTCCATTTATTTTTGAAATATTAATTTTTTTGTAGTTTTTGTAGCCATTTGCAACGGAAGTACTCCATTTCTGTAGAAAGTAAAGGAAAAATAGTTCTAAAATAGTAATTATATATTTGTGTTTCCATTTTCTCATAACAACCAAAAAAATATATAATTAAAATACGAACTATTTTGAAGAAAAAAAAAATAAACGAATGATTTCTGTTAAAACAATGGAGCGATTATAAACTATAATTGTAAGTATCTATGAATCATTAGATAAGTCGTTTTCTTTGTCGATTTTCTTGAATGACGGCATGTTTTTGCTGCATTTGTGCATCATTTTGCGATAGTGATGTGCTATGCCTGCTTTACTGTAGATTTTTTAGAGTAGATCGTAAATGTGGAATTCTTAAGCAGATGCGAATGACGTCAATTTACATAAAATAAAACGTGTGCTTTAAATCTTAAAACAGAAGTATGTTTTGTACTGCAGTAGAGTCATGCTTAACCGAGTTATTTTCGTCTGATGGACTGGTAGCTTCTATTATTATGAAACAGCCATTATAAATGAAGTGTTGGGTGAAGGTGGAAGAGCAGACGTAAAAAATTATGGCCATTTCCCCCCCCCCCCCATTCTGACCAGAAAATCAGAGTTCTCTTTTTACGGCTGCTCTTTCATCTTCACCTAACACTTCATTTATAATGGCTCTTTCATAATAATAGAAGCCATCAGTGCATCAGTAGAAAAGGAAGTAATGGAAATGCCGGGGACGACACTAAATTCTGAAAAAACAGAATTCCTGTTCTCTAATTTACATTTATTTTCTTTTTATTTAAAAAATATATATATTATAAATTGCTTTGTTCTATAGTTATTAATTAATTTTCTTAATTTATTGTTATTTCAATTTAAAAATAATAGAAAATAATTTAGATATATATATATATAACAGGTATTCGAAAACGAGGTTTTCGCCAAATTGTCGTAAAAAAAAAAAAAAAAAAAAATCAGGCCAAACCCGATTAAATAATGCAACAAATCCTGACATTTAATTTCAAATTCAAAGCAGTGTTTTAATTGTACTTAGTTATCCTGCCGATCAATTTCGCCAAATTATATAAATCGCCAAACCACTCACCAAATTATACAAATTGATGTAATTTTTATTTTAAACAACGAAAGAACAAATAAATTAGTATAACATTAATAAAAATAAAAATAAAACGTCGAAATAAAAATCACTTGATGGCGTAAACACATGTAACTTCCTTATAGTCAAGTTAATGTGACATTTACGATCAACCATTATTGGCATTTAATCTTATAGTCTGACGATAGATTTTTGGTCGATGGGATAACCAAGTAGTACCGTTTTAATTTACCACTCGAAAAATAAAAAAATGCTAACTGGCGAGTTAACAAAAAAAGCTATTGGCGAGATTTGAACTCGGCTAACATAAAAGTACCAAGAATTCTTTGCGATCAGTGCAACTTTTATTTAGTTTTATTCGAAAAAATAACTTTGAATCTTTAATCAAAATGGAAATCTTTTTTTTATGAAAAGTAAAGGGTTTAAATTGTTTGTGGCAGTTACATGACTTGGACTATTATAATATAAATGAAATGATGGCGATAGAATAATATTTAGCGACTTATCGCCTGTGGCTGGCTAACATTAAAGTACCAAAATGGCCGCCTGAAATATAAAAAGCGAAGGAATCCACCCAGAACTGTTGATAATAGTCACATGACTTAGACTATTATTATAGAGATTGTTTTCAATTCTAAAAACAGCGCAAAGAATAATATTTCCTAACGATTAAAAATTTATTTACACGTGACTATTGAAAACAGAAAAAAAAACTTTTTGAAATTACTGTTAAATGGGTAAGTGTTAAAAGCAGGAAAATATTGAAAATTGTATTTACACGTGAATATTAAAAGAGAAAGGAAACTTTAAAGTAATAAATACATTAATATATGTTTAACACTTTCAGGGTCAAGGTACTTCTATTTGCAAAATGTTGAAATCAGTGAATGGAACCAGAATTTACAAACAAATTTCGAAATACGAAAATGCTTTTGTTCACTTACTTAATAAAAGGAAAATTTTCATTCCAATATTCTGGTGCCAATGTGGCATTTAAGAATTAAAATTAAGTGATCCAAAAATGTACCACCGCCCTTGAAGGGTGTTAAAGCAGTAAATTGTAGTAAATTGTATTATGTCAATCTTTTTATAACGCTGTTAAAAAAATGTCGGGAGTCAAAGACTCTGTTCACTTAATTCATTTTACTTTAGCTTCCTTTTAAATGTTTAACTGATCTTCTTTAATCAGACACGGAAACAATCATTGCATATCTTAACAGCCACTGATTCGGCCTTAAATTTTCGCAATCAAAGGGAATTGAATGAAAACCCCTTTACAGGGAGATAGCTATAGGTTTTTTATTATAATACAATCTTCTCTTTTCTTTTTAATACCGATCAAATTAGCGTGATTTTAGATTCTGCGGTGTCTCATCGAAGGTTGGCGAGTGTAGCTTGCAGGGGGCAGAACCCCCTAGTATTATATAATAGTTGCAGAATTTGGGCGAGTCATTTCAAATTTTATGAAAATCGAATCAACTCTTAAAAAGATATTAACACGTTCACGCCGGCGCGGTGGGTCACACTCGACAGTCTCGGTGCTGCAAAGTCTCCGGCTTTTTGGATACCAGTATTTTAATACAGAAAATGTTGTTGTATTTAATTGGAACAATTGGGCGATTTAAAGGAACAATATTTTCTATAAAATAATAGTGGTGTGCAAAAAGCCGGAGACTTGACAACTCTGAGACAATCGAGTGTGACCCACCGCGCCGGCGTGAACGTGTTAATAAAAGTTTTCTTTGTTCTATTTAATCCTATCATATGTAATTAATTAAATGATACTCCATGATACGTAATGATTCAAGTTCGCCAAAGTGATTACGTCAGATTTAAGATGGAGTCCAATTATTTCCATATTACTGAATTTAATATCTATAATCGTCATAAAAATTGTATTCACGCATTTTTGCATAAGAGCGCAACATCTATTGCACCAAGATCAGAATATTTATAAAACTAGTTATAGTACGAACACACCTCAATTGCCACATTTGACGTACAATTTTCAGCTTGTTTTACAAAGTGATTAAAAAAACTACAGATACGCAACTATTTAATCTATTATGAGACCACTGTAAGCATATGCACTTATTTAATCGCAATTGATTCAAATTCAAAAAATTATATTTGAAAAAATTAAATAAGATATCTAAATTTTCAATTCTTAAATATGTCTAAACTGTAAATGTAACATATTAAAATTGTTATATCCTATATGTGTTAAATCAAATTAAATTAGTTATTATTATTATTATTATCGAAATTTTGTTAATAAGCATGATATAACAATCTAAAAGTCAGAATTTCTGCATTCATTCTTACAGAAAAAAACGAGAAACTTGTAAAATATAAATAAAAAATGAATATAAAAATAAAAATATATATATTTTAGAAACCAAGCCTTTATAAGTAGGGGAACCCGGGGCACAACAGGGTACCGGGACGGAATGAAGTTAGACGTTTTTCGGTGTCAATGAGGTTCCGCCAGCGAGTGGCAATAAGCAGGAGTAAGAAAACCTGTTGCCGTTCAACTTCGGCAACCATGTTATTCTAGTTTTCTCAAGTGTTAGTGCGTAAATTTTTCGTTGTGTGATTTTTTGCTCCTGTATTGTAATTTCTGATGATTTTGTAACCTAGGTAAGGCATACATACTTGCTTACATTACAACTGTAGTTAGTTCATGCTTTAAATACGCTTGTCTTTAGCTTCGTGTAGTTAAACGCTTGTTTACTTTTCTTCATCGAGTGACCTAACCTATCCTAATTTAAATCATGTCCATAGGGCGGAACGGGTTCCCGAGCTGTTTTTAACTAACTTGTTCTGGGTTGAGTTGGGTTGATTTTTGACGGCCAATTATCTACACGAGGGATATAGGCCCGGGGAGAGTGCCCTCCGTGGGTGTCTTTCTAAGGGAACCTAATCCGTATTAACGCATGGAAGATCCACGGCTCGAAGAAAACCACGAAAACTCCGAACGATTAGGCCGACGGGCACGATTAGGATCGAACCCAGCACCTCCCGTCTACCAGCTTCGAGAGCAGAACCTCTCGGCCATTGGTGGGGCCCCTAACTTGTTCTGACTGTGAAGGTTTATATTGAGAATGAATGTACTCAAAGTCAGTTGAAGGTTGGGTCGCTTGTTTCATGTGAAAAAAACGGGCACATTCCTGTGCGGCAATAGATGTGTGAATTTTGTCAATAGGCTTAAGAAAAGGACACATTCAATGAAAACTGTAGTTAAACCTTTATAGTCCCTTAAAACTAAATACATACAGAACAAACTGTTTTTCAAAGTTTTTATAATTAATTGTGCTTACCACCTCATTCTGCCGTATACACGAGGCAGAACGGACAAATGACATAATATTCTGTTTCTGAAAAAAATATATTGTTCTTTTGTTTTCTTGCAGTATTATTAATTTTTTGTGATTATTATATTATACTGTGTTCATAGAAAATTTTGCAGTTCTCTTAATTAATCCTTCAGTACTTTTGAAACATATTTTCAACTTGGTACCCCGTTCTGCCTCGGGTTCGCCTATTCAATATTTTTCTTGAAAATCTAGCAAAATTGTTTTATCGCAATTCCTGTTTTTTTTTTCATTAAAATTTCAGTTTTCGCAATACATCAATTTGTCGAGGGTACCGAATTCGAATATGAATATTTCGCTTCTTTTTTACGCTTGATAGAAAGCACAAGCAAGTGAATTTATCAAAAAATGTATAATTTTTGCTGTGTTTCTTTTTTAAGACCGTGCAAGAAAAAAAAGAGAAAGGCAAATCTTATTAGCCCCCGATATGCTGTTTCTTTCTTCAAGCAATTAAAATGTCGTCTCCAAAAGATAACGTTCCTATGTATAAGCCAGCCGTAAAACAAAGCAGATGTATTATTGTACTGTTAAATACTGTATTGTATTTTCTTAAACTTCTAAGCATCGCAAATTTTCAATTTTTATACCGCCGTATTGGGGGGAAAAAGCACTTTTTAATGCAATTTATTTGAAAACTGTACCTCAATTTATTTTTCAGATATTAATATTTTTGTAGATTTTAGCACCATTTGTTTAATTTTGACAACGCAAGTACTTCATTTCTGCAGAAAGTAAAGAAGAAATCACGGAACTATTAATAAAGAGGAACTGACATATCCTTAAAATAGTGAAGCTTCAACTGTAACCGCTATCGCAGGGGTTGTTTACCGCCGGTGGAAACTTCCACCAGTAAATTTATATAGAAATTTTCTGTTTATTTAAACGCCTTATTATTACAAAATGTCAGTCAGAAATAATGGTAAAAACAGATTTTCATTTTTACTGGTAGAAGTTTACTTTGGCGGTAGTCACTCCCTGCGTTTCCGCCATATTGTGACAACCAGGGAATGAAACTGACAGTTTTACAAGGGCAACTGACACCAGTAAGAACAAATAGAAATTTTGGCCACATTTGTAAGGAAAAAAATTACACGAATAAGACGATTAAATGAGACGAAATTTTCTATTCAATTTTACTGGTGGGATGTTTACCCCGGCGGTAATCGGAAACTGAAGATATGATTTTAGAAACAGCAGCGGCCATCTTGTGACAACCTCCTCAGTTACTTCACTTGCAACTGGTAGACAGTACACTATATGTCTCTTCCTCTTTATTCATAACTCCATTGAAGAAATAGCTGGAAAATAGTAATTATATCTTTTTGTTGCCAATTTCCCATAAATACTGAAAAATAAAAAAGAAAAGTGCCCAGCTAAACTGATGGCATTGAGCTCACAGACTATTCACACTAATTGTATATTATACTCTTATTTTAAAGAATAATGCCACTGAAAAAAATAAGTGAAGGGGAATTAGCCCCCTTTTCCCCCTTTATCCTTAACCAATGAACCCCCAAAACTATTCAGAGAAGTTCCTTAACATAATAAACCGGTATACCAAATTCAAAGCAAATTGAATGATTCTGCATGAAAAACACATTTATCTGAATTAAGGGGGGTGGACTAACCCCGTTTTTCCCCCTTTATCCTTAACCAATGAACCCCCAAAACTAATCAGGGAAGTTTTTTAACATAATAAACCGCTATACCAAATTCGGAGCAAATCGAATCATTCTGCATGAAAAATCCATTTATCTAAATTAAGAGGGGTGGGCTAACCTCCCTTTTCCCCCTTTACCCTTAACCAATGAACCCCAAAACTAATCAGGGAAGTTCCTTAACATAATAAACCGGTATACCAAATTCGGAGCAAATCGAATCATTCTGCATGAAAAACACATTTATCTGAATTAAGGGTGGTGGACTAACCCTGTTTTCCCCCCCTTTATCCTTAACCAATGAACCCCCAAAACTAATCAGGGAAGTTCCTTAACATAATAAACCTGTATACCAAATTCGGATCAAATCGAATCATTCTGCATGAAAAACACATTTATCTGAATTAAGGGGGGTGGACTAACCCCGTTTTTCCCCTTTATCCTTAACCAATGAACCCCCAAAACTAATCAGGGAAGTTCCTTAACATAATAAACCGGTATACCAAATTCGGAGCAAATTGAATGATTCTGCATGAAAAACCCATTTATCTGATTTAAGGGGGGTGGACTAACCCCGTTTTTCCCCCTTTACCCTTAACCAATGAACCCCCAAAACTAATCAGGGAAGTTCCTTAACATAATAAACCGCTATACCAAATTCGGAGCAAATCGAATCATTCTGCATGAAAAACACATTTATCTGAATTAAGGGGGGTGGACTAACCTCGTTTTTCCCCCTTTATCCTTAACCAATGAACTCCCAAAACTAATCAGGGAAGTTCCTTAACATAATAAACCGGTATATCAAATTCGGAGCAAATCGAATCATTCTGCATGAAAAACCCATTTATCTGAATTAAGGGGGTGGGGTGTGGACTAACCCCGTTTTTCCCCCTTTATCCTTAACCAATGAACTCCAAAAACTAATCAGGGAAGCGCCTTATCACAGTGAACCTAGGAAAAAATTTTGAAGCAAATCGGATGTTTCTATCAAGAGTTATCGCGTTACGTACATACGTACGTACGTACATACATACATACATACATACATACATACATACATACATACATACAGAACGGGCGGGCACATTAGCTCTCAGGCTTTGATAGCCTGTGAGCTAAAAAGTAATTAAAATACGTGTTGTTTTTTTTCTGCTGTTTTTTTTTTTTTTTTTTTTTTTTTGAAAAAATATTAAATGGATGAATTCTGATAAAACATGGAGCTATTATAAACTATATTTTATTTAATTATCTATATTGCGAACAAATGAGGGCATATGAACCATTAGATTCCCAATTTTGTTGTTGTTGTTGTTGTTGAGTTTCTTGAGTGACATCTGTTTTTTTTTTTTTTTTTTTTTTTTTTTTATTATTTGTGTATTATTCAGCGATAGTGACATCATATGAATACTTTACTGTAGATGTTGTTTAAGACTGGATCGTAAATGAAGAATTTTTCAGAGGATGCGAATGGCATCATTTTATATAAATTAAAAGCGTGTGTTTTAAGTCTTAAAACTGAAATATTTTTTATATTATCTATAGTTATATACATATTTTTTTTTACATCGGGGGCGACACTAAGTTCCGAAATAGCAGAATTCCTTTTTTCTAGTTTAAACTATCTTTTTAGGCTTTCTAAACTAATTTATATGCGTATAATCGCAGATTAATAAATATTAAACCATCAATTGATAAAAAGGGTCTTTTAATATTCCACTCATTGTTTTATTTGTAAATTTTTCTACATTTGAGAGAGCATTTATCGGCATATAATGAAATTCATTGTTGTTTTAACTGGTACACAATTGCGCAAGTTATATAGAATATTTTTCGATTTATCACCTGTATGGGCTAACAGAAAAACGCCTAAAAATTAATGCATTAATTTATAATTAAGTTCCAGAAATTAGAAAAATGTTGTATTGTATTCGGAAACACACACCTATGAACGTAATTTTTACCATTCTTTGTAGTAATAATTTTTGCAGTTCACATTTAACCTATCCACTTCAAATTTTATGTAGAACTTCATAAAAATATCACTGTAATATACGATGGAAAGCCAGTAAGTAGGTCACAAACCGATATGAGAGATCGGAAATTAGAAATAAACTGTTTCCAAATATACCAGTATGTGGCAGCACTGTCCAACGGTAAGACATAAATTTCGAATTTATATGACAACAGTTGTACAAGATGAGCAGGGGCTTTCAAAAGTTGTTGACAAAGAACGAAGTGGTCGTCCTGTTGAGATTGCGGCAGAAAAAACAGTGCGGAAGGTTGAGGAAATGGTTAGAGCTGACAGGCGAACAACAATAGACAGGATTATAACGGCTTTCCCGTTATATATTCATCATTCCTCCTCTCCCCTCAAAAAGCAACTTTTAACCTTACTGGTTCATTATAAATTGTCATTATCCCCCCCCCCCCCTCCAAATAAAATATTTAGTTTAAATTTGACATTTTATAGTTAATTTCATATGGCTTTAGTCATTATCCCCCCCCCCCTTTATGTCACTGTAAGTTTCACTTTTACTTTTTAAAGTTCTTTTTAAATGCAGACATCATTTATCTCGGTTCCTTTTTCTCTCTTTCAAATTCACACGGATAGAAAAAGATCTTAACCGCAGCTATTTTCCATCGATATAAAATAAAAGAATAAAATACAAGTGAATGCCTTTTTTCGCTTCGCAGCCGACGATAAGTAATGCATATTTTCCCAGCCTCTGGGCTTGCATTAGTATTCAATTCTCCCCCTTGTACTTTGTCGGATACAAACCATATACCCCTTTGCTGACTAATTTGCAGCTGTCGTTATATCTGTAACGTGCATATAAAATCACGTGTTCCTATTTCTTTAAGCCTCCCTGCTTACCGCTGGAATGTTATTTAGTGTAACCCTAAAGAGCCCGCCATAGCATAATTTTTAACTCAATGTAAAACTCCATGATTGTTTTGTCTATCCAATTTGTTTTCGCCAAACATCTTACATATGGTTAAATAATGTTCGCCAATCTGTAAGTATTGGTAACAAATTCTGGTCACTCTTGCTCCTGACGTCGAGCCATGTAAACCAAAAAATCAATCCCCGCTGTGGGGCGTCTGCCCATTCGGCAGTTATTGAAACTCTCCCCGTACTTCTGTATTTTCACGGCCCCTTCCTTAAAAGTTCTTTACAATAAATGTAAGTCTCCTAAAGTATTGTGTTGGAGTTTCTTTTATTCATTCATGAATCTGGGAATCCAATTCTCCTTTACGAGGATTAGCAACTGCAACAGAGTGTTCACATGGTTTACCCTACAACAGACTGATGCAGACGTTGAATGTGAGGTACACAGATGGCTGAGAGTGCAGTCCAAAGACTTTTATACAGCAGGTATTAGAAAATTCATAAAGAGATGGGACAAATGTATCAATGTAAATGACGATTATATAGAGAAATAAAAATGCCTTTTAAGTCTGTATCTTGGTTTCCATTTTTATTGGCTTTTGTGACCTACTTACTGACTTGCCCTCGTAAATACCAGATAAAATGAAATTTTTATCAAAGAACGTAATCAATGATTTTGACCATCTATCCCAGACTTCATGGTTAGACACCCCCACTTGATCGGAATAGATGCTGCAGCAAGTAGCTCTGGAAGTAGGAAGAAATATGGCTGAAACCTATAAACTAACACATTATTCGATACCTGTTTCAATAAAATGCACTAATATTTCATGAAAAATCTCTAATAAATACATTATGTTTCATCTGCTACTATCTCTTTCTTATGAGAACATACAACAAAAGACAAACTTATCTTTTTTCATAAATATAACTTTTATTTGAAAAAATAAATTGTTGTAACTTCGTCTACAGCGATTTTTTATAACCATTGAGAGTAAAAGAACGTCACTTATTTCCGTCACATGTCCAATAGCTGAAATACGGTGACTGTACAATTAACCCGCTGTTGCATCTGACCCGGATTTATCCTACTTTTAGACTTGTAAAACTATTTCTTCTGTTCACTGATCTCATTTGTGATAATGAGAATTTTTTTTATCCCCTATTGTTATCTTTTGAAACATCGTTTTCTGTTATTCCTCATACCTGTATATTTCAGCCATCTCCGTGTTAATTTGCGTATAAAACGTATACTGAAGTTTGGTATTGCTTAACCCCTTCGGGACGGGAGCCTTTTACGAAATTTTTAATCTTTTGTCACCGTTTTTTAAAAACAGAAATTTGTATCTTCTTGAATCGAGAAAATGCGCTGATTAAATAAGGCAAATTTTACAGTAAAATTTTACTGGTGAGGAAAGACAAGGATTCTGAGCGCTTCATGCGGCACGTATACGTGCCGCTCGTCCCCAAGGGGTTAAAAAGGAAATGAGACTATTTTAAATGCTTCTGTCTCACTATTTTCACTTTGTTAAGCAGAAAATTAAATGATTTCTATTGTAAATTTTTTTTTTTTTTTTTTTTTTTTTTTTTTTTAGCCCCGGTATGCTATTTTTATCGGGCAACAATTAATGTGTCATCCCTAAAAATTAACGTTACGTTACATAAGCCAGCATAAAACGAAGCAGAAGTATCTCTGTTCGGCTAAATACTGATATTCTCTACTGCAATTTTTTTAACTTCTAAGCATTGCACATTTTCAATTTTTGCATCTTCGTATAGCGAAAAAAAGTACTTTTAACTGCAATTGTTTTGAAAACTGCATCTCATTTTATTTTTGAGATATTAACTTTTTTGTACTTTTTAGTGCCATTTCTGTAATGGCGGCAACTGAAGTATACCATTACTATAGAAGGTAAAGGGAGAATAGTTGGAAAATAGTAGGTTACTATATCTTTTTTTTTTTTTTTTTTTTTTTTTTTTGCTATTTGGTCATAAGAACTGAAAAAAAATTTAATTAAAATACGTGCTATTTTGAAAAAACATAAATGAATTATTTCTGATAAAATATGGAGCTATTATAAACTATATTTAATTTTAAGTATCCATATTAATGTGACAAACAAATGAAGGCATATGAATCATTAGATAGCCTTTTTTTGTCGAGTTTAAGTCATCACTTTCTGCTGGGTTTGTGTATTATTCCGCGATAGTTACGTTATATGCATACTTTCTACAGATGTGGTTTAAGACTGGATCGTAAATGTGCAATTCTTTAGCGAATGCAAATGACGTCATTTTATATAAAATAAAAGTGTCTATTTTAAGTCGTAAAATCGAAATAAGTTTTGTAGAAGTGCATCATTTTCACTCTAGCGGCTTTGAAAGTCTTCATAGGTGGATATGGTTCACTTTTGAAAATAGCGTAATTGAAATGACACTTTGATAAAATGCAAAGTTTTACAAAAATTTAGAGAGTCTTTACAGAAGAGCAGTGACCTTTAGGTTAAAATAATATTTGTTTGAGAATTAGACTAACCAATATAAGATGCATTTTTTATTTAACTAATTTTGTAGGTTTATTATAAATTAATGAAACAGTTCCATCTTAAACATTTTCTTTCGTCGAAATTAGACGGATTCCACCTCGTAATAATAATTTTTTTCCTCATCGGAGGTGACACTAAATTCTGAAAAAGCGGAATTTCTGCTTCCTGCTTGTTTTATTTTTTTTTTTCCATAGGCAAATTCTAATAGTGACTGGAGTAAAATACTAGATTAATTTTAACACAATTATTCTAATTGCTAAATATATCATATTAAATGCAAATTTCCAACTGGCCGAAAAATGTCCGGAACAGGATTCGAACCAGGGATCTCCTGGCTGAAGCCGCCAGTGCTCTACCATCTGAGCTATTCCGGACGAATCTGGTGGAACTTTTTCATCCAGCTAACCTTAATGATTATAAGGAAAGGTCAGCTGACGTCACTGTTGGTTGAATTACTGTTGGTCAGCAAGAAAAACCTGTTCATTCATTATGACTCCTACCTGCACACATGAGCTAGGGAAATTTGATTGGTCCACTTGTAACAGGTCTCTGATATGATTGACCTACATCGCCAAGACTATTCCTGAAATGATCGTTATGACAAAAATGTAGTTGGTAGGTTGGTTGACGGAAGTGTCTGTTTGTAAACATGCCCTTTCCTTATAGCATCTGGTCTGAAACCTGGTTCAGCTCAACAGAATAAATCTCAGGTAATGGAACTCCAGAAATCGCTGGATACGTAATTACACTAAATTAATTTTAACACAATTATTCTAATTGATAAATAAATCATATTAGATATAAATTTCCAACTGGGCGAAAAATGTCCGGACCAGGATTCGAACCAGAGATCTCCTGGCTGAAGCCAGGCCAGTGCTCTACCATCTGAGCTATCCGGACCTGGTTCGAATCCTGGTCCGGACATTTTTCGCCCAGTTGGAAATTTACATCTAATATGATTTATTTACCAATTAGCTCTTATGCCAATGACCGGGTACCCGGGTACCTTTTTTCTCTTTTCATCCCATTCAGGGTATTAATATCAAAAGAAACTAAAATCCATTTAGATCCCCATTATTTGTAGTATTCACTGTGCATTAGTATAACGACTTTAAAATTTGGAATTTTTTTTATTACTTTTTCGGGGCATTAAACATTTTTATACCTGTCATCAATGACCAGGGTACCCGGGTACCCATGCCAATTTTCTGTGGGAAAATACAGAAATTAACAGATTATTTAGAATTAGATCAATAAAACTTGAATTTAATTTGAAATAAAGGGTTAGACATGTTTTAAGGTAAAAAATATTTCATTTACGTGAAATTTTGTGGACAATCTGCACAATAGCAAAAGGTACAGGAATGTACATCACATACTGGCTTTCCACATCGCTTACATGATTTTCTGGTTTTTCTGCGCCGTTTTGGGGGTTCTAATACGCACATCTGACACAAACTGCTTTTATTCTTCTTGCTTCATCCCGCCTTAAGTTTTTTGGACTGAGTTCTGAATGTGTGGCAGCTTCAAATACGGTCAAAGAGTTTTTTTCAGTTTACTTTCAATTCCGGATTTTGTCGAAAAATGTCTCATATCCTGTACATTTTGCGATTGATCTTGAATTGCTGGAAGCCTCAAGATCTCACCTAATTCCCGCAATAACAGGCGACGATTGTTTGTTTTATTAATAACCATATCATTATTTGCAGTATGTATAATGTAAATAGCAAATGCTGCTATATCCACAATATAGAAAAATAATGCAAGTGGCCATGTGGTTGTACGCCTAATGTGTTGTATATTGTCCCACTGATTTACCCATTATATCCACTGTACATTTCGATTTCTTATAAAACTGACTCATTTCGAGTTTATCATTCGGTCCTGTGATGATTTTATCATGATATATAGTAAGCATTAGAATGACAACTTTGTTCCTTTTTGGAACATACGAACAAATACTTATGTCATATCCAAAGGATATGCAAATTCTTTGGATAAAACGTGCGCGATATACATGACCTTTCTTCTTGGGGAATATAAGGTTTGTTTCTTTTCAAAGTGCCAACCATTGTGAGATTCCATTATAATAAATGCTTGGCCAAAGAAAAGGAAGAAAAAAAGTTGTCCGTGGTGATGTTTTGTTCAGAATCCTTGAATAGAGAGGAGATGTCTTTCACAACTCTTGGTTTATTTCACGGTCTTTACCTGTTTTTCGGATGCATAGTTGGCCGTTAAGAGGTTAATAATTATTTGCATCACATACCCACCGTAGTTTGATCCCAAATTTATACAGTTTAGACGGAATATAATGGGGAAATCTTTTTCTTACTCGAAGCGGAAATAACTACTCATCAACCGTTTTGTCTACCATCGGTATTTATTTCTTCAATATGTTAGGATTTAGCATAGTCCATAAATCACGAATTGCTGCAGCTTTAATATTTTAAAGACATTCCACTCGTGTGTTCTGGTTGTCAAAACGAATAAATCTAAGATTATTCAAGAATTGGTCTACACTCATACTTGCTCGATGAAACGGAGATAAGTTTTCCACATTTCTAATGTGTGATCTTTGTTTGAATTGTTGACACCTGAAGTACAGTAGAATTCCGCTAATCCGAAATTCCGGTTAATATGAACAGATTTAATTTAAGGGATAAATGTCGGGAAGAACCTGTAGAAGTTATAATTAAACAAAATATAGCAGTAAAGCATGTTTTTTTTTTCTTTAAACAGCTTGAATAGAATTAACAAAATACTCAATAATGTATAAGTACAACATATGTACACAAATATAAAATGAAAACGTGCACTGTAAGCCTATTGGCAGAAACTCATCTTAAAAAAATGTCGAATATCAGTTTGTTTGTCAGTACTATAAAATTATCTTCTAAAACGCAAAAAGTTTTTAATTCGGATGGTAAAAATTTATTTTTACTTTCAACAGTTTGATTCCGCAAATTATCTACAGAATTTTTTTTTCTACCCCTCGTCGACATGGTGACTGAGCTATTTGCTGATTCGCAATTTTGAACCGTTTGTAATGGGTTTTTACGTAATTCTTCATCCTGAAGTTCCATTGGATTATTATAACATCAGGAGTGATTAAACAAGGAAAAGTCGAAAGTCCAAAAGTCGTGCCGGACTACCCAGTATGCCGGACCTTTGGGTTCTGGATTAGAGGATGTTTACTGTACTACTGAGTACTTATAACTTACATTTCTTTAGCACGCATCTTTTTCTTTTCTATTTTTATCAAAATTACGGATAATCCAAATTTTTTGTAACCCTACAGGCACCGGTCACAATTAGTTTGGATTAGCGGGGTTCTACTGTAATTAATATTTATAAAAATGAGTCAAATTAGTCTTCTCTAAAGGCAAGCAGTTACACTGTATGAAATAGGGGTGTTTTATGGCTCGCATATGTTAAAACCGCTGCAGGTACCCGGGTACCCCGGTCATTGGACACAATTGCAAATTTTGGTCATTGACATAAGGGTTAGAATAATTGTGTTAAAATTAATCTAGTGTAATTACGTATCCAGCGATTTCTGGAGTTCCATTACCTGATATTTATTCTGTTGAGCTGAACCAGGTTTCAGATCAGGTACTATAATCATTAAGGTTAGCTGGGTGAAAAAGTTCCATCTAAAACTACCATCTGAGCTATCCCAGACGAATCTGGTGGAACTTTTCCACCCAGCTAACCTTAATGATTATAGCATCTGGTCTGAAACCTGGTTCAGCTCAACAGAATAAATCTCAGGTAAAGGAACTCCAGAAATCGCTGGATACGTAATTACACTAGATTAATTTTAACACAGTTATTCTAATTGATAAATAAATCATATTAGATGTAAATTTCGAACTGGGCAAAAACTGTCCAAACCAGGATTCGAATTAGGCGGCCTCAGCCAGGAGATCCCTGGTTCGAATCCTTGTACGGACATTTTTCGTCCAGTTGGAAATTTACATCTAATATGAAGCAAAATAATCAAACGTAAAATGTAATCTGTATTAATATTATAACGAAGTAAAAATTGTGTTTTTGTTAGAAGTCATCTCTGGAGCTACCGAACCGATTTTAAAAGTAATGGTATCAAAATGATGGTGTTAGTCCAACTTAGAACATAAGCTATATTTTATGTCGGTGCCACTACCCAAAAGGGTGTGCACGAGCAAAAAACGTTCTAAAAATGCGATTTTTGTGTTACTGAAGGACCTAGCTATATGAAATTTGAAATATTAGTTACTTATTAGACATAAAAGATGTCTAAGAACAGTTCTTAAGCAATTCGAAATTTAAAAGGGGTGAAAATGCGCGAAAAGCGTTCTAAAAAACGTTCTAAATGGTAGTTTCTACACAATCTCAGGAAATACCAAACCGATTTAAACAATAATGGTGTCAAAATGATGGTGACAACCCTTGCTCTAACATAGGTTATGTTTTATGACGGTGCCACTACCCAAAGGGGTGCAGGAGCAAAAAACGTTCTAAAAATGCAATTTTTGCGTTACTGAAGGGCCTAGATTCATGAAATTTTCCATGGTATATATTTGTCACATATAAATGAGCTCTAAGAACATTTCTTTAAAAATTTGAAATTTAAAAGGGGTGAAAATGCGCGAAAAGCGTTCTAAAAACGTTCTAAATGCCGATGTGTGAGCAATCTCAGGAAGAATTAAACTGATTTAAAAAGTAATGGCAGGACATTGATGCTGACAGCCTCTGCTCTAACATAGACGCTATTTCATGTCGGTGTCGCTATCACCTGGAGTTTGCAGGAGCAAAACGTGTTCTAATTTGCGTTTTCTGCACAACTGAGGAGGTCTAACATTTTGAAATATCGCATAGTATTTACTTACAAGATGCAACTGCTTTCTAAGAACAGTCGAAAGAAAATTCCAAATTTAAAAGGATGAAGTGAGCGAAAAGCGTTCTAAAAATGTTCTAAATTACAATTTTTATGCAATCTTATCAAATACTAAACAGATTTAAAAAATAATGGTGACAAATTGTTGGTGATAGAACCTGCTCAAACATAAGCTATTTTTATGTCTGTGCCATTGCCACCAGAGGGTTGCAGGAGCAAAAATTTTTGTAAATTACGAATACGGTGATACTGAAGAGGCTAGGAACTTTAAATATGGTATGGTAGTTACTTATAAAATATAAATCCCAACAAAAAGTTTTCGGTAAAAAAAAAAAAAAAAAAAAAAAAAAAGCGCCAAGTTCTCCTTAATGTTTCGGCCAGAAAAAGTAGTGAAATCTGAAGTTCGCAGAAGTTAAAAGCCAAACATCCCAAATCTTTCATTGAAAATGGCTTCCTGCGACTTGGCGTTAATGCCTACGAGAGGGTTTTTTCAAATTTTAAAGTTATGTACAAATGAGCTACATGCCAATAACATTTTTTGATTATTTTAGGCATTTTGTGGCACAAAGTACAGAAATAAAATACACATTTAAAAAATGCATTTAAACCACTTCAGTCTATTTAAATGCTTAGAAGTTAAAAATAACAAAACACTTGTATTTAGAAGATAATATCCCTAATTGCTAAAACATAATTAGTATCAGCTTTTAACAGTTTATAAATCGAATACCTCTTAATGTCTGCAAACAAAATATAATAAATGTTCAAACGAATAAAATCTCTTTCGTCAATGCACAAAATTTCAATATTATACAATAAAATATAATATAACATATAAAATATAATAATATATTGTGAGATTTGAAGTAAGTAAATTTTGTTTTATTTCTTGGGTTTTACGTTAATGAGTTTAGCTTGAGATCGTACAAAATGTCAATTAAACCACAAGTGGACTAAATGATCTGTAATTAAAAATAATGTTTGTTGTAACTGAATGGTATTTATCAGAAATCTTTTAATTATAATGTATTTATGTGAATTTGCCTCTTTGCATTTTAATATTACTTTTAATATTTAAATAATTCATAAATGCGTAATTTTTAATCATTAATTTTCAAATGGTGTAGAATGCATTAACGGCCAAGTCGCAGGAAGCCATTTTCAATGAAAGATTTGGGATGTTTGGCTTTTAACTTCTGCGAACTTCAGATTTCACTACTTTTTCTGGCCGAAACATTAAGGAGAACTTGGCGCTTTTTTTTTTTTTTACCGAAAACTTTTTGTTGGGATATCACTACTTTTTGTATGTTCTTTCAAGTTTGTTTTTTTAAACTATATTAATATATAAAAAAAACTTAAATTTCGGTACTTTTATGTTAGCCGGGAGAAAATCTCCACATTAGCATTTTGTTTTTTAGGCAATAGCAGTTTTCATTTTTCACATGCGAAAAATTAGAAATAATGCTTTGATTTTCCAATAAAATATTTTGGTTTATGTTATTATTTCTTATTTATTCATTTATTTATTTCTATGTTAAATATTCTATTAAATAAAATGAAGGATATGCATCTATTTTGAATGAGATGACTGAAAAGTTTATATTTTTAAATGAAATGAATGCAATATGAACAATGGAGTTGGGAGCAGTATTTGGCAATTTGCCACTTGTGCCCGGCTAACATAAAAATACCTAAATTTATTTTATTGAGCTTTACAAATTTATACTTTATTATTTTTTTTATTAAAGTACTAGCCTCCTCTAGCAAGCAGTATTTACTCTATTAATTGCATGTTAAACGTTGCATCATGTTACTGTTATTCATAATTTAATTTAATTGCCCATTCTTTCGCCAAGTCGGAAGCTTTTGATCGAGAAATCAAGAACTCTTTACGATCATGGAAGCACATTATATATTTTGTGCTGTTATGTATTTCATCTTTCGTGACAAATATCTCTTAACTCACTTATGCATGTTTCCTTATCAGTTACGATTCGTTCTCTAATGCGGAAATTTTTAATCCTATTAAGAAATCTTTTCTAGTTGGGATCACTGCCAATTGTTGTATTTTAACTGATACGATTGGGTACAAGTGAAATGGTTCTTATGAAATCCTTTGACAATATATGCATTTACATTAAACCATATCGATGCTAATATCTTTTTGTTTCATGTTAACCTTTTCAATAGACTCGATTACGGAAGAATAGAAGGTCTACGGGCTCACTGCCATGATCCATTTGAAAATCTATCATTCTTCTCATCTGATCGTGTTGAAGAATTAGCCAATAGTGTGCCATAGTTTTAAGATTTTAGCTAATTTTATTCGAAACCTGAAAACTAAAATGCGAGGAACCGGATTATGGAAGATTCATTCTAACATTCATATCGATTAACAGGTTACATATTATAGAATTATAATAATCATAAGGAGAACTGGCAGTTTCGATGCTTTAATAGTTGCCGTAAATTCTCTTTATATAATAGAAGTTTTAGAAGAGTAAAGATTAACAACATAGTCACAGTAAATGAAATAACAGTACAATACAATAACAATAGCAGAGCTTTTGTGCATTGATCTATTGGCACTTTGGAAATATTCGTACGTTATACAATATAACTATTCAGATGATATGCGGGAAAATATAAATAGATGGCTCGCATTAATAATTAACTCATTGAAAAATAGCCACTAGCGTCAAATACTCGCAAAGCTTGGAGACATTTAGCGAAGTGTCGCCAAACTTGGTAATATATCATGTCAATTCTCAAATTTGGCCACAAAAATGTTTTCTTTATTCTGACATCATAATGATGCATATGTATTATGTATTATACACATACTTATAAAATGTATGATGCAAATGTATTATGTATTATATGCATATGTATAATATGTATGATGCATATGCATAAAGTTCATAACATCACTAAAGCGCACTCAACGGAATAGTGTTCCATAAATAGTACGGATATTTGCCAGATTGACCAGAGTGCTATTGAGATTGATTCTGACATTTATAACAGACCGGGAGGCGTCTGCACACACCATCACCTCATCGAGTTTACACCTGAAATTTTAGGATTAGTTAAAACTAGATTAGCATATTAAAATGCAACTAGCCTGTTAAGTCATATCTTGATAGAAACCACCTGAAGACCTAATTTTAGTGGTTGACTGATAGGTTTACTATTGTATTTTCCTGCATCCAAAAGTATGGAAACATGGAGGAATGGGTGCACGAAAACACAATGGAAAATCCACCAATTAACTGGAAAAATCGGGTCTGTAGATTGTTTCCACAAAAATATGTCTTGGCAGACCAGTTACATTTCAATACGCTAATCGATTTTTAACTAATTCTAAAATTTCAGCCGTCAACTCGATGGGGAAATGATCTCTGCAGACGCCCCCGGTCTTTAATAAAATTTGTTTTAAGGAAGTAAAAGATAGAAAGATGGACAGATAAACTGAAATATTTGCCTTCTTAAGATTTTTGTAAAAGCATATAAAAATTCATTCAGCTTGAAATCATGTAACATCTTTATAACTCAGGTTAATTTTCTGTAATCGGGTTTTGGCGACCAACATATCTTACCTATAACTATAATCTTTCTTTTACAGGTTTAAAATTAACAACAAGTAACATAAAAATTTTGTTTTCAAAGTCAATTCCTACTTAGGTCATCAAAGAAAAATTTAATATAATCCCTTAAGCTAATATTAGTTTTTGTTGCATTAAAATATCTCAATTTGTTGATTTTCTATGAGCAAGTAGGTTTAAAATTGATCTCTATGGGAATTTGACGAAATATTAGAGATATCGCTAAGTTGGCGTCACTTTTGGCGACTCATTTTGGCCGCCAAATTTGGCGATATATAGCCAAGTTGGCGACAAACTTGGCGGTATTTAGTGACAGAACAGGGTCCCTCCTATGGTAACCCCTTATTGAAAATACTTTAATTGATCTTCAACAACCAATGGCCGCCATTTTGTTTCCCATGCAAAACTAAAATTAATTCATTAAAATTTAATTAATTAATTATTTGAAAAAACTGTATTAACATCAATTGTCATCCAGTACAAGCTTAAAAAAAATTATTTCAACTTGATAGGATGAATAATGAGTATTTTATTAAAGATTGAAAACTTGAGCAAGATAAATAAATAAATAAATATAAATAAATAAAAAAATATAGGGAGAGTGTGCGGTAATAGTAGGAATTGAAAAATAAATTCACAGTAAGTAGGCTAATAATACAATATAATAACGTTAGCAGCGTACTTCGGACGCGGCATCTGTCACACATCGTTAAAGACAGTTTATTAGTTACATATTTCATTTAATTAAAAGGAGATTTTTAAACTTTCCTATGGAATTAGGATATTTTTCCACTACAGGGAACTTGGCATTTAAAAAAAAATCTTGGCGCAATTCGGACTTCAGAAACTGAGATATGTTGCCAAATGATATAAACAGCTACGAAAACAAATCTGATGAAGTTTTATGCTATTTACATATGCATTTTTATACATGTAAACATTTTATTTATACATGTATAAAATATTGTTTTTTATATACAAATTATTTATGTTGGTATATAAAAATAAATAAACGGGTTCCTTAGATTAAATAAATTGTATACATATGGAAAAAATTGCTTGTGTATATGACACAGTAAATAGGTTGCCAGAAAATACGTTATTATCAAATTTATTTTCTTGTCAAGGCTATTTTCTCTATTTCGCCAAGGCTACTATATCGCAAACGTACCGAATTGCGGTTATATTTTGTTAAATGTTTTATTGTTTTAATATCGTAAATATATCATAACCTATACTGGTTAAAATTTTTAGGTATATTCATTTTTTCTATTTAAGAAACATCTTTGGAAAAGCATATATAGTATAAAATGTTATTCTGCTTGAAATCACGTGACTCCCTTCAAAACTCTGTAATCGAGTTTTGGCGACCAACATTGGCACAATTGAATGTGCTAAGGAACTGTTTACGGCCAAATCAACACCCCTTGTTTGAAGGGCTTAGAGGCGGAAATTTTGTGTTTTCAGATTTTTCTGGTTAATTGTGCTACAAACCCGACTTGCTTGTGAAATTTCAAGATTCTAAGACTTTTAGAAGTACATTAGTTATTTGATGATGCGAAGTGAGTCAGTGACAAAAAAGCGCTTTTTCGGAATTTAATATTTCGAAAACTACTAAATATAGAAACATGAAATCGTGGAACCCTAGTTCAGTTTGATCATACGAACATGTGTATAAAAGAAAAATTTCTATATCTCTCCCCAAAACGACGTTATGAAGGGGTGAAAAGTATGCCAAAATGGTTCAGGAAAAGGTAGCTTACGGCTTGTGCGAACTTGGCGGACGCACTGCCGTGCTTTCAGATGCGTTCTTAAGACTGTCGAAAATAAATTAGAATTAAAAAGGGGTGAAGCGAAGGGGAGGAACGAAAATCGTTCTAATAAAGTCCTAAATTACGATTTCTATGCAATCTTAGGAAATATAAACCGATTATAAAAGTAATAGTTGCGTATCAATGGTGATAGTCTCTGATCCTACTCAGGCTATATTTTATGCCGATGACTCTACCACCTGTGGTTGACAGGAGCAACAACCGTTCTAAAAATGGCCTTTAAAAGGTTTCTAAATTACGTTTCTGTGGAATATTAGGAAATAACAAACCGATTTCAAAATTAATGTTGGCACATTAATGGTGACAGGTCCTATTTCAGCATAGCCCTTTATGTTGAGAGAGATGGTAGGACTTGGAATTTGACATGATGGTTATTTTTAAGATGTAAGAAAATGGTTTCTAAAAAATTCAAACCTTCAAATGAATACTGAAATAAGTGTATTAATTGAGCATAAAAGTTTCAAAATATTTTCTAAATTATCATTTATTTAGTTTTATTTCTTTTTATTAATTTAAGTCTCATTTCTGCCTAATGCAGTGTAATAATGAAGTTTAGTCAAACTGTTTTTCAAATAGTAATTTTTTAATGATTCCTAAAAGTATATTTTCTTTTAATAAAAATTAGGCATATAAATATCACTCGGCACATTTCAAATATTACGCGAGCAAAGCCGCGGGGTTTGCTAGTTTTAAATAAACATACAGACGTGTGCAGAATAAAATTGAATTTAATTTGTTATTGAAAATTTCTTCAACTTTAAAAATCTCATTCAAGATCATATGCATAAAATGATGTAGATGCTTGTATTAATTTCAAATATTTTAATTTAAAAGAAAGCTAGTGATATGTAGTATATCATTTTATGCAAAATTACATTTGTTACTTTCTTCTATCTTCAATAGAAGAAAGTATTGTAATCGAAATTTTTTTCGACTTCCGGTTTTCGACGAATTTGCATGTTTTAGGGGTCAGAGATTCCAAAAAACATGTTTATAGAAAATGTCTGTCTGTCTGTGTGTCCGTCTGTCCGTCTGTCCGTCCGTCCGTCTGTCCGTCCGTCCGTCTGTCCGTCTGTCCGTCTGTCCGTCTGTCTGTCGCCATTGTACCATCAAAAAGTGTATGAAGTTATGTATAGAATTAAACCAAAATTTTATTATAAGTTTTTGGCTATGGCAAGCAGGTCCTCCCGGAATTTGGAAAAAATTCACCGGTAGGGGGCGCTGATATAACAATTTTTGTGCGATTTTGAATATTGTACCATCCAAAAGTGTATGGAGTTATGCATAGAATTGAACCAAATTTTTAGTTTAAGTTTTTGGATATGACAAGCAGGTCCTCCCTGAATTTGGAAAAAATTCGCCGGTAGGGGGCACTGTAATAGCGTTTTTTGTGCGATTTTGAATATTGTACCATCGAAAAGTTTATGAAGTTATGCATAGAATTGAACCAAATTTTTATTTTTAGTTTTTGGCTATGGCAAGCAGGACCTCCCTGAATTTGGAAAAAATTCACCGGTAGGGGGCACTGTAATAGCGATTTTTGTGCGATTTTGAATATTGTACCGTCCAAAAGTGTATGAAGTTATGCATAGAATTAAACCAAATTTTTATTTTAAGGTTTTGGCTATGGCAAGCAGGTCCTCCCTGAATTTGGAAAAAATTCGCCGGTAGGGGGCACTGTAATAGCGATTTTTGTGCGATTTTGAATATTGTACCGTCCAAAAGTGTATGAAGTTATGCATAGAATTAAACCAAATTTTTATTTTAAGTTTTTGGCTATGGCAAGCAGGTCCTCCCTGAATTTGCAAAAAATTCGCCGTTAGGGGGCGCTGTAATAGCGATTTTTGTGCGATTTTGAATATTGCACCATCGAAAAGTGTATGAAGTTATGCATAGAATTGAACCAAAAAAAAATTTTAAGTTCTTGGCTATGGCAAGGAGGTCCTCCCTTAATTTGTAAAAAAAATAGCTCGTAGAGGGAGCTGTAATAGCGATTTCTGTACAATTTTTGTGCCATTTTGAATATTGTACCGCCGAAAAGTGTATGAAGTTATGCATAGAATTGAACCAAATTTTATGTGTTTATTTTTGGTCATGTCACGAAGCCCCTCCCTGAATTTGGAAAAATTCTGCCGGAAGGGGGCACTATAATTGCGATGTCTGTACCATTTTCATTATTGTACCATCGAAAAGTGTATGAAGTTATCCATATAATTGAACCAAATTTTTTGTGCATGTTTCTGGCTATGGCAAACAAGTCCTCCCTGAACTTGAAAAAATTCCGAAAGAAGGGGGCGCTATAATTCCGATCTCTGTGTCATTTTCATTATTGTACCATCGAACAGCGTATAAAATTATGCATACAATTGAACCAAAATGTTTGTGCTTGTTTTTGGCTTTGGCCAACAGGTTCTCCTTGAATTTGGAAATATTGCGCGGTAAAGGGGCTCCGTGCTAGCGATTTTTGTATACTTTTCTTGATTTTTCGTAGTTCTATTGTGCATCGGTGGCTCATGCAGCGGCGGGAACTCGCTTCCTGCTATGCGGGCTATTCGCAAACAGCTAATAACGACAGAATAAGGAAAAATTAATAATTTTAACAAATATCATGATATAGATTAACTCGTTTTTAGTCCGTTTAATTGACTTGAGCAGAAATGTAAGATGAAAATCAAAGTTGGTATAGTATTGAACTAATAATATTGAAGTATTAACATGTGTAACTAGGTTTTGAAATATTAAGATGTATAAGATAGAAGAAAGTTTTGGGATTGGCACATCCAACTAGTTTTAATCATAAAAAGACGAACCTAGTAAAACAATGCAACAGAACGAAATGATAATTTAAAAAATACAACAAATAAACACATTACACAGTGAATTCAATCTGTATTTACTTTCTGATTGGATTTTTAAAAAAATCTCATAAAATGATGAACATTTAATCAAATTTCTTCACTTCAAATATTTTAATTTTAAAAGAAGTCAGGAGTATGAAACATATTATTTCACGCAAAGTTACTTTTTTCTGCTAAGTAGCTTAGATAAATGTATAATTAAATTATAAAAATTAATAAAGTACTATAAACAAACTCAATGTGTATTTTATTTTCTAAACAGAGTTTTAAAAATTGATTTTGGGGAAAAATTAATATCATATCAAAACAAGATTACAAATATAACATCTCAAAGGATATTATAGAGTCTTAAAAAAAAGAGAATATTCCCCTGTAACTCTGCCTCAAATCATCGTATAAATATGTGGCTGGTAACAAGCGAATGTCTACTAACTAATTTTATACTTACCTTTTACTTAGAGGGTAGTCTTGTGACAGCCCTTTCTCTGCATTGTGCAATAATAAAAAAAATTGTAATTTAATAGATTACAACGACCATTTGGAATTTATTTCGTCCACCAAATTCCGTCGCATCCTCTTCAACAACAGATCGCAAAGATCAAACTTTAGACGACCAAAACCTTCATCGGTAAACTCTCCAAGTCCCGTTTCGAGAAGAAAAACAGTTTACAAATCGAAAGCAGTTCCACCGAATCATCCACAGATTGCGACAAATTACCTACGTTGAACTCAATTTTTCCCGAACAGAATCGACCGATTGTAAAACGCCGTAGCTAGTGGATTGGAGCCCCTCGAGACATGGCATTTTACTATTAATCGATTAAACATTAGATTGCTTCCTTTTTCGCGTTCGTCTTTTATTCTGTAATCGATTTTCATGGGCTACATAATCAGTTGAAGACCTCGATTTTCATGGGCTACATAATCAGTTGAAGACCTCGATTTTTGCGTTTTCGCTTTGCAAGACGATTTTCATTTCGGCGTCACTCTTTGGCTTTGGATTTTTCCATATCTGATAATTTGCGACTACCCATTTTGTAAATTTTTCAATTTTTAACTATTTTATGCCTTTCGATTGCCTATTCAAACAATTTTTAATGATTTTATGCCTTTCTGTTACCCATTCAAATAAAAATTCTTCTAAAAGTAAAGAACATCGTTGAATCTCGCTTAAAAAAAATAAAATGCGAGCATCATTTGGCCCCATCCTCGACCGAAAACAACAGCTATTTGCAAATGGTTAATAACGAGTATTTAGTCTAATGTTTTAACGAATGTACACAAAGGCAGATTTTTGTCGCCTCTCCCAAGTGAATAAAAAACGGGTGCATCCCTGTGATTCACACGTCTAGAAGGGACACCATATTACATACCGCTAAATAGTCCCATCAAAGCTTTGTTCATCTTCGTTCAGTCGCCATAATCTTTGTAAATTGGCGATGATGTGTAAGGCTAAGACATGTGGAATTGCTAGCGAAAGTAATCACATCGCCTCTGCTCGCTATGCACTAAGGTAAAAAAAAGGGCCCCTTTTAACTTGTAAACACCTCTTCATCTATGTATTAGCCGTATGTTTTACTACAAACTTTTGTCCATCTTGTGATATATCTTGTGTCCATTCTCAGATAACTTTATTCTTGCCACATACATTGTTGGAATTTTTTTAGGTAGCTTTTTTTACAAAAAAGCTACCTATTGCAGCCGTTCGGAGGAAAGCGATTTCAAAAAATTTTGGTATATTTTCATCGATCATGACCCCCAGACCCCGAAACCACCCTCCGTTCAAAATTTATATATATATATATATATATATATATATATATATATATATATATATATATATATATATATGACCTATGTCACACTGTAACTCCCGTAATTATGAACCGATTTCGATGTAATTCGGTGTGTACATAGTACATACCAATGTCTCGACCGAGTTCGTTGGCCAGCTTCATCCGCCGTTTTGTTTCAAAATGGCGGCCAATTAAAATTTTTAAAAAAATTTAAAACTTGAAATGTGGTACCAAAAAATTAAAAATGAAAAAATATTTTTTCTTATGTATTTGACCTTTATACAAAGATTCCGGAGCAGTTTTTGTTTCGTCTATATCTTAAAAAATGGCTGAGTTATAGCATTTTGAATTTCTAGCGTGGCTGACATTTTGAAACGTCCTGAATTTTGTCACGCGATAAAAGGCGTATTTATGAACCGATTTGGATGTAATTCAGTGTGTACATAGTATATACCAATCTCTCGACCGAGTTCGTTGGCCAGCATCATCCGCCATTTTGTTTCAAAATGGCGGCCATTTAAAATTTTTTTAAAAATTTAAAATTTGAAATGTGGTACCAAAAAATTTAAAATGGAAAAATATTTTTTCTTCTGTATTTGACCTTTATACAAAGATTTCGGAGCAGTTTTTGTTTCGTCTATATCTTTAAAAAATGGCTGAGTTATAGCATTTTGAATTTCTAGCGTGGCTGACATTATGAAACGTCCTGAATTTTGTCACGCGATAAAAGGCGTATTTATGAACCGATTTGGATGTAACTTCGTTCATACATAGTACATACCAATGTCTCGACCGGGTTCGTTGGCCACCTTCATCCGCCATCTTGTTTAAAAATGGTGGCCATTTAAATTTTTAAGAAAAATTTAAATTTGAAATGTGGTACCAAAAAATTAAAAATTGAAAAAATATTTTCTTCTTATGTGTTTGACCTTGATAAAAAGATTCGGGAGCAGTTTTTGTTTCGTCTATATCTTAAGAAATGGCTGAGTTATAGCATTTTGCATTTCTAGCGTGTCTGACATTTTGAAACGTCCTGATTTTTCTCACGTAATAACAGGCGTATTTATGAACCGACTTGGATGTACCTTGGTGTGTACATAGTACATACAAATATCTCGACCGAGTTCGTTGGCCGGCTTCATCCGCCATCTTGTTTCAAAATGGCGGCCATTTAAAAAAATAAAAAAATAAAAAAATTTAAATGAGATACCAAAAAATTGGGAAGTGAAAAAGATTTTTTTTGTATGTGTTTGACCTTAATACAAAGATTCCGGAACAGTTTTTTTTTCGTCTATATCTAAAAAAAATGGCTGAGTAATAGCATTTTGAATTTCTCTTGTAGCTGACATTTTAAAACGACCTGATTTTTGTCACGCGATAACAGGCGTAATTATGAACCTATTTGGATGTAACTTGGTCTGTACATAGTACATACCAATGTCTCGACCGAGTTCGTTGGCCAGCTTCATTCGCCATCTTGTTTCAAAAGGGTTGCCATTTAAAAAAAAATTAAATTTAAAATTCAAAATGAGGTATTAAACTATTGGAAAATGAAAAAGATTTTTTTATGTGTTTGGCCTTTATACAAAGATTCCGGAGCAGTTTTTGTTTCTGAAAATTTGTTCTTTTGTTTATATCTTAAAAAATGGTTGATTTATAGCACTTTGAATTTCTAGCATGGCTAACATTTTGAAACGATCTTGTATTTGTCACGCGATAACACACGTATTCGCTTATTTCGATGTAAGAAGGCATGTGGATAGTATACATCAACACCTCGACCAAGTTTGCTGGCCAGATTCATCAGCCATCTTGTTTCAAAATGGCGACCATTAAATTAAAAAATATATATATATTTAAAGTGAGGTGCAAAAAAATTAGAAATTGAAAAAGGTTTCTTTCTTAAGTATTTGACCTTGATATAAGGATTCAGGAGCATTTTTTGTTTGTCTTTACCTTAAAAAATGGCTCAGATATAGCAGTTTCAATTTCTATTGTGGGTGACATTTTGAAAAATCTGATTTTTTGCATGCGACAGCACTCCCATATATTAACCGATTCCGATGTGAGTGAGCATGTGCACAGCAATTACTAAGGTCTCGACCAAGTTCACTGCTTAGCCTCATCCACCATGTTGTCTTAAAATGACAGGCACTTTAAGAAATTGCCGAATTTGGCAGCCAAATATATGTTACTTTAAAGAAAAGCAGCTTGGATAAAGCTGACTAATTTCGCGAAATTCTCATTCATTATATTGATAAAAATTAGTATTGAATCTCTTATATTCGGTTTCCACTAAATTGAGCTTCGTGTGTTTGAATGATATAATTTGGCTTTTTTTTAAATAAGGATTATGAAAGCTACCTCTTCCTCCCGGCACTGGCCGGAAGGACTTTTTTTTTTTTGTCTTGCTATACCACCGAATCCGGCAACCACCCTCAAAGGCTAAATATTGTCATCACAAGTCTGTCTACATAGAGAAATTGTACGAAAATCAATTTATTTTAATACAAACACATAATTTTGACATATTTAGATTCTTCCGTAAGTTTTACCTTCGGATACCAAGAGATAAATCATTCGGTCAATATGTTGAAGAATTATGAAGGTTTGGACTTTCTAATGTTAGATTCATTTTAAATCGTAGCAAAACAGATTGCAATGCGGATAACTTTTTAAGAATAACCCAAAAACTGCATAACGGAATGAGCTGTAAATTTGGGTTCGCGTATTTAAAGCTTCTAGAAATTAGAGTTATTTATTTATTTCATAGGTTGAAACTATTTTTTGGGGCGGGGGTGGGGGGGGGGGGCGGAATAATTTTAAATATATTTTTAAGTCTTTTATTTAAATTTTAAACTATGGATATTTTAACAGAAATTGATTTCTAGCCCCTTCAAGTATGCAAATCCAAAAGTACAGCTAATTCCAGCAAGTAGTGCTTAAGTTATGCTTAAAACCTATCCGCATTGGAATCCGTTTTGCAGCACAAACTTTAACCGTCAAATTAATTTACTGTTAATTTACCGTGAAACTAATTTAAACTTCTCGTTTTTATCCAAAAGTAAAATTTACCAGAGAATTGAATTATGACATCAAAAGTAGCAATTAAAATTCAATGTTCGTATTGAAAATGTTAAAGTTTGATACAATTTCTCTATATAGATAACCCACTACGCAATCATTTATGTATTGCATTAATTAGGAATGTTATTACTAATCGATTGGCATCATATTTTTATACAATAATTAGTAGCAGAGGTATTGAGGAGTAATCACTTTATTTTTCTGGGACTGCACAGTAGTTAAACTTTAACAAATGCAAAATTTTTCATAATAGTACAAATGACAAAGGAGAACAGTCATACATATAAACATATATATACATATATATATATGATTGAGATTCTAACTTGTTTTTTGTATTGCTACTTTTATTTTAAATTCCCTGTCATTTTCGAAAATATAGTGTAAGAAACATAACATTCGTCATACAATGATGCATGATTGTTTCTCTAACTTTTATTTTGTACTACTGAATAGTGGTAATTTTATTTTAAATTCCCTGTCATTTGTAAAGATATAGTGTTAGAAATATAACATTTGTCATACAATGATGCATGATTGTTTTTCTAATTTGTCTTTTGTACTACTAAATAGTACTAATTTAATTTTAAATTCCTTGTCATTTGTGAAAATATTGTGTAAGGAACATCACACTTGTCATACAATTTACGATAATCAGAATGAAGTTTGAAGCTTAGGCTTTAGCAGAAAGATTAAGTAAAACAGTTGATGTCAAGCCTATTTTTATTTATACTTTTATGTAGACTGCCCCTAAACAAAATTTAAGTATAACATTAAGTTCTATACGTTAGAAGTAATAGATTGGTATCAATCATATTGTTATAGGTTGATTTTTTGAAGCATTAGTTAGGAGTGTTTTTTTTTTTCTTTTTGGTCGATTATACCTCTGTACAACAAATTGCATTATTTATTTTGAGCTTATCTTTATGCTTTTCACAATAATGAAAATTGGCATGAGATAAAAATCTAAAAACACGGATATTTACATTCATTTTTTTAAATGTACTACAGTTATTGGAAAAAGGATTACGGAAATACTAAGAGAAGATCAATGCAATCATGATAGAAGATAAATAGAATATAAAATCCTAATTATTAATATCTATCACTTCGATGCCATTATATTTCTTTAAAATCTACTTTACTTTGTGAATTTATTATGTTCGTCATTGATTTCAATAATGAAAAGTATTTTAATTATTATTATTTTATTAAATCTATTTGTAGAATTTGAAATATCTTCTTCAGTTGTTCCACATATTTTTACGAATCACATCTTTCAACCTCTTCGTAATATTAATAAGGATTTAAAAGAAGGGAAATGAAATTTTGTTTAAAAAGAAAACGAAACTACTTAAATACTTCATTTTCTTCGCATCATCAAACAGAAAATTAAATCCTTTTCATTCTGTGTTTTTCGGGGTTTCTTTCGTCGGATAAATGTTTTCAACTATAACTAAAACAAAATAATCAAACTTAAAAATAAATTTAAATAAATTATTGATGTATGTAATAATTGTGAGTTGAATTCATTATTGAAATTTATTTTATTTTAAAAATTCGCATTCATAACATGATATAGATGAAATCATCTTGTTTACATCCCAAAGATTTTAATTTAAAAGAAAGTTAATGAGATATAATATATTATTTTATACATAATGAATTTTTTTAATTGCGTAATCAAGGTGAATGGAATATAATAGTGCAACAGGGAGAACTAAACATTAAAAAAATACAATAGCGAATTCACTCTGCGTTTTATTTTTCTGATTTCCTAAACAATTTTAATTCTGATGAAATTGTGGAGATTTAATCAAGTCTTTCCAAATTTTAAAATATTTTAATTTAAAAAGAAGTCAACAGGATTAAATATACTTTTTCATTTAAAAAGACATTATCTTCTATTGTGCAGCTCAGATAATCGAAGTATGATTATCTAACTTAATAAATAAAAAAAAATAATGAAATACTGTAAACAGATTATAAAACAAACTCAATATGTGATTTTTTTTTCAAAAAAAAAGTTTTAGAAATTACTTTTGAAAAGTTTAAGTATTATATCTAAACAAAATTACAAGTATGACATCTGAAAGATAACCTGTACAACATGAAATTAGTTATTTGGTTTTTGTGCACTTTCCGGGCGGCTTCATCCGGACGCCATCAGTATTACTTAACGCTGTTCATAGCAAAGTGAAACATCAGAACTTAAAGTACCTCTATATGGGAGTGGTGACATGCGGAATATAAAATTTGATTGGTTGAGACGATTATGCACAAAACCGAATCGCTGAGGGTCTTAGTGAGTCAGCCTTTATCGCAAAGTAATGTTTCTTAATGAACCTTATGCACGGGACCTATGGTCAAGGCTAAAACTCGCCTGCTTCCAGTAATTATTTTTTAATATTAGCATAGAGTTCTATGAAGTATGTATTTTAAAGTTCTTTTGTAAAACATACCGCAAAAATATTCATTATTGTGGCAGTAGATACTTAATATAGGTTAATATAAATTCCAAATTTTATGCTGTATCCGATAACATTCGCTAAATTTGCAAAATTTTAGTTAAAATTTATATATGCAACATGGGTTGAGGCTAAAAGTTGCCTGCTGACGGTACTGGCGGCTGCGCATACTGACATTCTTGCGGGTCAGTGGATTAAATAGCGGATCCAAATACCGCCAGCTCTGGAGAGTGACCGAGTGTTATCGCATGACAAAATATCTGACTTTTTTCATGCTATATCATTCATATTTTAGAACCGATATGGAAAGGACTGAGCATATGTAGTAGACTTACCATAAAAAATCTCGACAGAGTTCGTTGGCCAACTTTACCCGCCTACTTATTTCAAATGGCGCCACTTGCAAATTTCAAACTCAAAAACACATAATATATTTACAAAAAAATTATAAATCCAAAATTTCTCTTTCGTTAAGTGTTAGGTCTTGATACAAGGATTCCAGAGACCATTTTTTGCTTGGCCTCTATCGTAAAAAAAATAACTGAGATCTAGCACTTTGTAATTCTAGGGTAATTGACATTTTGAAACAAGGTAACGGATTAATAACAACGGATTCTTCGGTAATCATATTCAATGCCAATTTGCATTTTGTTAAACATGGTTTCTCACAAATTTAATTTCATTGTTGTGACTGTTGATGCAACTCTCATACGCTTAAAACTACATAGTTATATCATAAAAGTGATGTCATATTTAAAAGAAAAATATATAGTTATTCATAAAATATTCGCCCACATACAGGCACGCTGCAGGTGCGTTGCACGGGTACACGTACGTAACATTGTCCACCAGCATCAAATTCTTGCCAAGCTTCGCGATACTTAGAAATTTATAGCTGAATTTGGCAACAAAAATAAGTCGTTGACATAAATAAAACCCATAATATAACTATATATGCCTATAACCCATAATATATGCCATAAATAACTGTTGAAATCAGTTTTTCAAATGTTTTATGAGTTTTCGAAAATGTTTACTTAATTATCTTATTTACCTTATTTCTTTAAATAACGAATTTTTCTTAAAGCATTCAGGAAGTGTTGGAAAGTGTTTCATAATCTATGCTTAACGCATGATTTTTCTTTCTTGTTTAATTAAAATCTTTGAATTGTAAACAAGATGATTTTATCTACATCATGAACGTTTTAAATAAATTAAGTTCTAATAACGCATTGAACTCATCATTGTTTGCACACATCTGTAATTTATTTCAATTTATTTTAAGCTTGATAATTTTGTTTTAGTCATAGTTGAAAACATTTATTCGACGGTAAAAAACAAATCCTGAACAATTGAAATTAGAGATGATTTAATTTTCTGCTTAAGTACGTGAAAAAAAATTAAGGAGGATCATTTCAAGTTATTGCATTTTCTTTTTAAGCAATATTACACTTCAGTTCATCTTTTAAATTTTCGCGAGGGAACTGAAAAAATTCGGGTTGTAGGAATATGAGAAATACTGCAAAATTATATTTCAAAAGATAACAAAAATCATTAATAAATTTAATTAAATTTAATGGCAATAATACCAATTAAAATCGCTACCATTACTGAAATCAGTAAAAAGAAAAGTAATTTGATAAAGTCAAAGTATCTTTTCAACAAATGATTTAAAAACGCTTTTTTGAATTAAATTTGTCAGGCCAAATGTCTGTCCGTCTGTCCGTGCTCTAAGGCTGTGTTTAGAAAAGAAAAGTGCTGCCTCAATTTCTAAAGCAATAAAATGTGGTTTTTAACAAAAGGGCGGGAGATTTAACAATGGATTCAACAATTAAAAGAAGACAAGGAGATTACATCGAACGTGAAGAAAACTTCTCCATCTTGTAGGATCTCCAGCAGTTTCCTTGTAAAGCTATTAAAGATGAAAAACGCCATGTGACCACAAGAAAAGATGTCGACACTTAAGGTAGTTGAATGATACGTTTATCTGGACCTTAACTCACGTAAATATACTTCGATTGTCATAAAATTGTTATATGTTTCTGAGATTTATCATGGAATATTCGATACTAAAATTGAAATGTGTACCATTTGTAATTCATTTGCAGGACCACTTAAAGAGATTTCGTTACATTAATAAAGGCCTATAGGAAAAAATCGTTTGCAGCGTATTTTATTAATGTTGCACTATTTCAAACATATTGAAATAATATACATTACTGAGATGCATTACAAGATGCTTACTATAGAATATGGCGTGAAAAGCATTTATTGTTCATTTACAGGGACACACAAAAGAATTCAGTTACAATACTATGTATGAGCATTAAATGTTGGAAATGCGTTTTCATTCTTAGCATTTTTTTTTATTATTTAACTAATTTTTGCATATTAATTGGTGTAAAAAAATTCTATATATCATATACAGAGTGGCACAAAAGAATTCTAATACATTTCCGTTTATTGATGGAAATTGGTGAAGAGGAATTTTCATCATTGTAAGCATTTTCTAACTGAAATAAATGTTTGCATACTAAATGCATACATGTAATAAATACGAGAACTATCGCATAGTAAAAATCAGATGATATATATATATATAGACAGGGTGATTCAAAATGTTTACAAAATGACATGGAAAATCAGGCATACAGCAAGGATAAAGAATCACATACGAACATAGGGTGGCAAACTACTTATTTAGTCGCAAATACAGGGTGTTTCATCCTAACTGATCTCGTGCTGGTTGTAATAACTTCGAGAAAAATAAAAACATTTTAAGGAAAATGCAACGATATGTACCTTGTTTAGTGCGAAATGTGATAACATCACGAAAAGATCTGGAAAATCATGTTGCTCAAGCAATCGATGGTTCCTTATAAATTGATAATCACAATCCAAAATGGGGGTCGTCAAGTACAGACTGCTGCCGCGTATAATGCAAGCTTCTACCACTTTTGTTTGGTGTTATCACATTTACAAAAAAGATGAGAATGTCTGTTAAATGTTTTATTATAATATACTTCAGTTTTCTGAAAGTTATTACCGTCAACGCAGATTGTGTTCGGATGAAACACCCTATATTTGTGACTAAATAAGTGGTTTGCTACCCTATGTTCCTTTGTGATTTTTTATCCTTGCTGTATGCCTGATTTGCCTGTCTAGGGCTTTGCGACACTTTGCAAAATATCACCAAATTTGACGACCAAAAATAAATCGCCATAAGTTAAGTCAACTTGGCTATAACTGAATAATGTAGAGGAATTTACATTCGAATTCATTATTGACGAAATCTGTGAGTGAAACTTCTATAATCGGGTTCAACGTATTTTAGATTCGTGTATTTTAGTACAATTAACTGACATCTTAAAAAGAAGGAATAGAGAAGCTAACTTTTCCTCCCGGTATAGACAGGAAGGACATTCTGTAATAGAAGCTACCTAAAATCAGTCACTATGATGAAACACATTATTTCATCAATAAGGCTATTTTTCAATAAAGTTAAACGGAGTATGGTCATTTAATCTAAATAAATAAAAATTAATGAAAAAGAATAAAAAAGTTATATAAAGCGATCAAAGTACAGTTTACTTTTAGTTTTTACTTACAGCTTTTACTTTTTCAGTCTGTCTGTAAATACTATTTTATTTATTTATTTATTGTAAAGTATATTTATTAATTTATTGTCTACTTATTTATTTGCTGTAGACTGTACATTGCATTGAACACTGTAGAAAGGTACTGATAGATGAGGCGCCCAAAAGACTAGTGATTTAAGTCCGTAAAGTGATTTTAAGATATTTAGACGAAAAGAAATAACACCCAAATAAATATCTTAAAGGGATGCCGGTGTAAAATCTTAAAAAAAAAAAAAAACAATAATTAAAAAAATTGTACTCTTCTTCACGTTTCCAACGCCATTGTTCTCAGTGCTAATTAAATGAAACCATGTTATGCTTCTAAGAAATAATTTTTTAAGAACATTTAAGTTAATATTCCTCAAAATTGTGTTCTTGGAACTGGCAGAAATTGTAGAAAATTTAGTCATTAAGCCAGCTACTTCCACTCTCGAATGAAGCTACATGGAATAAGTTATCTGTTCCTCCGAATCTTATTTCCTTGGTTATTATGGACCTCTTTTCGTATGTCTGTCTTCCCCGTTTCGTATTCCGCGGGACACCAGGATTTAGGACTCAAACTGCTGATATTCTTTAGTATATGAAATACAAGGTATGTAAACTAATAGGCATATTTAAACTAATTATACAATAACTTGCTATTATTATTCCTATTTTTTTACAAAAGTTTCTCCTATAAATTTTTTTGCATTTTCCTTCCAAAATTTTGCTTTAAAATTAAAATAATAATGGTAATGTAAACCTATTGATGAACATAATTAATTTACCAGATTTGTATATTAATTCGAAAAATTTTAAACCATTGCTTGTTTTTCTTTTCTTTTTTTCAGAATCACCGTATAGTATAGGTAAAATAGGGTTTTACAGCTCGTTTGCATTTAAGAAAATTTGAAATTAACTTCGTTTTGGCAGTTTAACTTAAAATCCGATGAGTTCTCCTCCTCCAAAAGAATTTTTTAGCATATTTTGGGAGAAAAAGAGGAGGCAAAATTGAAAAAACTTCTCTTTTTATCTCTTCCTAACATGATAAAATCGATAGGAAGACGCAATCGATAATGATAAAATTTAAAATCTTAAAATTCAGTAAATTAAAATTCAGAACAAGTTTATAAGTTACATTGAGAAATTCCGAAAATTACAGAAAGCTAATATCTTCTATCATGAAGTTCATCCAGTTTTACTGTTTAATATATATCATTTATCAGACATTATCATCAAAGATTATCATGAAAAAATAAGGCATGGAGGTGTCTCGAAAACTTTAACACAGCTTAAAGTAAGAACTTGGATTTTAAGAACCAGACAAAGAATCATGAGCTATTTAGATTTGCATCTATTTAGATGCAATTTATGTCAGAAACTTTGTGTTAAACCTGGCACCCATATGCCTGCACTTCTACCTGCTGACAGAATAAATCAAACCTATATCTATCCATTCCAAGTCACAGGCCAGGATTACTTAGGCCTTCTTACATTGAATATCACAATAAGACTAAGAAAACCTGCATTTTGCTCTTCACATGTGCTATAACATTGCAGTACATTTCAAATTAACTCCGCACATGACCACAAAGACATTCATTCAAACCTTTAGAAAATTTGTATGAAGACGACGAATTTGCAGCACTATCTATCGTAATAATAAACTAGTATGTTGTGGCCATCACAAAACTTTCTTCTATATAAATCACGTCAATTAAATCATTTAAATTGTACAAGAAATAACAACGATTTAGCACCAATTCGTATGAAAGTATACCTCAATTTGAAGTTTGATGAAAATTCGTGCATTACTTATTGAGATAGAACTGTAGGGGAAATTCTGAAAAATGCAGCATATCAGCGCCACCTGTTGAGCGATTTGCACCAAAACACAAACAGCACTAATTCATATTAAGGTACACCGGCATCTGAAGTTTGATGAAAATCGGTGCATTAGTTCTGGAGCTAGAGCTATTGTGGAAATCACAAAAATGCAGAACAGCAGCGCCACCTGTTGAGCGATTTACACGAAAAGATAAAAAACATCAATTCATGTCAAGGACTAACTCAATCTGAAGTTTGATGAAAATCCGTGCATTAGTTCTGGACATTGAGCTATTGTGGAAATCGTGAAAAATGCTGCATAGCAGCGCCACCTGTTGAGCAATTTACACCAAAACATAAACAGCACTAATTCATATCCAGGTATACCTGAATCTGAAGTTTGTTGAAAACCCAGGCATTAGTTCTTGAGATAGAGCTAATGCGGAAATCTCAAATATACAGCATAGCAGTGCCACCTGTTGAGAAATTTACACCACAAGGGGCAAAACGTCAATTCATGTCAAGCACTAACTGAATCTGAAGTTTGATGAAAATCCGTGCATTATTTCTTGAGATTGAGCTATTACGAAAATCGTGTAAATGCTGCAAAATGCAGCATAGCAGCGCCATCTGTTGGGCGATTTGCACCAAAACGTTACCAGCACCAATTCATGTCAAGGATTAACGGAATCTGAAGTTTTATAAAAATCCGTGCATTAGTTCTTGAGATAGAGCTTTTGCGGAAATCCTGCAAAATGCTACATAACAGCGCCACCTGCAGGGCGATTTACACCAAAAACTAATCAGCACCAATCTATATCAGGGACTACCTGAATATAAATTTTTATTAAATTCTGTGCATTAGTTCTTGAGATAGAGCGCCCACAAAATTTGTGTCACATACAGACAGACAGATGGACAGACAGACAGACGGACAGACAGACAGACAGACAAACAGACAGACTCACAGACAGACATTTTGTAAAAACATGTTTTTTGGAATCTATGACCCATAAAACGTGTAAATCCGTCGAAAACTGGAATTCGAAAATTTTCATGAAACCAATACTTTCTTCTTGTCAAGATAGAAGAAAGTAAAAATCATCCCATAAGACAAAACGAAAAATAAATTTACTATAGAAAGGTGGGAATAATGAAGAGGTACAAGATTTTTTTAGAGGATTGTCTGGAATTTTATTTTTGCAAGAGCAGCTTGGTGGGGAAATTTCTGCGATGTAAGATTAATGAAGACGTCTCTGAAAAGAATTCTTGAAAAAATTCATTTTGCATTCAAGAGCTGAAAGTAACTGTGATTGAAGTAGGAGCAATTCTCAATTTTAGACCTCTCACTTACATTTTCAGCGATCCTCACGATCCATAGCCTCTCACTCTTTGTCCTTTATCAAATGGTTGAATATTGCTTACACTACCTCAGACGAAGATAACTATTCTCCAATTCAATGAATACTAAATAATAAAAATGAGAAAATATCAAGAAAATATTTTGATTGAAATTTGAAAATGACGGAAATCTAAATGTCTGCTAAAATTAAAATCAGTTCAACAGCATCACCAAGCGAACTTAAAGAAAACATAGCCATTCTCCTACAGGACAGTACCCCGTGACTCATCTGGAAAACGGACATTATAATCCAAACTCATCTTGGTCGTAATGGTCGAACAAGGCCATGCACAGTGAAGTTGCCGAACAAAGTCATCCTCAGAAGACCGTTTCTGATGACAGCTTCTTTGCATACTCAAACTCTCAACCCTTTTGTCTTTAGACGTATCTCGGTCATAAGAAGGTGTGAAATGAGAAAAGACCACATGGCGCTAAGCGCGTCAAATTTTTGACTGACAGTTTTGTTTATGTTTTCGTTGTATATAATTGGGCCGTGTATTCGTCATTAATATAAATGTGTACCGTCTCTCAAGTTAAATGTTGTTTATTAGTCAATCCCTTGAGGGGCGGTGATTATATCCCACCTAATTTTAATCCAAATTACCACCAGAAACTTTCAATCAAATTTTACTTTTATAACTTTCGTGGAAAAAAGCTGTAAAATTGCTTTTCCTTAATTTGAAAGAAAATTTTTATAAAATTCCGGTGTGAATTCAACATTACAGAAACACAATTTCTTGCCCCTGAAAGGATTAAAGATGCTTCCGACTAAATTTGAAGATATTAAAATACTAGTATGTTGTGTGGCCATCACAAAACTTTCTTCTATCTCATACTTGTCAATACTTCAAAATTTATTATCACAGTGCATCTATGCTCATCATGAGGATTCAATAAAGATGAAATTCCGTGCATTAGTTCTTGAGATATTACTGTCCCTGAAATCGTGTAAATCCATCAAAATGCAGCATAGCAGCGCCACCTATTGGGTGATTTACACCAGAACCTAATTTTAATCAACTTATGTCAATGTCTAAATGAATATGAAGTTTGGGGAAAATCCGTGCATTAGTTCTTGAGTTAGAGCTATTGCGCAAATCATGGCAAATGCAGCATAACAGCGCCATCTGTTGAGCGATTTACAGAACCACATAATCAGCATAAACATTTATCAAAGTGTACTTGAATCTGAAGTTTGATGAAAATTCGTGCATTAGTTCTTGAGATAGAGCTATTGAGGAAATAGGGCAAAATGCAGCACAGAAGCGCCACCTATTGGGCGATATTCACCCACACGTAGTCAGCATCATTTCATCTCAAAGAGTAACTGAATCTGAAGTTTGATGAAAATGTGTCCATTAATTCTTGAGATAGGGCTATTGCAGAAATCGTGAAAAATGCTGTATTACAGAGCCACCTGTTGAGCGATTTACACCAAAATGAACAAAATGTCAATTCATATCAAGGATTAACTGATTCTGAAGTTTGGTGACAATTGTTGCATTAGTTCTTAAGATACAGCTATAATGGTAATTCTGAAAAGTGCAGCATAGCAACGCCACCTGTTGAGCGATTTGCACCAAAATACAAACAGTACTAATTCATATCAAAGTATACTTGAATCTGAAGTTTGTTGAAAATCCAAGCATTAGTTGTTGTCGAGATAGAGCTATTGCAGAAATTATAAAAAATGCAGTATAGCAGCGCCACCTGTTGAGCGATTTACACCAAAATGTACAAAACTTCAATCCATGTCAAGGACTAATTGAATCTAAAGTTTGATGAAAATCCGTGCATTAGTTCTGGAGATTGAGCTATTGCGAAAATCGTGAAAAAGGCTGCATAACAGAGCCACCTGTTGAGCGATTTACACCAAAAACTGATCAGCACCAATTTATATCAGGGACTAACTGAATATAAATTTTTATTAAATTCCGTGCATTAGTTCTTGAGATAGAGCGCCCACAAAATTTGTGTCACATACAGACAGACAGACTAACAGATTCACAGACTCACAGACAGACATTTTGTAAAAACATGTTTTTCGGGTTCTCTGACCCCTAAAACGTGTAAATCCGTCGAAAACCGAAAGTCGAAAATTTTCACGAATCCAATACTTTCTTCTTGTAAAGATAGAAGAAAGTAACAAGAACCGGGAACGAATTAGACGAGATCAAATTTTTTCTTAGCTTTTATTGCTTTTGAAAAATCGCTTCTGTTTAATAAAATTAAGAGCAATTACACTGACAACAAAATTAATATTATTTTGTTACTCTTGCATGTAAAATTATTTTACAGAGCTGAAAATATTGAATTAAGAATTGATAGCATTCTGAAAACCGATATTCTGGTTTCAAAAAAATTGATGAAAGCACTGTAGAAATGGGAACGTTTCTGAAAATCAGTGGCAGCAAAATAAACTTTTTTGATAAATCTCTAAACTATATCATTTTTTAGGTTTCTAAACGTAAAGAACGCTTTTCTGAATCGTGGGGAACTCGGACGCAGTTACTGTGTAATTTTGTTCGTTTTTATATTATATTTTGATAGGGTAAGAAATATTTATCTTTTATTACAAAGTAAATGAAAAAAGTTTTACTGTTGTTTAAAACCATAGCGGCTGTTTATAATTCTTTAAAGAGATTACAAATTGTTTCTTGAAGTGGTGCATATCATTTTTTATGAAAACTTATTTTGCATTATTCATATTAATCACTAAATATTTTCTTGTTTGTTTGTTTGTTTTTATGAGGCATTTGTCAATTTTTCTGAGATATGATTTATTTGAAAAATCTGGTGTGACTCTACGACCACAAAGTTTTAAATATATATATATATATATGAGTACTTCTGACACAATGTAATCGAACGTCGCACCGCTCTGGACGCACCGTTTTAATTCCTCCTTCTGCACCACTGATGCTTGATTATATCGCCGCTATATTTATCACTTACACTCTGTTGCATTTTTTTGGCCCTTGTAGAATCCCCTTGTAGAATCTGTTGGAATTGGTAGAATTCCCCTTGTAGAATCTGTTGTAAAATGTTTGAAAATGGATTAAAAATGGATTAAATAACTAATCCGTCAGTAGATTTGTACGAAACTTGCGACAGTGATACATAACATACCCGTGACGTCGTTCAAATAATATAAAAAGAAAGATAAATGTATTAATTAAGTAAAATATTTCACTTCCCATAATAAAAAACATATATAGTTAACCAACCCTTTATCACATTTTATAGGATTCAATACGGTATTTCTTATGTATATATATGCGTGCCTTGATATAACTTAGTCATAAAAAGGTGAAATTTGTGCTAAATAATATAAACAATCGCGAAAATGAAACTACAACCAATGAAAAAAGTAGGGACAAGTAAAATCGTTGAAATCGATAAATCTCTCTTCGTAAAACGAAAAAAACAACACTGGGATAATTTTACTACAACAGTGTATTTTAGGTGGTATATGGTGTGATATATGTATATGTAGGCATTGCATCCCATAAGACTGTACAAAAATCTATTATTAAAACAAACATTAAAAAGCTATTAAAAATGACACCATATTTTTACTCTTTTAAATCTAAAAGGAATGTGGAATTAAAATCCGGTTGCCAAACCATGATTTACAAACGTGTCTCACATATACTTAAAGCCCCCGAGCCTTAATTTTGATATTAGCAGAGAGAAAATATGTTACTTTAACGCAATCATATTAGGGTGAATATCACGAAATACGGAAATCGCAGTCCGCACAATAAAATTTCTATTTAATGTTATATAATGCAATTTTCTTTTTTACATTCTAATACAAAATATTCTTAGAAGTATTTTCAAGGCATATTATATTCATAATAACACAAAAATAAACCAATTAAAAGACTTAAAATTTCAGATTTTCATTTTCCTGGCATGTCACACTGTGATGTGTGCAAAGTGAAAGGCTTTCTGCTATCATGTACAAATATCTTTTTTCTAGTTTTCTTTTCATTTCTAATTAATAATTATACCTTATATAACACATATATTTGGAAGGTAACAAGCTCTCTATTTTACAAACAATTTTCCATAATTAAACTATGATTGTCACTGAAAATGAATGTCATCATCCTGGCTTGCTCATTTTAGTTCTTTATGAGGTATAAAGTGGCGCTGCAGTGTAATTTTTCTTGTTCTTGACATAGTTTAAGTCAGAAGTAGTAAAATCATTGCTACCAGCAAGATCTTTTAGATATTTCTTTGAAAATAATGTGTTAAAGGCTTTGTAAAAATTGAGTGGACTTTTATTACGTCATTTTCCTGGCTTCTATAAATTACAAATGAAACATAACATTACACTGAATTTGAGGTACTATAGAGGAAACATGTTCCTTTAAACAAAATTAAAATGTTAGATCTAAAAATAAGAAAAGCAATAATGTGAAAAATGTTTCAGAATGAAATCGTCATTATCCTGGCATACATATGCCAAGAAAATGACACATAATTATAATTACATAAAAATGAACTTAAGCTCTTCAAACTTTAACAATTTTACATATAAATTCCTTTATTCAGCTGTTCAACAAACATTAAAAATCAGAAGCTTTGAAAGGATTTAAATTTTCAAAATTTTTGTTTTCAAAATCTCACATTTTGTGATATTCACCCATTAAAGCTTTAGGTTTTATGAACGAAAATGCAACTTTAAAATAATAATAATAATAATAATAATAATAATAATAATTTTTATTCATATTTTCTGAAATGAACGGCTTTAAGAATTAACACTCTTTAAAAAAAAAAAATAATAATCAGCCAATCGAGTTAATGTTTTAGTTTTTGAGAATGAAAATAACCATTTCCATAATCATGACGTCATTTATCACATGGATAATTTTGTGGTGCAGATTATTGACATTTATCATACATCTTTTAAATTTTTAAATTTTTTGTTTAACTTTTTTCAATTTTAAATAAAGAATTAAATATCTATGTTAACCGTGCGCAGACGGTAAAACAGCAAGTATTGGTAATAATTTTCTTTAAATAATAAGAATTGATACCATAATTCAAGACCACTTTTATTCAGCATCAAAGCATATCCGTTTTATTCTCCATATATGATGTCATATTCGCCTGCTTTCCGTACTTTATTATTATTATCATATAAATGACCTTATATTATTAACAAATATTTGAAAATTTCCGTTTATTTTTCTAATATGATGTCACAGTCCTATATATTTTTTAATGCTTTTTTTTTTTTATTTCAGTTTCCTTTTTCACGTGAAAATCTACGAATAGTAATTATTGAGGAGAAAATATTATTCCAAGATTTATTTTATTTTATTTTTGGCAACGCGAAAGAAAGATGGTTAAATTTTATCAGAAAAATATCATTTGATTCTGTATGTAGAATAATGAAAATTTTAATTATTAAGATATTATTTGAATAAAATAAAAGTGCTATTACACGAGTTGTCAAAGTCGCTTCAAATTCCATGCGTCTCCATGTTATCCTATTGCTCCGAGGAAGTCGCTTCGAAAGCAAGCAACTGTCTTCTGTCTGCACGCCTTTGACGCCTGAAACGAAGCGAGTCGCCGGTAACAGCCAATCAAATACTTGGAAATCTGACGATGGAAAAGCCTTTTCCCTTAACAGCCAATGAAATGACTGGAAAGCGAAAAAGGCGGCTTTCAAAAGCGGGAAATCAGACGAGTCGCAGGCGATTTTTGTCGCTTGGAATCTTTACGTGTAATAACAATTTAATTAAAACATAGCCTATTTTCTTTTCCGGGTTATAATCCATCTACGTGCAAAGATACAAAACATTAATTCATCCGTTTAGACATTGACTTCATTCAAACTTTCACACATACTTTCGCATTTATTATATTTTTATATAAGAATTTAAGGATTCACTAAATGGAAACTGAATCAGAAGTACCACTTGAAAGTTGTGTTCACTGACTCACACATAAAAATCAAGATTACAATACTTTCCATATACAATTTTTAAAAAATCAGAAAAACATTGTTCAATAAGACATTATTTAGAATAAAATTTTACTAAAAATTAAATCTCTTAAATGAAACCCCTACTTCTTTTATATTCCTCTACTATGAATAATTTGCTTTGTTAACTTTTGCATTAAAGAAATTATTTTACCTTAAAAATATGTCCTTTTGTCCTTATTTTAAAAAAATTGTTTTGTTTTGTATTCAGCTTTTTTTTTTTTACATTTATCGCTTAATTCATTTCATTTATTTGTCTTCCATTTTCTTGATTTTCAAGTGCTATAAAGAAATGTGTGTAATTTTACCATTGTTCAAAATTAATCTAATAAATTTTCATTTTATTTATACTTAAATAAAGTATTGTACATACAAAAAATTATAAACTTTCTACAATAAGTATATTTGTTTCCAATTAAAAAATGGGAATTGTAAAAAAGAAATAATAATGACTTCCTTTCCGTCTAGTAGTTATAGTGTTTTTAGGTGCGTTCGTAATTATATAAATACGTAGCACCTATAGTCGTCGTTCAGTCCGTCCGTCCGTCCGTCCGTCTGTCCGTCCGTCCGTCTGTCCGCATGTAACAGAGCAAAAACTACCCAACCGAATGGTCTGAAATTTCAAATATATGATTGTTGCAAAATTTTGTCGAGCCATTTCAAATTTTATGAAAATCGGATGTATAGTTTAATTACAGGGACAGTCAAAAGTTTTTCTTTACATTACGGCCAATGGGAAAAATTATTGCAAGTGCATTTTAATGATATTAGAGCCGTCCGAATGATCTGAAATTTTAAAGATATAATTGTTGCAAAATTTTGTCGAGCCATTTCAAATTTTAGGAAAATCGGATGTATAGTTTAATTACAGGGACAGTCAAAAGTTTTTCTTTACATTACGGCCAATGGGAAAAATTATTGCAAGTGCATTTTAATGATATTACAGCCTTCCGAATGGTCAAATTTTAAAGATATAGTTGTTGCAAAATTTTGTTGAGCTATTTCAAATTTTAGGAAAATCGGATGTATAGTTTAATTACAGGGACAGTCAAAAGTGTTCCGTTACATTACGGGAATGGGAAAAAATTATTGGAAGTGCATTTTAATGATGTATCAGACTATGCACTTTATGAAGTGCAAAAAATTATACATTCAGTACAATATGGGGTGCAAAAAATAATTATAAAACTAGTTATAGTACGAACGCACCTCATTTGCCACGTTTGACGAGCAATTTCCAACTTGTTTCTTTTAAGCTAAGCATGGCTAATTTTAAAATAATGCGTAATTTTTTTAAAAAATTTAGAGAAAACTCAATGTTTATTCTATCTGTAAATTTTATAATTAAAATTTTCTTTTTATTTATTCACATTTTCGGCTCAACAAATATGGTCCCAAATTCATAAAATAAAGAAAATAAATTAAACAAGGCAGATTTAATCTTTAAAATGGTGTATTTAAAGTTTTTGATAACAATTTTATTTGAAAAGATTAATTTGATAGAAAAATAATCCCTTGAGACAGTTTTTCATTTTTAAAAAAATATGAGAATAATAATAAATAAACGATTAATTACGAAAAGAGACAAATTTTTAAAGCTATATATTTTTCCCTTGAGATTTTTAATGCATTTCCAAAAGTTCCAATAATTTAACGAGATTAAAAGAAAGTGCTTTTCCATGAAGAAAGCTTATGGTCTTTATTATTTAAATATATTTCTTCCTAAATACGAAATAATTCGGAATTTTATGAACATGTTAACTATGCATTTTACACATACTTGTCTAAAATTGTGAAGCCTTATACTAAATTTAAATTTATTTCGTATAAATGAAATATTTAACTTCGTTTTTTAAATCTCTTTACAATTACTGACAGAGATAGTCTTTTATTTCAATCACGTATATCACTTTATCTCAATAGAATCCATTTACTGTGAAACAGAAATACATCAATTTTATAAACAATAAATAATGCTAAAATAAGATGCTAAAATCTGTTGCAGTTATACATGTACAATCATAATTAGTAGTATAACTTCAATTATTATTACAAACAATCCTAAACTAGTATGTTGTGGTCATCACAAAACTTTCTTCTATATAAATCACGTCAATTAAATCCTTTAAATAGTACAAGAAATAACAACGATTTAGCACCAATTCATATCAAAGTATATCTGAATTTGAAGTTGGATGAAAATTCGTGCATTAGTTCTTGAGATAGAGCTGTAGCGGAAATTCTGAAAAAAAGTAGCATAGCAGCGCCACCTGTTGGGCGATTTACACTAAAAGTAAACAGAACTAAACTATACTAAGGTATACCTGAATCTGAAGTTTGTTGAAAATCCAAGCATTAGTTCTTGAGAAAAAGCTATTGCGGAAATCGCAAAAAATACAGCATAGCAGCGCCACCTGCGGAGCGATTTACACCAAAAATTAAACAGCACTAATTTATACGTCAATTCATGTCAAGGACTAACTAAATCTGAAGTTTGATGAAAATCCGTGCAATAGTTCTTGAGATACAGCTCTTGTGGAAATCGTGAAAAATGCAGCACAGCAGCGCCACCTATTGGGCGATTTACACCAAAATTTAAACAGCACTAATTTATATCAGGGACTAACTGAATCTGAAGTTTGATGAAAATTCGTGCATTTTTTCTTGAGTTAGAGCTATTGCGATAATCATGAACAATGCAGCATACCAGCGCCACCTGTTGGGCGATTTTCACAAAAAAGTAATCAGCACCAAACTATATCTTGAACTAACTGAATCTGAAGTTTTATCAAAATCCGTGCAGTAGTTCTTGAGATATAGCTATTGCAGAAATCGTGAAAAATGCCGCATAGCAGCGCCACCTGTTGGGCGATTTTCACCAAAAACTAATCAGGTCCAGTTTATATCAAGGTCTAACTAAATATGAAGTTTTGTGAAATTCCGTGCATTATTTCTTGAGATAGAGCGCCCACAAATTTTTTATCACATACAGACTCACAGACAGAGTGACAGAGTGACGGAGTGACAGAGTGACAGAGTGACAGACAGACTCACAGACAGACATTTTCTAAAAACCATCAAATCGTGTTCTGGGCATTCTAAAACGTATAAATCCGTTGAAAACCGGAAGTCGAAATTTTTCACGAATCCAATACTTTCTTCTTGTAAAGATAGAAGAAAGTAAAAATTGTATATTTTTCATACAAAACAAAATTTTCATAGTATAATTACATTCAATTTTGTTTCTACACGAATTTGTTTCAACACGAATTCAATAAGACATATTTCCATTTATTAGTCATGAAAAAAACGACTGCCTTCCGTACCATAACATATGAAATTACATTAATTACTTAAGGGCACATGGAACATAAAATGGTTAAATTTTTTGAGTTTTTAATTATCGGCCTAAAAAATAGAGCTAAAAGATTATGGCGCTAAGTCATTATGGAACTAAAAGATTATGGTGCTGGAAGTTTTGAAAGTAGTATATTTTAAGCACTGAGGGTGTGTGTATAGTTTTTTGCCCTTTTCTCGAAATGTTATTTTTAACACTTTCCAAAAAAGTTGAAAAGTGTTTATGACTTCGGTTTGACAGGCTGTCTGTCCGTCTGGCCATCAAGTCGTCTGTCTGTCTAACACTCGTAAATATACTCGGATTGTCCCGAAATTTTTGGATGACATTGACGTTTACCATACCACGTTCCCTATTTCAAATGAAATTTGTAGCATGTTTAGTTCATTTACAGGGGCAGTCAAAAGTATTCCGTTAGATTTAAGCGAATGAGAAAAAATCGTTTCAAATGATTTTTAATGATGTTACACGCTTTCAAACATAATAAAAGTGATGTTTTTGAAGTGCACTAAAATATGCGGATAAGCGGTGCAAAGAATAGTTGTTATTATTTTACAGGGCCACACAAAAGAATTCTGTTACATAATTATATAGGGGTGGAGGGAATTGTTTGTGGCGTATTTTAATTATGTTAAACTATTTCATATATACTGAAGTTGATATACATCGCTGAGGTTTGCTATAACTTATTTCATGCATAATACGAAATGCATAGCATTTACAGGAACACGCAAAAGATTTCAGATACTATATTGTATCCGAAGTATTGTACATTAGCGATGATTGCTAGAAATGTATTTTTAATTATAATATGCGCTTTTATGTTTTACTATATTTATGCATAATATATGGTATGTATAAATGCTATAATTCATATACAGGACCACACAAAAGAATTCGTAAGGGTTACTGGGTATGAGCGCAAATTGCTTTAAAACTGTTTTTAAATGAGTTATGCATTTTGACGCTGAATTACATTTAATTTACTAAGAAATGTTTGTAGAAAATACATAAAATTATATACAAGATCCCGCAAATAATTGGATACATGGCCGTCTCTAAATGTTAATTTCTGGAAATGTGGTTTTAGTAGTTTTAAGAGTGTTTGAAATACATTTTAGATAAGTATTGGCGTGTAATAAGGTTCTAGGTAAACTACTATGTTGTACAAACGTATCCAAGTATGTTTCCATCTATTGGTATAAATTGCTAAAAGAGAAATTTCAACCTGTTACGCGTTTTCTTGCTAAACTAAATTTTCCCATTAGATAGTATATATATCAACCTACAGATCAAATACAGGTCTGTTCAAAAGAATTGGAATACATATTTGGCTGTGGACGATAACTGCTGAAATCAGTGTTTCAAATGTTTTATGTGTTTTCTAAAATGTTTACTTAGTTATCTTGTTTACCTTATTTCCCTAAATAATGAAGTTTTGTTAAAGCATTCAAGAAGTGTTGGAAAGCATTTCATAATCTATACTTAACGCATGATTTTTCTTTCTTGTTTTTTATGCTTTGCTACATTTTGGATTTCCTAAGCTTCAGAATCTTCTTTGGCCAGAAATTCAATGACGACTCTTTCTCTTAGCTTTAGGTCCATGATTCTAATCCGTCAATCTAAAAAGGAAAATACTATATAAGAAGAGTACGTTTGCCTCTATAATATCATGCATAGCTAGTTATTACTTATTGATCTACCCTCGTATATGTACCTTACATTTTTCAAAACTATTAAATTATACTTTACTAGGGGGCTCTGCCCCCTGCAAGCTATGGTCACCAACCCCCATTCAGACACCGCAGAATCTAAAAGCAGGCTAATCTGATTGGTTTAAAAAAGATTAGGGAAGATTGAATTAATGAAAAAACCTGTAGCGGTCTCCCTGTGAACGGGTTTCCATTCAATTCTCTTTGATTGTGAAATTTTAAGGCCGAATCAGTCGCTGTTAAGACATCCAAGGGTTGTTTTTGAGTTTGATTAAAGAAGATCAGTTAAACATTTGAAGAGAAGCTAAAATAAAATGAATTAAGTAAACAGAGTCTTTCCCTCCCGGTATTTTTTAACAGCATTATAAAATGATTGGCATAATACAATTTACTGCTTTAAACAATTGAAGGGCAACGGATCATTTTTGGACCACTTAATTTTAATTCTTATATGCCACATTGGCATCAGAATATTGGAATGAAAATTTTCCTTTTATTAAGTAAGTGAACAATAGTTAATTCAGCGGACTCGCATCACACCTTTGTTCAAGACGGGAGACGTGGTCGTCCTGACCTCACTTTGATCGGACAAGATCTTTTACCTTTTTTCCAAGATTGGAAAGTTGATATAGATCATTACTCGCATAGTGATCATCAATATATTTGTTTTACCCTGAGTCTGTCTCGAATCCAACATTTCTATACAAGATTTAAAGCTAAGAATAAAAAGATGTGTAAATTCAATGCTTTGTTCTCACAACACTTGTCTCGTCTAAATGCTACTCTAGATGGAATTCCTAATCAAAGTGCATTAGATACTTGGACTGAGGAGTTTTCAGCTTTACTACAGGATATCATGAATCAGTGTTTTCGTAGAGGTCGCCTACGTCATTGTCCAACTATTACTTGGTACGATGAAGATCTTCGAAGGGAACGAAACAAAGTCAGTGCCTTGCATAAGAGATATTTAAAAAACTTAGATGTTATTACGTATAAAGAAAGCTATAACATAGTTCGACGTGAGTATAAGAAGAATCTTCGCAAGGCGAAGCGAAATGCTTGGCTTAAGTTCTGCGATTCAACTAATAATGCATACGGATCCTTATATAAATTTATTTCTAAGAAGAAATTGCCACATGAAGATTTAATATTTACTACTTTAGAAAATTCTCATGTGTTTGCGAGCTATGACGACGTGGCCGAAGACCTAATAAATCATCACTTTGATGCTAATGCTGATTTTACAGATCAGCATGAATTTACCAGTACAAATTATTATACTAATCAGGAGGATTTCCATCCCATTACAAAAAGATAATTGTTTTATGTTATGCGCCAGCAGGGTAACAATAAGGCTCCAGGATTTGATGAGATAGATGCCTTGGTAGTAAAAAATCTTTGTAAAAGTTTTACGCCTTTTGTTCTTAAGCTTTTTAATACTTGTCTTCGTTTTGCTCATTTCCCTATGTGTTGGAAAAAGGGTCTTGTTTTGTTTTTTCGTAAGCGCAACCGACCACCTGAGTTGCCTAAGTCTTACCGACCAATTACATTGCTGCCGATTATTGCGAAGATTTTGGAAAGAATAGTGAAAATGCGAATAATTACAGTTCTGGAATCTTCTGCATATCTGGACGAAGGTCAACATGGATTTAGAGAGTCTAAGAGTACTATAACGGTAATGGCTGCTATGAAGAATTTTGTTAAAGAGACTTTGAATGATTTTAAATATTGTGCATTAATTAGTTTCGATATCGTTAGGGCTTTCAACGTAATCGATTGGCGAATACTTCCTAGTATTATAGATGACCTTCCTGTACAGGATTATTTAAAAGAGATCTTGAAGAACTACATAAGTCATAGATTGATAGGATTCAAGTTTATGAGAGGGATTCGCTGGTTTCATGCTTTTCGAGGTTGTCCACAGGGGTCCTGTTTGGGTCCCTTGTTGTGGACTGTGGTTGCTGATAAAATATTAAAATACTATAAGCGTCGTTTTAGAAAAATCATTTCATACGCTGATGATTCAGCTGTTGTGGAAGGGGCCGATATTCGTGCAGCGCTGGAAGATAGAGTTAACAGTTGTATCGAATATTTTATGAACGCATGTGAAGAGTTTGGCTTGACAATAAGCGCTCAGAAATCATCAGCAATGCTTTTTGGTAAATATACTTTGAACAAACGCCGTCCGATTTTTAAGCTTAGGAATACTAGCATTTCGGTCAAGGACAATGTACTATACTTGGGATTTTTTCTGGATAGCCGTTTCCGTTGGCTTGATCATTTGGATCTTGTTCGTGACAAAGTTATAGACTTTTCGCGCTCCGTGCACAAAACCCGCATTAGAGATAAGGGTCTTCCCTTGGACTACATGAAAACTTGGTATCATTCGGTAATTAAGAAGCAGATATCTTATGGATATGAAATTTGGTTCCGGTACTTGACATACCATAGAATTAGACGCTTGTCTTCATGCCAGCGTCTTTGTTTATTATCAATAATCAGAGTTTACAGATCTGTATCTACGGAAACTCTTTGCGTAATTTCGGGTATACCTCCCCTGGAGCTGGAGTTGGAACAGATGTCTGGTCACTATAACACGGTGCGTCATGAAGATCTAGTATGGATAAATGATATTTGTGTAACTAAGGAAAATATTATGCCACATTTACATACATTTGATTATCCTTATTTTGTGTCAACTCATCATATGCAGTTTGTAAAGTCAGTCACTTCTGTAGTACCTATTTTTAATCACCCTGTAATTTACACAGACGGTTCCAAGATGAACAACACAGTTGGTTCCGCTTTTGTTGTTTATAATGATGGAGAGATCCTTTTAGAAAAGCGTTTTAAACTTTACACTTATAATACTGTTTATCAGGCTGAATTATCAGCCATTGACAAGGCAATCGACTGGTGTTGCAGGGCTGATTTCAGAGAATTTCACATCTACACTGATAGTTTTTCTTCAATACAAGCTTTGCAGAACTTATTTCCAACTGATAAGATTTTGTATAACATATATTCTAACTTGAGACTGTTGAGTGGTAAAGTTATTTTTATGGGTTGGATTAAATCTCATATTGGCCTTGCTGGTAACAACAGGGCTGACTATCTGCCAAAGTCTGTTATTCTGGTGATGAGTTTGATGAGAGGTTGGATATTCCAATCCCTGTTTCCTTCGTCAAGCGTTTTTATAAGAGTAACATTATCACGAGGTGGACTAATGATTGGAAAATTAATGAAAAGGGTAGGGATACCTTCCTCATCTTGCGTTCACCGGACGTTTCTTATTTGTGTTATTCAAGGGTAGTAGCCTATTTCATTTCCTCGCATGGTGCTTTTCCAGTGTATTTATTTAAGATTGGCAAGCGTCCAAAAGATAAGTGTGATTGCGGTAACGTCGGCGACGTTAAGCATCTTATTTTCGGGAAGTGTCCTCTGATGCCTCTGTTCTTTAACTTTGTGCGAAATAGAACTCTGTCTTGGAATTTGCAAAACGTTCTCTTGCTGAGATCGAATTATTATAAACTGACAGTTATTTATAATGAACTGAATAAATTGTATTCATTCATAAAGTACAGATTTTGAATATTTTGGTGTAATTAAAGAATTTTTGGTGGACTTTTGCCGGACTGTTACCCACATAGTGCTTTGCTAATCTTTCTGTCTTCACGAATTTTTTAGTTGTTTCTGGACTTTCAGGGTCTGATGGTCTTTTGTAACTCGAATTGACCTAAAATGCGTGTTTTATTGGCTTAATGTTTTATCTTGCCTTGATTATTAGTGTAAATCGTACTTAGTTTTAAGATATATTTATACAGTCATTTGTATCTGAAAATAACTTAAAATTTTGTTTTTCAGTTTCATTCAGTCTTAGTTTTAGTTTTGGCTTTATTTTTATTTTATAGTAACTAGGGTTACAGTCATATGTTAAAACTTGTACATGACTTTAATTTTTGTATTTTATTTGCTAGGCAGAGTGTGCCATATTTTTATGACTTTTTAGTTTTATTATTTGTCGCTGTTTCCGGGTCTGTTTCGGCGGCTGAGGTTGAGTTAGATGGTGGAGGACGTTTTTCTGCCAGGGATTCAGGGCCTTTGCCATTATTTGGTTGGCTCCGTGGTAGAGTGATCAAGTAAGTGAACAAAAGCATTTTCGTATTTCGAAATTTGTTTGTAAATTCTGGAGCCATTCACTGATTTTAACATTTTACTAATAGAAGTACCTTGCCCCTGAAAGGGTTAAACGCATATTAATGTATTTATTATTTTAACGTTTCCTTTCTCTTTTAATATTCATGTGTAAATACAATTTTCGATATTTTCCGGCTTTAACACCTAATCATTTAATAGTAATTTTAAAGGGTTTTTTTCTGTTTTTAATAGTCACGTGTAAAAAATTTTTAATAGTTAGGAAATATTATTATTTGGGCTGTTTTTAGAATTAAAACCAATCTCTATAATAATAGCCTAAATTATGCGACTATTATCAACAGTTCCGGGTGGATCCCTTCGCTTTTTATATTCCAGGCGGGCATTTTGATACTTTAATTTTAGCCAGCCACGGGTGATAAGTCGCCAAATATTATTCTATCGCCATCATTTCGCCTATATTATAATAGTCCAAGTCATGTAACTGCCATAAAAAATTACTGGCTGATCCCTTCGCTTTTTATATTTCAGGCGTCCATTTTGGTACTTTAATGTCGGCCAGCAACAGGCGATAAGTCGCCAAATATTATTCTATCGCCATTATTTCACTTATATTATAATAGTCCAAGTCATGTAACTGCCATAAACAATTACGGGCTGATCTCTTCGCTTTTCATATAAAAGGTTTCCATTTCGATTAAAGAATCAAAATTATTTTTTCGAACAAAACTACATAAAAGTTGCCATGATCGCAAAGAATTCTTGGTATTTTTATGTTAGCCGAGTGCAAATCTCGCCAGTAGCTTTTTTTTAACTTGCCAGTTAGCATTTTTTTATTTTTCGAGTGTTAAATTGAAACGGTACTGCTTGGTTATCCTATCGACGAAAAATCTATCGCCAAACTATAATATTAAATGACAATAATGGTTGATCGTAAATGTCACATTCACTTTTTTTTTAAGGAAGTTACACGTGTTTACGCCATCAAGTGATTTTTATTTCAACGTTTTATTTGTATTTTTACTTTCTTCTATCTTTACAAGAAGAAAGTATTGGATTCATGAAAATTTTCGAATTCCGGTTTTCGACGGATTTACACGTTTTAGGGGTCAGAGATTCCAAAAAACATGTTTTTACAAAATGTCTGTCTGTGACTCTGTGAGTGTGTCTGTCTGTCTGTCTGTCTGTGTGTATGTGACACAAAGATTGTGGGCGCTCTATCTCAAGAACTAATGCACGGAATTTAATAAAAATTTATATTCAGTTAGTGCCTAATACAAATTGATGCTGATTAGTTTTTGGTGTAAATCGCTCAACAGGTGGCGCTGCAATGCTGCATTTTTCACGATTTTCGCAATAGCTCTATCTCAAGAACTAATGCACGGATTTTGATCAAACTTCAGATTTAGTTAGTCCTTGATATGAATTGATGATGATTACGTTTTGGTGTAAATCGTCCAACAGGTGGCGCTGTTATGATGAATTTTGCAGGATTTACACGATTTCCCCAATAGCTCTATCTTAAGAACTAGCGCACGGATTTTCATCAAACTTCAGATTAAGTTAGTCCTTGATATGACTTGCTACTGATTAGGTGTTGGTGTAAATCGCCCAACAGGTGGCGCTTCTCTGCTGCCTTTTCCACGATTGCCTCAATAGCTCTATCAATAGAACTAATGGACCAATTTTCATCTAACTTCAGATTTAGTTGTATGTTGACACAAGTTGTTGTTAATTAGGTTTTGGTGTTAATCACCCAATAGGTGGCGCTGCTATGCAGAAATTTTCACGATTTTCGCTATTGCTCTATCTCAAAAACTAATGTACAGATTTTCTCCAAACTTCAGATTCAGTCAGACGTTGACATAAATTGTTACTGATTAGGATTTGGTATAAATCACCCAATAGGTGGCGCTGCTAGGCAGGATTTTGCTGAATTTAGACGATTTCAGCGATAGTCATATCTCAAGAACTAATGCACGGAATTTCATATCGTTAGAATCCTCATGAGATGCATAGATTGCCATTTAATTTTGGCAGTGTGATAGCGAATTTTGAAGTATTAACATGTATGAGATAGAAGAAAGTTTTGGGATTGGTACATCCGACTAGTTATTAATGTTATACTAATTTATTTGTTCTTTCTTTTTTTAAAATAAAAATTATATCAATTTGTATAATTTGGCGAAATTGATCGACTGGATAACTAAGTATTACCATTATAACATTGCTTTGAAGTTGAAATTAAATATTATGATTTGTTGAATTATTTAATATTTTGCACAGATATCATATACGCACTGGGTTTGGCGTGATTTTTTTTTTACGGCAATTTGACGAAAACCTCGTTTTCGAATACCAGTTACATATGTATTTTTAAATTATTTTCTATTATTTTTAAAATGAAATAACAATAAATATAAAAAATAATTAATAACTATAGAACAAAACAATTTTTAACATTTTTTAAATAAAAAGAAAATAAATGTAAATAAACATTTATTAATAAATAAGAAGCAATATGCGGGTTACCATGTCAGGCAAAATAATTCCATTTTGGAACCAATTAGGTACCCTGGTGTGTATATGACATCTGTACCTAATATTTTTCTTTTTGTTCCTTTTTAAAAAAAAAAAAGAAGTTAAAGCCATTAATTTTAAATGTTTCAGTTTTAAATTAAACTTTTGTATTAATTAAAAAGATAATGAAATTAAAAAAAATGCGACGGAGAAATGTTTGGCGATTTGTCACCTGCGTCGCGCTAACATAAAAATACCGAGTTCTGGATTTCTCTATCAGAACTTCCGATTTGGCGAAAAATTGTTCAAGTAAACTGAATTATGAATAAAAGTAACATGATACATTTCTTCGCATACATTTAAGGGAGGCCAAATTGGTCACCAAATTAGTTTAAAATAATAACCTTTTCTAAAATATGAAAAAATATATATGTTATAATTAAAATCTGTGTTGCTATCATTAGAGAAAAGTATTTAAAATTAGAAAAAAAAATAATATATCGAAAACTAATTCGAATTTAAAAATTCTAATACCAGTTTTGAGATATGCGGATCAATATGGATTTTTGGTGATAATTTCTTCGCAAAGTATTCCATATTTTAGGAGAAATCGCCGTGAAACAGAATCAGTTGTTTAATCAGTCGTCTCATAAAATCGTTTCATAAAGTTGTTTCATGTAATCGTTTCATAAAATCGTTTCATAAAGTCGTTTCATTAGGATTTTATACATATACTAGGGGGCCCTGCAATCTGCAAGCTACGCTCGCCAACCACCGTTCAGACACCGCAGAATCTAAAAACACGCTAATCTGATGGGTTTTAAAAATATTAGAGAAGATTGAATTATACTGAAAAAAGCTGTGCAGATCTCCCTGTAAACGGGTTTCCATTCAATCAATTCCCTTTGATTGCAAAAATTTAAGGGCGAATCAGTTGCTGTTAAGACATCCAATGGTTGTTTTCGTTTTTCATTAAAGAGGATCAGTTAAACATTTGAAAAGAAGCTAAAATAAAATAAATTAAGTATACAGAGTCTTTGTCTCCCGGTATTTTAAAACAATCTCTATAACAATAGCCTAAGTCATGTGTCTATCATCAACAGTTCCAGGCGGCCCATTTCGCTTTTTATACTCTAGGTGCCATTTAGGTACTTTAATGTTAGCCAGGCACAGGTGATAAGTCGCCATATATTATTCTATCGCCATCATTTCATCTATATTATAATAGTTCTTGTCATCAACTGCCATAAATAAATACGGTCTGATCCCTTCGCCGTTCATATGAAAGTTTGGCACAGATGTCATATACGTCCCATATTGGGGCGATTTTTTAACGACGCCAATTTGGGGAACGCATCAACAGCATAAACAACAACATCCGGCTTACCATATCAAGCAAAATAACGATACTTTGGTGCCAGTTAAGTGCCCGTTCCGTATATGACATAGGTATTAGAAAAAAATCGCGCCAATATGCGACCGTAAGTTTTCCATTTTGATTTAAAAATCAAAATTTATTTTGGAATAGAACTACATAAAATTTGCCATGGTTGTAAAGAATTATTGGTACTGTTACGCTAGCCGGATGCAAATCTCGCCAATAGCTTTTTTTCAACTCGCCAGTTGGCATTTTTTTTTTCGAGTGGTAATATTTGGTCAGATGCACAGATACGCACAGCAGATTTATCGTGTTTTTTTTTGTTTTTTTTTTTTACGAAAATTTGGCGAAAACCGCGTTTTTCAATACTAGTTACATATGCATTTTTGGTATTACTTAGTTATCCCGTCGACCAAAAATCTATCGCCAAACTATCAGATTAAATGCCAATAATGTTTGATCGAAAATGTCACATTCACTTGACTTTAAGCAAGTTACACGTCTTTGCGTCATCAAGTGATTTTTATTTCGACTTTTTATTTGCATATTTATTAATGTTATACTAATATATTTGTTCTTTCGTTATTTAAAATAAAAATTATGTCAATTTGTATAATTTTGGCGATTTATATAATTTGGCGAAATTGGTCGACGGAATAACTAAGTAGTGTCGTATTTTTTAATTATTATCTATTATTTTCTAAAGGAAATATAAAAAAAAAATTAATAATTATAGAACAAAATAATTTATATAATTTATAAAAAGAAATAAAAGTAAATAAACATTTATTATCAAATAAACAACAAAAGCCGGGTTACCATGTCAACGTTTCCTGAAATATGAAAAAAACTACCTGTTTGATTAAAATTTGAGTTGCCATCATTAGAAAAATGCATATAAAATTAGAAAAAAAATTAATATTTCGAAAACTAATTCGAATTTAAAAATTCTAATACCAGTTTTGAGATCTGATTTTACTGATCTTTTGAGATGCTGATTTTTGGTGTTAATTTCATCGCAAAGTATTCCATATTTTAGGAGAAATCGCTTGAAACATAATTAGTTGTTTAATCAGTCGATTCATATATCCGTTTCATAAATTCGTTTCATTAGGATATTATATATATAGGGTAGATTGTAGATTTTAAAACTTTTTAATAAAATGAAAAATACCCTAAATTTAAATATGCACAAACATTCAAGTAGTATTTATATAAAAATAGATGAGCAAAAAAATGAGTGTGCTTTCAACAATGAAAAGAGAAATTTAGCTAAACTTCGTAAAATTTACGTTTTAAATCTTCATTTTAAAAATCTGTTCCTTTTAATTTTACAAATGTTTAAAGATGAATAATTTCTTGCAATTCTGTCTTATTTTTACATGAATATTTTTGATTATTTCCAAGCATAAATAGATTTTGACTGACGTTATTTCTGACAAAATGAATTATTTTTATAAATAAAAAGTGAAGTTGATGAAAAAAGCAGTTTTTGATTTAGAAGTTAGATTGCATTCGACATCTGTCTTATTTCCAAGAAATATGTTCCTTTCTCTGTTAATGGAATTATTTTTCAATAAATTCGAATTAATGTCAAATTGAAAAATATTTCTATATTCTTAGCTTAATTTACATTTTCTGCTTAGAACTTTCAAATATTGCTAGTTCCATTAAAATATGGACTTTTAAATACAAACTTACTAGGATTTCCGCAATTCTTATTTTCTCTTTAAAATTATTGCATAATAAAGCATTAAGTGGAATTGCAAATTTATGTATTACTTAAGAAATAAATTTAAAATTTTCTAGTATAAAAATTCTTTTATTTAGTTCTCTTGTTATATTTTTCGTAAAATTTGTACTAGCTTCAATATATTAAAAAAAAAAAGTAACGATTTGGAAATATAGCACAAAATTAGCACTCGCCACTCGCCAGGCGTCGAGTAACACTTAAAACATGGCGATTAACTTTAATGTCCTCACTCGACAAACTCAATGGGCACCACTCGCCAAACACGATGAGTGAAAAATCGATGCCAGGGAGGAAAGGGGTGAAATTCGTTCGGAATTTGCGGCGTCCAGATCGGCGATTCTCCCGAACGTAAGAAAAGAAAGTAGCATGGGTGGTTCTGTCTCGAATTTTTCGAAAATTTAAGTCATTCGGTTCCGGAAAAAAAAACTGTCATCAGTCCGAAAATTCGGATATAATAATACCGCTAATTTCGATATGGTCGCCGAAAAAAATCAATTGCGTCAATCGTTCGTAGAAAAAAATCACCAATTCCGTCAAAGAATCGCGAAATAATATCATTAAAATTATTCTTTATGGAATACATAAAATAAAGGTAAGTCTTATTTAATTTTAAGCATTTATCCTTGTAGATATGTGGAAGGTCAAGATTATGAGCTAACTAGTTGTATGTTGTATAGAAAAAGATTGATCGTGGAGTATTCAAAAGTGATTGTGAGATTTCTTCATGTAGCGGTCTGAAATGTAATTGTTTTAAGGAGACCGGGAAAGCCCTATCTCCGCCATGTTAAATTCACCAAATTTATGTACATTTTTTTCAGAAATGGTGAAAGATAGAGGTCCAGATTTTTTAGAGTAGTTTGAATAAGATGATTTACGTATTTTAACAGACCATTTTCGTTCTAAGTTAAATTCAAAATTAATTATTAATTATTTATTGAAAGTCATTTTTAAATTAGCATTTTTGGTAAGATTTCACTGCCTAAAATAAATAATTCTCATCAAATCATTAAATCCCCGTATTAAAGTATACAATATAACATAATATAAGTATTAAAAAAATCTGAGTTCTTAAGTTTAATAAATGTTGAAACATGTTGGAAATTGCTCGTCAAACGTGGCAAATGAGGTGCGTTCGTACTATAACTAGTTTTAGAAATATTTTTTGCACCGCATATTATACCGAATGTATATTTTAATGCAATACATAAGTGCATATCCACTTCATTCTGTTCTGAAAGGCTGTAACATCATTAAAATGCACTTGAAATATTCTTTTTTTCCCATTGGCCGTCATGTAACAAAAAACTTTTGACTGTCCCTGTAATTATTTAACTCTGCATCCGATTTTCCTGAAATTTGAAATGAGTCTACAAAATTTTGCGATAATTATATATTTAAAATTTCAGATCATTCGGAAGGCTATAACATCATTAAAATGTACTTGCAATAATTTATTCCCATTGCCCGTAATGTAACGGAAAAATTTTGACTGTCCCTGTAATTAAATTCTGCATCCGATTTTCCTGAAATTTGAAATGAGTCTACAATATTTTGCAATAATTATATATTTAAAATTTCAGACCATTCGGAAGGCTATAACATCATTAAAATGCACTTGCAATAATTTATTCCCATTGCCCGTAATGTAACGGAAAACTTTTGAATGTCCCTGTAATTAAACTATATATCCGATTTTCATAACATTTGAAATGACTCGACAAAAGTTTGCAACAATTATATATTTAAAATTTCAGACCATTCGGTTGGGTAGCTTTTGCTCTGTTATATGCGGACGCAGTGTTGAATTCAGACACTTTTCTCCGGGAGGGATTTCTGTGGCTCCGTGGGGGGGACATTATAGAGTTCGGGGGGAAATTGCACTTTTTGACCATTGAAAATACAAAATCTGAAATCTTCCGGGGGGGAGGGGACATCTCATTGCTCCGGAGGAAAATGTCCCCCCCCCGGGCCACCCCTTGAAATCAACACTGCGACAGACGGACTGAGCGACAATTATAGGTGCTACGTATTTATATAATTACGAACGCACCTAAAAAAGGAACATAAACATGAGAAATCCAAGTTTTGAGAAAAGTCAATTAAAGATTTAAATGGCCATTAAGCTGTGAAGTACTCTTAGAAAGAATGAATAATTTCAACACTTATTTTTTTATATATATAAACATGTGTGACACGTCGTTGGAAAGACAAAAGTTTAAGTTTAAACTATTTAATGATATAAAAAAGTAAAAATCGATTTTTAGGTGCCTTCGTAGTTATATAAATACGTAGCACCTATAGTCGTCGTTTAGACCGTCTGTCTGTCCGTCTGTCCGTCTGCTCGCATATAACAGCGCAAAAGCTACCCAACCGAATCGTTTGAAGTTTAAAATATATAATTGTTGCACAATTCTGTCACCTCATTTCAAATTTTATGAAAATCGGATGAATAGTTTAATTACAGAGACAGTCAAAAGTTTTCCGTTACATTACGGCCAATGGGAAAAAATTATTGCAAGTGCATTTTAATGATGTTACAGCCTTCCGAATGGTGTGAAATTTTAAATACGGTAGATATGCCAGTGATGGACACACCTTGATGTTTTTGGTTAATAAAAAAATAACTAATAAATATTTAACTTTAATTAATTTTTTTATAATTTCCCCTTGCATGTTTTATTAAACTGGTTTATTGTTGACACTTTTAATCCAACCAATTAAGAAGCAGAAAATAATGTTTCAAAGTTTTGCTGTTTTTCTGTGAAAATCTTAATGAAGAGGCTAAGAGCTGGCTTCGTTTAATTAATTTATATATTATTTATTTATTTTTTTGCAAAATTTGAATTCTTTTGTTTGAGTAGCAATAGAAAACTTAGACTTTTATATACTAACGGTCATTTACGAAATTTCATTTATTTTTAAGGTTTTAAGATGGGGTGTCCAGTTCTAGAATGGTTAATTAAGTCATTTTCCACCAAAACTTTTATAAATAGCTGCTTTTAAGTTATTTTATGTGATTAATAAAATTTCAATATTTTATTCTTTTCTTATGTATATATATATATATATATATGTACCTTGCTGTTTTAAAATCTGGCAATCAAATCAGCTAGGAAGCAGAAAATATTTTTTAAGAGCACAGTCAAAGAGGGGCTCATAGGGCTTAATACCTCTCTCTTTAAATAAAACAATTAAGTTACAGAATCTATTAAAAGTCTATTTTCTGTCTTAAATGTTTCCTTATTCACCTCTGTCGGAAAAAAGTAATATTCTTTAATTTATAGGCAATATTCATGAAACTAGTAAATCTGCAGATCTGTGGGCTCAAACATCAGTTCTACAGTTTTATTTTGAAATTATTTTACTTAGCATTTAAAATATTCAACTCGCAATATAATTTCTTTCATATTTGTAATATTAATTATTCTAAATGATATATCAAGTAGTCTCTGGAAGATTAAATGTTAAAAATAGCGAGACAAAACTAAACACTAACATTCCAAAACTTTTTTTTATTATTATTACCTTTTAAATCCCCCACTGTTTCAATAATTTGATAGCTGTAATTGCCTGATATTTATTATTTTAAACTATCCATCTAAAATAATTAAAACATTGATCTTCTGACAATAATTGATGCAAACAGTAAAAGAGTATCACAAATATTTTATTAATTACTGGTATCTAATTGTTAAATTTATTTGAAAATAACTATTTTGTTTCATTAGCATGTATTCATTAAATTCTGGTTCTAAATACAGTCATAAAAACAATTAAATTTATTACTTTTTATGGGGGTGTCCATTACTGGAACAGAGGGTGTCCACTACTGGGCTTTTGGGTGTTTTGATATATTTCTGTTATTTAAAATTAAATTTCGATTCATATTGGGAAATGATACTACAAGAATGGTTAAATATTGTTGCTAGATTAATATAATATTGAAAAAACTGGAATATAATAATTACAACTAATAATAAAAAAATAATTTTAAAAGGATCCTTCCTTAAGGGTAAAATTCCTTAAGGGTGTCCATCACTGGCACATCTACCCTATATAATTGTTGCAAAATTTTGTCGAGTCGTTTCAAATTTTAAGAAAATCGGATGTACAGCTTAATTACAGGGACAGTCAAAAGCTTTCCGTTACATTAAGGTCAATGGGAAAAAAATATTTCAAGTGCATTTTAATGATGTTACAGTCTTTCGAACAGAATGAAATTGATATGCACTTATAAAGTTCACTAAAATATACATTCAGTACAATATGTGGTTCAAAAAGTATTTATAAAATTAGTTATAGTACGAAAGCACCTCATTTACCACGTTTGACGAGCAATTTCCAACTTGCTTCTATTTCCGAGGTTAATCTTTTCCTATAAAACATATAAAATCTATTTTGCTCATATTCACAAACTACAATATCTACGCGAATAAAAAATTTAAATTAAATAGGGCTTATCGTGTCGTTTCATTAATAAGTATTATATTAATTCCATTTTTCAGCAATAACGGACGAAAATTAGAAATCGTGATTAAGTTAAGGAATATGTTTAAAAGAAAAATATATACATATTCCAGAGAACTTAAAATTTAGACTCCATGTTCATATTAAATCAAACAAAAGCAAATGACATCGGATAAAATATATATACATTCTTAATATTTAAATTATGCTTAGAACTTATTTTAAAAAGATGTGAGTTAATAAGCATTGTTTTTTAAATGGAAAAATTAAAAATATTTTAGAACAATAGGACTTTGCAAAAATAGCAATAATTTAAGGAAAAAGTACGGTTTTATATTTAAAACAAAAATTAAAATCAAATCAAATATTGTTAAATATATAACATTCGCCTATTAAAAAGTTATTAATAAAACTTTAAAAGTAATATCTTTATAGGGCATGCAATAAAAGCAAACACAAAGGATAAGATTGGAATAAAATATTTTAGTTTACTTCTATCAGTAATCTAATCTAAATTCGTATGTAACTTTAACTGAATTTTTCCTTAAAGGTTCAATTAGTGTTACAAACTATGAATTAAATAAATATTGCTAATAAAGTATTTTATTCCAATCTTTACCACGCTTGTATCTATTTTCATTGCATGCTGTAAAAGATGGATTCTTTTAAAATGACCATAAAAGCAAAAAAAAAAAAAATAATTGACTACATAAAAAATGATCATTCACTCCTATGAAAGAGAGACTATTCAATCCTACCAGGGGTGAAAAACCGCACTCCTTTAGCAAGAGTGAATAGTCACTCCTCCGAAAATATGATTATCCACGCCTGTTTAGAGTGAATATTCACTTAGCAGGAGTGACTATTCACTCTTTCAGAGAGTCAAAAATTTCACTTTTGCTCAGAGTGAATAGTCACTCTAAAGAGGTTGGGCATATTTTGACTCTGCGATAGAGTGACTATTCACTCCTCACTCCTTTTTATTTAGAGTGTACGCTTTTAAATTCTTATATTAACTGTATGTTTTGAATCTTTAAACATACTTTCTAATTTACTAAATCAAAGACATTTCAGTAATTTTCTCCAGTTTATCTGATTGAACGTCTGAAACTAGAAAACAGGAATTCTGCTTCTTCAGAACTCCGTGTCGCACCCGATGAATGTATATATATCAGTGGCGTGGCGTGAAAATTTTCGGTGGTCATCGCAATTATTTAAGTTTGTGGTGAAAAATTATTAACTCTAAAATTCAATGGTTGAATGTTCAAAAAAGAAACTTTAAATCTTACCTTCACTTATACATGAACTCCAAATGTTCTGCTAAAACTGGATCGTAGAGTTTTAAAAGCATATTAAGAGTTTTAAAATATTGCTTGGTCATCGCCGCATCCAGCGATGACCGGACGCCACGCCACTGATATATATATATACATATATATATATATATAGATAGATAGATAGATAGATAGATAGGTAGATAGATGGATAGATAGATAAATAGATAGATAGATATAGATAGATAGATACTACAAAACATATTTCATTCTTAAGATTTAAAAACACACGCTTTTATTTGATATAAAATGACGTTATTCGCATCCGCTGAAGAATTCCTCATTTACGATCCAGTCTTAAACAACATCTACAGTAAAGTATGCATATGACGTCACTATCGCTGAATAATGCACAAATCCAGCAAAAAGCGATGTCCTCATTCAAGAAACTCAAACAAAATCGGCTATGCAATGATTCATATACCTTCATTTGTTTGTAACATTAATACAGAAACTTAAAATTAAATATAGTTTATAATAGCTCGATGTTTTATCAGAAATCCTTCATTTATATTTTTTCACAATGACACCTATTTTAATTGAATTTTTTTCTCAGTTGTTATGGGGAAAAGGCAACAAAAAGATATAATTACTATTTTCCAACTATTTTTCCTTATTTTCTACAGAAATGGAATACTTCATTTGCCAACATTAAACAAATGGCACTAAAAACTACAAAAAAAATTAATATCTCCAAAAAAATTGAGATGCAGTTTTCAAACAAACTTCATTTAAAAGTACTTTTTTCCCAATACGACGGTACGAAAATTGAATATGTGCGATGCTTAGAAATTTAAAAAATTGCAGTAGAGATTATCCACATTTAACCGCACAATGATACATCTGCTTTGTTTTACGGCTAGCTCATATAACTCAACGTTATTTTTTAGAGATGACTCTTTAATAGCTGGCCGAAAGAAATAGCATATCGGGGGCGGGCTTATAAGAAAGAAAGAAGGAAAAATTTATTTTTTATGTCTCTGAAAAGAAATTGAAAAATTGTTGTCCTTGTTGTCCTTTGTTGTCCTTGGCAGATTTCAGTTTGCCGCGAAAGTGATGTATTTTGCGGTTAATCTGAATCCTAATTGGGTCTATAGACACATGGTACATTTAAACGAATTTGATTTGGCACAAAAATGTTGTTGAAATCTTAATTATTATAAATTTTGTGTAATTGAGTATTTGTCTTTTCAAAGTTTTTTAACAATTTTGAAAAGGGGAAATTTAAATTTGCCAATTTAATTTTATGGAAATAAAATACTATCAATACAAAATATTTCTTATTATATTTAAGTTTAGTTGGGGTAACTGGAACCACGAGGTAACTGGGCCATAGGCTATTTTATAAAAAACTGTTGGTGTTTTTTAAGTTTTAGCTTTTGTGAACAATGCCCCTTAATCTCTACTTCCTAAAACAACGTGTATCAACCCAATCATAACTCTCACTTTGCTGTGATAGATTGTCAAAAATTTACGTTTCTTTTTTTTAAAACAACGTCTATATGGTTGAACTTCCTCGGCTGATTATTAAAATACTGTAAGTGCTTTTATTAAACAATCATTTTCTTTTTAAGATTAGATATATAACTACATTAATATTATTAGGTATCTATACATATTTACTTCATGTTTCAAATGTAAGCACCGTGTCCCAGTTACCCCATAAATTTTTCAAGAATGGGGTAACTGGGACATGTATCCGGGGTACGGGGTCGGACATGTATCCGACCATGCTGGATCCAGTTACCCCAATAATTATAAATAATTTTTTTGTGTTTCTCTTACTACGGGAAGTAAATTTTTCCGTTGTTTTCTGCTCACAATAAAGAAAATGATAGAATACCTTATTAAAATTATGTAATGAAATTTTAAAAAAGCATATTGAGTGGTATCAAACCAAATTTCTTGGCCTCTTGAGAGGCGGTGATGCCGTTATGGCATCACTTAATTTTAATTCCTAATTGCCACATTGGCACCTGAATTTTATAATGAAAATTTCCCCTTTATTAAGTACGCGAAAATATACTTTCACTTGTTTTCAGATAGATTCTCTTGTAAATATTGGTGTCATTAAATTATTTCAACATTTTACGAATGCAAGTACCTTGCCCCTGAAAGCGAGATAGCCAGACCTTTAAATTGTACTATACACAGGGGTCGCATTCTATAGGGAAACTTTTATCGTTCCTACCACTATTTTGAAAATAATATCTTCATCACACCTTTCTGTAAGGGTTTTGGTAGGAACAATAAAATTTTTCCTATATAATGCGACCCCTGGATAAAGTAATTAAGTACTTACGTAGCCGGTTGTTCATAGATTTACCTTGCTATTTTTTTCCTTAAAAACACCCATGTGACTTTTAAACTTATTATCTATACTAAAGTACATAAGTACTTCCTTAAGTTTTATGTTTTTGGTATAAATAAATCTAATATTTTCCCTTTTCTGGGAGCACGGCAGTGCGTCCGCCAAGTTCGCACAAGCCGTAAGCTACCTTTTCCTGAACCATTTCGGCATACTTTTCACCACCTCATAACGTCGTTTTAGCGAGAGATATAGAAATTTTTCTTTTATACACATGTTCGTATGGTCCAACTGAACTAAGGTTCCACGATTTCATGTTTCTATATTTAGTAGTTTTTGAAATATTAAATTCCGAAAAAGCGCTTTTTTGTCACTGACTCGCTTCGCATCATCAAATAACTAAGGTACTTCTAAAAGTCGTAGAATCATGAAATTTCACAAGTAAGTCGGATTTGTTGCACAATTAACGAGAAAAATCTGAAAACACAGAATTTCCGCCTCTAAACCCTTCAAACAGGGGGTGTTCATTTGGCCGTAAACAGTTCCTTAACACATTCAATTGTGCCAATGTTGGTCGCCAAAACTCGATTACAGAGTTTTGAAGGTTGTCACGTGATTTCAAGCAGAATAACATTTTATATATATGCTTTTCCAAAGATGTTTGTTAAATAGAAAAAATGAATATACCTAAAAATTTTAATCAGTATAGATTATGATATATTTACGATATTAAAACAATAAAACATTTAACAAAATATAACAGCAATTCGGTACGTTTCCGATATAGTAGCCTTGACGAAATACAAAAAATAGCCTTGACGAGAAAAGAAATTTGATAATAACGTATTTTCTGGTAACCTATTTACTGTGTCATATACACAAGCAATTTTTTCCATATGTATACAATTTATTTAATGTAAGGAATCCGTTTATTTATTTTTATATACCAACATAAATAATTTGTATATAAAAAATATTTTATACATGTATAAATAAAATGTTTATATGTATATAAATATATAAATAACATAAAAGTTCATCAGGTTTGTTTTCATAGTTGTTTATATCATTTGGCAACATATCTCAGTTTCTGAAGTCCGAATTGCGTCAAGATTTAAAAAAAGTGCCAAGGTCCCTATAGTGGAAACATATCCTAATTCCATATGAAAGTTTAAAAATCGCCTTTTAATTAAAGGAAATGTGTAACTAATAAACTGTCTTTAACGATGTGCGACAGATGCGGCGTCCGAGGTCCGCTGCTAATGTTATTATATTGTATTATTAGCCTACTTACTGTTAATTTACTGTTAATTTTAAATCAGTAAAAAAAAAAAAAAAGATTATAGTTATAGATAAGATACGTTGGTCGCCAAAACCCGATTACAGAAAATTAGCCTGAGTTATAAAGGTGTTACATGATTTCAAGCTGAATGAATTTTTATATGCTTTTACAAAATCTTAATAAGGCAAATCTTTCAGTTTATCTGTCCATCTTTCTATCTTTTACTTCCTTAAAACAAATTTTATTAAAGACCGGGAGGCGTCTGCACAGATCATCACCTCATCGAGTTGACGGCTGAAATTTTAGGATTAGGTAAATATAGATTAGCGTATTGAAATATAACTAGTCTGCCAAGTCATATCTTTGTGGAAACCACCTACAGACCCGATTTTACAGGTTAATTGGTGGATTTTCCATTGAGTTTTCCTGCACCCATTCCTCCATGTTTCCAAACTTTTGGATGCAGGAAAATACAATAGTAAACCTATCAGTTAACCACTAAAATTAGGTCTTCAGGTGGTTTCTACCAATATATTACTTAACAGACCAGTTGCATTTAAATATGCTAATCTAGTTTTAACTAATCCTAAAATTTCAGCTTTAAACTTGATGAGGTGATGGTGTGTACAGACGCCTCCCGGTCTATTATAAATGTCGGAATTCTATTCTCAATAGCACTCTGGTCAATCTGGCAATTATCCCTACTATTTATGGAAAATTATTCCTTTAAGTGCGTTTTAGTAAAGTTAATGAACTTATGCATATGCATCATACATATTATACATATGCATATAATACGTAATACATTTGCATCATACATATTATAGGTATGTGTATAATACATAATGCATATGCATCAGTATGACGTCAGAATAAACAAAACATTTTTTGTCGCCAAATTTGAGAATTGACATGATATATTACCAAATTCGGCGAAACTTTGCTAAATGTCGCCAAGGTGGGCGAATATTTGACGCTAGTGGATATTTTTCAGTGAGTTAATTATTAATGCGAGCCATCTATTTTTATTTTTCCGCATATCATCTGAATAGTTAAATGATATAACGTACTAATATTTCCAAAGTGCTAATAGTTTCGTCACTGCCCAAAACCTCTGCTATTGTTATTATATTGTACTGTTATTATACTTACTGTGACTATGTTGTTAATCTTTACACCGCTAAAACTTCTGTATCATATAAAGAGAATTTACGGAAACTATTAAAGCATTGAAACTGCCAGTTCTCCTTATGATTATTATGTAACCTGTTAATCGATATGTACGTTAGAATGAATCTTCTATAATTCGGTTCCTCGCATTTTAGTTTTCAGGTTTCGAATAAAATTAGCTAAAATCTTAAAACCATGGCACATTGACTAATTCTTCAACACGATCAGATGAGAAGAATGATAGATTTTCAAATGGATCATGGCAGTGAGCCGGTCGACCTTCTATTCTTCCGTAATCGAGTCTGTTCAAAAGGTTAACGTGAAACAAAAAGATATTAGCATCAATATGGTTTAATGCAAATGCAGATATTGTCAAAGGATTTCATAAGAACCATTTCACTTGTACCCAGTAGTATCAGTTAAAATACAACAATTGGCAGTGAGCCCAATTAGAAAAGATTACTTAATAGGATTAAAATTTCCACATTAGAGAGCGAATCGTAACTGCTAAGGAAACAAGCATAAGTGAGTAAGATATATTTGTGACGAAAGATGAAATACATAACAACACAAAATATATGATGTGCTACTAGCGGCTCTTTCGAAGAGTGGCTCACTACAGAGCGGACTAGTCCATTTAGAAATCCCAATATAGAAGGTAGGGAAAGAGGAAGAGAGGAAACCGGGAGGGGCGAATTAACCAAGCCTCACTTATCTGTGCTCCTGACCACGGCACGTGTTTTTCCTACGTGTGTTATTTATCTTTGAGTTGTCAGTGCTAGTAGGTTAGTTATTTTTTGCGTATGGCTTTTTTTTTTCTAATGATTTACTTGATGACGACTTGGACCGGAATATGGCTAATGTTTCTTCAAATCTCGGATGAAGCTGAAAGATGAAGCTGTAAGACTTGAAATGAAAAAAGATATGGAACAATTTTTAACCTAATGATTTTCTGATCAAAAAGAAGAAACTGCCTTCATTAAGTACTTTGAAGAACACTATTGTAACCGCATACAAAAGTGGGCATATTGTCACCGAGCTAAACTGGGAGCAAATACCTACCAATATGAAGCTAGAAAGGTGGCATAGGCAGTTGAAGTATGAAGAAGCTGGGGGGACTATCATAAAGAGATTAGACAAATCTATCCAAATTGTTTTGAAGGCAGTTAAAAAAAAACTTGTTGGATGAATTATAGCCATTGAGCGTGGCAAGAGCATCTTAATACTGATAAATTAGATGAAAATATCTATTCAATTCAACAGATGAAAAAAGAAAAAGAGTGGACAGTATGTAAAATTAAAGGATCTTCCATAGTAACGTATGACATTAAGCTAAACAACAAAACCTGCCAATGTCAAGTAATGTGTGTTGATAGTGGAGTTTGTTTGCATACATTAACTTGTACGTGTCTTCGATACCAGATTTTTTACATTTTCTACAACAAGACGGGTTGCCATCCCCCGGTCCCAGGCCCTCAGAAGGCCCATTTGCCTACGCAGGGAACCACCCGTGAGACAAGCCCCGCGGCGCGTCCCGAAGGTCGCCGCCAGACAAGCCCCGACAGAGCGGAACCCCACGCAAGCTCCGGTCAAGACCGACGCGCTGCCCAGCGCACGCCACGTCGGCTATTCCCAAGTCAAGACGAACGACCGCTACGACAGTCCTCACCACCCAGCTAGAAAAACCAAGTGGTCCCTAAACTTGGTTCCCGAGCCGGTAGACCCCGCAATCCCTGCAGAAACCGGACGCCTATAAAGACGCCGGGCCTACGAACTGAATATTGGCGTATTTCAGCTAATACGACACCAAAGGGATCCAGCGTCAGGGTCAACAAAACTACTGGGAATTTATCATTCAAATCTCAAAATTTCGTAACCTGCATCTAAAAGAAACTATTTATGTATAATTCCATGTTAAAATTTTGATGCAGCTCTTTCATCATCAAATAAGCACTAAATTGTAATATCCACCTCAGAATTAACAGGAAATGTAAGTTATAGAGCAAACAAATAGTATATTTTCGAAATATAGCAAATAAAGTGTTTTAATACGATTAAATAATAATAATAATAATAAATGATTCACGTTCAATGTATAGTGAGCTCAATTTTAAATCTAAACTTTATTTCGTTGGTTCATAGGCGAATGAGGTCACGAACAAAGCTGCATTCTGCCTCATGATTTGACAGCTATAAAAATCACAATCTGGTTAATTATTTAAAATTCCTCTCTCGAGAACTCGTTTTACGAATGCTTACCTTCATCGCTTAATATTTTTAATCGCCAAAATGAACGAATCGCTATTGTTTACTTTGGTAGAATGAGATATTAAGTTGTCAGCCTATTTCAACTGATGTTGTCTCAGAATATATCCATATTTTAATGTAATTTATCGCTTAGACATCAATTATTTTTGGTACTACTTAGTTATCCCGTCGATCAATTTCCCTAAATTATATAAATCGCCAAACTACTCGCCAAGTTATTCAAAATTGGCATAATTTTTGGCACAGATGTCATATATCGCCCCATATTGGCGCGATTTTTTTCTGACGCCAATGTCATATACGCACAGGGTTCTTAACTGGCGCCAAAGTGCCGCTATCTTGCTTGATATGGTAACCCGGATATAGATTATATGGTAACAAGTTTTTCGCCAATTGGCATCGGAAAAAATCCCGCCAATATGGGGCCGTATATGACATCTGTGCCTAATTTTTATTTTTAAATAACGAAAGCACAAACAAATTAGTATAACATTAATAAAAATACGAATAAAACGTCGAAATAAAAATCAGTTGATGACGTAAATACGTGTAACTTGCTTAAAGTCAAGTGAATGTGACATTTACTATCAACCATTATTGGCATTTAATCTTATAGTTTGGCGATAGATTTTTGGTCGATGGGATAACCAAGTAGTAGTAATTTGAACGATCTTTCGAAAAATTTAACTTTTGTGCAGTTTTATTGGGAAAAATAATTTTGATTAAAACTGGCTGCTTATCATATGGAAATTTAAGGTGTCAGCCCGTATTTAGAGATAACAATGGCACAGATGTCATATATCATACAGATGCCATATTGGTGCGATTTTTTTCTGACGCCAATGTCATATACGCAACGGGTTCTTAACCGGCGCCAAAGTGTCGTTATTTTGTTTGATATGGTAACCCGGATGTTGTTTATGCTGTTGATGTTTTCGCTAAATTGGCGTCGGAAAAAAATCGCGATATGACATCTGTGCCATAGCAGTGACATGAGTTAAATTTTTATTATTAGAGATGAAAGAAATGTTGTTTAAATTAGTTTGATATATGTGTTTTAGATGAAAGTTATGTATTTTAAATGAAATGAGTGATAAGTTTATATTTTAAATGAAATGATGGCGATGGAACAATATTTTGCGATTTATCACCTTCATCCTTTTAACATAAAAGTACCGAAATGGCCGTTTGGCGGTCATCTCGGAACTATTGATGACAGTCAAATGCTTTGCGCTTTTATTATATAGATTTATTATTATTAAAGGAAGGGGAAAAAGTTGGTACAGATGTCCTATTCGCCCCATATTGGCGCGATTTTTTTCTGTCGCCAATATCATATAGGCAACAGGTACTTAACTTGCGCCAAAGTGTCGTTATTTTGCTTGATGTGGTAGCCCGGATTATGTTGTTTATGCTGTTGATGTTTTCGCCAAATTGGCAACCGAAAGAAATCGCGCCAATATGGGGCGAATATGACATCTGTACCAAAAAGTTTTAAGCGCGAGTTTTGTTTACAATTAAATTGACAAAATTTTAATAGTTCTAATGAAATGTATAAAACACAGTAGGAAAAAAAAGTATTTTTGGTATTTTTTAATATATAACATTAGTTTAAATTTTTTATAATAAAATTTCTTATTTTAATATGAGTGTGCAAATGATAATGAACAATGCATCAAATAATATATATATTTCTTTTTTTCAATACGGAACATCAATACGTTTCAATGTGATTATATTTAAAAAACTAATATTCGCGATAGACGCTCCGATAACAACATAACTTTTGTTTATTTTTCAACGCTGTTTACTGTTATAGACTGTAGGGGGCTCTGCCGTAAACCTGTATCACCCACTTATACCTGTAACCCCTGCTTAAAAAAGTGGAATCTTCCCAAGCATGCGCAGTTGTACTTTTTCATAGTGAGCCACTCTCCGAAAGAGCCGCTAGTTGATGTGCTTCCATGATCATAAAGAGTTCTTGATTTCTCTATCAAAAGCTTCCGACTTGGCGAAAGAATGGGCAAGTAAATTAAATTATGAATAACAATAACATGATGCAGCGTTTAACATGGAATTAATACGGTAAATACTGCTTGCTAGAGGCGGCTAGTATTTTAATATAAAAAGAAATAAGGTATAAATTTTTAAAGCTCAATAAAACAAATTTAGGTATTTTTATGTTAGCCGGGCGCAAGTGGCAGATCGCCAAATACTGTTCCCAACTCCATTGTTCATATTGCATTCATTTCATTTAAAGATATATACTTTTCAGTTATCTAATTTAAAATAGATGCATTTTCCTCATTTTATTTAATAGAATATTTAACATAGAAATAAATAAATAAGAAATAATAACATAAACCATAATATTTTATTTGAAAATCAAAGCATTGTTTCTAATTTACACATGTGAAAAATGAAAATTGCTGGCGAAAAAAAAAAAAGGCTAATGAGGAGATTTGCTCCTGGCTAGCATAAAAGTACCGAAATTTAAGTTTTTTCATATTAATATAGTTTAGAATAACAAACTTGAAAAAACATACAAAAAGTAGTGATATCCCAACAAAAAGTTTTCGGTAAAAAAAAAAAAAAAAATCAGCGCCAAGTTCTCCTTAATGTTTCGGCCAGAAAAAGTAGTGATATCTGAAGTTCGCACAAGTTAAAAGCCAAACATCCCAAATCTTTCATTGAAAATGGCTTCCTGCGACTTGGCCGTTAATGACTTCGAGAGAGTTTTTCAAAATTTAAAATATGTACAAATGAGCTACATGTCAACTACATTTTTTGATTATTTTATGCATTTTGTGGCACAGAGTACAGAAATAAAATACACATTTGAAAAAAGCATTTAAACAACTTCAGTCTATTTAAATGCTTAGAAGTTAAAAATAACAAAATACTTGTATTCAGGAGATAATATCCCTAATTGCTAAAACATAATTAGTATCAGCTTTTAACAGTTTATAAATCGAATACCTCTTAATGCATGCAAACAAACTATAATAAACGAAAAAAATCTTTTTCGTCAATACACAAGATTTCAATATTATACAATGAAATATAATGTAACATATTGTGAAATTTAAAGTAAGTAAATTTTGTTTTATTTCTTGGGTTTTACGTTAATGACTTTAGCTTTAGACCGTACAAACTGGCAATTAAACCATAAGTGGACTGAATGATCTGTAATCAGAACTAATGTTTGTTGAAACTGAATGGTAATTATGAGAAATCTTTTACTTATAATGTCTTTATGTGAATTTGCCTCTTTGCATTCTAATATTATATTTATATTTAAATAATTCATAAATGCGTAATTTCCAATCATTAATTTTGAAATGCTGTAGAAGGCATTAACGGCCAAGTCGCAGGAAGCCATTTTCAATGAAAGATTTGGGATGTTTGGCTTTTAACTTGTGCGAACTTCAGATATCACTACTTTTTCTGGCCGAAACATTAAGGAGAACTTGGCGCTGATTTTTTTTTTTACCGAAAACTTTTTGTTGGGATAGTGCTTTTTTTAGATACATTGGCTGCAAAGGTTTCCTTTACAACGCTGTTTATTGACATATAATTTACATGATCTGCCTGGTTTAAATTTTTTTAAGTTGTTTACACTTTTTCAAACAGGACCTGATATCAGATATGAAAAAATATGAACGCATGTGAAACATAGACCCCCCTGGTCCAGTTACCCCATTTTTTGGGGCAACTGGACCCATGAGGAAAGAATGATGAAATATGCATATTTTTATATTTTTAAATATTAAAATGTAATTTTGAGCATTTCTGTCTGATAGAGGGAACCTAACTGAACACATTTACAGAAGTTCAGACTTTAATTCAAATGAACATTAGTTTTTTGAAGCTGAATTGTCAGAAGATACAGAGTCACATTGTAAAATCATGTCCCAGTTGCCCCAACTAACCTTATATAGAAAAACAAATACCTAACAAACAATTTAATTGCTTACTTATTATTTAGTTAGTTATTAATAGATTATGTTTTTTGAGACATTCGTGAATTATCAAATATTTTTTTTAATAACGACAAAATTGGAAAAAGAAGCTGACTGCATTTGAATATGAAGGGGCGGAGGTTAGCTGTTCTGCATTTCAAAATTACTTTTGCAGATAAACAGGAATAAATTTAAACGTTTAATAATTGCCAATATGCATTTGTGAAAAATTAAACATTCATTTACATTTATATTTTTTTCTTCAACCAATTAAAATAAATTAAATTTCTATCCATTAATTAATTATTTAATAATCTTAAATGAGAAAAAAATAAAACTTAAATTATTTTTATCGTTTAAAATATATCTTTTATTTTTCAACAAGCGGAACCAAATCTATTCTTTCTTATATTAACCATCAAAAGGAACAAGATAATACCCATACTAGCTCTTAATTAGAAATACTTTTCATATATTATGCAAAGTAAAAAATTTATCCTGTCATTATTAAGTAATGATTTGATTATTTACATTTAGCTTTCCAAATGAATGGTAGAATTTTACGTTTGTAATTTGCAGATTCCTAAGTAATAATACAGGCGTAAAAAATTATAAATCTGTAACAAAAATATTTTTTTGTTAATTAACATTTAATGTCTGTAAAAAATTTAATTAACTTAAAATAACTGTAAATATTTTTATCTAATTAATTAGTAATTATGAATAGCATTTATTTCAATATTATCTAAAAGCCTTATTTTAATTCCATGCATATTACTTTAGTTGAAATAGCTGTAACATAAATGCCAAACTTCAGTTTTGTTTTTTCTTTCTTTAAGACAAAAAACATAATTTGAACTAGAAAAATTATTTAAGGAAGTGTTTTTTGTTTCTACATTGTTATTAATTAATTTCTCTTATTTAATGAAATTTGTGGATTTGTTCGATTTGAAAAAAAAAAAAAACCAGAAAGTTGACAGGGTGTCCAGTATTCTCATACATACTTGTATTTCTTTTATTATTTTTACTGTATTTTTAATTAAATTATTCAAAAGATCATGATTTAATTGTTTTTAATTAATTAATATAGATATTTTTTAAAGAGATAAATGGAATTTTTTTTTATTATTTAATTCTATTGGTTTTGTTTTTATTGAACTTGTTGAATTCAGTTAAAGAAATGACGAATGAAAGCTTGAATTAATTTATTCATAATTATACAGAAAAAGATTTCATTCATAATTATTCATCTGAAAATAATAAAAGTCAGCATGTTTAACATAGAAAAATTTGCATATTCGTCTGACTTAAACACAATGTAGCATTTGTTAAGCATGTTACTCCTTTAGCTTTTCTATTGTAAGCATTATAACTTAACATTACTAAAAAGTACAGGGATCCTATAGAAAGCTGAACGCTATACTATATTGGGTCATTCGGAAAGTTCTGCGGTTTTTCAAAGCGAAGCGCTGTTTCGTCTTCTTATATTTCGCTACTGCTGATAAGGAGTGATCTTGAATGACAGAGATATATACATTGGGACTTTTCTGTTTGTTCTGCATAATTCTCGTTTGTGTTGTGTAGTAATTTTTGTTTCAGTTCAGTGCTGAAAATGGAGACACAAAAAAATTATTTTCGTAATGTTATTCTCTGTTATTTCAAGAAAAATAAAAATGCTAGTCAGACTGCTTGTAAAATTTGTGTTAAATACGGACAAAGTAATATTTCAAATGATGATGTTCGAAAGTGGTTTGAGAAACTTAAGCACGGAAATTTTAACTTCGAAGATGATGCCCGCTGTGGACGACCATCATCATCTGTAAAGGAAGACCTCTTAAAAGAAGCTATCAAATGATCATACACTGTACATTTTGGAATACTTAATCTGTGTGATAGCTCTTGAACTGTGTAACGTGGAATTTCAGCGATAGAATCTTTTAAGGGGTCCTCCCTTAGATGATGGTCGTCTACAGCTGCATCATCTTTGAGCCTGATATTTCTGCACTTAAATTTCTCAAACTATCTACGAACTGTGCCATCTGAAATAGCACATTGTCCATATGCAGTACAAATTTTACGAGAAGTTTGACTAGCATTTTTACCTTTCTTGTAATAACTGAGAATAATATGGCGAAAATGATCTTTCTAATTCTCCATTCTTAACACAGCACTGAAACGAAAATTATGCCACAACACAAACAAAAATTATGCAGCGCAAGCAGAAAAGACAGAATTTACATATCTGGCTCATTCAAACTCACTCCTTGCCAACAATAGCAAAATTATTAGACGAAACTGCGCTTCACTTTGAAAAACCGCAGAACTTTCCGGATGACCCAATATAAAAAGAGAATATCATATATTTAAAAGGAAAATGAGAACAGCCATCATTGTCAAATCCACTTTTCTTTACAAAGCATTGCTGGGCATTTTTCCCTCCTGAACTACGGGGCTCTGTTCCCTACGAGCTACGCTCGCCAACCCCCCGTTCAGACATCACAGGCTTTAAAAATACTCTAATTTGCACTGTTTTAATAATATTAAGGAAGATTGAATTATAATTAAAGGATCAGTGGCGATCTTTTGTAATGATGTTGCTATTTCTTTCCCTTTGATTGAGGAATGTTTCGGTTCTTAAGGAAAAAACAACTGCTATCGCGATAGATAACGGCGGTTTTCGTGATTGGTTAAAAAAGATCCATTAACCACTTGAAATCAGCTTTTATATGTAGTATTTTTGTTAATGTAATAAATATGTAGATGGCAGCAACACAAGTATTTATAAGCCACCCATGTAAGAGAACTACTTCTTATGTTGCTCTAAAAAGTCTCAGAATATTTTCTTTGTGCTTGTGTTCGTAATTCGTTGTGTTCTGCAATAAATGCTAAATATGTTATTAAACTCAGAGATAGCTCCATCTTATTTATATAACTAATTATTAAAAGCAGTATAGTATAAAAAGGATAAGTAAACAATTTCGCTGAATCCTTTAATTTTGTAACGACTCTAGAAGAAAATTGTTTTAAATAAGACATTTTAAATTTGACGTAATTTTCACCAATTTTTTTTTCCTTTTTAATATTCACGTGAAAATATATTTTTAAATTGAAAGAAAATATTATTATTGAAACAATAGGTGAAAAGACTTTTTTGAAATGTGAAATCAATCTCTCGTGTAAATGTATTTTTAGGTAGCTTTGATTACAATGATTGCTATTGCAGCCGTCCAGTCGAAAGCACTTCTGGAAAATTCTGGTATATTTTCTTCGATCATGACCCCCAGACCCCCAAAATCACCCTCCGTTCAAATGTGACTTATATATATATATATATATATATATATATCTGATTTTTGTTATGCGATAACTCTCGTATTTATAAACCGATTTGGATGGAATTAATTGTATGCATAATACATACCAATATCTCAACCGAATTCGTTGGCCAGCTTCATCAGCCATCTTGTTTCAAAATGGCGGCCATTTAAAAATTTTTAATTTTTTTTTTAATTTAAAAAGCTATGTAAATAAATCAAAAACATAAAAATATTATTTTTGTAAGAGTTTGACCTTAATACAAGGATTCCGGAGCATATTTTGCTTTGTCTTTATCTTAAAAAATGGTTGAGATATAACAGTTTGAATTTCTAGGGTGGCGGACATTTCGGCTTCATTTGCCATCTTGTTTTATCTTGTTTTTTGCCATTGGTTAATGAACAGCATTTAATGCATCTCGATACCTATAAGTTGGTTACCATAGGGGGGACCCCGTTCTGTCGCCAACTTGGTGATATATCGCCAAATTTGGCGAACAAAATGAATCGCTAAAAGGGACGCCAACTTGGCGATGCCTCTAATATTTCGCCAAATTCCCTTAGACTTCCATTGTAAATTAATAGGGTTTATTTGCTTACAAAAAATCCACAAACTGAGATATTTTAATGCAACAAAAACTAATATTAGCTTAAGGGATTATATTAATTATATTTAAGGGAGTCCTAGTAAATTGAATTATGAATAATAGTAACATGATACAATGCTTAGCATGCTTTCCCAAACATAAATTTTAAGGGAGACCAAACTGGTCGCCAAGGGCGGCTAGTAGCTTACTAATTTGGCGCAATTCTCATTCAAATTCAGTATTGACGAATATTCTCTTATCGAATTCATCACATTTTAGCTTCTTAAAATTTGAGTAAAATTAGCTTCGGGTAAATCATGCAAAATAATGAAACCAAGAAATATGAAAGCTACCTCTTCCTCCCGGCACTGAGCGAAAGGACTTTTTTAAATTGAAACTGTTTGGCAATATTATTATTGGGCATTTTAAATATAAGGTAATTTTCTCAATTTACTAATTTTAACGCGTAATAATTTAATTATTATTTAAAATTTTCCTTCCTTTTTTTAATATTCAGATGAAAATCCATTTTTATGATGCTGCTTTTTCCCTTTACGGTAATTAACACGTGATCATTTAATTCTTATTTTAAAGTTTTCATTATGTTTTTAATATTCACGTGTAAATGCATTTTTTAATTGGTTGGAAATATCATTTGTGCTGTTTCACAATTTGACAACAATTTTAAAATATGACCTTTTCTATATATGAAATAAATCTCTATTGAAATAATGAAATTTTGATTAAAAAATAAACCTCAAAATATTAGTCAAAATAAAAAAATAATTACTCATTGCTCGCCGAAAGCTTGTCAAGTCTGTCCCTGGAAAAGATTATTACTATGCTATGCATAGCTTTGTTTCCTATAACACTTTTTTAACGGAATGTTTTTGACCAATTTCAACCTTAAATAACTCTTTAAATAATTTTTCGATTTAAAAACTGTCTGCTTCAGTGTTTTTATCGAAAATTTCTCTATTAAATTACCAATTTTCATATTTTTATATGCAATAGTTTTCTAAAACCTCTGGTCACAAAAAAATTATTTACGGCGGTAACAGCATTAGTTACTTATTTAAGCATAGAGATAAGTAATTTAAGCCATGATTTCTTGAACTAATTTGTTAATTAGTAATGACTGTTTCTAACTTTTCTTCTAAATGCCTTGACATTTAAAAGGAAAGTTAGAACAGTCATTGCTAATCCACAAATCAATTCATAAAATCACATCTTAAATGTATGCAAGGAAATGAAAATGCTACAATTACAGAAGTAAGATAAAAGGGAAATAAAAACAGTAAATGTAAAAGCAAACAAAATATATTAAATTTGTAGATCTAGATAGTAAAATGACATTAAAATGTAATGCTAAGAATGTAATGATACGCATAGGTGTGAACTACTAAATATTTAATTTCTCAAAATTTAGTTTTAAATAGTATTTATCTGCCTCCCTTTACAATAAATCATAAAATTACCATGTAAAACATTTTTTTCATGCCAATTAATTTACATATTTTCCAGCTAATAAAACCATATCAACCAAATAATTCTTTTAAAGACGCCATTGAGTAGTAATAATTAATTATTGAAATTCAAGATTAGTACAGATGTAAAAATAAGTTTTAAAATATATTCATGTAAAAAATGCATTTAGCTTAGAATATTGTTAACATAAACCTTTATATAATATTCTTAACATCTTTTCTGGTTGTATTAAACGTGGAAAATATTTGCATGTATGTTTTATGTTTCGCCTTCAGAATCAGTTCTGTACTATAGTGTTTTTCTCAAGTTGAGACATAATCTTGAACACAGAGGCTGTTGCGATAATTTGAAGTTCTAGTCAACAAATTTCTTTAAATGACATTTCTTAAATTTAACCTAAGGTTCTAAGCTATTATTTTTTAACACGATCATACCAGGGGTCGTACACTTCAGGGCTTTTTTTCAGGACAAATATCACTATTTGTTATAGAAAAATAAATCTAGGTTAAACGCGCGAAATTTCGCTTTATTTAAAAAGAGATTTTTTCATAAGAAAATACTGGTACCGAAGAATTTCCTGGTCGTGAAATTTCAGGACAAGTACGACCCTTGTCATACTTATTGGTAAAGTTATCATGCGAATTGAATATTTCCAACTGAGCGAAGAAATAGATCTTTGGCTTACATTGTCAATGCTCTACCGTTTAAGCTACCTGGGCTGACAACCGGCGAGCATATTTCGCTCGGATAGCCTTATTGGTAATAACATCGCGTACTATGTAGATAGCTCAACAGAATAAACGAGCTGGCTACATGGCAGACCAGATGTTATTACCAATAATGTTATCAGAGGGAATATATGCTCGCCAGTTTTCAGCCTAGGTAGCATTAGTTGGTAAGTAGGGTATTGGCAATGTAAGCCACGGATCTGGGTTCGAGTCCCGGCTTGGGAAATTTTTCGCTCAGTTGTAAATATTCAATTCGTAAAGTTCTAAGGTTTCATTTATGGTATCTTAAAGTTTAAAGTTTAAGTCATAGTTATGAGAATAACGTATGAATGACGACTGGATTTTCTGCTGTAACCCTTTCACGAACGGTGGTATGTTTCTGAAACCACTTAATTTTTATTTCCAAACGCCACAATGACACCAGAATTTTTGTAAGATATTTTCCGTTTCATATGTATGTGAAATATAGCCTTCTTATTTCCAAATAAATTTGTTGGTAAATTCCGGTGCCATCTATTTATTTCAACTCTTTTAGCATTGAAAATACTTTGCCCCTGAAAGGGTTAAGTTGAGGTTCTACTTCTTTGGCCTAAAATTCAAGTAATATTTACGATTTTTTTTAGGTAAAAAATTAAAAGATATCACCTTCGAACTTTTGCATTATATTTATTGACATTTCGCATATAAACTTAAATTTTTGTGTGTAATAAAAATGAATAATACGCCTTGTGCGACGGGAGTATCTGTAGGTGCGTACCGAAAACTTCCAATACAGCGATAGTTGTTCTCTTAACACAGAAGCACCTGAAAAAGGTTTGGTCGCCAAATTATAAAAGGGCATTAAAATCTTTGAAACTTATTCTAAAAAATAAAAAAAAATAAGTTTTTTTTTTTTTTTTTTTTTTACGAAATGGCAGTAGTTGGAACAAAAAAGTTTACTTTTTACCTTTAACGAGATCGAAAGAACAATTAATCAATGAAAATTATACTTTTCAGTTGTATAAGTCACAGCAATAATGATTATCTTTCTATGTTTAGATGTCGTTCAAAAAGCTCACGAGAAAAATGGTCGCCAATTTGAAAAACAATGTTTCGAGAAAAACAAATTTAGAATTTTACCATATAATTACGATCAACAAGCGGCATTACGTTTAATGCGCAAAATAGAATTGCATAAAGAATTACAATACAGGGTGTCCATAAAAAAATGTCCCACACTGTAAAAAAAAAAAAAAAAAAAAAAAAAGTATATATATATATATATATATATCAAATTACAACGACTATTTGAAAAACGATTTTTTCGAAGACTAAAATTTAAGACATGAAAAATCGCACGAAGTTGATCATATATTACGTACGCCATGAATTAAACTTTAATAGTGTTATTACACGTAAAAATTGCAAGCCAAAAATATCGCCTGCGACCCGTCAGATTTCATGAAACTTAAATATTATCCACCTGAAACTTACGTAAATATCCAAGCATTTCATTGGCTGTTCGGGAAAAAGCTTTTCCTTCGTCAGATGTCCAAGAAATCTGACGGCCAATTTTAAATGAAATTTCATTCTTAAACTTCTAAACATCCGACAATATTACTTTTTACACCGTCGGATAGAGAAAAAAAATGTACTTTTAAATGCAATTTGTTTGAAAGCTGTATCTCAATTTGTTTCTGAGTTATTATTTTTTTTGTAGTTTTTATTACTTTTTTGCCATAGTGGCAACAGAAGGTATCCATCGTTGTTGAAATTAAAGGGAAATACAGATTACTGTATAGACCAATCATAAAACGAATAAAATGCGGATTAAACCAATGAAAACCTTCAGATATGCTTTTAATCTCCCATCCTGACGAGAACAATAACCATTTTTCCAAAAGGTTAAAAATTTAAAAAAAAAAAAAAAACGAACTAAAAAACAGACATTCTACTGGCAATCGAGACGCCAGTATTATTTTCGATTATAACGGAAATTTTTCCCAATAAATTAAAGAACATTTTTCGTTTTGCGGGAATTTATGGGGGAAATTTTCCGTTAAAATACGGAAATAGTACTGGCGTCTCGATTGCCAGTAAAATCTCCGGTTTTTAGTCCGATTTTTAGTCCTTTTTTTTATTTTATTATTATTTTTTTTACAGTGAGTAATAAATTTCAATAGTATTAACTGTAAGCGTTCTAGAGTGTTGGTTCAAATTCACAAATAAAAAGTAACTCAAACAGTTTTAGATAAGCGCATTCACGAGTACTGCTTTGTTATTTACTCTCTTGCAGTGCCACATACGCAAAATGGCGACTCCTGATCTTAAAGCGCTTTGTCTTCAGCAATTTGCTATGAGGGAATCTGTAATTTCAGTTCAACGTGCGTTTCGTGTAATGTTTAATTGTGATCCCCCATCTGGCAAAAACACAAAAAATTGAGACAAGTAAGTCGCTTCGGATCATCTTTGGAAGAACTAATTCATTCCTAACGTATCCTTGCGTTGTCTGTGAATACGTTTCGTCCACAAGTACTGATTCACGCCACCACGTAACTATAGGCGAATGTATACCTAAAGCAGAAAACACATTCATAATATTTCTTGTCCTAATAGACAAAAAGAACTATCAGAAACACAGAAGATTCTATTATACAGGGTGTCCATAAAATAATGTCCCAGTTATAAATGTCATTAATATCAGCTGTATATCAACAGATGAGTGTTGGTTGAAGGTCACAAAGAGTAACTCAGACAGTTTTAGTGCATGCGCAAGTACTGCTTTCTTATTTACTGGGTTGCAGTGCCACTTATTCAAAATGGCGACTCCTATGCGTAAAAAAGTATTGCTGGGCTGAAAATTTAAAAGCTGTTAGAGTCATGCGATTTTTTCCCTCTGGGGCTTTATAATAGATCTTGTTTATGTTCCGCCGCTACCTAATGATTTGTCCGAGTTGAGACACTGAGTTGAAGAGGTTATTGCCTCCATTACTCCGAGCTTGTCAACCTAAGTGTGGGAAGAATTGGACATTAGGTTGGATGTGTGCCGTATAACTAAAGGCGCATATATTGAACATTTGTAAGGAAAGCTAAGTTAGTTTGCCTTCAATTTGGTGCATGATTTCTTTTAAATAGTCTAAATGAAACTGTTATAATATACCATTGAAACTGGGACATTCTTTCATGAACACCCTCTATTATGAAAGCGTTTTAGGACAACAATCTACACCATTGTTTCTCAACCTTTATTATTTCACGGCGCACTTAATACTTAGAATTAAATTTGTGCGGCACACTAAAATTACGATGCCTTAAGAAAAGGAAGAACTATCTACCATTACATAAGAAATTATTACACATATTTTTTTTTTTATTTATTTACCATAACAAACAAAATAGGCCATCCGAACCGAATAAAGGAAAACGAAATTATTTTAAACAAAATTCTTAAAACATTTTTTTATACACTTCTCTTTTTAATATGCATTAACATTTACAAGTAGATGAAACACCTTTAATGATTAAGCACCTTTTTAGCACTAGTTTCGGTTTCATTCGACATGCCATCATCAGTGCAGCGAATCATGGAATTTTTTCATGTATTATGTATGGAGGAGAAGCGAATTCGAGGTATGTGTTTATTGATCAATAACAGTGCAGGAAATTACATACAACAGTCAATAGGAAAATGTATAGGAAAAGGGGCTGGTAATAAAAGTGGTACGAAAATTATCTTAATTTGTGAGTAATTTGTCACATTAGCATTTAAAGAGGTATCTGAATTTGACTTTTTAAAAAATGATAATACTTTCTGTGTAAAATAAAATCTTTGGATAGGCATACTCTTAAACCATTTTTAAACGATCTTTTCAACTGCATTTTAACTTATATCTTTTATTAAATCTTTTTCCTTCAGAAGGCATGATTTTTTTTCTGAAAGAAGTTATCTGAAGAGACGTAAGATCATTTTCAGGGTTTCTTCGTATACTTTTAAAATGAATAACATCAGGAAAATCTCAGAAATAAAGCAAATTTGTGACACTAAACCTTATTTAAAAGTAAATCGTCTAATGTGAAATGTCGGACTTTACAGATTAAAATTCTTAAAAATTTGGTACAACTTCGCTTAAAGGTTTCGCGGCACACCTGAAATCTTTCCGCGGCGCACTGCTGTGCCGCGGCACACAGGTTGAGAACCACTTATCTACACACTTGTGGTATGTAAAAATGTTAAAAAATTAATTTAAAAAAATGTTGGCACAAAGAAATATAACCTCCCCCCCCCCCCCTTAAGTTACTCCAGATTTTTAGTTCTAATTACTCTGCTGTGTGGATTTTTTAACCTCCTGAAATGACCAATTAGAAAGAATTTATTTATTCAGCAGTGATAGTTGTGAAACAGAATAGTTCATATGTCTAGTTTATATATTTATACGTATATTCGTGAAGGAAGAAGATGTCTTTAAATTGAATAAAGATTATGTGGTAGTTAGATGTTAAATAAAGTACTACGAAGATTAATTATAATTACAGCTTTAATTATAATTAGGTTAGAAAGGAGAATGTAATTATAATTAAGTTGGAAATTTTAAAAGAAAGTTATTTATATCGGTTTTCTACTAGTAATGAAAATAATGAATTGCTCTGAACTTTATTATAGCAGTGTTATATTCATTTATTAAAAATTACTTTTACTAAATTTTAAATATGCATTACGTGAGTTTTGGTATTTGTTAATCTGCTTATGCTCTTTATGATTTAAATTTTCTATAAATAATTTTAAAAATTTATGCCTAATACCCAAATTGTTGAGCTAATCTGTTAATAAATTCTAGAAGTTATGTCCAACATTAGTGTATTTCAGCATGTTAATTTAACTCATAAATAAATAGGCGTAGGTTAGTAGGCCCACAATTTTGTATCCTGATTAACGGACTATTTCCTAAAATTTCCATCTATATATGGAAGTAATGCTAGTGATACCTAAATTAAATACAGTTAAAATTAATACATGCATTACCCTTCATTACTGAAAGCAAATCTACTTATAGAATTTAGCTTGATTCGACTTTTCTTGGAGTCTAGGGACCCGTACAGTTTCGAAATATCATCATTTTATCTTATACGTGATGAACTAAGAGGATTAAAATGTTCCCAGCAAAGGTATAAAATCTCTCTATTCTAAAAAAAAGTAACTACCGCTGTCACCGCCGCCGCCGCCGCCGGTTTTGAATTTTTTGTGACTGGAGGTCTTTCTTCATTAATATTAAGAAAAATAATGCATACAAAAATATGAAAATCGGTGGTTTTATACAGAAATGTTTGATAAACACGCTGAAGTAGACAGTTTTCAAATCGAAGAATTATTTTAAGAGATATTTAATGCTAAAGTTGGACAAAATCGTTCCACTAAAAAAGTTTTATAGCAGCAAAAACTATACATAGCAGTGTAATCATTTTTAGATCATTTTATGCGTTAGAATTTGCCGGAGTGCAGATTGCATTAATTTTTTTATTTTGACTCATTTTTGGGGTTTTTATTTCTATTTTAAATTCAAATTTTCAGCATGTCTAGAGATATTTTTTACAGATTTTAGAAAGTGATATTAATTTAAACTGTTGCCAACTGTATAAACAGCGGAAGCAATAATGTTTGCTTCAAAAAAAATATTTATTGTAAATAAATTAAAAATTTATTTACACGCGACTATTATAAACAGAAAAAAAAACATTTGGAATTAGAATTAAATAATTATGTACAAAAAGCAGGAACTTATTAAAAATTACGTCATAAAAACTATAATTACGCGTGAATTTTAAGAGAGAAAGGAATTTGTAAAATAATAAATTTATTAACATGCGTTAGAAGTCTTAAATAGGAGAAATTACGTCATATTTACGTCACATTACAGTTATTACATAAAATGAACACAAAATAATATTGCAAAAAGGTTTAAATTTAAAAATTGCGCTAGACATTTATTTGATATTTTGAGAGGACACTTTTCAACTATTTTTGTTAGGAAAGCGCAAATAATATTTCATTTCTAACTTTTTCACGTGATTTTCACGTATTTTCACGTGAATATTTAAAAGAGAAAGAATAGCTTGGTAAAAATTGCGTCAGATTAAAACGATTAATTTAAAATGTCTCATTTAAAAGAACTTTCTTTTCGCTTTGTTAAAAAATACCAGGAGACAAAGACTCTGTTTACTTAATTCCTTTTATATTAGCTTATTTTGAAATGTTGTTACGCGTGTCTACATCATCAAGTTATTTTTATTTCGACGTTTTATTTGTATTTTTATTAATGTTGTACTAATTTATTTGTTCTTTCGTTATTTAAAATAAAAATTATGTCAATTTGTATAATTTGGCGAGTGGTTTGGCGATTTATATAATTTGGCGAGATTGGTCGACGGGATAATCAAGTAGTACCGCACCGGATTTGGCGTTAAAATTCCCCTATCAAAGAGAAATGAATAGAAATTCGAATATAGGGAGATCGCCACTGTTTTTTTTAATTATAATTAAATCTTTCGAAATCTTTTTTAAAGCCGATCAAATTAGCGTGCATTTAGAGTCTGCGGTGTCTAGACGGGGGTTGGCGAGCGTAGCTCGTAGGGGGCGGAGCCCCCTAGTTTTAAAACAAAAATGTAAGCTTTTGAAACTCTATGATGCAAGATAACCTATTCATATCTTCAATATTTGCTGCACGATCTTCTGTTATGAAACAAGCATAAATGAAACTTCTCACACTGTGATTATCGTAAAATCATATTACATAACTCCACCAAATTAAATATTATTATCCCTGAAATATTTTTATTAAAATTCAGATCTTTTCCTGCTTTTATGTATTGCTAAGGTTTGTTTAAAATAAATCAATATCTTTTTAAAAATGTTGCACTGAAATTTGAGAACCGATATAAGCGTCAAAAAGTTATAGCTTCCAGATTCAGATTTTTATTTTTACGAGGGGATCGCACCCGGGCTTCCCGGGTTACAGAATATAGGTGAAAATATTTTTTTTTAAATTGAAAACAAATAGTTTTTTTTATCTGCAATAATTTTTTTAGATTACCCACTTACATTAAAAAAGCATTTTTCACATGAAAAATACGAATTATACAATCAAATAAATTTTTGAAATTTATCAAAAGCGATATTTTCTTATTAGCCGCATGCTAAGAGTTATTTGACAAAGATTTTGCTACGTACGGCATCCTTTTATGTTCTGATAATTTCAGAGCTTATACATGTCTGTTAAATTTGTGTTTTATTTATATTATTTTATTTATTCATAGGGAAGTTTTTTTTTAATGGATATTAGCAGTAAAAAAATGATGAACACTTTATTTTTTTTTAAGGGCAAACGGATTAATCTTTCGTAATCGAGCTCCGCGAGATATAGATAAATTAAAAAATATTTCATGCTTTAAAATTGTTTTTAAAACCATAGACAATCAGTAAACTGAGATGAACTTTGCAAACAAATTCCATTTAAAAAAAAAAAAAAAATCCTATTTGGTGATCTAAAAATTTAAATTGTACGATTACAAATATGTTAAATTTGTGTTTTTTACTTGTTATTCTTTTATCTACACTATATATATAAAATCCTCATGAAACGGATATTATGAAACGACTGAATTGATATGAATTTATGTAACGATTCTATGAAACAACTGATTAAACAACTGATTATGTTTCACAGCGATTTCTCCTAAAATATGCAATACTTTGCGATGAAATTAAAACCAAAAATCTGTATTGATCCGCAGATCTCAAAACTAGTATCAGAATTTTTAAATTCGAATTAGTTTTCTAAATATTAATTTTTTTCTAATTTTAAATACTTTTTCTAATGATGGCAACTAAAATTTCAATCATAAGATATATTTTTTTTTCAGACAAGGTTATTATTTTAAATTAATTTGGCGACCAGTTTGGCCTCCCTTAAACATATGCTAAGAAATGTATCATGTTACTTTTATTAATAATTCAATTTACTTGAACAGTCTTTCGCCAAATCGAAGGATTCTGATAGAGAAATCAAGAACTCGGTATTTTTATGTTAGCGAGACGCAGGTGATACATCACCAAACATTTTCCCGTCGCAAGTTTTTATATTTCATTAATTTCATTTAAAATATAATCATTTCAATCATTTAATTTAAAATATAATCATTTCAATCATTTTATTTAATATATAATCATTTCAATCATTTTATTTAAAATGCAAAACTTCCATTTAAAACTGAACCACTTAAAATTGATGGCTTTCACTTCTTTCTTTTTTTTTTTAAAAAACAAAACGAAAAGAAAAATATTAGCCATAGATGTCATATACGCACCGGGGTACCTAATTGGCGCCAAAATGGCATTATTTTGATTGACATGGTAACCCGGCTATTGTTGTTTATTTAATAATAAATGTTTATTTACATTTATTTCTTTTTTTAAATTATATAAATTATTTTGTTCTATAGTTATCAATATTTTTTTTTACTATTTCCTTTTGAAAATAATAGAAAATAATTAAAAAATACGGTACTACTTAGTTATTCGGTCGACAAATTTCGCCAAATTATATAAATTGCCAAACCACTCACCAAATTATACAAATTGACATAAATTTTATTTTAAATAACAAAAGAACAAATAAATTAGTATAATTAATAAATATACAAATAAAACGTCGAAATAAAAATCACTTGATGACGTAAACACGTGTAACTTGCTTAAAGTCAAGTGAATGTGACATTTACGATCAACCACTATTGGCATTTAATCTTATAGTTTGGCGATAGATTTTTGGTCGACGGGATAACTAAGTATAGTACCAAAAATACATTTGTAACTGGTATTCGAAAACGAGGCTTTCGCTAAATTTTCGTAAAAAAAAAAAAAAAAAAAAAAAAAAAAAAAAAATCACACCAAACCTGCGGTGCGTATATTTCAACTTCAAATCAATGCTTTAATTTACCACTCGAAAAATAAAAAAAAGCTGTTGGCGAGATTTGCACCCGGCTAGCGTAACAGTACCAAAAATTCTTTGCGACCATGGCAAATTTTATGTAATTTTATTCGAAAAAAAAATTATTTTTTAATCAAAATGGAAAACTTTCGGCACAGATGTCATATACACCCCCCTATTGGCGCGATTTTTTTCTGACTTCAATGTCATATACGCAACGGGTACTTAACTGGCGCCAAAGTATCGTTATTTTGCTTGATATGGTAACCTGGATGTTGTTTATGCTGTTGATGCTTTCCCCAAAATTGGCGTCGGAAAAAAATCGAGCCAGTATGGGGCGTACATGACATCTTTGCCAAACTGTCATATGAAAGGCGAAGGGATCAGATCACATTTGTTTATGGCAGTTGATGACTTGAACTATTATAATATAGATGAATTGAGGGCGATAGAATAATATTTGGCGACTTATCACTTGTGCCTGTCTAACATTAAAGTACCAAAATGGCACCTAGAGTATAAAAAGCGAAGGGGTCCGCTTGGAACTGTTGATGACTTAAGCTATTGTTATAGAGATTGTTTTAAAATATCGGGAGACAAAGACTGTATACTTAATTCATTTTATTTTAGCTTCTTTTCAAATGTTTAATTGATCCTCTCTAATCAAAAAAGAAAACAACCATTGGATGTCATAACAGCAACTGATTTGCCGTTAAATTTTTGCAATCAAAGGGAACTGAATGGAATACAGGGAGATCTGCACAGCTTTTTTCAGTATAATTCAATCTTATCTAATATTTTTAAAACCCATCAGATTAGCGTGTTTTTAGATTCTGCGGTGTCTAAACGGGGGTTGGCGAGCATAGCTTGCAGGGGGCAGAGCCCCCTAGTTTGTTTATAAATGAAGTATTAATTTCGTTAATTTTTTTCGCAAACTCGTTAGATTGGTGTTGTAGGGTCAGAACCCATCCTCCCGCTGGCGTTGCCAACAGAGGTCGTGCTCGGCAGCACCTTTTGCTAGGGAGGAGGCTGTTACGAGAAAAAGAGAGCAGAAGGGACAGGACGAGAGCCGAGCTAGGGTCTCTCTCTTGTAGTTCCATGTTATGGTTGATGCACTAAATATGTATATGTAACCTTTATTGTTCGTGTGATGTCTATTCGTAAATAAATGTCAGTGTTTCATCTCCGGGTGGTTCCGAACCGACCCCTTGAGTGGGGGAGGAGACCGGAAGCTCGGCAGAGTTCGTTGTGTACGAATGCGAGGGGGCCGGATGGGGACGATTCGCCACCTCCAAGTGAGACTTGCGGTCGACAGGCCAAGAGTCCGGTGGCCACGGTTAGCGGAGGTCGTGCATGGGTAGACACGGTTTTGATGTTGACGTGCTTCTACCCCCGGCAGCCGGGTTCTCTGGCCAAGCCGGGTAGCGACACTCCATAGTCTGATCCCAGAGCCGGCGGTGGCCGGGTGGTGACTCTGGGCAAAGGATAGCTAAGGCGATAGGACCCCATCCACCAATTGACTAAGAGGGAGCCTGAAGTATGAGTGAGGGCTTTGTAGTGGAAAGTCCTCGGTGCTCGCTAGTGACGACGGGGCTCGCGGGAACGCCATGCAGGGACTCCCGGAGCAACCGAAGGGCGAGGGTTACGGACAGCGCCCAAGTTACTTTATGACTTGGGTGGCTCATCCCTCCGAGGACCTCAGCTGGAGCAGTTGGGAGCCGACCCTCAGGGTGGTAGGGTTTGGCGGTGCCCCCGTCGACCAAGGAGCGGTCGCGTGGGGAGGCCAGTGTGGCTCTGGTTGCTCCATGTCGTGCCGTGACCCTTGGGAGGGGGTCGGCCGGCAGGTCCACCATCGAACGCTATTCCCGCAGGGAAACGGGCCGGAGGCTCGCCGGTAACGCGGCGGCTCATCGTGCCTCAGGTGAACTCTTGGTCCGATCCAGGTCCTCCGTGTCTATGCGGTACCGGAGTTTGCCTCGCCTGGTGATGAGGACCTAGAGGTGTCTCCACCTAACTTTCGAACGCACTAACAAAGGTAGCGGTCGGTCACTGCACGGGGTCAGGGGTCTTCGGGCCTGGGTACCCTCGACGGCCGTGAGGTAAGGTAGTGGCGGGCGGGCTTCTGTCGGCCTCCGCTGGCTTCTTCGTCCTAGGATGGAGTCGAGTCGGTGGGGGCTGGCGGGACTCCGTTCCGTCCGACCCCCTAGCGAGGCGGAGTCTATTCCGTCTAGGTGGAGCTTTCCGTGCCCGCCTGGGGTCGCTAACGGCACCTAGTCTGGGCCAACTGGCTCCCGGCGTGATCCGCGAGGGGTTCCGTCGGTTGAGCCGGGTGGACTGGGCGAAAAGCCAGGAGCTGGGTCGCTTTACGGCCGGAGGGATTTTCCCCGTCCTCCCTGGTTTTCAAGCTAGGGGCTCCTCACTAACTTTCCGATCGGCTGGCCCACAAAAATGTCTCTGCCGGAAAATGGTATCTGATCTTGGGGGCCTGTCCGTAAATTAAATTCGGGTCGGGAAGCCTCGGTTCAGTCCGTGGGCCCAGCGTCTTTATAGGCGTCTGGTTCCTGCGATGGCTTGCGGGGTCTACCGGCTCGAGTAACCAAGTTTAGGGACCACTTGGTTTTTCTAGCTGGGTGGTGAGGACTGTCGTAGCGGCCGTTCGTCTCTTCTTGGGAATAGCCGTCACCGTGTGCGCTGGGCAGCGGTGTCGGTTTGACCGGAGTTGGCGCGGGGTTCCGCTCTGTTGGAGCTTGTCTGGCGGCGACCTTCGGGACGCGTCGCGGGGCTTGCTTCACGGGTGGTTCCTTGTGTCGACAAATGGGCCTGAAAAGGGCCTGGGACCGGAAGATGGACCCCCCGTCTTAACCAAAAGAATAGTGGTTGTGAGTACCTACATACAACACACAGCATCCTTCTACAGTAGCGCAGCCGGCAGGATCGAGACTAGCCTGACTAGCGTGTGGTGAGTTAGCTTCGATTTTTTTATTTTTTTTTATTTATTTATTTTTTTTTTTTTTTTGTAATTAATAAGAAAAAAAAATGTTGAAAGGCGCGAATAAAGGGGACCTCCAAAAGTTACAAGAGGAACTCAATTTGGAATTTCCCCCAGATTCAAAAGTAATCCAATTAAAAAATATCCTAGAAAAGTCAGACGTTTATACGAATCAGAAAGATTTTGTTGAGGACACTTTAAATACAATTATTAATGAGAGAAAGGCTGAAGCGGAAAAAAATAAATTAGAAGAAAGCAATAAAATTGAATTGGAAAAAAATTCGCGTTGAAAAATTAAGAATAGAAAATGAAGTGGAAAAATTACGGCTTGAAAAACAATTTGAGCTGGAACAGGCCAAACTTAAATTTAATGGAAATGCCTCAAGTGAGGCATCAAGTGATGCGGGCGTGAAAAAAATACCTATAGAATCGCTATTAAAAAGCGTAAAAACTTTAACGATTCCGGTCCCATCAGAACCAGAAATTTGGAATTTATTTTTCAGATCTTTAGAAAGGGCCTTCAAAATTAAGGAGGTACCCGAAGACCTCAAAGCGGAAATGCTTATTAATATATTAGGAGAGAAATCGAACAACATATTAACATACATTAGTGACGAACATATCACTAATTACGAACAAGTTAAAAACATAGTGTTGAGAGAGTATGAACCTACCCCGCAAGTATGTTTAGAAAATTTCCGTACCGCTGAAAGGAAGCCAGGGGAGACCCATATTCAATTTGCATCGCGCTTGACTACCAATTGGGAATATTGTTGTAAGTTGCGGAAAGTAGAAACCTTCCAGAATTTAAAGGATCTAATAGTTTCAGACAAATTGTTCAGTACATTAGATCAAGAAACCGCGACGCATATAGGGATAAGACAGGCTGAGGATTGGTTCCTACCCCCTCATCTTACGAAAGAATGTGATATTTACTATACTTCTAGAGGGAAAAACTTAAATGAGGTGAATTCCCCGAGACACGTTCCCCCTCCATTAAGAAGCGATAATAATTCACGCGGACGAAACCATAATAAAACTTGCTATATCTGCGGTCTAAATCATTTCGCAAAAGATTGTAGAAGGCGCTCAGATAAGATTGGGAGCCAAGAAACGGGGAAAAGTGAAAAATTAGAAGATAGACCAGTGGTCGCTAAAGTTAGATCATTCGAAGATAGTATGCCGACCCCCTCATTTTTCCCCGTAGAAACGGTAACTTTGAACATAGTAGGGAAGGAAGTTGAAAGCATCCTGGATTCCGGAACTGAATACACGGTTTTTAAAGAATCATGTATTCCGCGGGAATGTTTAGAAAGAAGTCACGGTCGGGTTCAGCTGAGGTCAGCTTTCGGCGAGACTATTGAAGCTAAGTTGTGTGTTATTCCAATAGGAATTTGGTATGGACAAGGCCGGATAAGTAAGCCCGTTGATATTGAAGTCGCTGTAACTGAAAGGCTGGATTTTCCTTGTTTATTACCGCCTGAAATATACGAACTACTGAAAGAAAATACAACCCCCAATATCCAGACTATAGAGGTCGGGAAGGGAAATGATGAAGCACAGACTAGTGGAGCTATCGGGGGTTTACGAACGGAATTTTTAAAGAATGAGAGGAAATTTTCTAAGATCGAGATATCGGATAATGATGCGCTAAGTAAATCGATAACTTTAGAGTGCGGAATTAAAGCAGCCGCACTCAGAAGCAACACTTTAGAACAAATATCCGCTGTTAACCTTTTTAAGAAAGAGCAAGCTAAATGCGAAACCCTTAAAAACGTACGTAATGATCTAGAGATGGGAAAAGGGAATTTTACTAGTATTGACGGGTTGATTTATCATAAGGATAAAGTTATAGGTGAATCGGTGTTTCAACTCGCGTTACCCCAGAGTAAAAGAGAAGAGGTCTTGAAACTAGCACATGAATCAATTTTTGGCGCTCACTTGGGTTACAGGAAAACGAAAGAACGCATTCGTTACAATTTCTTTTGGCCTAACATGTCTAAAGATATAATGGAGTTTTGCAAAACATGCGAAAAATGCCAATTAAGAACCACTGAAAAGATAAGTGATAGAGCCCCAATTACCCCAGTTTTAAGACCGGAACTCCCGCTTGAGGGGGTGAACGTTGACGTAATTGGACCGATTGATCCACCCTCAGGAAGAGGTCATAAGTATGTTTTAAGTCTCATAGATCAGCATACTCGATGGCCTGAGGCCATACCTATGAGATCTCTTACTGCAAAGACAGCTTGCGATTCATTGTTGAAAGTATTCTGTAGAACAGGTATTCCAAATATTATTGCTAGTGATCAGGGCACCAATTTCACGTCCGCATTAACTGAAGAATTTCAAAAAAGATTAGGATCCAGCCCCCGATTTTCTTGCCCCGGATATGCGGCCAGCAATGGTTTGATTGAACGATTTAATAGGGTATTAAAAAACATGTTACACCATGTTATTCGAGAGGATCCGAGAGACTGGGATAAGCAGATTCCTTTTCTTTTATTCGCATATCGTGAAGCGCCTAATTGCACCACCGGGATCTCTCCATTCAAATTGTTATATGGTAGGGAAGCGCGGGGGCCGTTACCAATCTTAAAGTCTACCTGGGCGGGAGAAATACATCTTCCAGTAAATATAACCGAGTCTGCAACCGATTATTTACAAAACCTTAAGATTAGAATGGAAAGAGCTGCTGATCTTGCATCTATTACAGCATCGGACAGGCTAACATTATTACAACCTTAGATTTGCTCAAAGGTTACTGGGCAATCCCCATGGAAGAAGAAAGCCGTGATTTTACATCCTTTAAGACGCACCGTGGACAGTATAGATTTAAAGTAATGCCGTATGGGCTTAAAAATGCGGCTGCGAGTTTTCAGCGTTCAATGAATAAAGCCCTTCGAGAATTCGAAGAATTTTCTCGTGCGTATATTGACGATATTGCCGTATTTTCTACAGACTGGCATTCACATTTAATTCATCTAGATACCGTGTTAAATAAGCTTGATGAACTGGGATTCACCGTCAATATTGACAAGTGCTCTTTTGGGAAAACTTAAATTAAATACTTAGGACACTTGATAGGCTCAGGTAAGCACCAACCTGATCCCGTAAAAATTGAAACAATCGAAAAATTATCGACTCCAAAAACAAAAACTCAACTGAGAAGTATCTTAGGCCTGTGTAATTACTACCGGGATTATATATCTCATTTTTCTGAGGCTGTTCTGCCTCTCACCGAGCTTGCGAAAAAGAAATTTCCTGAAACACTAATATGGAATTCTGTTCACGAAACAGCTTTCCAGCAACTGAAACGGGCACTCAAGGAGGCCCCCACTCTATACACACCCATCTACGGGAACCCTTATATAATTCAGACGGATGCATCTCAATTCGGTATAGGAGCTTGCATTTCCCAGGAAATTAACGGGAAAGTCCGCCCGATTTCTTATGCGAGCCAGAAATTTGACTCCAACGCAACAAGCCTGGTCAACCATTGAAAGAGAAGCATACGCAATTGTGTGGACACTAAAACATTTTGAAACTTTAATTTTTGGTGCAAATATCGAACTGTATACTGATCACAATCCATTGACTTTCTTGACAAGAAATGCACCACAGTCATCGAAACTGCAGCGATGGGCTTTAGCTCTCCAAAAATATAACATAAATATTCAGCATTGCCCAGGTTAAAAAATGACGAATGCAGATGCACTTTCACGATTGGTATGATTGTAATAAGCATCTTTTCGTCTGTCATTTATTACTATTTTTATTATCACTAGGGGGCTCGGCCCCCTACGAGCTACGCTCGCCAACCCCCGTCCAGACACCGCAGACTCTAAATGCACGCTAATTTGATCGGCTTTAAAAAGATTTCGAAAGATTGAATTATAATTTAAAAAACAGTGGCGATCTCCCTATAAACGAATTTCTATTCATTTCACTTTGATTGGGGAATTTTAACGCCAAATCCGCTGCGGTACTACTTGATTATCCTGTCGACCAATTCCGCCAAATTATATAAATCGCCAAATTATACAAATTGATATAATTTTTATTTTAAATAACGAAAGAACAAATAAATTCGTACAACATTAATAAAAACACAAATAAAACGTCGAAATAAAAATAACTTGATGACGTATACACGTGTAACTACATTTCAAAATAAGTTAATATAAAAGGAATTAAGTAAAGAGAGTCTTTGTCTCCTGGTATTTTTTAACAAAGCGAAAAGAAAGTTCTTTTAAATGAGACATTTTAAATTAATTCTCAAAATATCAAATAAATGTCTAGCGCAATTTCTAAATTTAAACTTTTTTGCAATATTATTTTGTGTTCATTTTATGTAATAACTATAATGTGACGTAAATATGACGTAATTTTTCCTAAGACTTCTCATGCATGTTAATGAATTTATTATTTTACAATATCCTTTCTCTTTTAAAATTCACGTGTATACTTTTTATGACGTAATTTTTAATAAGTTCCTGCTTTTATACGTAATTATTTAATTCTAATTTGAAAGTTTTTTTTCCTGTTTATAATAGTCACGTGTAAATAAATTTTTAATTTGAAGCAAACATTATTGCTTGCGCTTTTTATACAGTTGGCAACAGTTTAAATTAGTACAATTTTCTGAAATCTGTAAAAAATATCTCTAGAAATGCTGAAAATTTCAATTTAAAATAGAAATAAAACCTGAAAAAATGAGTCAAAATAAAAAAATTAATGCAATCTGCACTCCGGCAAATTCTAACGCATAAAATGATCTAAAAATGATTACACTGCGATGTATAGTTTTTGCTGCTATAAAACTTTTTTAGTGGAACGATTTTGTCCAACTTTAGCATTAAATAACTCTTAAAATAATTCTTCGATTTGAAAACTGTCTGCATCAGCGTATTTATCAGACATTTCTGTATAATACTACCGATTTTCATATTTTTGTATGCATTATATTTCTTAATATTAACGAAGAAAGACCTCTGGTCGCAAAAAATTCAAAACCGGCGGCGGCGGCGGCGGCGGTGACAGCGGTAGTTACTTTTTTTTAGAATAGAGAGATTTTTTTTTCTCGTATGATTATTATTATTATTATTTTATTGTGGCAATGTAACAAGGCATCTTTACGTCTGTTCATTCTTCATTAGTGTTATTTGCTGTATTTTGCTTTATGGTAAATGTTTTTTTGTGTATTTCATATATATATATATATATCCCAACAAAAAGTTTTCGGTAAAAAAAAAAAAAAGCGCCAAGTTCTCCTTAATGTTTCGGCCAGAAAAAGTAGTGATATCTGAAGTTCGCACAAGTTAAAAGCCAAACATCCCAAATCTTTCATTGAAAATGGCTTCTTGCGCCTTGGCGCGTTAATGTCTTCTACAACATTTCAAAATTAATGATTGGAAATTACGCATTTATGAATTATTTAAATATTAAAAGTAATATTAGAATGCAAAGAGGCAAATTCACATAAAGACATAAGTAAAAGATTTCTGATAACTACCATTCAGTTTCAACAAACATTAGTTTTGATTACAGATCATTTAGTCCATTTGTGGTTTAATTGCCATTTTGTACGGTCTAAAGCTAAAATCATTAACGTAAAACCCAAGAAATAAAACAAAATTTACTTACTTCAAATCTCACAATATGTTACCTTATATTTTATTGTATAATATTGAAATCTTGTGTATTGACGAAAGAGAATTTTTTCGTTTGAACATTTATTATAGTTTGTTTGCATACATTATGAGGTATTCGATTTATAAACTGTTAAAACATGATACTAATTATGTTTTAGCAATTAGGGATATTATCTCCTGAATACAAGTATTTTGTTATTTTTAACTTCTAAGCATTTAAATAGACTGAAGTTGTTTAAATGCTTTTTTCAAATGTGTATTTTTTTCTGTACTCTGTGCCACAAAATGCCTAAAATAATCAAAAAATGTAGTTGGCATGTAGCTCATTTGTACATATTTTAAAATTTGAAAAACTCTCTCGAAGGCATTAACGGCCAAGTCGCAGGAAGCCATTTTCAATGAAAGATTTGGGATGTTTGGCTTTTAACTTGTGCGAACTTCAGATATCACTACTTTTTCTGGCCGAAACATTAAGGAGAACTTGTCGCTTTTTTTTTTTTTTTTACCGAAAACTTTTTGTTGGGATATCACTACTTTTTGTAAGTTTTTTCAAGTTTGTTATTCTAAACTATATTAATATGAAAAAACTTAAATTTCGGTACTTTTATGTTACCCAGGAGCAAATCTCCTCATTAGACTTTTGTTTTTTCGCCAATAGCAGTTTTCATTTTTTACAAGTGTAAATTAGAAACAATGCTTTGATTTTCAAATAAAATATTTTGGTTTATGTTATTATTTCTTATTTATTTATTTATTTATTTCTATGTTAAATGTTCTATTAAATAAAATGAGGGAAATGCATCTATTTTAAATTAGATGACTGTAAAGTATATATCTTTAAATGAAATAAATGCAATATGAACAATGGAGTTGGGAACAGTATTTGGCGATTTGCCACTTTCGCCCGGCTAATATAAAAATACCTAAATTTATTTTATTGAGCTTTACAAATTTATACTTTATTTCTTTTTACATTAAAGTACTAGCCGCCTCTAGCAAGCAGTATTTACCGTATTAATTCCATGTTAAACGTTGCATCATGTTTCTGTTATTCATAATTTAATTTACTTGCCCATTCTTTCGCCAAGTCGGAAGCTTTTGATAGAGAAATCAAAAACTCTTTACGACCATGGAAGCACATCATATATTTTGTGTTGTTATGTATTCCATCTTTCGTGACAAATATCTCTTAACTCACTTATGCATGTTTCCTTAGCAGTTACGATTCGTTCTCTAATGCGGAAACTTTTAATCCTATTAAGTATTCTTTTCTAATTGGGCTCACTGCCAATTGTTGTATTTTAACTGATACGACTGGGTACAAGTGAAATGGTTCTTATGAAATCCTTTGACAATATCTGCATTTGCATTAAACCATATTGATGCTAATATCGTTTTGTTTCACGTTAACCTTTTCAGTAAACTCGATTACGGAAGAATAGAAGGTCTACCGGATCACTGCCATGATCCATTTGAAAATCTATCATTCTTCTCATCTGATCGTGTTGAAGAATTAGTCAATGTGCCATGGTTTTAAGATTTTAGTTAATTTTATTCGAAACCTGAAAACTAAAATGCGAGGAACCGGATTATAGAACATTCATTCTAACGTACATATCGATTAACAGGTTACATATTATAGAATTATAATAATCATAAAGAGAACTGGCAGTTTCAATGCTTTAATAGTTTCCGTAAATTCTCTTTATATAATACAGAAGTTTTAGAGGTGTAATGATTAGCAACATAGTCACAGTAAGTATAATAACAGTACAATATAATAACAATAGCAGAGGTTTTGGGCAGTGACGAAACTATTAGCACTTTGGAAATATTTGTACGTCATATCATTTAACTATTCAGATGATATGCGGAAAAATAAAAATAGATGGCTCGCATTAATAATTAACTCATTGAAAAATAGCCACTAGCGTCAAATATTCGCCAAGCTTGGCGACATATAGCAAAGTTTCGCCGAATTTGGTAATATATCATGTCAATTCTCGAATTTGGCGACAAAAAATGTTTTGTTTATTCTGACGTCATAATGATGCATATGTATTATGTATTATACACATACCTATAATATATATGATGCAAATGTATAACGTATTATATGCATATGTATAATATGTATGATGCATATGCATAAGTTCATTAACATCACTAAAACGCACTTAAAGGAATAGTGTTCCACAAATAGTAGGGATAATTGCCAGATTGACCAGAGTGCTATTGAGATTAGAATTCCGACATTTATAATAGACCGGGAGGCGTCTGTACACACCATCACCTCATCGAGTTTACAGCTAAAATTTTAGGATTAGTTAAAACTAGATTAGCATATTTAAATGCAACTGGTCTGTTAAGTCATATCTTGGTAGAAACCATCTGAAGATCTAATTTTAGTGGTTAACTGATAGGTTTTCTATTCTATTTTCCTGCATCCAAAAGTTTGGAAATATGGAGGAATGGGTGCAGGAAAACACAATGGATAATCCACCGATTAACCCGTAAAATCGGGTCTGTAGGTGGTTTCCATAAAGATATGACTTGGCAGACCAGTTACATTTCAATACGCTAATCGATATTTAACTAATCCTAAAATTTCAGCCGTCAACTCGATGAGGTGAAGATCTGTGCAGACGCCTCCCGGTCTTTAATAAAATTTGTTTTAAGGGAATAAAAGATAGAAAGATGGACAGATAAACTGAAAGATTTGCCTTATTAAGATTTTTGTAAAAGCATATTAAAATTCATTCAGCTTGGACTCATGTAACACCTTTATAACTCAGGCTAATTTTCTGTAATCTGGTTTTGGCGACCAACATATCTTATCTATAACTATAATATTTCTTTTACAGATTTAAAATTAACAATAAATTAACAGTAAGTAGGCTAATAATACAATATAATAACATTAGCAGCGGACTTCGGACGCCGCATCTGTCGCATATCGTTAAAGACAGTTTATTAGTTACACATTTCATTTAATTAAAAGGAGATTTTAAAAAACTTTCATATGGAATTAGGATATTTTTTCCACTATAGGGACCTTGGCATTTTTTTTTTAAATCTTGGCGCAATTCGGACTTCAGAAACTGAGATATGCTGCCAAATGATATAAACAACTATGAAAACAAACCTGATGAACTTTTATTTTATTTATATTATGTATTTATATATATATAAACATTTTATTTATACATGTATAAAATATTATTTTTTATATACAAATTATATATGTTGGCATATAAAAATAAATAAACGGGTTCCTTACATTAAATAAATTGTATACTTATGGAAAAAATTGCTTGTGTATATGACACAGTAAATAGGTTGCCAGAAAATACGTTATCAAATTTCTTTCTCGTCAAGGCTATTTTATGTATTTCGCCAAGGCTACTATATCGGAAACATACCGAATTGCGGTTATATTTTGTTAAATGTTTCATTGTTTTAATATCGTAAATATATCATAACTTATACTGATTCAAATTTTTAGGTATATTCATTTCTTTCTATTTAACAAACATCTTTGGAAAAGCATATATATAAAGTTTTATTCTGCTTGAAATTACGTGACCCCTTCAAAACTCTGTAATCGAGTATTGGCGACCAACATTGGCGCAATTGAATGTGAAGGAACTGTTTACGGCCAAATGAACACCCCCTGTTTTAAGGGTTTAGAGGCGGAAATTCTGTGTTTTCAGATTTTTCTGGTTAATTGTGCTACAAACCCGACTTACTTGTGAAATTTCATGATTCTACGACTTTTAGAAGTACCTTAGTTATTTGATGATGCGAAGTGAGTCGGTGACAAAAAGCGCTTTTTCGGAATTTAATATTTCGAAAACTACTAAATATAGAAACATGAAATCGTGGAACCTTAGTTCAGTTTGACCATACGAACATGTGTATAAAAGAAAAATTTCTACATCTCTCCCTAAAACGACGTTATGAGGGGGTGAAAAGTATGCCGAAATGGTTCAGGAAAAGGTAGCTTACGGCCTGTGCGAACTTGGCGGACGCACTGCCGTGCTCCCAGATATATACGTGAGAATTCGTACCATTATATTTGAGAAGAAAAGAGCCAAAATTGTTCATTTTGGGGTATATTCTGACCTATAGTTCAGATATGTGTTTGTTGGAGAAACATCCCCAAACACTCATCTTGCGGGGGGGGGGGGTGTAGGGTCAGAACCCATCCTCCCGCTGGCGTTGCCAACAGAGGTCGTGCTCGGCAGCACCTTTTGCTAGGGAGGAGGCTGTTACGAGAAAAAGAGAGCAGAAGGGACAGGACGAGAGCCGAGCTAGGGCCTCTCTCTTGTAGTTCCATGTTATGGTTGATGCACTAAATATGTATATGTAACCTTTATTGTTCGTGTGATGTCTATTCGTAAATAAATGTCAGTGTTTCATTTAACAAAAAGAATAGTGGTTGTGAGTACCTACATACAACACACGGCATCCTTCTACAGGTGTTTTTTTTTTAATATTATTCTTTTATTCGTTTATAAAGGAAGTATTAATTTCATTATGCAAAAATAGTCAGAAACAAATGCTGAACAATATTTGTTGTTTTATGAGCAAAATGTTTATTATTATTATATATTGAAACGTGCACGTGATAAGATAAACTTTAAAAAAATCATGTTTAAGAATTATTTTAAAAAACATAATACATCAGTCAATTAAGATACAGTTTTTACACAAATTGCATTTGAAAATAATTTTTACTTTCTTCTATCTTCAATAGAAGAAAGTATTGTAATCGAAATTTTTTTCAACTTCCCGTTTTCAACGGATTTACATGTTTTAGGGGTCAGAGATCCCAAAAAACATGTTTATAGAAAATGTCTGCCTGTCCTCCGTCTGTCCGTGTGTCACCATCAAAAAGTGTATGAAGTTATGCATAGAATTGAACCAAATTTTTATTTTAAGTTTTTGGATATGGCAGATAGGTCCTCCTGAATTTGGAAAAAAATCGCCGGTAGGAGGCGCTGATATAGCGATTTTTGTGCGATTTTGAATATTGTACCATCCAAAAGTATATGAAGTTATGCATAGAATTGAACCAAATTTTTATTTTAAGTTTTTGGATATGGCAGGCAGTACCTCCCTGAATTTGGAAAAAAATCGCCGCTAAGGGGCACTGTAATAGCGACTTTGCATATTGTACCATCGAAAAGTGTATGAAGTTATACATAGAATTGAACCAAATTTTTATTTTATGTTCTTGGCTATGGTAAGCAGGTCCTTCCTTAATTTGGAAAAAATTCGCCGATAGGGGGCGCTTTAATGGGGATTTTTGTGCCATTTTGAATATTGTACCATCGAAAAGTGTATGAAGTTATGCATAGAATTGAGCCAAATTTTTTGTGTTTCTTTTTGGTCATGGCATGAAGGTCCTCCCTGAATTTGGAAAAATTCCGCTGAAAAGGGGCGTTATAATTACGATATCTGTATCATTTTCTTTATTGTACAATCGAAAAGTGTATAAAATTATGCATACAATTGAACCAAATTTTTTGTGCATGTTTTTGGCTTTGGCCAACAGGTCCTCCTTGAATTTGGAAATATCGCGCGGAAAAGGGGCTCTGTGATTGCGATTTTTGTATACTTTTCTTGATTTTTCGTAGTTCTATTGCCCATCGGCGGCTCGTGCAAAGGCGGGAACTCACTTCCTGCTAAGCCAGCTATTCGCAAACATCTGATAACAACAGAATAAGGAAAAAGTATTAATTTTAACAAATATCATGATATAGATTAACTCGTTTTTAGTTCATTTAATTGACTGAAGCAGGAATTTAAGATGAAAATCAAAGTTGGTATAGTAATGAACTAATAATATTGAAGTATTAACATGTGTAACTAGTTTTTGAAATATTAAGATGTATAAGATAGAAGAAAGTTTTGGGATTGGCACATCCAACTAGTTTTCCCTATGCGACGAAAATCTAAAATGTACGATGGTCAGAGGATTAAAAAATTGCAGTAGCGAAAATTTCAAGACCGAAATTTAATAGTGAAGTGTTGCCATTCGCAAAATGACGTCAGCGTTACGCACACATACGTTTGTTCTTTATAATATAGATACGTACTCGATAAAATATAATAAAGATCAGTTATTAGGATGTGGTTATCAACTGAGGCTCTTATGCTTAGTATTCCGGAATGAAAAACAGCAACTTTTCTCACTTTGAAAACTCATTTTTTCAAAATTTGCATACGCACTTCACATATCCATATTCATCATTTTAAAAACAATTGTATTTTGTTTGATCATTTTAAAATCGTTTTAACTATAAACTTGAAGTCACGATTGTCAGCAACATCTTTTATGTGAACAAACGCACTCTTTACTTGTGATTACTTGTGATCTCAATTCTGTAGAGTACAAATTTCCGTAATTTATGTCTTTTAGACGCATGTGTGTTAAAATGTTTAATTTTATCTAAGAAAATGATCGTTTTCTTTTAACCCTTTAACCGTCTGGCCCGGATTTTTCCGTTCCAAGAAATCATGTTAAAATGGCTGTAGACCAAAATATTTTAAACAGAATTTTATTTTTAACCTTATATAGAAAGTAGTGATATTAAAGATATTATAGCATCAAACTGAGATTTAAAATATATATATCCTGGGATTTACAAGCATTCTTATAAAATTACTGCAAAACCCTCGGACGGTGAAAGGGTATGACTTCACTTAAATAATCATTTCAACTAGTGTCTGAAACTTAGTATGAGTACACATGCAGAAAAAAAATATATAGAAAATTTATGAGGAAAAATTTGTTTTCAAATGCAGTATGTCATTTTCCGCTATTATTCCCCTAATATAATATCATGGCTCCTAATGCAATTTTGCCCCACTAAACACTATAGAACAATTTTCATCAACAATTGTGAATTTTTATCGGAAAATGGCATGAATAAAGATAAAGATACCGCATTATTTATCTCTTGTCTGCAATAATGAAAGCTATCTAATTTTCACCATTTTGAAGAAATTTCATAAAATGCTTTTAAAATTAAGGTATAAAAGAGGGGATATTTTAAAAAAAAAACAGATAGTGCGATCATATCTACAAATGAAAATTCAGTTAAAAAAAATATTAGTAAAATATGTTCAGCAGAAAGATCAGGGCAGATGACTAAAAAACACACTTGTGTTTTAAATATATCCTTCTATATATAAAAAAAAGTTTTGATTTGGAAATGGACCAATGAAAATCTGCGTATATATTCCGGGTAGATCGGCATCCAATTTGAATGCTTAAGCATGGCCTTTCATCGACAATATTAGAAAAACTGTTGCATACAAAAATATGAAAATCGGTGGTATTATAGAGAAATGTTTGATAAACACGCTGATGCAGACAGTTTTCAAATCGAAAAATTATTTTAAGAGATATTTAATGCTAAAGTTGGCCAAAATCGTTCCATTAAAAAAGTTTTATTGGAACAAAAACTATACATGAGAATTTAATCATTTTAGATCATTTTATACGTTATAAGTTCCCGGTGTGCAGATTGTATTTATTTTTCTTATTTGACTCATTTTTTGAGGTTTTATTTCAATTTTAAATTCAAATTTTCAGCATTTCGAAAGATATTTTTTACAAATTTTAGAAAATATTATTAATTTAAACTGTTGACAGTTGCATAAACAGCGCAAACAATAATGTTTACTTCAAATTAAAAATTTATTTACACGTAACTATTACAATCAGCAAAAAAAAACTTTAAAATTATAATTAAATGATTACATGTTAAAAGCAAGAAAATTACGTCATAAGAACCATAGGCACAGATGTCATGCACGCCCCATATTGACGCAATTTTTTTCCGACGCCAATTTTGCGAAAACATCAATAGCATAAAAAACAACATCCGTGTTACCATATCAAGCAAAATAACAACACTTTAGCACCAGTTAAGTACCCGTTACGTATATGAAATTGGCGTCAGAAAAAATTGAGCCAATATAAGAGAAACAAAATCTTAAAATAAAAAAAAATTATTATGATGCGTTAAAACTTATTCATTAACTCATATTTAAAATGGCAAAAAATATAGCAAAACAATTTAAATTGAAAAATATATTTGCGCGAGATATTTTGAGATAATCTTTTCAACTATTATCGTGAATTCGAAGACAGCGCAAATAATATTTCCTTCTAACAACAAAAGTATTTTCACATGAATATTAATAAGAGAAATAAAACTTTGGTGTAAATTACGTCAGATTTGAAACGATACATTTAAAATTAATTATTTAAAAGAACTATCTTATAGCGCTGTTAAAAAATACCGGGAGACAATGACACTGTTTACTTAATTCATTTTACATTAGCTTATTTTCAAATGTTTAAATATTTTTTTTTAATTAAATACGAAAACAGCCATTGTATCTCTTAACAGCAGCAGATTTGGCCTTAAAAATCCCCAATCCAAGGAAAACGAATGGAAACCTGTTTACAGGGAGATCGCTACTGTTTTTTATTTTAATTCAATATTTTTAAAACCGATCAAATTAGCGTGCTTTTTGGATTTTGATGTGATTGAACGGGGGTTAGCGAGCGTAGCTCGTATGGGGCAGAGCCCCCTAGTAGATTATATAAAAGTATGAAAAATTTTAAACCTCGAATTATTTGTTTGCTTGTCTAACTCGGCGAAGCAAATCCATCCAGGCGAAAATCATCAATTTCTGTAATATAAATCGCTATTATTTCCATGTCACCTCTCTTTTATAAAGACACTCTAAATTTTTTTAAAGCATTCCGTTTACAGTAAGTGATTTCGATTACATTATTTTCAAAAGTGAAGCATTTTTGCCTGTGAAGAATTTAAAAGCAGCTGGACTGTGAAAATGACGCACTTCTACAAAACATAATTCGGGTTTAAGAATTAAAATACACGCTTTTTTATAAAATGACGTCATTTGCATCCGCTAAAGCAATCTGCTTTTACAACCCAGTCTTAAACTTCATCTATAGAAAAGTGTGCTTATGACGTCATTATCACGGAATAACAGACAATATTCTTGACATAGCCCATATTTTATTTTCAACTATTTTTTCAGGTTTTATGAGCAAATGGCAACAAAAAGATACAGTAATCTCCTATTTTTGACATTCTTCTGTTTACTTTCAATAGAAATGGGGTACTTTTGTTGCCACAATTAGAAAATTGCATTAAAAACTACAAAAAATTAATATCTCAACAATAAATTGAGATACAGCTTTGAAACAAATTGCTTTTATAAGAGCATTTTTTTCCACTTACGACGGTGTAAAAATTTTAAATGTGCGATGTTTAGAAGTTAAAAAATTAGCAGTAGAGAAAATTGCAAACCGAAATTTTATTTCGAATTTCAAAATGTTGCCATTTGCAAAATGATGCATGCGTTACGCACAGATATATTTGTCCTTTATAATATAGATAGTACACTGCAGTACCACTGAATTAGGAATACCTAATTAGTAAAAAGTTGTAGCTCTCCCTATCTTAATAGCCCGACCAGTGGCTGAGAGGATCTGCTCTCGAAGCTGGTAGACGGGAGGTGCTGAGTTCGATCCCAATCGCGTCCGTCGGCCTAATCGTTTGGAGATTTCGTGGTTTTCTTCGAGCCATGTATTTCCATGCCTAAATACGGGTTAGGTTCCCTTAGAAAGACGCCCACGAAGGGCATTCCCTTCTCGGGCTATATCCCTAGTGTAGATAATCGGCCGTCAAAAATCAACCAACCAACAAACCCTAACTTAATAATAGCTACCACATGAGAAAACTTGGATTCAACAAGTCTACTGGAGTATACCATAACCGAGAGCATGCCAAATGTCTGCTAGAATTCCCTATAAATCAATCAAAGACGCTGACAATGGATAAAGTGCTTGTACACCTTCTTTCTCGGGTATTTCAATGATAGTGAATGGTTTTGTGTCCGGGGTTTTCAGTAACCATTTCATCACACAGAATTCAGTAAGTTTGCTTCTCAAACCATTCGGTAACCACTAGGACCTTTGACAACAGCAGCTGTAATTCAGTCATTCTATATTAGGAGAGCATAATGGGGTACATGTGGTCGCCTAAATTACTTATCTACGTAATTAGAGACAGCGGCATTGCTTGATGTAAGCAACAGTGGTATCGAACGCTGCCAAGAAAAACTACTTCATACGATTATCGAATCAAAACGATCTTGTTCAGTTCCACCTTGTCACTCACCATCCATGGGTATCCAAAATTCATGGAACTGGTGCTTTATCCTTAGCTTAACATCAGCACTCTGCATTCGGATTCAAAATTCACCACAAGTTACTACTTAGTTCTAACCTTCAATAGTCTAGTCATGGTGTTTTCTGATACATGCAAAACGCTGACTACGGTGGTGTGCATTAACAAGTAATACTCTTGTACTCTCGTAATTTCTAAAGCCTCTCTCGTAAATTCTAAGTTTCGTAAATCCTTGCCAGAGCCGCTATTCTTGAGCTTTCATTTAGTTTGTGTCTACTCATTGAGCTTTTCATTTAGTGAATGGTAAATTGAGATGCTTGCGATATGGCTTAGTCTTAAAAGATCATAATCATTCAAAAGTACGTCTCTTTTGCAGTTTTCCCATTTGTTTTTTTCTCTTTCCGCTATTTGTTTAATCTTGCCATACTTTTGATACTGCAAAACATGGATACATCAATTATCGAACTTTTTTTAAAACTAAATGATCCATACTTTAAGCAACCATTATTTGTTCTAAATTGATAGTCTCTAAAATGAAGGTTTTGTCCTGCGAATTTTAACGGTTGATTAGAAACAGCTGCACAAAAGTGTCAGCATATGTTCAAATATTGAGAAGCAGAATTATGATATTAGCTTTTTATCCCTAATTCAATAGATTTTCAATGAAATTAACTTCTATAGGTCAACAAATTTATCAATCATTGCTGGGTTTTTTTTTTTTTTTTTTTTTTTTTTTTTGGCTTAAACTCTAGTGAGATCGGGATTTCATTAAATACTTGTTCACATCAAAATATCGACCTTGAAACAGGTATACATTACAGCGGATTCTATCCCCGATAGAAAACATTGCAAATATTTTGTGTTTTGACTTTGAAAATTATCAAAATTTAGCATTTTATTTTTAATCATTCCTCTAAAGAGTATTTAATCATTTTTTCGTTTAAAAAATTTTAAATATGTTTTAATTCTAAATTATTAAAATTACTAATTGTCACTTTTTGTTTTGTCTTTTTACCAGGTAAAAAACTAATTCGTTCAATTAAATACATTTAACAAACATCACAATTTTTATACAATTTTTGGGTGGGAAATAAAATATTTAATTTTTTAAGTGCTGTATAATGATTCTGCAATCCTGTTTTTAAAGTGATGTGATAAGTATGACAATAATAATAATTATTAGACTAAAACATAAGATGAATGATAATCTAAATTCCTATTTTTATAGTATAAATTATACTTGTTAGTAGTTTTTTCGCATATTTAAAGATAATTCTGAACAATAAATCTCACCGAAAACATATTAGATTGAAAGATTGGCTGATACATTATTAAATTTAACGAAAGCAGATTTTTAAAAATACAAGAAGAATTTTCTTCAATCTTTCAAAATTATTTTTAATTTATCACAAACTAAAAAATATACTTATGGCTATAAGAGAGTTTATTACTTAAATATATAATAAATAAAACTATTCTGGATTTTTTCGATTTTTCCCTCTTTAACTTAATGTACGACCTCATTTAAAGCAAGATTAACATAAGTTAAATAAATAAAATGATTTTTTTTATAAAAGTATGTTGAAATTTCACCAAAAGATTTATTTTTATTTGTTTCTATTTAAACATTTTTTAACTTTTAGAGTGACTTGTAAAAACTGATAAGTGAAAATGCATTCTTATTATTTTTAAATTATATACATTTTTGTTTTTTTTTTCATTTTCAAACACTTGGATTTTTTTTATTGGCAAAATTGTACTGTAAAAAAATTATTTAACCCAAAGCAATGTATTCAGATTTTTATATTTTTTAAACAAAAAATTCTATTTGATCATTAAAATAATAAATGTCAGATATAAACAGATAGATGCGTTCATTTGAATATTTGGTTTAGTCTTTTTTATATACACATATATATATATAGTATCATTAAAATTTTACTGTTTAAAACTAAAATATAATACTTATAAGATTTGAACGTTTTCGATTTTTCATATTACTTTTTATTGTATAAATTCAAAATAAAATACTCCATTCGTGATATTATTTACTTATTTCCATATTTATTCATTTACTTTTGCCAAAGTATATTTGTTTTACAGTTCCTTAATTCCCCTTAAACTTGCATAACTTAATTTATTGTTATTTTTTGCCTGTGCAGCTTAAGTTATGCAGAACTAGTTTCTAAATTGCAAAGGTGAAAAATTTTTAAAAATTAGAAAATCATTTATAAATATTTAATAATGAAGATTTTAATACAAAAACTCATAGAATTAATGAAAGGTAGAATAAGATCCAGAGTGTTATATTTCAGTTGGCATTCAACCTGACTACGGAAGTCTAACTAATTTATTAATACAGCAGAGCGCCAATTATCCGAACAAGTCGGGACCGATCCTAGTTCGGATAAACAAAAGTTCGGATAAATGGACAGGCAATTTAAGGGATGTTCCTGACTATGCTAAAATCTTCACACTTTATTTAGGCTTAGGACTGGCAGCACGAAGTAGTGATAGCGTGTTTAAAAACTGTTTTTTTTTTCCTTTTAATCATTTAAAATTTTCCTTTTCTCTTTTTATCTTTATCTGAATTCCAGAGATTATAATTTAAGCAAAAATGCTTTCGATTGTTGCTTGCTTCTAAGAAGACGTTCTTTCCAATGCTGCCATATCTCGAATTCTTCTTAAATACGTTAGTTGAATAGGATCAGCGTCTGCCATTCGAGCCATTTCATAGCTGTTTCCAAACGTTATGTGATGGACCTGGATCATTTTCAGAGCATTCGTTTTCATTTCTTCAATTTCTCCAATTTCTTTTTCATCTTAAATCTCATCCACAATCTCATCATCATTAAAAAAAAAAAAAATTTCGAGAGGAGTAGGATGTTCGAAAGATAGAATTTCGGTTAAAAAAAAGTTTTTGAGAGAAATAGTCTGTTCGGATAATTGGAAGTTTCGTTAGTTGGAGTTCGGATAATCGGCGCTCTACTGTAGATATATTTCCAATTGTATTCTCTGAAACTAGTTGCATATTAGGAGCTGTGCATATGTTATCAACATTTCGGTAATTTTGGATCCCCTCCCCCCCTTCCGATATCATGCGTTATCATCCCTCCCCCCCCCCCGTAAGGATATCGTTATCAATGTCTATAATTTTTGTGATCGTTGGAATTTTGATTTCAAAAGAAATCAAAGTGGAAGTTTGGAGTGATATACAAAAATGGTTACGTTTTCGCATACTTTATTGATTCAAATGAGGAGGTCAATAAAAGATCACTTTATATATGAAATAACTTTATATCAAATAATACTTAAAAGAAATAGTTACTATTTGAAACTATTTTATAATACCTTTTTGTTTCATAATGCATTCAACAGTAATAATGTCTTCTTGCACTTGCCCGGCAGGGAGGAGGGCAGATAGAAATTCTTATCAACTAAACAGGTGGACAGCATTCTTTATCCTTCTCTTTTATTTATTAGTAAACACAAGTTTCATTTCAAATATACTTTGCATATGGTTTCTCGAACACCGATTATATATGCATGCACTTATGAAGAAGAATAGGAAAATTAAACGTTGGGGTATTCCATATTTTAGAATTAAATAAATTTATAATGATTTAGTGACTTTAATAATAACTGTATTTTCATAAAAATACATAAGACTAGAAAAAGATAACATACTAGTTTGATGTAAAGACCATGTTAAAAATAAAAAGAGAATTTGATTGGATCAAAAATGATATCATTATCAAAAGACAAGCTCCCTCTCCCTCCAGAGATATCTTAAAATGTCATGTGCCAGACTCCCCCTCCCCCCAGAGATATCTTAAGATATCATGTGCCAGACTCCCCCTCCCCCTTAAAATGATAACGTTTTATATGCACAGCCCCTTACTTAACTAAATCGAATTATTAATGCAAGTAACATGTCTCAGTGTATGTTACTAAAATTAGCTATTTTTTATTTGTGTATCATGTGCTGAGCATGTGTTCAAATGTGTGTTGAGCACCTGTTCAAACATGTGTTTCATTGCATCATTTAAAAATATTTCATATTAAGTCTTATCTAAAGTCACAATACTAGTATCATAAGTTAAAAACAGAAAGTAAAAATGAAGTCCTTCATTTCCTTTAGTTTCCAAATTTTTATCTTTGCTATTGCTACGCAACATTTAATTAAATAAATTTCGAAAAAATGTACTGATTTTTCCTAACAGTTTACTTTATCTTAAATAGCATTCTTTACTTTTCGACATCTTTTCTTTGTAAGCCATTAATTTAATTAGTGCCATTCACTTAATACGTTGCCCTTTTGTAAAAATAACAATTAAAATATTTTAATTAAATTTTATAAATTTGTTCAGATCGCGTTGTTGGTTTATTTAATAAGTGTGTATGAGAAATTATTCAACGCAATCATTAATAAAATATGTAAAATAATTTATAATTCGAAATAAAACGAGAGTTTTTTATTTGACTTATTAGTAGGAATTAGTTTACTGGACAACACAGATTTAGAATATTTTCATGTTCAGAAAGAAGTATTAATTTGGGGAAAAAAACAAAAACAGAATGGCTAAAATTCTTATGAACGCATTATTACAGTTTAAAAATATATATTATTTCAACCTTTTCATAAATTCTTAAGAAAATTATTATTTTCTTTTTTTAACCATTTGGAAATGGTTGTTGTTTTTGGTCAAGGATGGGGCCAAATGATGCTCGTATTTCATTTTTTTTAACGAAATTCAACGATATCCTTTACTTTTAGAAGAATTTTTATTTGAATAGGTAATAGAAAGGCACAAAATCGTTAAAAATTGTTTGAATGGGTAATCGAAAGGCATAAAATCGTTAAAAATTTAAAAAGTTACAAAATGGGTAGGCGCAAATTATTAGATATGGAAAAATCCAAAGCCAAAGAGCGACGTCGAAATGAAAATCGTCTTGCAAAGCAAAAATCGAGGTCTTCAACTCATTATGTAGGCCATGAAAATCGAGGTCTTCAACTGATTATGTAGCCCATGAAAATCGATTATAGAATAAAAGACGAACGCGGAAAAGGAAACATTCTAATGTTTAATCGATTTATCGTAAAAGGCCATGTCTCGAGGGGCTCCAATCCACCATCCACGGCGTTTTACAATCGTTTTATAAAAAAAAATTCCAAATGGTCGTTGTAATCTATTAAATTACAATTTTTTTATTTAGCAATTTCACTTTTGCGTTATAGCCCAGACCTTGATCTTCATTTCCATATAATTTCCGCATATATTAAGGCACTTGTAGTATGGTACGAACAGTTTTTGTATCCCATCTTCATGCAAATATTTATTTTTATTTGTGTATATTGAATTAGTGTTTATCAGTATAAATGTTATAGTTATCATTTTTATATGTTACAAGTAATAATTATGCTTGTATTTTCTCATCATAATATATTCTACTTGTATTGGTTACAGCGTCTACAATACCTTTTGTGGAAATATGCTATCCAAACAATGCTAAAAATTTGTATCCCTTAAATGTGCGACGATACTGCTAAAATCCCAAGTGTCGATCGCAGCGACATCTGCGGGATTTTCGTATTACATTGTTTAGACTAGCAAAATCTTACAGTTGTAGAAAATATCCAGCAGATGTCGCTGCGATCTTTATATTTCAGCAGCATTGTTGCACATTTAAGGAATACAATATTTTAGCGCATTTTTAAGTGTTAAAGGGATAGCCGGTTTCCACACTATATATTCTAGGCGCTATACTTATTTTAGACATACTTCACTTCATTTAGTTCATTTAAAATAAAAGAATACACTCTGCTTGGTAGCGATACCTGATTTATTCAAATACGAAATATACACTAAAGAAATATTTTCAAAGATGAATTCTTCTTTGTGTTACACCTACATTTTATTGTTATAATTCATAATCTAGTAAATGATACAGTTTATTAATAGATGCATCAAGTGTTAAAAAGTAATTAATTTCGAGTAGAATTCTTACAAAAGTCTTCAAAGGTACATTTTAAAATTCAAAACATTTATTGTCTTTAAGTATCTTTACTAACCTTTGTTGTATGTTACGAAATAATTAAGTAAGCCTTGCGCATAGTAAAGAGCTCAGTATAAATGATAAGAATTAATATTTGTATAGTTGAATGATATTTTACAGTTCTCGTAAAAAAGTTACCCTGCTATTATTTACTGTATAAATATGAATCAGTTTTTCTGCAAAACGTAATAACATACGCGTAAGCCTTTTTTAAGTAATTAGATCATTAAAAGATTTCCTTTGTATTTTGAAGAAGAATGAATTTTAATACAATGAACATAATAAGCTCATTTGGATCAATTTGAGGTTATTATTTTTTACAATAAAAAAAATATCACTAAGATTTAAAAATAAATCAAATTTAAGTTTAGTGAGCTGCATTAGATTTTATGAAATATTCTGATTAAAACATTTGTGCTTTTAAATATTTTTACAATGCAAAAATAAAGAAGGAAAATTAATACAAGGTGTCCATAATTAAACGACCCTATTTTAAAGTTGTCTACGGTCGAAGCTATTGTACAGTTGTGAAATTTTGGGGAGGACATAATAAAGGTATGGGAATTTGTTTGGGAACAAAAATAGTTCACAAATTCGCCGCCAGAGGGCGGAATTACACGTTTAGCATACATTCACGATAGTTTACAAATTTGATTACAACCAAACATGTTCCATATGACGGTCATCATTTTCAGATACCATCTGGAATCGTATGAAAACATGTTCCACGGTTATTCGTAGTGTGTTCTGGGAGATGCTAAGAAGATGTCGTTAAATGCTAAATAAATTCCCATCTCTTTATTATGTCTTCCACAAAATTTCACAACTTTATGAACAATAGTTTCGTCTGTAGCCAAGTTTAAAGTAGGGTGGTTTAATTAAGGACACGCTGTACATTGTGTATAGATAGTGACATTATTTTCAACGTTGCAAGCATACCAGTGGTGATCAAAATAATGTAAACATTCAGAAATAAAACAAGCATCTTCATTAATATGGCTTAGGCTAATTTTAACGTTTAATTCGGCTTAAATTCATCTGGGAATCGAATGGAACGAATTCTGGATAATGGTTAACGATATATTATACAATTGCTAATGGATATAATGTAAAAGTTCTTGTATATGTGTTGAGGAAGGATATCAGCTTTGGACTCTATTCTTCAAAACAGACCACAGTGGTTTAATGGTATTGAGATCAGGGCATTGTGAATGCCAAGTGAGATCTTTATCATGCACCCCAAAGCAATATTTGATAATTCTGGCTGAATGCATAGGGCAGTTATCTCCTTAAAAGACGACATTTTCTATAGAAAAAGTTGTTTCGTCCATCGGATCAGAGAGGTTTTCTGAAATTTTGACATAAACATTTCCAATTATTCTCTTTTAAAGAGAGACTACAGAACCTGCAAAAAATCACCAGATGTCTTCTCAAATAGTCGCAAATATACAAGATAGTGCTATTAGATTTCCAAGTTTGAATGAACTGTGGCAAATAAAACATAATTTAAATTCGCTTGATCTAGACACTAGCAAAATTATCTAACCCTTTAAAGAAAATATCCTCAAAACATTTCTTAAAATCATTTAACTGAGAAAATAGAATGTCATTTTTTATATCAATATTATAATAAGCATATGGGTATCGAAAATCAAACTTACAAACAGGAAACAGCGATATCCCATAACAGAACAACTTTATTCGAATGAAATTTTGTACATAGATACATCATACAGTGACATAGTAAGTAACATAACATAATATTACGGAAATCAATGTGTCTAGATATACAAATTAGATTACAAATAGCCCAAAACATGACACCTGATATTTCCAGAATGTCCCAGCTTTAATAAGCGTAGCCATTTTGAGAATCTTTCATGTCTAGCAGGTGGTGAGGGAACTTTATACTTAAATTGGAGTTATTTATCATTGCTTATAGCAACAAATCCAATTCTATCTGGATGCGAATTTTAAAAATTTAGAGGGAAGTGGTTGACGTCGTGCATTAGCTTTTCCAAACATCATTTATAGAAATTAAGTCCGAGGACTTCACAGGTCACTGCATCTTTTCTCCTAAAACTTATCTACAAATTGATCTCTATGAGGTTTAATGCTATTTGCTCATAAAAATATATCTATGTGAAAGTTTTAAAAACCGTGTTAAATCATCATAATGTAATATAACCTTAGATAACCTTATGTCAATGTACTAACACTAGTGGACGGATATGGGAACGTCCACGACAATAGAAAATTTTTACTAATTATTTTAAACGGAAATATAAGTATGATACATCAATTTAAAGCTAAAGAGTTGCAGTATATGAATTTGTAAGTTTTAATTTAATCAGAATAAGTCTACGCCGAAACTGGGTTGGAAACTGACAGTATTAAAATTAATTTTCAGTTGAGCATCCACTTATTGAGTTGTATAGTTTCTTGTTTACTTCTGTTCATTAAATGAAATTATTATGGATTGAAAATAACAAGATATTATTATATACGTCCGATCTACATACTTAAAAGGTTTTAACTAAGGTATTAAATTCCATTTTAACTTTATGTTTTAGTTGATAATTAAATGTTACAAGAGTAATAGAAAACATATTAAAGTTTTAATTTTATAAAAACTACTTAAAATTTTCCCCAAAACTTCTAATTCTCTGATTTCGAGGTATAAGATAGATTTTACATTAAATATTTTGTTTATGCTATGCATGGCATAGGATCTGTGGTGTTGTCACAAGAGTAACACACGTCTGTGTCACAATAGCAACACATAACACTTTTGTCCATAGTTTGACATAAAACTACGTTACAACCAAAATAAACTGAATGCTTAAAGCTTATTTGTTTTCTCCGTTATTAGAACAGTTCTACAAATAGTTTTAGCCATAATTAAGATTATCTTGTAAATTTTAAGGAGGATAAATTATTTTTATTAGTGTTTTTTTAATGGATGGATTTGTTTTTATTCATTTTGTTTATTACTTAAGATTATAAAATAATCATGACAAGTAATAAAAGATAGATTAAAACAGCTGAACTCTTATCATTTTTGTGTTCTTTCTTTTAGTTTAAAGTACATGGTCTTTGATCAGATACTTTATAGGTTTTGTAAAGCTTTGTTCAGCTAAATTCTGCTGTATGAATGTATGAATGAATGCTGTATGAATGTGTGTATGACCTACAGAGATTCTTATAGAAACTCTTATGGGAAGGATTCTGACAGTATATTTTAAAGGAAAGATTTTAATACTTCTTCTTATACATGGCATTGTTTTAAAGAGCAGAAAAAGTTCTGCTAAGCGCCAAAAATTTTACAGAAAAAATAAGAATGAAATTGAATATGTTGATGTGAGAAAGAAACAAAACAAAATATATTATGATACAGTGAAGAAAGGTTTTAGAGCCAGCAAAAGCTTCACCAAGAGAATAGAAATATTAAGAAAATGAAAAGTAGAGAAATAGTTAACCTCAGATTCTGTAACGAAAAACAATTTAACTCCACAGCTTTGGAGAATTTTTTGGCGATGAAGATTTAAAAAGAGGTCATTCTTCAGCTAAATCTACATTAGTTAGGCGTGAAAAAGGTCATATAATTTCATCAATCCTAGGTGACATTTACTAAGAGAATACGTTTTTTGTTTAAAGAAGCTTTCCTAAATTGAAAAATTGGAGATTCCTTTGCAGCTTTAAAGCCCAGTTTGATAAAACAATAGAAAATTATTCATCAGAATATCTGCATTTCTCGTTGTCGCGGAAACATTCAAGCAATTCATAATGCAGTGACTGGTGTATTTCCTGCATTAAACATTCCTGTGAAGAATTTAAGACTTTGTCTGCTGAGATACATCATAATTAGAATGTATGAATTAAGAATGTCTAATTTGAGAAGATAACATCGAAGAACTATTTGAAACAAAAGTCCATAATACAGAACTTCTTATAAGTTATTGTAAATAGCAAAATTTTTATAAACGTTCTGCTATTGACAAAACGTTTATAAACGTTCTGCTATTGACAAAACGTTTATCCACATTTTGTCAATACTGTTACTTTTTCAAAACGATGATAAACGTTTTGAAAAAGTAACAGTTAAAGAAACCATTTCTGATTGGTTACAAGATTTTCGAAAGCAACTAAATCCATTTCTGTGGCATTCATTCAATCTTGTACACATTATTATTTTGATAATGCAAAAAAAAAATAACTATTTCTCAAAGAATCGTTATGCCAGTGGATTTTCTGAAAACTGTACATTTTTATGCCAAGACGAAATTTTGGTACGAAATACTGCATTACACGTCAAATCCACAAGGGACTGTATTTTCAGCCATTATTTAGTATGATCCCAATAAAGTAAAATCTTGTGCTATTATTTCAGACAATGTAACTCATAATCAATTTTCTGTAAATGCTCTCGCATGTAAAATTTCAACATGACGTCTTTAAGGCAATTGTATTTTTTTTAAGTGCATCTGTTTTGCTTTTTTATATAATGGTTGTGCTTTCCAATTTAAACAAAAATATAACTATGCAAATATGCCTGCAATGAATCAAACTTGTTTCTCAATTAACTTAATTGGGCATATTTTTTTTCACGTACTCCTAGTATAGAAACTGTAGATTTATTTTGTGCTGTTGTACAATGATATACGTGGAATGAAGTGCGTGCTAAAAAAGCAATTCTAAGGAACGCTGCTTATATTGTCAAAATTGTTTATGGAAAAACAAAAGTAGGCATACTTCATGTATCAGATGAAGAAATAGAACAACAATGTTTTATTACTTTGAGAGAAAATACCAACAGGTAAGGGCATTCATCAAATACAATTTGTTAAAACCATGAAAAATGACACTATCTACTACAAACCATGCACTCGCACAAAGAATTTGCGTTTCATTAAGTAAATAATGATACAGGAGAAGTTAAAAGTAATATTATTGATAATGAAGACAGTGATTTATTCTGTTCAGTAGCAGAAACTGGGAGGTTACTATGTGGTTATAGTAAGTGATTCGAAAATATGGTGATTTAAAGATTCATGGTTTTACTGTTGAATTAGTAAATGAAAATTATCAAATAAAGTGCTAAGAGCTATGAAAAGCAAAAGAAATTCTCATGTTTGAATCTGATGACCGCAATATTTGGCAAAAAAGAATCAAATTGTGGCTGACATTAATGCTCCTAGATTGATAAACTCTCCAGGATTTTACAAACTCTAATTTTAATTTTTTTTTTTACATTCTTTTATGTTATTTTAAAATTGAATCCTCATTAAAAGTTGCTTTCTATGGAAAAATAAACTTATTTTAATATTTTGCTTAGTATTTAAACTGAATTTTGCTAAAATTCCATTATGGACAAAATGTCGCAAGAGTAACACTTAGCATTTTACAAAATCAAATTTAACTAATTCATGTGTTATCAGATGAGTTCAATGATTAATACTTTTTAAAAAGATATAATTATTCTGCAATATTCTGTAAATTTTATTTCTATAGTCTCATATAAATCACAGAGTATTTGTGGATACAAACGCATCAAACAGAATTTTTGAAAATTGCATTTTTTTTTCTTTTCTTGTGATCACAAGAGTAACAAAATTTTCATTTATTATCTAGACAAGTAAAATTATTTTTGTTACAAATTGCATGTAGTTTATGAGAGAAGAGAACATGTAATTTTAAGTGGTTGCATCAAATTTATCCTAAATATATTTTGTAATAAAAGAATTGGAAATATTTGTGGAAATTTGCTATGATGGTCACAAGAGTAACAATGGACGTTCTCATATCCAGCATGATGCCTCCCTAATTAAGGATTCTATTTTCTCCAAAACAGCAGATTTCGATAGAAGAGGAGGTGAAGATAGTGGATCTCAGACTCTCTGTATATGGAGACTCGTCGATAAGCATTTAGTGTACTGAATCTTGATTCATCAGCGAGGAAGACATGGCCCTAATCTTGTGTCTGGTTCAATAGGCCAATTTTTTTCACTAATTGTTTAAAAAATTATTATTAGTTAAATAGACACATGTATAAGCCCTTCACTGCTATATCAGTACACAGTTTCCCTGGAAATTATTCCAGATTCAGCAACAAAAAAGCTAGCTCTTTAGCATAGCAGTTACACACCAATAATCTGCCAGAAAATGTTTGTAGCCCATATAAAAATCTGAACATTATTTGTATATTTTTATGTTTTATTAATAACTAGTAAATCTGCAGATCAGGAGCCTCAACGTCAGCTCTGCAAGTCCTTGTTTTTAGACACACTTTGGTAATATTCAGTTTCCTCCAAACCGCAATTTAAATTTTTCAAATTATGTAATTATTTATAAGAATAAAAAATACGAAGTTTTCAGACATTAGAAGCATTAAATTAAAAACGTTATGGAAGGATATTTCGAAATTTTCATGAGCTGTTAATTCTGGTATATTTTTTAAATAATAAAGTAGATTTCTTCAGGGGGGCGGAGCCCCCTGAACCCCCCCCCCCCGTGGTCTTATTAATTTACATACGTAACTTTTTATTGATTGCGCTAATGGTTAGCGCAATTCGATTTCTTCTTAGACTTCCGAGCCTTATTTTTCAATACTGGTAACACAGAAAATGATTTACATTGACGCAATTATATTAACCGTTTAGGTTTTATGAATGAAAATGTAATTTCCTTTAAAAATAAAGTAATTTTTATTCATATTTTCTGAAATGAGGCGGCATTAAGAAGTAACACCCGTCAAAAAACATTTTTTCAGGCAATCTAGTTAATGCTTGGTTTTTAAGGATGAAAATATTTATTTCCCGATACAATGACGTCATTTTCGACAGCGATAATTTTGCGGTGCATAATTTTGATATTTACTATATATTTGCTTTTCAAAAGTCTTTTTTTTTCTCATTGGAATTTTCGATTAAGAATTAACATTTCTGTTAGCTGTGTGCAGACGATAAACCATGAGATATTAGTAACATTTTTTTTTTAATAATAAGAATTAATATCATAACACAAGCCCCTTTTATTTTAACCTCAAAGCGTATTCGTTTTATTTTTGATATATGAGATCAAATTCACCTTTTTTCGTATTTTCACTTTATTTCTAATATGAAGGCGTATTCATGTGTATTTTTTATTTCATTTTCCTCTCGCACATAAAAATCTTTCAAATCAAAATTAACTGTTTATGATAAATTTTTATTCCGGGATTGAATTTCGTGGCAACGGCAAAAAAAAAATTATTGTTAAATTTCATAGCAAAATGTCAATTTATTCCTTATGAAAATAATGAACTTTTTAATTTAAAAGAAAAATATTTGAATAAAATAAATAGAACATAGTCTTTCTTTATTTCTGTGGTAAATTCCATCTATATGTAAAGACACAAAGGCATTAATTCGTCCCTTTTGATATTTGATTTAACTTCAAACAATTACACATACTTTCACATTTACGATATTTTTAGGTGTAGTTCGCTGCTAGGTAACAGTTAAAAGATAATAAAAACAATTAAATATGTGCTTAAAAAGAAAATTTATATTAAAAAAAATATTTTATATTATTGAAACACATATATAAAATCCCTCCATAAAAGTTATACACCGAATTTAAAAACTCTGACAAATGTATACACACAATTTCAAACTAATATGAATAATGTATGGTTCTAATTCGGAAATTTCATCATCCTTAATTTAGCATTTAAATCCTTCAAACACATGAGCCATTTCTTTTCAACAAATAAAAATGGAAAAATCGTCTGAATTGCTATAGGAAAGCATTAAGTCGCAAAATAAAATGTTCTGTATATTCCGAACGAATGAACCAAATTTAACTAAAAACTATACAGCTAAATCCGGGGATTTCACCAACATGCATCCTTAATTTTAAGATAATCGGATGCTTTTTACGGCAGTTATCGCGGAACAGACAGACAGACAGACTAACAGACAGATAGACTAACAGACAGACAGACTAACAGAAACCAAAACTTTTCGTGTCTCCACAGTAAGCCTTCACTGACGTTTCGGCAACAAAGCAAAAATAATATTTTTAAAAATTCACATAGATATGAAATTTTATATGTTTAATTTTAACATTTTAAATTGATAATTATATTAGTAGATATTACTTGTTATTTATGTGCAGAAAAGGTCAATTTTTAATTTTTTGTTCTTCATATTAACTGAATACCTATTGCTGAGTGAAAAAGCAATGGAAATTTAAATTCATTTTTGAACAACATATTTGTGTCACAGCAATTAAAATTTAGTGCGAAGTCGTCTTGAAATAAAAACAAAAGCTCTTCTTCTTTAGGAAACATCATTGGAGCAAAAAATCAATTATCTTATTACAAACAAGTTACGCTAAACATGAATGATACTTAAATAAATTATTTTGTAACAAATTAAACTAACTTTATTACAATTAAACAACCTTATTTTAACACTTTCCAACAAAGTTCAAAGTGTTTATGACTTCGGTTCGTCTGGCCGTCTGGCCGCGCTCTAACTCTCGTAAATATGCTCGGATCGTTCTGAAATTTTTGGATGTTAGTGATCTCTACCATAGCACGTTCCCTATTGCAAATGAAATTTGTAGCATGTTTAGTTCATTTACAGGGACAGTCAAAAGTTTTCCGTTACATTACACTGTTAAAAATTTTGCAGCATTCTGGCAGGTCATTCGACCGTTTTTTGAAAAAACGGTTTCATAACCATAATTTAACTATATTCTGACCATAAAATGGCTAATAATATGGTCAGAATAGTGTTAAAATTACAGTTGTGTAACCGTTTTGCGGAAAAAACGGTCAAATGACCTGCCAGAATGCTGCAAATTTTTAACAGTGTACGGCCAATGGGAAAAAAATCGTTTCAAATAATTTTTAATGGTGTTACACTCTTTCAAACATAGTAAAATTGATATTCATTTATGAAGCCCACTAAAATATGCATTCTGTTGAATATACGGTGCAAAGAACAGTTATTGTTCATTTACAGGGATACACAAAAGAATTCCGTTCATAATGGTATAGGGTAAATTGTTTGCGGTGTATTTGAAAAGATTTCAGACACTATATTGTATCCGAATTACTGTATATTAGTAATGATTGCTCGAAATGCATTTTTAATTATGATATGCGCTTTTTTAGGGTTTCGTTCATCTGACGAAACCCTATTCGTCTCGCTATTCTGTCTGTCTCTCTGTCTGTCCGTCTGTCCGTCTGTCACAGAGCCCGTTCTCAGAAACCATACATGTTGGAGACTTGAAATTTTGCATACTTATAGCTGAACACCACACATCATATGACAAATCATAAAATCTTGAAAAAGTCATAAATTTAACCCTTTGGACTCCCACATGTGTATTTTAAAAAATTATTTCTAAGTGAGCCCCTTATTAGGTTGGAGGCGTGAAATTTCGCATACTTATAGCTGAACACAACGCATCATACGACAAATCATAAAATTTTTGAAAAAGTCGTACATTTAACCCTTTGGGCTCCCACGTGTGTATTTTAAACAATTCTTTCTAAGTGAGCCCTAATTAGGTTGGAGGCGTGAAATTTTGCATACTTACAGCTGAACACCTTACATCACATGACAAACCATAAAAGTTTGAAAAAGTTGTACATTTAACCCTTTGGGCTCCCACATGTGTATTTTAAACAATTCTTTCTAAATGAGTCCCTAATAAAGTTTGAGGATTGAAATTTGGCATACTTATAGCTGAACACCTCACATCAAATGACAAATCATAAAATTTTGAAAAAATCGTACATTTAATCCTTTGGGCTCCAACATGTGTATTTTAAACAATTCTTTCTAAGTGAGCCCCTTATTAAATTGGAGATTTGAAATTTTGCACACTTATAGCAGAACGCCTGAGACCAGGCGACAAATCATAAAATCTTGAAAAAGTCTTACGTTTAACCCTTTGAGCTACCACATATGTATTTTAAGCAATTCTTTCTAAGAGAGCCCCTAATTAAGTGGGAGACATGAATTTTTGCATACGTATAGCTGAACACCTCAGACCACAAGTCAAACCATAAAATTTTCAAAAAGTCTTATATTATTTACTCATCCGGGCTCTAAATTGTGTATTTTAAGCAATTTTTCTAACCTCCGCCCTTTTCACCCGGGGGGCACTTTTCCAACTTTTGCCGACACCCCTTTGACCATTCTTTCATATTATGCACCATAGCCTTACATATTTTAGTTCCACTTTTTACCGCCAGGGGCGCCAACTTATCTTGGGTGCTATCGGCCCAATCCCCTCAACTAATATATCTACGGATAGCATATAAAACGGAGTTTCGTTCGGACAGAGGTTTGTTTAGAATGGAGTGCACCCCTGGTTGCGAAATGTGGAACTAACAGATTTTTCAAAAGGCTAAAGTGTTTTGAAAGGAATATTAAACGAAACCCTCTGTGCGATCTGTGATCACACTTGCATACTTGTTCACTATATTTATGCATACAATAAAGTGCGTATAAATGCTATAGTTCATATACAGAGCTACAGAAATGAATTCGTAAAAGTTACTGAGTATGAGCATAAATTGCTTAAAGGTGGGTTTTAAAGGAGTTATGCATTTTTAGGCTGAACAGAAATTAGTGTTATAAGAAATATTTGTATAATATAGATAAAAAGATATACAGTGCCACACAAAGAGTTGGATACATGGTCGTCTATGGTTGATAATTTGTGGAAATGTAATTTCAGTAGTTTTAAGCGTGTTTGAGTTCTAATTAAATTTTAACTAAATAGTGGCATGTAATAAAGGTACTAGGTAAACTACAGGGCTGTACAAAAGTATTGAAGTATGTTTCCATCTATTAGTATAAATTGCTGAAAGATGAATTTCAACCTGTTATGCATTTTCTTGCTAAACTAAATTTTCCCATTATATAGTATATATATCAACATACTGATCGAATACAGAATTGGAATACAGATTTGGCTATGGGCGGTAACTACTGAAATCAGATTTTTAAATGTTTACTTAGTTATCTTATTTACCTTATTTCCCTATGTAACGAAGTTTCGTTAAAGCTTTCAGGGAGTGTTGGAAAGTGTTTCATAATCTATGCTGTACGCACGATTTTTCTTACTTGTTTTTTATTGAATAAGTATTTATGTTTTCTTTATAATTAAATAACATTTTTAATTAATAGGTGCACTTCATATTAATGCCTTACGCGTCACGCGTATAAGTATTCATCACGAAGGAGTTAATAAATTGGAAGTTCTCTGGTCATTATTTCAAAAATTCCTTTATACTTTTAAAAAAATCTATGTAAATAGTCATTGGAATTTAAAATTGTAATTTTGGTCCGAAAGGTTGGCGCGCATTGCTCTTAAGATTATCTCCCTATGTCATCGTGCATTTAATGTTACATACTGATCAAATAAGGTGTTTTGGCCCTTGAGAGACCTTGGTCGGGCTTTCTAGTGAGGAAATGGGTATTTTTGAATTACGTATTCTAGATATCACATTTGTGGTACTCAATTCATCTGGCAACGTCCGGCGTCCACTTGAAATTGGTTGCCATTGACTATGTTCAAGCCTGACCACTACATGATTTAGACAACTCATTTTAACTGTTATATCAGTCTCATTATTTATTTTTTATTTATTTTGAAAAACTGAACTCTACAGAAGAATTTCATATAGACAAAAAAATTGCTCGTTTTCACGTTTCCTAGAAAAGTATACTTTTTTAACTGTTTAACAAGCGCTGCTTGGTACTTATGTAACTTATGCTATTCCATAATTTATTTTTTTCAAACATCTAAAAAAAAATTTTATTTCAAAAAATATGTGTTTGTAACTTTAGTTTTAAACTCTAGTACTACTGCATTAACAATTTGTTCCAAATAAATATGTTTATAACGGAAAATTATTTTCTCAGATTTACTCAGATAATAATATGAGAAATAGTTTTGTGTTGACATAATTCATAAAAAAGATGCATCAATATAATTAGACTTAAAGGAAAACTGTGTTAACAATATGCACATACTATTGGAAATTTTCTCATATGCAAAAGACTAACTATTTTGCGAACAGAAAGATTTTTTTTTCATTCTTTAAGAAATACAGACATTAAAATCAAAATATATTAACAGAAAATTCTTCTTTATAGACAATTATATTGAAAAATACTTGTTCTGAAAGGTGACAGGAGCAAGTGCCTCGTTATCTATTTATTGATTGTTCATTTCCGTTCAAAAGAATCGATTTTCATTCTTATCAAGGGAACATCTTCCACACAAAGGAAGATCATTAGTTTTTTCAACGTTCGTTCGATAATCTGAAAACTTGAAAATATAAGTTTAGTTTAAATTAAAGTTTTTAATGACTTTTAAAATTTTTATTCGAGTAAATAAAAATACCAAAAGAAAATATTTTAAATGAAATAATGTAATTTATCACAAAGTGACGTATTGAAATGAATGGAACGGCAATTAAATATTTTTCCTCTACAAAAGTTTAATCCAGAGTACTATTATTTCTATTCCCAGCTACCCTAAGAATTATAGACTTCCCCATTTCAAACGAAGGGATGCATTTGAAATGAATAGAACGACAATTAATGAAAATATTCCCTGACTATTGCTGCGGGTATTGCAAATCGAAAGTACTAGGAAATTTAAATAAAATGTATACTTTAAACTTGTAACATCTGTAGTGTTATTATCTGTTACCTTTTAAGTAAACAGGAAACGTTTTAAAGTTCATACTGTGTGATTTGGGAAAATATTTTAGTTTTATTTCTCAGTAAAGGAAAATCAAGCATATATCTTATATGCATAAAAATTGTTAAGAACGGCGCGACGTCTGAGAAAATAAGTACCCACTTTACGCCATAGTTAATTTATCACTAAATAAAATAGTATATATATAATATGCTGTTTTAAGTTAAGGTATACAGTAAGGTATGAAACAAAATAAACCTCACATGTGTGTCACAAATTATATATTTCGTCCCCTATGCGCTCTCTTTATCGCCTGTTAAGCTACATTTACACTGGAACTTATAATAAAATTTAATATTTCCACTTTTTTAATTCTTTTAACTGTTTTTTTTAACTGATACTCACATCTGTATGTGATTATGAGAAATAAAATTTGAATGAATCTAAATGAAGTTTGCTATCGTCGATTTTTGAAAAGATGTCTTGACTTTTGATATGCATATATTCATTTACCTCAATGAAATTTTATGCATAACAGATAAAATATTGCATATTGAGATCATGTGTTCAGTAAGATAATGCATCCAAGAACTTCCAAAATTTGTAAAATTTATACTGTACGATGTACTGTTTGTAATTTAAAAGGAAGCGCAATTAATCCGTAATACTTCGAGAAAAAAAATTTAAATGCCTTAAATCTTATTATTTACTGCATTGTTAATTAGTTTTAATTAATTTTCCTTACTTATGTTAAGTAAAGTACTAGTATAGTGTGTGCGAAAAGGTCATGCACAGTCGTGGGAAAAAAAAAACGTAAACACCCCTTACTAACTCTGCAAAAACTTATCGTAGAAGAAAGTTGCTGTTACCACACGATTGATAATAAAGTTTACTTTTAAATGATGTATATAAAATTTCCTTAGAGGACCATCTACATATTAAAACGAACCATAACTTTGTTTTCTTTTTCAATAGCAGTACACAATTCTGACAGCATAAATGACCTTTACACCGTTCAATTAGCCTAAAAACAAATTTTTATGCAATTCGTACGATAAGTTTCCGAGAAATTAATTATTTTAAAACGAGCGCATTTTAGGAGCTGTATCCAAATTGAAGTTCGGTACTCGATTGTTGACCGAGAGAACCCCCTTCTTGATCAAGGCATCTTAAGCGCCACTCAAGCAGTCATTGAAGATTACTAGATTACAGCAGGGTAGCAGAAGAAATTTCAAAATATCTAGTCACTTCTATCAAACCATCATTTTTCCGTTTTTTAAGCATAAATTGAAAATTACTGGGAAGAAAAATGTGAAATTTTGGATTTCCATAAAGCAGGACTTAATATATCTAAATCCATCAAAAAAATTGTAGGTTGCAATTCATAATTTTTTTTAATATTAATTTCATAATTCATATCATAAAATTATAAAAATTACAAATTCAACGTATTTATGTTTGGGTAAATTAGTATTATTGCTACACAAAAAGTTAGCACATTAGGAATATAATTTCATTAGGTATAAATAAAAATATGAAAATGTAATTTAACATTAGAAGCACTAAATTTTGAATGTTTATAATTCCAAAACTTACCATTCAACTTACTTGAAATTTGGTGTCTAGGCATGGTTTGAACCGAAGATTTGAAATATCTCGTTAAAATTGGGTATTGCTATTGAAAAAAATGAAGTTTGGGTTCATTTTAATATATAGATGGCCTCCTAAGCAAGTTTTATGTACATCATTTAAATGCAGACTTTATTTGCAATCGTTCGGTACCAGTAACTTTCTTCTACGATAATTTGTTGAGGAGTTAGTATGGGGTATTTACTTTTTTTTCCACGAACGTACAAACTTTAAGACGTGGTAGAGCACAGTGATGCAAATATTGCTTCTGTACAAAACCAGATTCAAAACCCACCTACTTACTCAAATTTACAAGAATCAAACTCCAAGCCGAACCCAAATTTTCGCTCATAACTGTAACAATAATGCAAATATTTTAGCGAAATCTTCAACAGAATAACTTTGCTTCTTGTGAAATGTCAGTACATCAAAGAGTGCTAGAATTCCGCTGTAATTTAGCCAGCGATCTGTATGCATTTATGTAAACGAAAAAATAAATATTGTGCGAAAATATCCTTTCGCGAGTAGGATAATTTCGTGATTTTTTTCAACCATTTGGAAAAATGGTTATTGTCCTCGTCAGGATAGGAAATCAAAAGCATGTCTGAAGCTTTTGATTGGTTTAATCTGCATTTTATTCGTTTTCTGATTGGTATATACAGTGATCTGTATTTCTCTTTAATTTCAGCAGAGATGGATACCTTCCGTTTCCACTATGACAAAAAAGTAATAAAAACTACAAAAAACAAATTAATAACTCAGAAACAAATTGAGATACAGACTTCAAACAAATTGCATTTAAAAGTACATTTTTTTCTCTATACGACGGTATAAAAAGTAATAGTGTGGGATGTTAAGAAGTTTAAGAATGAAATTTAATTTAAAATTGGTCGTCATGGTCGACAGATTTCTTGGAAATCTGACAATGGAAAAGCCTTTTCCCGAACAGCAATGAAATGCTTGGATAATACGCAAGTTTCATAGGAAATCTGACGAGTCGCAGCGATTTTTGTCGCTTGCAATTTTTACGTGTAATAACACTATTAATCTTTAATTCATGGCGTACGTAATGTATGACCAGCTCCGTAGAAATTTAAAAATTTACAGTACAGAAAATTGTAAAACTGAAATTTCTTTTAAAATTTGTTCAAGATGGGTCCAGGAATGTTAATGTTTAATCCATGGCGTACGTAATGTATGATCAACTCCGTGCGATTTTTTATGTCTTAAATTTTAGTCTTTGAAAAAATCATTTTCCAAATGGTCGTTGTAATTTGTTAAATTGCTTTTTTTTCCCCCAATTCCTACTATTAGTTCACACTCTCCCTATATTTATTTATTTATACATATATTTATATATTTACTTCATAAAATCGTTTCATAAAGTCGTTTCATTAGGATTTTATATATATACTAGGGGGCTCTGCCCCCTGCAAGCTACGCTCGCTAACCGCCGTTCAGACACAGCAGAATCTAAAAACACGCTAATCTGATGGGTTTTAAAAATATTAGAAAAGATTGGATTATTCTGAAAAAAGCTGTGCATATATACCTGTAAACGGGTTTCCATTCAATTCCCTTTGATTGCAAAAATTTAAGGGCAAATCAGTTGCTGCTAAGGCCTCCAATGGTTGTTTTCGATTTTGATTAAAGAGGATCAGTTAAACATTTGAAAAGAAGCTAAAATAAAATAAATTAAGTATAAGAGTCTTTGTCTCCCGGTATTTTAAAACAATCTCTATAACAATAGCCTAAGTCATGTGACTATCATCAACAGTTCCAGGCGGACCACTTCGCTTTTTATAGTCTAGGTGCCATTTTGGTACTTTAATGTTAGCCAGGCACAGATAATAAGTCGCCAAATATTATTCTATCGCCATCATTTGATCTACATTATAATAGTTCAAGTCATCAACTGCCATAAACGAATACGGTCTGATCCCTTCGCCGTTCATATGAAAGTTTGGCAAAGATGTCATATACGTCCCATATTGGCGTGATTTTTTAACGACGCCAATTTGGGGAACGCATCAACAGCATAAACAGCAACATCCAGCTTACCATATGAAGCGAAATAACGATACTTTGGCGCCAGTTATATGCCCGTTCCGTATATGACATTGGCGTCTGAAAAAATATGGGACCGTAAGTTTTCCATTTTGATTAAAAAATCAAATTTTTTTTTCGAATAAAGCTACATAAAAGTTGCCATGGTCGCAAAGAATTCTAGGTACTGTTACGCTAACAGGATGAAAATCTCGCCAATAGCTTTTTTTCAACTCGCCAGTTAGCATTTTTTTTTTGTCAAGTGGTAATACTTGGTTAGATACGGTTATACAGGTTATAGATATACAAGTTTGGCGTGATTTTTATTTTTTTACGAAAATTTGGCGAAAACCTCGTTTTCAAATACCAGTTACATGTGCATTTTTGGTATTCCTTAGATATCCCGACGACCAAAAATCTATCGCCAAACTAAAAGATTAAATGCCAGTAATGGTTGATCGTAAATGTCACATTCACTTGACTTTAAGCAAGTTACACGTGTTTACGTCATCAAGTGATTTTTATTTCCACGTTTTATTCGTATATTTATTAATGTTATACTAATTTATTTGTTCTTTCGTTATTTAAAATAAAAATTATGTCAATTCGTATAATTTGGCGAGTGTTTTGGCGATTTATATAATTTGGCGAAATTGGTCGACGGAATAACTAGGTAGTACTGTATTTTTTAATTATTTTCTATTATTTTCTAAAGGAAATATCAAAAAAATAATTAATAATCATAGAACAATATAATTTATATAATTTGTAAAAAGAAATAAAAGTAAATAAACATTTATTATCAAATAAACAACAATAGCCGGGTTACCATGTCAACCTTTTCTGAAATATAAAAAAAAATATCTGTTTGATTAAAATTTCAGTTGCCATCATTACAAAAATGTATATAAAATTAGAAAAAAATTAATATTTCGAAAACTAATTTGAATTTAAAAATTCTAATACCAGTTTTGAAATCTGCGGATCAATATTGATTTTTGGTGTTAATTTCATCGCAAAGTATTCGATATTTTAGGAGAAATCGCCGTGAAACATAATCAGTTGTTTAATCAGTCGATTCATACTTCCGTTTCATACTTCCGTTTCATACTTCCGTTTCATACTTCCGTTTCATGAATTCGTTTCATTAGGATTTTATATATACAGGGTAGATATATCTTGTTCAAATTTTCAATCGTTAATAAAACTAGGAGATCGTACCCGGGCTTCCCGGGTTAAAGAATATAGCGGAAAACATTTTTTTTTATTGAAAACTAATAATTTTTTTTATATGTAATAAATTTTTTAGATTGAAAACTTACATTAAATAGCATTTTTCATACGGAAAATACGAATTACACAATCAAATACATTTTTGAAATTTCTCAAAAGCGATATTTTCTTATTAGCCGCATACTAAGAGTTACTTGCTAAGATTTTACAACTTATGGCATCCTTTTATATATTCTGATAATTTCAAAGCTTATACATGTCTGGTAAATTTGTGTTTTATTTACAATATTTTATTTATTTATTCATAGGGAAGGTTTTTTTAATGAAAATTAGCCGTAAGAAAATGATGAACTCTTTATTTTGTTTTAAGGGAAAACGGATTAATCTTTTGTATTCGAGCTCCGCGCGATATAGATAAATTTAAAAAATTTTGATGCTTTAAAATTGTTTTTAAAAACATAGACAATCAGTAAACTGAGATGAACTTTGCAAACAAATTACATTTGAAAAAAACAATCCTATTTGGTGATCTAAAAATTTAAATTGTACGATTACAAATATGTTAGATTTGTGTTTTTTCAATATTATTCTTTTATTTGTTTATAAAAGTATTAATTTCGTTAGTTTGTCTTTCACAAATATGTTAGTTTGGTGGGGTTTTTTAATATTATTCTTTTATTTGCTTATAAAGGAAGTATTAATTTCATTACGCAAAAATAGTCAGAAACAAATGCTGAAAAATGTTTGTTGCTTTATGTGCAAAATGTTTATTATTTTAGGTAGCTTTCATTACAAAAAGCTACCTATTGCAGCCGTTCGGAGGAAAGGGATTTCAAAAAATTTTGGTATATTTTCATCGATCATGACCCCCAGACCCCGAAACCACCCTCCGTTCAAAATTGACATATATATATATATATATATATATATCTGACCTATGTCACACTGCAGCTCTCGTATTTATGGACCGATTTGGATGTAATTCGGTGTGTACATAGTACATACCAATGTCTCGACCGAGTTCTTTGGCCAGCTTCATCCACCATTTTGTTTCGAAATGGCGGCCATTTAAAAAATTTTAAAAAATTAAAAATTTGAAATGTGGTACCAAAAAATTGAAAATGGAAAAATATTTTTTTCTTATGTATTTGATCTTTATACAAAGATTCCGGAGCAGTTTTTGTTTCGTCTATATCTTAAAAAATGGCTGAGTTATAGCATTTTGAATTTCTAGCGTGGCTGACATTTTGCAACGTCCTGAACTTTGTCACGCGATAAAAGGCGTATTTATGAGCCGATTTGGATGTAACTTCGTTTATACATAGTACATACCAATGTCTCGATCGAGTTCGTTGGCCAGCTTCATCCGCCATTTTGTTTCAAAATGGCGGCCATTTAAATTTTTAAGAAAAATTTTAATTTGAAATGTGGTACCAAAAAATTGAATATTGAAAAAATATTTTTTTCTTACGTGTTTGACCTTGATAAAAAGATTCGGGAGCAGTTTCTGTTTCGTCTATATCTTAAAAAATGGCTGAGTTATAGCATTTTGAATTTCTAGTGTGGCTGACATTTTGAAACGTCCTGATTTTTGTCACGTGATAAGGGGCGTATTTATGAACCGATTTGGATGTACCTTGGTGTGTACATAGTACATACAAATATCTCGACCGAGTTCGTTGTCCAGCTTCATCCGCCATCTTGTTTCAAAATGGCGGCCATTTAAAAAATTTTAAAAAATTTTAAATTTAAAATGAGTTACCAAAAAATTGGAAAATGAAAAAGATTTTTTTTGTATGTGTTTGACCTTAATACAAAGATTCCGGAACAGTTTTTGTTTTGTCTATATCTAAAAAAATAGCTGAGTTATAGCATTTTGAATTTCTATTGTGGCTGACATTTTAAAACGACCTGATTTTTGTCACGCGATAACAGGCGTATTTATGAACCGATTTGAATGTAAATTGGTCTGTACAATGTACATACCAATGTCTCGACCTAGTTCGTTGGCCAGCTTCATTCGCCATCTTTTTTCTAAAGGGTTGCCATTTTTTTTAATTTAAAATGAGGTATTAAAAAATTGGAAAATGAAAAAGATTTTTTTTATGTGTTTGGCCTTGATACAAAGATTCCGGAGCAGTTTTTGTTTCTAAAAATTTGTTCTTTTGTTTACATCTTAAAAAATGGTTGAATTATCGCACTTTGAATTTCTAGCATGGCTAACATTTTGAAACGATCTTGTATTTGTCACGCAATAACACACGTATTCGCCTATTTCGATGTAAGAAGGCATGTGGATAGTATACATCAATATCTCGACCTTGTTCGCTGGCCAGCTTCATCAGCCATCTTGTTTCAAAATGGCGGCCATTAAATTAAAAATAATTACATTTAAAGTGAGGTGCAAAAAAAAATAGAAATTGAAAAAGGTTTCTTTCTTAAGTATTTGACCTTGATATAAGGATTCAGGAGCATTTTTTGTTTGTCTTTATCTTAAAAAATGGCTCAGATAGAGCAATTTCAATATCTAATGTGGGTGATATTTTGAAAAATCTGATTTTTTGCCTGCGACAGCACTCGTATATATCAATCGATTCCGATGTGAGTGAGCATGTGCACAGCAATTACTAAGGTCTCGACCAAGTTCACTGGTTAGCCTCATCCACCACGTTGTCTTAAAATGGCAGGCACTTTAAGAAATCGCCGAATTTGGCAGCCAAATATAAGTTACTTTAAATAAAAACAGCTTGGATAAAGCTGACTAATTTCGCGAAATTCTCATTCATAATGATCTTGTATTGATAAAAATTAGTATTGAATCTCCTATATTCGGTTTCCACTAAAATGAGCTTCGTGTGTTTGAATAATATAAGTTGGCTTTTTTAAAATAAGGAATATGAAAGCTACCTCTTCCTCCCGGCACTGGCCGGAAGGACTTTTATGTATTGAAACCGGCACGTGATAAGATAAACTTTTTAAAAAATCATGCTTAAAAATTATTTTCGAAAATATAATACATCAGTCAATGAATACAGTTTTTAAACAAATTGCATTTGAAAGTACATTTATTTCCCTATGCGACAAAAATTGAAAATGTACGATGGTCAGAAGATTCAAAAATTGCAGTAGCGAAAATTTCAAGACCGAAATTTGATCGTGAAGTATTGCCATTCGCAAAATGACGTCAGCGTTACGCACAGATACGTTTGTTCTTTATAATATAGATACATAATCAATAAAATATAATAAAGATCTGTTATTAGGATGTGGTTATCAATTGAGGCTCTTATGCTTGGATTTCCGGAATGAGAACAGTAATTTTCACCTTCTCAAAATTTGTATACGCACTTCTCATATCGATATTCATCATTTTTTAAAAATTTGTATTTTGTTTGATCATTTAAAAATCCTTGTCACGATTGTCAGCAACATCTTTTATGTGAACAGACGCACTCTTTATTTGACATTCTAATCTCAATTTTGGAGAGTAAAAATTTCCGTAATTTATGTTTTTTAGACGCATTTGTGTTAAAAGGCTTAGTTTTATCTAAGAAAATGATCGTTTTCTTTTAAATATAACTTCATTTTCACTTAAATAAGCATTTCGCCTAGTGTCTGAAACTTAGTATCAGTACACATGCAGAAAGAAAAGCAATATAGGAAATTTATCTGGAAAAATGCGTGTTTTCAAAAGCAGTATGTCATTTTCCGTTATTATGCCTCTAATATAATATTCTGCTCCTAATGGGATTTTGCGACATTAAACCCTATACAACAATTTTTATCAACAATTTTGAATTTTTATCAGAAAATAGCATGAATAAAGTTTAAAATACCTCATTATTTCTCTCTTGTCTGCAGCAATGAAAGCTATCTAATTTTCATCATTTTGAAGAAATTTCATAAAATGCTATTAAAATTAAAATATAAAAGTGGGGATATTTAAAAAAAAACAGATAGTGCGATCACATCTACAAAGGAATAGCTTTCAGTTTAAACAAATATATATTAGTAAAATTGGTTTAGCAGAAAGATTAGGGCAGATGACTAAAAAACACACTTGTGTTTTAAATATATAGATTATATAAAATTAGGAAAAATTAAATTAAGCAAATTATGTTATTTTGATAAAATTATAGTAGGATGTCCTAAAGAATATCATTAAAATTTTATTATTCGAGAGAATTTTCGACAAAAACTTCAGAAACACGATATTATTTTAAACCACGAATTGTTTGTTTGCTTGTCTAACTCGGCGAAGCAAATCCATCCAGGCGAGAATCATCAATCTCTGTAATATAAATCGCTATTATTTGCATGTCACCTCTATTTTATAAAGACACTCTAAATTTTTGTAAAACATTGCGTTTATCAGTGTGTGCTTTCGATTACATTATTTTCAAAAGTGAAGCATTTTCACCTGTGAAGAATTTCAAAGTAGCTGGGCTGTGAAAATGACGCACTTCTACAAAACGTAATTCAGATTTAAGAATTAAAATACACGCTTTTTTGTAAAATGACGTCATTTGCATCCGCTAAAGCAATCTACTTTTACAACCCAGTCTTAAATTTCGTCTATAGAAAAGTGTGCACATGACGTCATTTTCACGGAATAACAGACAATATTCTTGACATAGCCAATATTTTATTTTCAACTATTTTTTTCAGGTTTTATGAGAAATGGCAACAAAATGATACAGTATCTCCTATTTTCAACTATTTTCCGTTTACTTTCAATGACTTTCAATAGAAATTATGTACTTTTGTTGCCACGATAAGAAAAATTGTATTAAAAACTGCAAAAAAATTAATATCTCAAAAATTAATTGAGATACGGCTTTCAAACCAATTGCATTTAAAAGATCATTTTTTTCCTTATACGACGGTGTAAAAATTTAAAATGTGCGATGTTTAGAAGTTTAAAAATTTGCAGTAGAGAAAATTGCAAAACCAAAATTTCATTTCAAATTTCAAAGTGTTGCCATTCGCAAAATGACGTATGCGTTACGCATACGTCAGGATATGTTTGTCCTTTATAGTATAAGTAGGTCCATATATGTCCTGTTCGTCAGATATGTTTGTCCTTTATAATATAGATACTCATTATTCATCCTATCAAATTGAAATAAATTTTTTTAAACTTGTACTGGATGACAATTGGTGTTAATACAGTTTTTCCAAATATTCATTAATTAATTAAATTTTAATTAATTAATTTAGTTTTGCATGGGAAACAAAATGGCGGCCATTGGTTATTGAAGATCAATGAAAGTAAGGGGTTTCAATAAGGGGTTACCATAGGGGGGGACCCAGTTCCGTCGCCAAATACCGCCAAGTTTGTAGCTAACTTGGCGATATATTGCCAAATTTGGTGGCCAAAATGAGTCGCCAAAAGTGACGCCAACTTGGCGATATCTCTAATATTTCGCCAAATTCCCATAGAGTTCCATTGTAAACCTACTTGCTTATAGAAAATGAACAAATTGAGATATTTTAATGCAACAAACACTAATAATAGCTTAGGGGATTATATTAAATTTTCCTTTGATGACCTAAGTAGGAATTGACTTTAAAAACAAAATTTTTATATTATTTGTTTTTGAGTACTTTAAAAGTGAATTTTTATCGAGACTATGATGCAAATCATATTTTACGGTGTTAAAATCCACATGGAAAATATTATAAAAATAAAATACAATAGATGTACATTATTTTAACTAAAAATATCTGCACATATATTTTTGTAAAGAGATAAAATATATGGGGTTTGCCATCCAGTTTTGTAGAGATTAAAGTATGATTAGAATGTTTATAAATTTTCTACTGAAAATATCTATATCTATCTATATATATATATATATATATATATATATATATATATATATTACGCTATCGTACGTGGCACAGGAATCGCGATTATTTGTTAATTGTTTAATGACAACGCCAGAATGAAACGCATCTCATTGGTTATTGAACAGCATTTACAAAATCTCCATACCTATAAGGGGATTACCATAGGGGGACCCTGTTCTGCCAACATGGCGATATATCGCCAAATTTGGCGACCGAAATTATTCGGCAAAAGTGACGCTAATTTGGCAATATCTCTTATATTTCGCCAAATCTCCATAGACTTCCATTGTAAATCAATAAGGTTTACTTGCTTCTTGAAAATCAACAAATTGAGGTATTTTAATGCAACAAAAACTAATATTAGTTTAAGGGATTATATTAATTACATTTAAGGGAATCCAAGTAAATTAAGAATAAAAGTAACATGATACAATGCTTAGCATGCTTTCCCAAACATAAATTTTAAGGGAGACCAAAGTGGCCGCCAAGGGCGGCTAGTAAAAGTAAGTATTTTGCTTATACGAACATGATTTTGAGTGCCATTTGTTTCTCATGTTTTATGATGTATTTATTCACTTTATCCACACGTTGTCTACTTATCCACTATATATATATAATCCAAATGGAAATTTCGTTCCGAACATCTATATTTCGAGTTCTACTGCATGGATTTTGATGGAACTTATACCGTTTGATAGATATCGTTTCAGGGAAGGTTTTAAGCTATAACACATTGTTCTACGTAGATTAGTTATAGAATTATGATGGAAAGTTCTATTATTTTTGTGAAAGGATTATCATTATTTTATTGGCGATGAATTTTGTTGATAAATAAATTGATATGGCTGTACATCTCGGAAAAAAACTGTTACTAATTTTATTTTTTTTTTTAAGAAAAAAAGAGAGAACATGAAAAACAGTTTTGACGAATGGTAATAATATAAAACGGAAATATCGAATTTAAACATGAAAGGGAATGTTCGTAATGCTTAAAGATTTATTCAATATGAAAGATTGCAGTTTTAAACTATATTTGGCAATTTATCTGTTGCGTCAGATTAAGAAAAATGCATCAGAAAATTTGATAAGATAATATCTGAGTGACAATTTTGATTTTTTTTTAATTTACTTTTTATTTTTATTTAACTCATCCATCATGTGATTTGCAGAAGAAACTAGCAGGTGTAATTATAAAAATGACGGTACTTCTAAGTTACAGATTGTACGTTTATTTACGATTTCATTTTATCGCCAAACAATTTAATTTTAAGCCAAAAATGCATGAGCGAGGCATCGGTTTGAGCGACGTTCACAATATTGATTATTTCTCAAGTAGACGACAGCATTTTTGGAAAAATCTAATTCTACTTATGTATGTATATATATATAATTCAAATGGAAATTTCATTCCGGCTGCTTAGAACTCGACTTCTGCTGAACTTACACTGCTAGATAGGTAATTTTACGGGGAAGGTTTTAGTACATAACACGTCATTCTACCTTGCTTGGTACACGGAAAAAACTGTTTTGTTGAAATTACTAAATTTTGGTTCATATAGCTCCATCCAAATATTTTGGTTGGAATGATTAAATTTTGGTTAGATTAACCAAGTTATTTTGTTAATTCAACAAACCGTTTGTTTAGTCCACCCAAAATTTGGTCATTCCAACAAAATATTTGGATGGAGCTATATGAACCAAAATTTAGTAATTTCAACAAAACAGTTTTTTCCGTGTATTGTATTATAGTTTAAAGTTCTTTAATTAGATGAACCTCATATTGAAAAATTAGCCTTTTTAAATGATTCTGCCGAATGTATTTTGATGGAACCTGGACTGTTAATTAGATAATTTTCGAGGGAAGGTTTCAGTATACAATATGCCCTTCTACACTGCTCAGCCATAACGTTTTGGCGAAAGTTCTGTAATTTGGTGAACTCAATTATCACAATAGCCTTTTTTAAAAGTTATAATAAACGTTTTTTGGTAGAATTTGCGTTGTTAGTTTGGAAATTTTTAAGAGATAGATATAATATATTGTTCGACACTGTTTAGTCATAGAGCAATGTGGGTAAATTCTGTAGTTTTCCAACATAGGGCCCTTTGCGAGGTGGAAGAAATGGTCTTAGCGAGAGAAGGAAAGTTCTCATGCATATTTTCTGTTGAATAATTATATAATTTATTTGCTATAAACAAGACATTTATCTCTTTTTTATATAAAAACAGAAGTAAATTGTATATAAATAACAAAAATATTAATATTCATAAATAAAAAGTTTATATATAGGAATACATATTTTAAAAAGGTTAAAGTTCATTTTATTTGTTTTCATAGCTGTTCATATCATTTGGTCACAAATCTCAATTTCTGAATCCCGAATTGCGCCAAGCATTTTAACATCTAACAGTACCCATTGGTCTTAAAATCAGGAAAATTGGAAAGTAGAAGTAGTTTGTAAAGTATGCATTAATTAAGGAGATAAACTGCGTAGAGTTCACAGACAATTGGCATATTTGGTACCGATAAGTTACATAACTGAGTCTACAGACAATTGACTTATGTTACCTGGTGTGGTTTGGCGCACAATTAACTTGGGAAAAAGTTTAAATTGATTCTGTGTTTTTAAAGCGGACCTATTCTATAACCGAATTAACGCAGAATTGGCGTGATTTGAAAGAAAGTTTTTTGGAGAGATTTTGCTACTTTTACGTTATACCAGCACCATACGAAAATGTATGCTATTGCGCCAATTATTTCAATCCTAAACGTGTAAATTTTTTTGGTAATTTTTAGATGTAGGGATCCTGGCGAAACAGAGAAAATAGCTTTGGCTGAGAAGGAAATTTGGAAACATATTTTCTGGCAACCTATTCACTGTTTCATTTCATATACACAAGAATTTTAGGTAGATTTCGTAAGAAATACTACCTATTGCAGTCGTTACCATGGTGCGACTTTTGAAAAATTCCTTCATAACTTTTCATTATAGGACCCCAGGAACCCAAAACCACCCCACCTAAAAAGTTTATATATATATATATATATATATGTGTGTGTGTGTGTGTGTGTGTGTATGTATGTATGTATGTACTAAATTTTGTCCGCACGATAAAAGTCGCAATTATGCACGGATCTTCTTCAAACTCGCCAACTACTTTGATATGATTAATATCTCGGCGGGGATTGAAAATGGGAAAAATCGGCCCAAGGAAATGGACATGGGGAGGGCTCAAAAGTTTGAATACTGTCTTAACATGATTCTGATAAAACCAGCTCTTACACAACAATGACGGGAAAAAAAAAATATTTTTCGTTATAGCAGTTGCCAACAATAAAAAAAAAAGCAATAAAATTCTCACCACAGCAATTGCTTTTCTATTGCAAGATTTCACGCGAAAAATTAATTTAAATAAACAGTTTGACGAATTGAAAACAAATTGAATATTACGTCATAAGTTTTCTAGAGCAAGATATCAGCATGAAAACTCAAAATGAAATAAATAGTTTGACGAATTAAAAATATATATATTGCGTCATATTGGAAATATAATGGACCTCAGCAGGTGAATATGTAACGTCATGTGAATTTGAAGAAACTTATTAAAACCTAATAAAAACCCGACTATGTAAATATTAACATATTTTAACACTTTGAGGTTCTCTGAATTTGCTTTAGCCATTTTTAAACCTATTCCATATACATGCGTGAGTGTATTCGTGTATATTAGAATTTTCACAAAATGTTTAGTTCCCTTACAGCTCATTCTTAGTGAATGAACTGGGTTTATCTCTAATCTTGATTTAAGTTTTGTTGGTGAATTTAGTACTTAACTTCGAAATCTACCTCCGCCTGTAGGCCCGAGCCGGCAGGGATTTTTTTATATGTTTATACAATTTATTTAACATAAAGCTGCTATTTATCTAATTTTATATAGAATCAGAAGTAATTTTTATATCATCAAGTTTGTTTTCTTAACTGTTTATATCAATTGGCAACAAATCTCATTTTCTGATGCCCGAATTGCGCCAAGCTGTTTAAAAAAAACGCCTATAGTGGAAAAGTAGCAAATTTAATTGCAAACTGTGTCAAACATTGTGGCTTGCTATTTATTGAACGCGAATTTCTTTTAGCTTTAATTATTATTTAATAGTAACACTGCGAAAAATTTTAATTTACTATTTTTTTTAATTAAATGTATTTTTTATTATTAAGTAAATTTAAGATATAACTTCATTTTTCGTTGATAAAAAAAATGGAAATGTTTACTGCAGTGCCAAGAGACTCTTAAAATGTCACGTGCGTAGTTTAAATGGCAATTTTGAAAAAAAAAAATTAATATCGGAACCCACACCAAATTGGTTTATTTTACCTAGAATGTTTTTGTACAAAATGAAATATATTTGTTGTAGACATAATCGTAAATCTCAATACGCGCCGTTTGAAAAATCTTTAAAATTATTCAGCAGAGAGAACGAGAAATAACTAGCAGTTTCATAAATTTTAAGAATATATATTCTTATCTACCTAGCTACTTCTGCTTCTACTATGTAGAGGAAAAGGTCCAAATACCGGCTATCACTTTTGTTTTCAATCTAGATCATACAATTTTCAAAATTAATAAAATAAAAAGTGACAGCAGGATACCTTGACACGTCATACACTTGTTTAGAGAAAAAAAAAATCAGTTTAAAAGGCGTTTTCTGTTTATAAGAAACAAAATTCCAAAAGTCTTCAAATTTTGAGTTTTTAAAATGGGGTATAAATACCGGCTACCTAAGATTTTTTCCAAAAGATCACACAAATAGGGCTAATGACAATTATTAAGCAATAAGAATATTATTTTAATAAATTGTATTGATTAATAACGTTTCTTAGGTACAGAAAAAATACGCAATTTTTAATAAATAAGTATTTTTGTCAAATTTCTAAAATTCACTACGACTATCTCTCACAGTCTTCTCCCCATTATGTTTCTAATTTTGTTTTTTAACGTATAAAACAAAAAAAAAGCTTGCTGATTGAAATGAGAATTATTTTATCTGAAAAAAATCAAAAGCATAATATCACTCTCTGCGTCGGTATAGTCCCTATCAGCCCACATATCACATTCTTAACATTGAGCCCAGAATCCCCTCCCCCATTCTTGTCCACAGAGAAAGCACCCATGCAGAATACACAAATTTATCATATTCCTCTGTTCGATATTTTCCTTCTTCACTTTTTTAGCCCTCTCGCTGCGTAATTGTTTTATCAAAATAGCTTCAAAAATTGCGTATTTAAACCCATCGCGACGAGCATCTTTTAAGAATTTTTATTCTTTTGTCATCGGTTTTTCAAAACAAAAGTTTTTGTCTAATTTAACCGGGGAAATGCTCCGATTAAATAAGGCATAATTTACAATAAAAAAATAACTGGTGGGAATAATCAAGGAGGGTTAATTAGACGGAAAAAATCCATCCCCGAGGAAATCTGGGAATGCCCAAATTTTGCTACTTTTACGATGTCCAAGGAAATCTCGGGTTGAGCAGCGAGAGGGTTAAAATCAAATTTCTGCCTCTTTCGCCTGGTTTACTCCGTCACTTTTTTTTCTTTCTCTTCACATTTATTACAAGCAATTTTGTAGTGTCTAACAGCTCTTTTTTTGGAAAGTCATCTGGTAACCAGTGTCGGTCCTGAAGAATTACGGCCATGGTTGCTTTTTTCATATTGCGAAATGGGACGGGGATTATTTCTGAACCATTTAAATTAATTTATTAATTATGGAACTATTTAAATTAATTTATTTTCCTCCCCTTCAAGCAGAGCAACCGAGAGAGGTCCAAATACAGGCTAGCCGGTATTTAGACCACTCTAGGTAGCCGGTATTCGGGCCACTGCTATGTTTAAGTTAAAACCGGTCTTACTCATTCGCATAATAAAATATCAATACTGTGCGCGTGGCAGTTGAGAACTAAATATGTCTAGAAAATAACTTAATCAACAATTCAAGCCAATATACGATCAGTATATTTAAAAAAAATGAGAAACACATATCTGAAAAACTTTTGATGTACCAGATTACGTAGATTCGACACTTTTGCATTTACTATTTGTAAATGACACAGACTTCAGCGAGATACTTTTCGTAACTTTCTTCTCTCAATTAAAGGTACAAACTCTGCCTATCACCGCTAGGCTGCGCTGCGCTCAGTTCTCAAAACACCTAGTAGCCGGTATTTGGACCCAAGCCGGTATTTGGACCCAAGCCGGTATTTGGACCTTCTCCTCTATATATATATACTAGCCGCCTTCGCCCGCTACGCTGGTCGGTTTTTCTAAAGAAATCTTGAATGAAACAAAATATGAACAAAAAAAACCTCTTAAAACACCATCAAAAATTTTTAAATGCGCTAAGCCTTTCGAAAGATCTGACTCTTTCTTCGCCAGGCACAAAGAAGACGTCCTTCTACTATGAAAGCAGAGGCAAGACATAGTAGAAGGACGTTTTCTTTGTACCTGACGAAGAAAGACTCAGATATTTCGAAAGGCCTAGCGCATTTAAAATTTTTTGATGGTGTTTTAAGAGGTTTTTTTTGTTCTTATTCATTCACACCAGTTTTAACTTATTTTCTTTGAAACAAAATATATCTGTGAATCTGATCATGCGTTTTAAAGCAATATGGACATTTACCTGGTGTATAAAACGGAAGTGCTGAAAGCAATATGAATGTCATTACGCTATTATATCTTTTATTCAGTCATACAAAATGTAAACTGTTAAGGACCAATTTCTTTAGTTGATCTGTTAGTGTAGGATTCGGTAAAGAACAATATGTAATATACTAAAAGCGTTCATGAAAAATTATCAACGCAAGTCTCATCAGAATCTGTTAATTGGACTTATTGAAAAGGCTGATCGTTCATAATAATTGGGTTCGCCTGATTCAAGAACTTTCATCTATAATTCTGCAATCAAGCAACCTATCAACCAAGCAACAGCAAATGATATGTGCTTTATACTAAAACATTCACTGAAAAAAATAACTAACCGATCAAGTTGCATCGAAATCCACTTAGCAGAATCTTTTAAACTTCAAAATATACCGAAACCTTCCCTAAAAATGATCTAATTAACAGTTTAAATCCCATAAAAATTCATTCAGTGGAACCTTTAAAAAAAACATCTTTCAAAATTGGGTTCATCTGATTTAAAATTTTCCCATAATTATTTAACTAAGCAACGTAGAACGTTATGTTTTATACTAACATCTTTTCTGAAAAATTATCTAACTGACAATGTAAGCCCCGTCAATATCTATTCAGCAGAACTCAAGATATAAGCGGCCAGAATGAAATTTCTCTTTGCATTATATATATATTGAGATAGTTAAATATAACTTTCATATTCGCGTTAACCTGATTATAGAACTCTCTGGGAGGTAGGTGTAGGTATATACTGCATCGCTTCTGAAATTTTTTAGGAACTCAGCTCAACTTCCATAACTATAGCATATATACTCTCTAGTATACCCTATCTCTGTAGCGTATATCTTCCAGTTTTCTTTACTGTACCACTGATAAATTTTTCCGCATAGCTCCATAACTAAACAACACAAAATAATATGATAAATATTGAAAAAATCCCTGAAATATTATCTAACTTACTGTACATTTAATTAGTTGACTTGAAATCTTTCATAATCGAGTTCACCTAATTTTAGAACTCCCGTAGCAACTTAGAATGGTGGTTTTTACATTAAACCATTTATAAACCAATTTTACTATTTAACAGTGTAAGTTCTACAAAATTCTGTTCAGTAGAATCTGAGTTATAGTCATATTTACAATATTTATTGCTTATTAAACTTTTTTTCTTTACATTTGAAATAAAATCAGTAACTCTTTTGGTATTTCCCTGTTATGCCAACACCATTGTCACCAAGCGTAATAGTTGGCACAAAAATGAAATGATACATTTGAAAAAAAAATTGTTCATAAAAAAATGAGCATTTAAAAAATATAACTTTTGAAAATTACATACTTTGACCTACCATTTTTTTTTAAATCAATAAAAATATTGGTACTACTTGGTTATCCCGTCGACCAAAAATCTATTGCCAAACTATAAGATTAAATGCCAATAATGGTTGATCGTAAATGTCACATTCACTTGACTTTAAGCAAGTTACACGTATTTACGTCATCAGGTGACTTTTATTTCGACGTTTTAAATGTATTTTTATTAATGTTATACTAATTTATTTGTTCTTTCGTTATTTAAAATAAAAATTATGTCAATTTGTATAATTTCGCGAGTGGTTTGGCGATTTATATAATTTGGCGAAATTGGTCAGCGGGTACCAAAATAAATACTTAAAATATAAGAATAAATAAATATTTTGCAAGTAATAAAGTTGTCAATTTAAACTTCAGTCTTGAAATTGTAAATGTCTTTTACTACTGAAGCATGGCGTACGTAATACGTATGTCTCACATTGCAGTAAACATTTCATTCTTTCAATGAAGACATTCATGGTTTTTTGAACAAAACATTTTTATATGTATCATTCCTAACTTCTGAAATAATTTTATTGTAGCTTCCTCATCATCAGATAATTGCGAAATGGTAAAATCTATATCAGTATCAGTAATAAATATTTTCTATTCAAAAAATAACAAATTAAAAAGTTTTGCGAGATTATGATGGAATAAAATAAATTCCATCATTAAAAATTCCTGCCTAAAAATATTCACGTTCAATAATTAGCAAATCTTAATGTGTGGCACGGTTTGCAATAAAAATCGTTTGCACGATTAGGGTTGAAATAAATGGCGCGATACCATACATTTTGGCATGGTATCGCGACGAAAATTAGACCGAAAAAGTACCACAAGTTTGTTTTTTTATTTAGTTTTAGTTTTTGAGGCGTTTGAATTATTTTTTCTAATTGACGAAGTTGTTTTTATTTATCCAAAAGGATTGGTTAAAAAATTATTCAATTAAAATTTTTTCCATTGCTATAGTAACAGAATGAAAAGAATGAGTTTTTAGAAATTATCACTTACAAAATTCAGGTTTTGGCGCCAAAGATAGTGCCAAATTAGAAAAATATGAAATATCTCTCGAACTATTGAGATTAAAAGAATTTAGTTAGTACCATTCGATTCAGCATACAAAAATAGACCAAAATATGTTATCAGTTGAAAAATAACTATAAAATCAGATTTTTAAGGAATTTTTTTAAAGTTCGTTCTTTTTTTTACCCCCCTTAGGGGTGGAATTTTGGAAAATCCTTTCTTAGCGGCACTCTATATCATAAGAAGTATTTTTACCCCGATTTTCAAGATTTTAGGTTCAGTAATTTTGGCTGCGCGTTGATTAATACAAAATCCAGACTTTCTTTTATATATACGAGTTGCAACCCGTCGAAATTCGACGTACTAAAATGTTTGAAAGGAACTGTCAGATCGAAATTTAATAAACCTATAAAAATAATTACAACAAAAAAATCATCTTACATTGGTTGTCTAACTCTTAAAACGAATAATATTTTAAACCCAAAATTACCAAAATATTATTTCTACAAACTTCAACTGCTTAAATTATTGAAAAATTAAACTGTATTAGATTACGTAATCAAGATGAGTAATTATGGTGAAGTTATTGATGGAGCTCTTATGTTTGTTTTTACGGGATGAAAAATCAGTAAAAAGGATTTCGCTTTGTCACATCATAAAATTTCCCCCCATAAAATCTAAACTGTACGTTATTTTCACATTCTCGTAATTTACATACGCACCACTCAAATTCACAATTTGAAAGTATTTTAATGCGCAAAAGAATAGATTATTAATGAATGCATTTCCAAAATTAAAGTCACGTTTGTCCGATACAACTTTTCATGTGAATATTCGCACAAACCTTAAGTTCTAATCTTAGTACCCGTGAAGAAAAAAATTCAGAAATTTTACTTTAGCTGTCATAGTATTCGCCATTTATAGTATTGGTCAAATATTTAGTTTTATCAAAAAAAATGATCGTTTTGTTTTAAATATATCATTTTTACTCAATGAATCATTTTGCCGAGCGCATCAAACTCATTTATCAGCGTAATGTAAAAATATTAAAATGTAGCTGATTTATGAAGAAGAATGCGTGTTTTATTTAATGTCTGACATCATTTTCTGTTCAAAAATTATAAAAAAGTTACTTTTATTTGTAATGTGAAAATGACATCAATAAGGATATAATGAATAAAAATAATAAACCATGAATATTTTCCCTTTACTTTCAATATAAATGGAGTACTTCAGTTGCCACAATTACAAAATTTGTATTAAAAACTACAAAAAAATTAATATCTCAAAAATAAATTGAGATACAGCTTTCAAACAAATAGTATTGAAAAAAGAATTTTTTTCCTTATACGACGGTGTAAAAAGTTAAAATGTGTGATGCATAGAAGTTTAAAAATTTGCAGTAGAGAAAATGCAAAAACCAAAATTTTATTTCAAATTTCAAAGTGTTGCCATTCGCAAAATGACGTGTGCGTTACGCACAGATATGTTTGTCCTTTATAATATAGATAGATACGATAGTAAAATAAAAATGGGAAATTCCTCCCGGCTGCTTATAACTTGAGCTCACCTGAATGGATTTTGAAGAGAATCGAAATGATAGTTAGATAATTTTTCAGGGAAGATTTTAGTATATAATATATCGTTCTACGTTGCTTATACATAGAATTATGTTTTAAAGTTATATAATCAGACAAACCCGATCATGAAAGATTAGTCTTTTTAAAAGATTCAGTCGAATTGATTTTGACTGAATTTTCACTGTTAGATAATTTTTCAGGAACGGTTTTAGTATATACTATATCCTTCTGCATTGCTTAGTAATAGAAATGTGGTGGAAAGTACTATAATCAGTTGAACCCTATTATGAAAGTTTAGCCTTTTTGAAAAGTTCTACAGCACGGATTTTGATAGGAATTCCATTGTTAGTTACATACCTATTCAGATATGGTTTTAGTATTTTGCATATTATTCTACGTTGCTCAGTCATAAAGTAATGGCGGAAAGTTCCATAATCATATGAAACCGATTAAGAAAGATTAGATTTTTCAAAAAGTTCTAGATGGTGGATATTGATAATACTTGCTTTGTTGATTAGACAATGAATGGGGAGGTTTTAGTTTATTGCGTATCATTCTACGTTGCTTAGTTATAGAATTATGGGCGAAAGTTCTATAATCGGATGGACCCCAATATGAAAGATCAGCCTTTAAAAAAAGTTTTACTGGATGGATTTTGTCAGTTTATTTGTTTGCATCATTAATTAAATAATTTTTCAGGGTTTGTTTTATTATATTGCATATTGTCCTATCATTGTTTACCAAATCCTACTGTGATTGATCAACTAAAAGGGTTAAGACCTTAATAGCTGAAAATTTGTCTGCACATTAGAAAATATAGAAGCACAATGGCGTTCATATCGTTTTCAACAGTGCGAAACTACATTCCAGGTAAGGTTCCATATTGCTTTAAATCACAATGTGAAATTCACTGATACATTTTGTTTGATTCAAGGTTCATTTGGATAAATTGACCAGCGTAGTGGGCATAGCCTGCTAGTATCTATATTATAAAGGACAAACATATCTGTGCGTAACGCATACGTCATTCTGCGAATGGCAACATTTTGAAATTTGAAATAAAATTTTGGTTTTGCAATTTACTAATTTTCGTTCCATAACTAAACAACACAAAATGATATGATAAATATTGAAAAATTCCCTGAAATATTATCTAACTTACTGTGCATTTAATTAGTTGACTTGAAATCTTTCATAATCGAGTTCACCTAATTTTAGAACTCCCGTAGCAACTTAGAATGGTGGTTTTTACATTAAACCATTTATAAACCAATTTTACTATTTAACAGTGTAAGTTCTACAAAATTCTGTTCAGTAGAATCTGAGTTATAGTCATATTTACAATATTTATTGCTTATTAAACTTTTTTTCTTTACATTTGAAATAAAATCAGTAACTCTTTTGGTATTTCCCTGTTATGCCAACACCATTGTCACCAAGCGTAATAGTTGGCACAAAAATGAAATGATACATTTGAAAAAAAAATTGTTCATAAAAAAATGAGCATTTAAAAAATATAACTTTTGAAAATTACATACTTTGACCTACCATTTTTTTTTAAATCAATAAAAATATTGGTACTACTTGGTTATCCCGTCGACCAAAAATCTATTGCCTATCTATAAGATTAAATGCCAATAATGGTTGATCGTAAATGTCACATTCACTTGACTTTAAGCAAGTTACACGTATTTACGTCATCAGGTGATTTTTATTTCGACGTTTTAAATGTATTTTTATTAATGTTATACTAATTTATTTGTTCTTTCGTTATTTAAAATAAAAATTATGTCAATTTGTATAATTTCGCGAGTGGTTTGGCGATTTATATAATTTGGCGAAATTGGTCAGAGGGTACCAAAATAAATACTTAAAATATAAGAATAAATAAATATTTTGCAAGTAATAAAGTTGTCAATTTAAACTTCAGTCTTGAAATTGTAAATGTCTTTTACTACTGAAGCATGGCGTACGTAATACGTATGTCTCACATTGCAGTAAACATTTCATTCTTTCAATGAAGACATTCATGGTTTTTTGAACAAAACATTTTTATATGTATCATTCCTAACTTCTGAAATAATTTTATTGTAGCTTCCTCATCATCAGATAATTGCGAAATGGTAAAATCTATATCAGTATCAGTAATAAATATTTTCTATTAAAAAAATAACAAATTAAAAAGTTTTGCGAGATTATGATGGAATAAAATAAATTCCATCATGAAAAATTCCTGCCTAAAAATATTCACGTTCAATAATTAGCAAATCTTAATGTGTGGCACGGTTTGCAATAAAAATCGTTTGCACGATTAGGGTTGAAATAAATGGCGCGATACCATACATTTTGGCATGGTATCGCGACGAAAATTAGACCGAAAAAGTACCACAAGTTTGTTTTTTTATTTAGTTTTAGTTTTTGAGGCGTTTGAATTATTTTTTCTAATTGACGAAGTTGTTTTTATTTATCCAAAAGGATTGGTTAAAAAATTATTCAATTAGAATTTTTTCCATTGCTATAGTAACAGAATGAAAAGAATGAGTTTTTAGAAATTATCACTTACAAAATTCAGGTTTTAGCGCCAAAGATAGTGCCAAATTAGAAAAATATGAAATATCTCTCGAACTATTGAGATTAAAAGAATTTAGTTAGTACCATTCGATTCAGCATACAAAAATAGACCAAAATATGTTATCAGTTGAAAAATAACTATAAAATCAGATTTTTAAGGAATTTTTTTTAAGTTCGTTCTTTTTTTTACCCCCCTTAGGGGTGGAATTTTGGAAAATCCTTTCTTAGCGCACTCTATATCATAAGAAGTATTTTTACCCCGATTTTCAAGATTTTAGGTTCAGTAGTTTTGGCTGCGCGTTGATTAATACAAAATCCAGACTTTCTTTTATATATACGAGTTGCAACCCGTCTAAATTCGACGTACTAAAATGTTTGAAAAGAACTGTCAGATCGAAATTATAATAAACCTACAAAAATAATTACAACAAAAAAATCATCTTACGTTGGTTGTCTAACTCTTAAAACAAATAATATTTTAAACCCAAAATTACCAAAATATTATTTCTACAAACTTCAACTGCTTAAATTATTGAAAAATTAAACTGTATTAGATTACGTAATCAAGATGAGTAATTATGGTGAAGTTATTGATGGAGCTCTTATGTTTGTTTTTACGGGATGAAAAATCAGTAAAAGGGATTTCACTTTGTCACATCATAAAATTTCCCCCCATAAAATCTAAACTGTACGTTATTTTCACATTCTCGTAATTTACATACGCACCACTCAAATTCACAATTTGAAAGTATTTTAATGCGCAAAAGAATAGATTATTAATGAATGCATTTCCAAAATTAAAGTCACGTTTGTCCGATACAACTTTTCATGTGAATATTCGCACAAACCTTAAGTTCTAATCTTAGTACCCGTGAAGAAAAAAATTCAGAAATTTTACTTTAGTTGTCATAGTATTCGCCATTTATAGTATTGGTCAAATATTTAGTTTTATCAAAAAAAAATGATCGTTTTGTTTTAAATATATCATTTTTACTCAATGAATCATTTTGCCGAGCGCCTCAAACTCATTTATCAACGTAATGTAAAAATATTAAAATGTAGCTGATTTATGAAGAAGAATGCGTGTTTTATTTAATGTCTGACATCATTTTCTGTTCAAAAATTATAAAAAAGTTACTTTTATTTGTAATGTGAAAATGACATCAATAAGGATATAATGAATAAAAATAATAAACCATGAATATTTTCCCTTTACTTTCAATATAAATGGAGTACTTCAGTTGCCACAATTACAAAATTTGTATTAAAAACTACAAAAAAATTAATATCTCAAAAATAAATTGAGATACAGCTTTCAAACAAATAGTATTTAAAAAAGAATTGTTTTCCTTATACGACGGTGTAAAAAGTTAAAATGTGTGATGCATAGAAGTTTAAAAATTTGCAGTAGAGAAAATGCAAAACCAAAATTTTATTTCAAATTTCAAAGTGTTGCCATTCGCAAAATGACGTATGCGTTACGCACAGATATGTTTGTCCTTTCGCAAAATGACGTATGCGTTACGCACAGATATGTTTGTCCTTTATAATATAGATACGATAGTAAAATGGAAATGGGAAATTCCTCCCGGCTGCTTATAACTTGAGCTCACCTGAATGGATTTTGAAGAGAATCGAAATGATAGTTAGATAATTTTTCAGGGAAGATTTTAGTATATAATATATCGTTCTACGTTGCTTATACATAGAATTATGTTTTAAAGTTATATAATCAGACAAACCCGATCATGAAAGATTAGTCTTTTTAAAAGATTCAGTCGAATTGATTTTGACTGAATTTTCACTGTTAGATAATTTTTCAGGAACGGTGTTAGTATATACTATATCCTTCTGCATTGCTTAGTAATAGAAATGTGGTGGAAAGTACTATAATCAGTTGAACCCTATTATGAAAGTTTAGCCTTTTTGAAAAGTTCTACAGCACGGATTTTGATAGGAATTCCATTGTTAGTTACATACCTATTCAGATATGGTTTTAGTATTTTGCATATTATTCTACGTTGCTCAGTCATAAAGTAATGGCGGAAAGTTCCATAATCATGTGAAACCGATTAAGAAAGATTAGATTTTTCAAAAAGTTCTAGATGGCGGATATTGATAATACTTGCTTTGTTGATTAGACAATAAATGGGGAGGTTTTAGTTTATTGCGTATCATTCTACGTTGCTTAGTTATAGAATTATGGGCGAAAGTTCTATAATCGGATGGACCCCAATATGAAAGATCAGCCTTTAAAAAAAGTTTTACTGGATGGATTTTGTCAGTTTGTTTGTTTGCATCATTAATTAAATAATTTTTCAGGGTTTGTTTTATTATATTGCATATTGTCCTATCATTGTTTACCAAATCCTACTGTGATTGATCAACTAAAAGGGTTAAGACCTTAATAGCTGAAAATTTGTCTGCACATTAGAAAATATAGAAGCACAATGGCGTTCATATCGTTTTCAACAGTGCGAAACTACATTCCAGGTAAGGTTCCATATTGCTTTAAATCACAATGTGAAATTCACTGATACATTTTGTTTGATTCAAGGTTCATTTGGATAAATTGACCAGCGTAGTGGGCATAGCCTGCTAGTATCTATATTATAAAGGACAAACATATCTGTGCGTAACGCATACGTCATTCTGCGAATGGCAACATTTTGAAATTTGAAATAAAATTTTGGTTTTGCAATTTTCTCAACTGCAAATTTTTAAACTTTTAAACATCGCATATTTTAAATTTTTACACCGTCGTATAAGGAAAAAAATGTTCTGTTAAATGCAATCTGTTTGAAAGCTGTATCTCAATTTATTTTTGAGATATTAACTTTTTTTGTAGTTTTTAATACCATTTTTCTTATCGTGGCAACAAAAGTACCCCATTTCTATTGAAAGTCATTGAAAGTGAACGGCAAATAGTAGAAAATAGGTGATACTGTATCTTTTTGTTGCCATTTTTTCATAAAATCTGAAAAAAAAGTTGAAATTAAAATATGGGCTATATCAAGAATATTGTCTGTTATTCCGTGATAATGACGTCATATGCACACTTTTCTATAGACGAAGTATAAGATTTGATTGTAAAAGTGGATTGCTTTAGCGGATGCAAATGACGTCATTTTATAAAAAAGCGTGCATTTTAATTCTTAAACCTGAATTATGTTTTGTAGAAGTGTGTCATTTTCACAGCCCAACTCCTTTGAAATTCTTCACAGGTGAAAATGCTTCAGTTTTGAAAATAATGTAATCGAAATCACATACTGATAAAACGCAATGTTTTACAAAAATTTAGAGTGTCTTTATTGAAGAGAGGTGACATGCAAATAATAGTGATTTATATTACAGAAATTGATGATTCTCACCTGAATGGATTTGCATTGTCGAGTTAAATAAGCAAACAAATATTCGTGGTTTAAAATGATATCATGTTCCTGAAGTGTTTGTCCAAAATTCTCTCGAATAATAAAATTTTATTGCTATTCTTTAAGACATTCTACTATAATTTTATCAAAATAACATAATTTGCTTAATTTAATTTTTCCTAATTTTATATAATATATATATTTTAAACACAAGTGTGTTCTTTAGTCATCTGCCCTGAGCTTTCTGCTGAACCAAGTTTACTAATGAATTTTTTAACTGATAGCTGCTCATTTTGTGTGCCCGCCTTAGCTGTTTTTTTTTTAAATATCCCTTTATTATATTTTTATTTTAAAAGTATTCTATGAAACTTCTTCAAAATGATGGTAATAAGATAGCTTTCATTATTGCAGAGAAGAGAGAAATAATGAGGTTTATTTAACTTTATTCATGTGATTATATGATAAGAATTCAAAATTGTTGATAAAAATTGTTGTATAGGGTTTAGTGGAGCAAAATCTCATTAAGGATATAATATTTTTAACGGAAATTGACGTCGTGCTTTTGAAAACACGCATTTTTCCTCATAAATTTTCTATATTGTTTTTCTTTCTGCATGTGTACTGATACTAAGTTTCAGAAAATAGGCGAAATGCTTATTTAAGTGAAAGTGAAGTCATATTTAAAAGAAAACGATTATTTTCTTAGATAAAACTAAACATTTTAACACAAATGCGTCTAAAAAACATAAATTACGGAAATTTTTACTCTCCGGAATTCAGATTAAAATCTCAAGTAAAGGGTGCGTCTGTTCACATAAAAGATGTTGCTGACAATCGTGACTTCAGGTTTTGAGTTAAAATTATTTTTAAATGATCAAACAAAATACAATTTTTTTTTTAAATGATGAATATGGATATGAGAAGTGCATATGCAAATTTTGAGAAGGAGAAAATTGCTGTTTTTCATTCCGGAATACCAAGCATAAGAGCCTCATTCGATAAGCACATCCTAATAACTGATCTTTATTATAGTTTACTGATTAAGCATCTATATTATAAAGAACAAACGTATCTGCGCGTAACACTAACGTCATTTTGCGAATGGCAACACTTCACGATAAAATTTCGGTCTTGAAATGTTCGCTTCTGCAATTTTTTAATCTTCTGGCCATCGTACATTTCCAATTTTCGTCGCATAGGAAAAAAATTTACTTTCAAATGCAATTTGTTTAAAAACTGTATCTTAATTGACTGATGTATTATATTTTCTAAAGTAATTTTTAAGCATGATTTTTTTTAAGTTTATCTTATTCCGTGCCGGTTTTAATACATAATAATAATAAACATTTTGCACATAAAGCAACAAACATTTTTCAGCATTTGTTTCTGACTATTTTTGCATGATGAAATTAATACTTCCTTTATAAACAAATAAAAGAATAATATTAAAAAAACCACAAATCTAACATATTTGTAAAAGACAAATTAACGAAATTAATATTTCTTTTATAAACAAATAAAAGAATAATATTGTAAAAACACAAATCTAACATATTTGTAATCGTACAATTTAAATTTTTAGATCACCAAATAGGATTTTTTTTTTTCAAATGGAATTTGTTTGCAAAGTTCATCTCAGTTTACTTATTGTCTATGGTTTCAAAAACAATTTTAAAGCATGATATATTTTTTATTACTTTCTTCTATCTTCAATAGAAGAAAGTATTGTAATCGAAATTTTTTTCGACTTCCGGTTTTCGACGGATTTGCATGTTTTAGGGGTCAGAGATTCCAAAAAACATGTTTATAGAAAATGTCTGTCTGTCTGTGTGTCCGTCTGTCCGTCTGTCCGTCTGTCCGTCCGTCCGTCTGTCCGTCTGTCCGTCTGTCCGTCTGTCCGTCTGTCTGTCGCCATTGTACCATCAAAAAGTGTATGAAGTTATATATAGAATTAAACCAAAATTTTATTATAAGTTTTTGGCTATGGCAAGCAGGTCCTCCCGGAATTTGGAAAAAATTCGCCGGTAGGGGGCGCTGATATAACAATTTTTGTGCGATTTTGAATATTGTACCATCCAAAAGTATATGGAGTTATGCATAGAATTGAACCAAATTTTTAGTTTAAGTTTTTGGATATGACAAGCAGGTCCTCCCTGAATTTGGAAAAAATTCGCCGGTAGGGGGCGCTGTAAATGTGTTTTTTGTGCGATTTTGAATATTGTACCATCGAAAAGTGTATGAAGTTATGCATAGAATTGAACCAAATTTTTATTTTAAGTTTTTGGCTATGGCAAGCAGGTCCTCCCTGAATTTGGAAAACGTTCGCCGGTAGGGGGCGCTGTAATAGCGATTTTTGTGCGATTTTTAATATTGTACCGTCCAAAAGTGTATGAAGTTATGCATAGAATTAAACCAAATTTTTATTTTAAGTTTTTGGCTATGGCAAGCAGGTCCACCCTGAATTTGGAAAAAATTCGCCGGTAGGGGGCGCTGTAATAGCGATTATTGTGCGATTTTGATATTGTACCGTCCAAAAGTGTATGAAGTTATGCATAGAATTAAACCAAATTTTTATTTTAAGTTTTTAGATATGGCAAGCAGGTCCTCCATGAATTTGCAAAAAATTCGCCGTTAGGGGGCGCTGTAATAGCGATTTTTGTGCGATTTTGAATATTGCACCATCGAAAAGTGTATGAAGTTATGCATAGAATTGAACCAAAAAAAAAAAAAATTAAGTTCTTGGCTATGGCAAGGAGGTCCTCCCTTAATTTGTAAAAAAATCGCTCGTAGAGGGCGCTGTAATAGCGATTTTTGTACAATTTTTGTGCCATTTTGAATATTGTACCGCCGAAAAGTGTATGAAGTTATGCATAGAATTGAACCAAATTTTATGTGTTTATTTTTGGTCATGTCACGAAGGGCCTCCCTGAATTTGGAAAAATTCTGCCAGAAGGGGGCACTATAATTGCGATGTCTGTACCATTTTCATTATTGTACCATCGAAAAGTGTATGAAGTTATCCATATAATTGAACCAAATTTTTTGTGCATGTTCCTGACTATGGCAAACAAGTCCTCCCTGAACTTGAAAAAATCCGAAAGAAGGGGGCGCTATAATTCCGATCTCTGTGCCATTTTCATTATTGTACCATCGAACAGCGTATAAAATTATGCATACAATTGAACCAAAATGTTTATGCCTGTTTTTGGCTTTGGCCAACAGGTTCTCCTTGAATTTGGAAATATTGCGCGGTAAAGGGGCTCCGTGCTAGCGATTTTTGTATACTTTTCTTGATTTTTCGTAGTTCTATTGTGCATCGGCGGCTCATGCAGCGGCGGGAACTCGCTTCCTGCTATGCCGGCTATTCGCAAACAGCTGATAACGACAGAATAAGGAAAAATTAATAATTTTAACAAATATCATGATATAGATTAACTCGATTTTAGTCCGTTTAATTGACTTGAGCAGAAATTTAAGATGAAAATAAAAGTTGGTATAGTATTGAACTAATAATATTGAAGTATTAACAATGTGTAACTAGGTTTTGAAATATTAAGATGTATAAGATAGAAGAAAGTTTTGGGATTGGCACATCCAACTAGTTTAATTTATCTATATCGTGCGGAGCTCGATTACGAAAGATTAATCCGTTTCCCTTAAAACAAAATAAAGAGTTCATCCTTTTCTTACGGCTAATATCCATTAAAAAAAACTTCCCTGTGAATAAATAAATAAAATAATATAAATAAAACATAAATTTAACAGACATGTATAAGCTCTGAAATTATCAGAATATAAAAGGATGCCATAAGTAGGAAAATCTTGGTCAAATAATTCTTAGCATGCGGTCAATAAGAAAATATCGCTTTCGATACATTTCAAACATTTATTTGATTGTATAATTCGTATTTTCCATATGAAAAATGCTTTTTTTAATGTAAGTGGGCAATCTAAAAAATTTATTGCATATAAAACAATTATTAGTTTTCAATTTTAAAAAAAATTCACCCATATACTTTAACCTGGGAAGCCCGGGTACGATCCTTTAGTATATGTAATAAACATAGGAATTTCGACCCGGCTGCTAATAACTCGAGTTCTGCTGAACTTGCACTTTTAGACAGGTAATTTTTCGGGGAAAGTTTTAGTATATAACACGTCGTTCTACGTTGCTTAGGTATCAAATTAGGGATTAAAGTTCCTTAATAGTTACATTGCTTAGTTATAGAGCAATGGGAGAAAATTCGGTAAGGCCAATCCAATATAGGGCCGTTGACGAGATCGAGAAAATTGGCTTGGCGAGAGAAGGCAAGTTTTTACGCATACTTTCCGTTCAATAATTATAAAATTTATTTTCTATAAAGAAGACATTTATCTCTTTTTATATAACTACAGAAGTAAATTGTATATAAATAACAACAATAATAATGTGCATAATTAAAAAGTTTATATAGAGGAATACATATGTAAAAAAGCATAAAACTTCATTATATTCGTTTTCGTAGCTGTTCATATCATTTGGCCACAAATATCACTTTCTGAAGCCCGAATTTCACCAAACTTTCTTAAAAAGAAAAAAAAAGGCCAAGGCTCCTATACTAAAACAGTACCGAAAATTCTGTAATCAGGCGAACCCGTTTATGATAGATCTGAGATGAAAGTTTTGCTATTTGACTAACTACCGTCGATTTTGGAGGGAAATAGTCGTAATAGGGTTTCAATCAAACAATTCTTGACTGATATTTGACACCAAGCTTGGCTGTAAATCACTGATATAGACATCGGAGTGGTCTCTTTGTTGACTGTCATAATTTCAATACAAATTTTTTCAGTTTAGATTTCTTTTACAAATATCGTAGAAACCCACTACGCGAGGAGGTATTTTTTCGGTACTTTTAAGTTAGCCGGTCGCAAATCTCGCCAATAGCATTTTTATTCTCAACTCTAGCATATTTTATTTTTTACCATGTGTAAGTTAAAAACAATCTTTTGATGATTAAGTAAGTTTTGTTTATAGTATTATTTGTTATTTTTGTTCTTTTGCATTTTTAATGAAATGGGTGAGAAGCGAATATTTTAAAGGTGTCTAATATGTGTATCTATTTTAAATGAACCGAGTGAAATGTTTACATTTTAAATGAATGGCGGTGTGAACAATAGTTTTCCATTTGCCACATGCGGCCTTCTAACATAAAAGCGCTATTTTCCCTTGAGAGTGTAGAAGCAACCTTTCATGGGAATAATTAAAAAAAAATTGGTGGCTGATACATGTGGGGTCGGGATCACAGGATAAAAGTCAGAAAAGAAAATTTAAAATTATAATTAAACACAATGAGAATCTCTGACAATTAAATTGCCATTCCGACACCACACATTATCGTGATGTATAGTGGCAGTGAAAAAATGTGAATTTGGCAACTGAGAAAATTAAGGTTAATTTAAATATAATTGAAAATCACTAACTAAGAAAATGTTGCCATCGAAGTAAACGTTACTAAGCTGAAAAATAAAATAAGAACAAACTCACCCCTTTGTGAAGTAAACACATATTCAGTATAAGAAATATGATTTTAATGGAATCAAAGGCTAATATTACTTGGCCAAGTAAAGATGTACAAAAAGGTAGATTTACTCATTATTTCAAATCTTAAATTAGCAAATTGTATTGAAAATCCTTCCTAAATTGAGAATCCAAGCGTTCTATTGTTCAAATCACAGAAAGTTCAATTATTTAGCAGAGAACAGCACTATATTGTAGATAGTCACTAAGAACAAAATATTCAGTTGTGATAGTTAGAGAATGATTGTTCTGGAGACAGTAAACTTATCCTTCTTACTGACGCTCATGGGAGGAAATTCCACGATGTCTCAAACCACAAAGAATGCCGTCATCGATGAGAATCTCGTGCCGCAAAATATATGTTGATGAAAAAATAAGCAGGGCCTTCAAGAATCCAAGTCAATCAGGGTTGTTGTTCAAGCATCCAAGCTCAACATCTCAGGAATAGCGATTGCTTAGGCATAGATGAAACGAGTGTTAGCTCTCCAACTTGTTGAAATGTGGCCGAGGGGGCACGATCCTCCATGTGCATCAGGGAGACAGCTCATTAGAAGTAATAATTGCTAATTATCATTATCGGACGTAATTATATTGTATGGTTTTTAAAATTTAAAATGCTTCATTCCTAATTATGCAGATTAGAGGCCTGCTTTTTAGAAAAACTCTTCGCCGATCATGCCGTTGTCATTTCAGATCCCGGTCTGAGGCCGAGGCCCCAAACCTACGTCCGCTTTCGCTCCTACATCGTAGACCAGTCAGTTGACGAAAAGCAGATGGCCCCAAAGACGGTTGAAAAGCCGCCAAAATCAAATTGGCCAATGAGAGATCGACGCGTAGGCGGATGCAACTGTTCATTCACAAAGATCGCGCGCTGCACGCCGTAAACCGAACGATCGAAGTGAAACTAGACCGCATCGATAGTAAAATTCATCGCAATCGTACTTCATCCCCCACGCATTCCACAGTTTGCGCGGCATCGCGCGCCGGTACAAAAATCAAGATGGAGGATGAAGTGGCGTTACGATGTAGTTTTCTCCCGAAGAAGAAGCTAAAAAATGGCTACTTGCAGGGGAGTTAGGAAATGCTCCGCGGGCCATTCAAAAGTGATGAACGTAAATAAATATTGTAAAGCGAATATCTCGCTAGATTACGGCTTAAAATTAATGAAATCTTGGGAATCGTATTGAATTAAATAGTTGCATCCGATAAAAATAGTTTTGAAGTAAAATAATTAATATTAAATAACTTTTAAAATTTATATTTTCGGAAGTTAGTTATAATGGAAGCGTATTGAAAGTTACTTTAACGTACGATATTCCGTAACGATTACTTTTTAAAGAATCTTTATATTATTAGAATGATAATTAAACGTTATTGAAATGATATTTACTTATATATTTTAATGTTTATTGCTGAAACTAATTATTAATTAAGAAATTATTAACGGAATATAAATTATTTAAAATGCATTTTTCTCTAATCAATTAATACGTTTTTAAAAATTGTTTTTAAGTTTATTATTAAATTTAAATAGAAATTAATGCAGAAGATGAATTATTAAATTTAAAAGGTTAAAATGTAACATTTACCTGCAGCCTCTAGAAAAAAAAAATATAAAAAAAAAAATTTGAGATACTGGGATCTCAGTAATGCATAATTAAATGCAATTGAAAGGTGAAACGCTCAATCCGAACGATTGGAAGAACCTCAGAGATACACTTCTCCGCAAGTCCTCCAATAAAAAGGTTTTTTACATATGCAATACAGAAATATATATACTTAGAATAAAAATGAATATATAAAATTATACGTACTATGATACATTACAAATACAACAATAATACATAGAATATACAGACACTTCTCAGGGTGAGTGAAAACTTTTAAACCCCTACACACTTGAAATTAAATTCAAATCATCCATGTGTACACCATTACAAACATTATTGCGAGGTAACAAAGTAATCAGACCTTTACTACATACAAAACCAAGAGTTAAAATTGCACCTTGTTAAAAATTTATTGCACACAAATGAAATTGATATACCATATTAAAAATTAAAGTAAGCAAGAGTCAATGAGAATTGACAGGACACTACTGAAAATTTTGATGTGACAAAGAGACAAACATACATTTAAAAAAAATAACAAAATAGTTGTGTAAATATAAGGCAATTGAAATCTAAGAGACGACAAGCATCACTTAATAATTGCACAAGTGTCCACACGAAAAAGGAATCAAACAGTATGATCCGGTTGACAACCATAAATGGAAGTCATGGACATTTACACAAATTTTCAAAATTCTTCAAATTATGTCTAAGACCATACCGTGAGGGAATGTCGGAAGGGTAGACTTGTGTGATTAAGGCCCAAACTAAGCCGAGTTGACCCTCTGTGTGTATTGGTCCAGAATTTAAAGAAAATTGAAAATTTTATGAGAAAAGTTAAGAGCAGGAACTCTATCTTTTACCCTTATATAAATCTCTTCTAGAACCATTAAGGTATGCGCATTTGTAGAGATTTTCAAAATTACATTTATAATAATTACTTTATTTATTTATTTATTTATTTATTTATTTTTTTTTTTTTTTGTCTCAAAATATAATTATAAAACTCATAAAGTTATAAGATTTATACAATTTAAAGGAATTAACAATTAGGATCCTAAATTAAAAATTTAAAAATTATAATATCACACCAAATAATAATCAGCAGTAAAGTATATAGTTTAAAAGCCAAAATAGAGTTTCATCCTTTATCAAAAATTACTGAAAGGTCAAATATGATTTGTGACAACAAAACAGAATTTATATTGCAAGTGGAACAGTTTTAAAAATTTAAATTTAAGGAGTTAATTAAATAAATGAATTAAGCAGTAATTACTATTGAAAGATACTTCTCAAAGCATAATGTGTTAGCTAGGCACAAATGCATTAAGTGATTCAGAAGAAGCTACCCCCCGAACCATTTTAGTATCTAAATGAGTTGAACAGGAAAAAGTTGTCACACTATTGCGTTTAAAAGTAATAAAAATGAAATTTAAATGAAGTTAAGACAATATGCTATGATTTTGAATAATAATAAAAGTTTAAATTGAATATAAAGGATAAAACAATATTATAAATGGCAAAAACTTATTACTCCGTTTGTCCAGTACGAATTAATTTACTTACATGTAGTTTCGCAGAATTAAGTGGATCATTTACATGCTCAATTAAGTAATTATGACCCCTAAAGACTCTTTTAATTTTAAAAGGTCCCGTGCTTTTAGGCATAAAAGTTGGAGTGTGAATTAAATTCTTTAAATAGACAATCTCACCAAGCTTTAATATTGGAGGAGGACGACCCTTTAAATACTTTTCATTCTGAGCAAAATATTTACCTTCATTCTGTTTAACCAATTCTCTAGTTTTAGAAATATGATCTTGTAATTTTTTAAAATATAAATTTGGTTCTTCAGCTTCTTTGGCGGGTTGAAAGGTATCAATTGGCAAATTTAAGTCCCTACCTAAGAATAAATTGGCTGGTGTAAAATTAGTTACAGCATGTTTAGAATTGTTGTAATGGAGAACAAAAAATTTAAGTCTGTCTGACCATTCAATTACCTGATCAGAGAGAGAGGCGACTGATTCTTTAAGTGAGCGATTAATCCTTTCAACAAGACCATTAGATTTCGGGTAATAGATTGATGAGTGCCTGTGATTAATTTTTAAAGATTTTAAGAACTGATTAATTTCATTAGAGGTGAAATATTTGGCGTTGTCCGATAACAAGACCTTTGGTATCCCGTACCTTGAAAAATAATCATTAAGAGATTTAATAACAGAATGAGAAGTAACATTAGCAAGTGGGATAGCCTCTAAAAATCTTGAGTAATGGTCAATTATCGTTAAAATAAAAAATTTCCCATCATGTGATCTAGGTAGTTTTCCGACAACATCTATGGCAATCATTTCTCCTGGAGCCAAATCAGATTTGGAAATAAAGGTAGGTTTTGTATTTGTTTGTTTACTTTTGTGGGATAAGCACTGATCACAAGTATTTACAAAATTCTGTATATCTTTAACCATACCATCCCAAAAATAATGCTTAGAGACCGTATCCACTGTTTTATTTATCCCAAAGTGCACTTGATGACCTAAAGCAATACAGCTGTTAATTAAAGTTTTAGGAATATATATTTTCTTAGATTTATTAACTCTATTACGTTTTTTCCTAGCGATCATAATTAAATTATTGTCTGGATTGATAGAATAAGCAGAATTAGTTATTTCTTTAGCAATTAATTTATCTCTTATCTCTTTAAGTTTAGTATCTTTAAGCTGTTCTTTAAGGATATTCTCGGTCGTTAGGGAATCATTAGTGGGAATAAAAATATTTAGTGCATTTACAATTAAATTAGGGTTGTCAGGGGGGGCAACAACTCGAGAAAGGAAATCTGCTGGGTTAACTAAGCCTGGGATATGTTCAATTTTATAATTAAAGCCTTGTAGATACATTATCCATCTTACAATTATTTCAGATTGTTTTTCTAACTTCATATGGTACGTTAGTGCTTTAGCATCAGTTAAAATTTTAAATTGTCTACCATAAAGATACTCATGAAAATGTTTAATAGAAGAATAGATTGCATAAAATTCTCTTTTAATAGATGGATAATTAGATTCGCCTTTATTTAACTTTTTAGAATAAAATTCGATGGGATAAAACTGATTGTCATGACGCTGCAACAAAATACCACAAATACCATTCTTTGAAGCATCTGTCACTAAACATACCTCTTTATTTTCATCGAAGTTCTTGACAGTAGGATTGTTGAGAAGAATGTTTTGAATTTTAAGGAAAGAATCTTGACACTCTTTACTCCAAAAAAATTTTACGTTCTTTTTAGTTAAATTAACAATTGGTTGGACAATATCAGCAAAATTGAAAATTAAATGTCTAAAATAGTTAATCATTCCTAGAAAACTTTGCACTTCTTTAACATTAGTAGGTACTGGAAATTTATTAATCTTATTGACGTTATCGGGAGATGGGGAATGACCATTTTGATGTAAATTAAAACCAAGGTAAGTAATTTCTTGTTGACAGATTTGTAATTTGGCTGGATCTAAAGTTAAGTTAAATTCCCTAAGCCTATCGAATACCTTTTGAAGCCAAGACAACATTTCCTCCATAGAATTTGCAGCAACAATAATATCGTCAAGAAAATATTGAACATTTTTGCCCCTTAATGGGTCCAAGCAATTGTTAATTAATGTATGAAAATAAGAAGTACTGTTAACAAGGCCAAAAGCTAATCTGGTTGGCTCAAAATTACCATACTCAGTCGCAAATGCCAATTTTGACCTGTCTTTTTCCTGCAGAAGTATTTGAAAAAAGGCTGACTTTAAATCTAAAACAGTATAAAGTTTTTTACCTGAAATGTTTTGAATTACCTCATTAATTTTAGGAAGACAAATTTTATATGGTTCAGTGATTGCATTTAAAAGACGATAGTCGATGACCATACGGAATTTTAATTTACTAGGATCATCAGTGGGAAGAGATTTTTTATGAACAAAAAGTACAGGAAAACAATAATTTGAAGATGAATTTTGAATAATACCAGCTTTTAACAGATCAGAAATTTCTTTACGAGCAAAATCTTTAGCAATCTTTGGAATGGGATAGGGTTTTGTTTGCAGTGCAAAATCATGAAGCAATTTAAATTCAGGAATTACTTTATCAGTACAGCCAAGAGTGTCATAAGACGAAGAAAATACAGCAGAATTATCCATCAGCAAGCTGAGAACTCGTTTCTTATCAGCATCAGGTAAGTGGGCAACATTAAATTTATCAGACGTAAGTTCCTTTTCCCTAAGTTTTAACATTTCTTCAGAAATTAAATTGTTAACTTGGTATGTCTCAGTATTATCATGAGATGAAATTTGATCCTCAGAAATGGGCTTGATAAATCCTAATTTAGTTTTCTTTCTAATTACTATCTTTTTATCAGTATTGTTATGAACATATAATAAAATGGCATTGTTAGGATCAGGTTGATGGAGACTATAATTTAATTTTAAAGCTAATTTATTGGAAGAAGGACAAAATAAATAATTTAATGAGTTATAAATTTTATGGAGAGATTTAAGTTTAATAATTTTGCCTTGATTAGGTTTTAGGGTTACTTGATTGGCTGGTTTAACAAAGTTTTTACTAGTTTCAGAATTATTTTGAGAAGAATTTAAATCATTAGAAAATACTGGATCATTGGGAACATTATCATCAAATTCTGAAGGGGAAGGGTTAATAGCACAATTAGAAATATTATCAGAAATATCAGTACTTAAATTACTATCACTGTTATCATTCTCATTAAGGGGTTTCAAATTATCAGGGTTTTTATTTACAAATGGAAAAGAAAGATGACCCATAATGAGTTGCTGGTTGGCCGAATCCAAAAGGACTTTATTACGGCTCAAAAAATCATACCCCAGAATTATCTGATAATTGGAGTGCCAATTATCATGAGTTATGAAAAAAATATTACTAAACCAAGTGTTTAGAATGCGAAATTTAAGTTGCACTGTAGAAAAAAAAGGAATTGAAGAATTGTTGATTGTTTTAATGTTTACTGAACGTGATAAGAAATTTAATTTATTATGTTTTTTAAGAAGATTAATAGCCTGCGGTTGTATTAAAGATAAATTTGCACCACTATCTAAAAGCCCTTCAAAAGTAATTTTTCCAAAATTAAGTTTAATTATAGGTAGTTCTGAATTATCTACATTGCAACTCATCAAAATTTTGTTTATATTTACATTAGAAGAATTCAAAATCATGCCCTCATCGTTATCAAAAAAAGAATCTAGGGTCCTGCAATCATGAGGGGGGGAAATATTTACAAAATCTTGAGAACCCTCTACCCGTTTAAATTTCTTCTGCTATGGTTGTATGGTCTGAGATTATTACGCCCTCTTCCACGATTATATCTCATGCCATTATGTTGATGACCCCTTGGATTCTGATCATAGTGATTAAAATGATCATTTCCAAAATAATTCGCATCCGCGTTTTGCATGCCCTGTCTTGAAAAATTCGCCCCATTACTGACCTCCAAAAAATACCAGCAGTCTCTTGCGCTATGAGCTTTGCTACAAATCTGACATAAAGGTTTTTCTTCTTTTAACTTCTTGACCGTTTCCGTCAGATGTGCAATTTGCTTACTTTGGTCATCTAAATTTTTTACGAGTTTTTCTAATAGGTTATTATCAGCTTTACTGGTGGACGGTACTGCTTGCAAATTATTTAAGTCTAAAATATTTTGTTCAAGAGCTTTTTCTATATCCAAAGCCTTAGCAACAATATCATCAAAATTTTTTTTTCCGAATTTCAAAACTTCAATTTTAATATCCGGTCTTAAGGCATCAAGGAATTTTGAATACATTAAGTTAGCTTTAAAAGAATCCAATTCACGGTTATTCTCAGATCCTGGAGCCATATTGTTTACTGTTAACCTAATCTCTTCCGCAAGGTCTGACACTGATTGTTTGGGCTGCTGAGTGATGCGACCATAATGGTAAGACGCATCTTCAAAGTTCTGTTTGCGCTCAAATTTTTGTCTCATTAATTTGGCTACATTCTCAAAAAGTTTTTCTTCGCAAACTTGTTTGTCATTTGACAAAAATTCCAAAGCTTTTTCCCTACATAAGAGCCTCAGGAGTGTGATGCGATTCTCATCCCCAATATTTTGAACCTTACAAATGTCTTGAACATTTCTAAGAAAAGTATTAACATTTTCATTAGGTTGACCATGAAAGGGCGGGATTGCTGCAATCATGGATTGGAAAAGAGCACGCCTGTTTGCCATGATTAAAAATGGACACAAAAATTTTTTATAGTTAAAATATGTAAACACAACAGGAAAAAATGATTTTTGGGGGGGAGGTTGTTTAAACTGAGAAAATATTATAAATTATTTTTTCTCAAAATTTGCAACACATAATATACAAACATAAAATATTAATCACTAAACAGTTATAAATTTAATAAAAATACGCTAAAATATCAAATTATAGGTGCATAAGAAGAGAATCAAACATTAAATATAATATATAAAATACTTTAAATTGGTGCACACATGGAGTAGAAAAATCCTGACAAATTTTCTTTTTTTTTTATACCTTCCATAAAAGTAAATTCAAGTTCAATCTTAAATAATGAAATGAAATATTTAAGTAAGTTAAATAATTTTAAAACGGATCGTTAAACGATTGTTAACTAAAACTGCATCTGAAATTTTTTTTTTTTTTTTTTTTTTTTTTTTTTTTTTTTTTTTTTTTTTGCAAAATTTTAAAGTTTTCTCAAAAATTAAACAAAATAAAAATTCTTTTAGATATAGACCAGGTTCAAACACCTAAAAGGTCTGCGGCACCAAATGATACATGTGGGGTCGGGATCACAGGATAAAAGTCAGAAAAGAAAATTTAAAATTATAATTAAACACAATGAGAATCTCTGACAATTAAATTGCCATTCCGACACCACACATTATCGTGATGTATAGTGGCAGTGCTAAAAAGGTGAATTTGGCAACTGAGAAAATTAAGGTTAATTTAAATATAATTGAAAATCACTAACTAAGAAAATGTTGCCATCGAAGTAAACGTTACTAAGCTGAAAAATAAAATAAGAACAAACTCACCCCTTTGTGAAGTAAACACATATTCAGTATAAGAAATATGATTTTAATGGAATCAAAGGCTAATATTACTTGGCCAAGTAAAGATGTACAAAAAGGTAGATTTACTCATTATTTCAAATCTTAAATTAGCAAATTGTATTGAAAATCCTTCCTAAATTGAGAATCCAAGCGTTCTATTGTTCAAATCACAGAAAGTTCAATTATTTAGCAGAGAACAGCACTATATTGTAGATAGTCACTAAGAACAAAATATTCAGTTGTGATGGTTAGAGAATGATTGTTCTGGAGACAGTAAACTTATCCTTCTTACTGACGCTCATGGGAGGAAATTCCACGATGTCTCAAACCACAAAGAATGCCGTCATCGATGAGAATCTCGTGCCGCAAAATATATGTTGATGAAAAAATAAGCAGGGCCTTCAAGAATCCAAGTCAATCAGGGTTGTTGTTCAAGCATCCAAGCTCAACATCTCAGGAATAGCGATTGCTTAGGCATAGATGAAACGAGTGTTAGCTCTCCAACTTGTTGAAATGTGGCCGAGGGGGCACGATCCTCCATGTGCATCAGGGAGACAGCTCATTAGAAGTAATAATTGCTAATTATCATTATCGGACGTAATTATATTGTATGGTTTTTAAAATTTAAAATGCTTCATTCCTAATTATGCAGATTAGAGGCCTGCTTTTTAGAAAAACTCTTCGCCGATCATGCCGTTGTCATTTCAGATCCCGGTCTGAGGCCGAGGCCCCAAACCTACGTCCGCTTTCGCTCCTACATCGTAGACCAGTCAGTTGACGAAAAGCAGATGGCCCCAAAGACGGTTGAAAAGCCGCCAAAATCAAATTGGCCAATGAGAGATCGACGCGTAGGCGGATGCAACTGTTCATTCACAAAGATCGCGCGCTGCACGCCGTAAACCGAACGATCGAAGTGAAACTAGACCGCATCGATAGTAAAATTCATCGCAATCGTACTTCATCCCCCACGCATTCCACAGTTTGCGCGGCATCGCGCGCCGGTACAAAAATCAAGATGGAGGATGAAGTGGCGTTACGATGTAGTTTTCTCCCGAAGAAGAAGCTAAAAAATGGCTACTTGCAGGGGAGTTAGGAAATGCTCCGCGGGCCATTCAAAAGTGATGAACGTAAATAAATATTGTAAAGCGAATATCTCGCTAGATTACGGCTTAAAATTAATGAAATCTTGGGAATCGTATTGAATTAAATAGTTGCATCCGATAAAAATAGTTTTGAAGTAAAATAATTAATATTAAATAACTTTTAAAATTTATATTTTCGGAAGTTAGTTATAATGGAAGCGTATTGAAAGTTACTTTAACGTACGATATTCCGTAACGATTACTTTTTAAAGAATCTTTATATTATTAGAATGATAATTAAACGTTATTGAAATGATATTTATTTATATATTTTAATGTTTATTGCTGAAACTAATTATTAATTAAGAAATTATTAACGGAATATAAATTATTTAAAATGCATTTTTCTCTAATCAATTAATACGTTTTTAAAAATTGTTTTTAAGTTTATTATTAAATTTAAATAGAAATTAATGCAGAAGATGAATTATTAAATTTAAAAGGTTAAAATGTAACAGTGGCCAAAATAATGCCACTCCTAGGACTGTTAATAATATCAGAAATATTGCTAATATTGAGTATCATAAGATCTTCAATAGAAGAAAGTATTGTAATCGAAATTTTTTTCGACTTCCGGTTTTCGACGGATTTGCATGTTTTAGGGGTCAGAGATTCCAAAAAACATGTTTATAGAAAATGTCTGTCTGTCTGTGTGTCCGTCTGTCCGTCTGTCCGTCTGTCTGTCGCCATTGTACCATCAAAAAGTGTATGAAGTTATATATAGAATTAAACCAAAATTTCATTATAAGTTTTTGGCTATGGCAAGCAGGTCCTCCCGGAATTTGGAAAAAATTCGCCGGTAGGGGGCGCTGATATAACAATTTTTGTGCGATTTTGAATATTGTACCATCCAAAAGTGTATGGAGTTATGCATAGAATTGAACCAAATTTTTAGTTTAAGTTTTTGGATATGACAAGCAGGTCCTCCCTGAATTTGGAAAAAATTCGCCGGTAGGGGGCGCTGTAAATGTGTTTTTTGTGCGATTTTGAATATTGTACCATCGAAAAGTGTATGAAGTTATGCATAGAATTGAACCAAATTTTTATTTTAAGTTTTTGGCTATGGCAAGCAGGTCCTCCCTGAATTTGGAAAATGTTCGCCGGTAGGGGGCGCTGTAATAGCGATTTTTGTGCGATTTTTAATATTGTACCGTCCAAAAGTGTATGAAGTTATGCATAGAATTAAACCAAATTTTTATTTTAAGTTTTTGGCTATGGCAAGCAGGTCCACCCTGAATTTGGAAAAAATTCGCCGGTAGGGGGCGCTGTAATAGCGATTTTTGTGCGATTTTGATATTGTACCGTCCAAAAGTGTATGAAGTTATGCATAGAATTAAACCAAATTTTTAAAGTTTTTGGATATGGCAAGCAGGTCCTCCATGAATTTGCAAAAAATTCGCCGTTAGGGGGCGCTGTAATAGCGATTTTTGTGCGATTTTGAATATTGCACCATCGAAAAGTGTATGAAGTTATGCATAGAATTGAACCAAAAAAAAAAAAAAAATTAAGTTCTTGGCTATGGCAAGGAGGTCCTCCCTTAATTTGTAAAAAAATCGCTCGTAGAGGGCGCTGTAATAGCGATTTTTGTACAATTTTTGTGCCATTTTGAATATTGTACCGCCGAAAAGTGTATGAAGTTATGCATAGAATTGAACCAAATTTTATGTGTTTATTTTTGGTCATGTCACGAAGGGCCTCCCTGAATTTGGAAAAATTCTGCCAGAAGGGGGCACTATAATTGCGATGTCTGTACCATTTTCATTATTGTACCATCGAAAAGTGTATGAAGTTATCCATATAATTGAACCAAATTTTTTGTGCATGTTCCTGACTATGGCAAACAAGTCCTCCCTGAACTTGAAAAAATCCGAAAGAAGGGGGCGCTATAATTCCGATCTCTGTGCCATTTTCATTATTGTAACATCGAACAGCGTATAAAATTATGCATACAATTGAACCAAAATGTTTATGCTTGTTTTTGGCTTTGGCCAACAGGTTCTCCTTGAATTTGGAAATATTGCGCGGTAAAGGGGCTCCGTGCTAGCGATTTTTGTATACTTTTCTTGATTTTTCGTAGTTCTATTGTGCATCGGCGGCTCATGCAGCGGCGGGAACTCGCTTCCTGCTATGCCGGCTATTCGCAAACAGCTGATAACGACAGAATAAGGAAAAATTAATAATTTTAACAAATATCATGATATAGATTAACTCGATTTTAGTCCGTTTAATTGACTTTAGCAGAAATTTAAGATGAAAATAAAAGTTGGTATAGTATTGAACTAATAATATTGAAGTATTAACAATGTGTAACTAGGTTTTGAAATATTAAGATGTATAAGATAGAAGAAAGTTTTGGGATTGGCACATCCAACTAGTTTAATTTATCTATATCGTGCGGAGCTCGATTACGAAAGATTAATCCGTTTCCCTTAAAACAAAATAAAGAGTTCATCCTTTTCTTACGGCTAATATCCATTAAAAAAAACTTCCCTGTGAATAAATAAATAAAATAATATAAATAAAACATAAATTTAACAGACATGTATAAGCTCTGAAATTATCAGAATATAAAAGGATGCCATAAGTAGGAAAATCTTGGTCAAATAATTCTTAGCATGCGGTCAATAAGAAAATATCGCTTTCGATACATTTCAAACATTTATTTGATTGTATAATTCGTATTTTCCATATGAAAAATGCTTTTTTTAATGTAAGTGGGCAATCTAAAAAATTTATTGCATATAAAACAATTATTAGTTTTCAATTTTAAAAAAAATTCACCCATATACTTTAACCTGGGAAGCCCGGGTACGATCCTTTAGTATATGTAATAAACATAGGAATTTCGACCCGGCTGCTAATAACTCGAGTTCTGCTGAACTTGCACTTTTAGACAGGTAATTTTTCGGGGAAAGTTTTAGTATATAACACGTCGTTCTACGTTGCTTAGGTATCAAATTAGGGATTAAAGTTCCTTAATAGTTACATTGCTTAGTTATAGAGCAATGGGAGAAAATTCGGTAAGGCCAATCCAATATAGGGCCGTTGACGAGATCGAGAAAATTGGCTTGGCGAGAGAAGGCAAGTTTTTACGCATACTTTCCGTTCAATAATTATAAAATTTATTTTCTATAAAGAAGACATTTATCTCTTTTTATATAACTACAGAAGTAAATTGTATATAAATAACAACAATAATAATGTGCATAATTAAAAAGTTTATATAGAGGAATACATATGTAAAAAAGCATAAAACTTCATTATATTCGTTTTCGTAGCTGTTCATATCATTTGGCCACAAATATCACTTTCTGAAGCCCGAATTGCACCAAACTTTCTTAAAAAGAAAAAAAAAGGCCAAGGCTCCTATACTAAAACAGTACCGAAAATTCTGTAATCAGGCGAACCCGTTTATGATAGATCTGAGATGAAAGCTTTGCTATTTGACTAACTACCGTCGATTTTGGAGGGAAATAGTCGTAATAGGGTTTCAATCAAACAATTCTTGACTGATATTTGACACCAAGCTTGGCTGTAAATCACTGATATAGACATCGGAGTGGTCTCTTTGTTGACTGTCATAATTTCAATACAAATTTTTTCAGTTTAGATTTCTTTTACAAATATCGTAGAAACCCACTACGCGAGGAGGTATTTTTTCGGTACTTTTAAGTTAGCCGGTCGCAAATCTCGCCAATAGCATTTTTATTCTCAACTCTAGCATATTTTATTTTTTACCATGTGTAAGTTAAAAACAATCTTTTGATGATTAAGTAAGTTTTGTTTATAGTATTATTTGTTATTTTTGTTCTTTTGCATTTTTAATGAAATGGGTGAGAAGCGAATATTTTAAAGGTGTCTAATATGTGTATCTATTTTAAATGAACCGAGTGAAATGTTTACATTTTAAATGAATGGCGGTGTGAACAATAGTTTTCCATTTGCCACATGCGGCCTTCTAACATAAAAGCGCTATTTTCCCTTGAGAGTGTAGAAGCAACCTTTCATGGGAATAATTAAAAAAAAATTGGTGGCCAAAATAATGCCACTCCTAGGACTGTTAATAATATCAGAAATATTGCTAATATTGAGTATCATAAGATTTCGTAGGTCAAACTACATTATCGCGACAATGACAAACACATTTACATCTAACTGTAACCATTGATAAAATAAATCAGGAAAGTCTGATAGTAGATGTAGTTTCTAACGTATGCATTAATTAAAGTGATAAATTACGTAATCGAGTCCACAGACAATTGGTAAGCTACAAGCACAGATTTTTTGGTCCTTTTCCAGTATAGGGACCTTGGCGAAATCCAGAAAATAGTCTTTGCGCAGAAGGAAATTTGGCAACATATTTACTAACAACTTATTCACGGTTTTATTTCACATTCGCAAGCATTTATTTACTCAATATTTATACAATTAATTTAACATTAGGATGCTGTTTATCTAAATTAATTTATAACTTCATTTTTCGCTGATTCAAAAAATTAAATGTTCTTGGAATGCTAAGAAACCCTTACAATTTCATGTGTCTAGTTTAAATTTTTGAAAAAATATTTTAATTTATATTATTTATTTGTGCTTATATTTTCAGTATATTTGTATTGATTTAATAAAATAGTTCTCCTATCTCTGTAATTTTGAAATGTTATATTTTTTTAATGATTTGCGCCAACAATGTTAATTTTTTTCAAATGCTCTGTTTGGTGCCAACTATTATGCTTGAGGACAATGGTGTTGGTATAACGAAAAAATACTGAACTTTGAGATTTCAGCATGGAGACTGTAATGCTATTTAATATGGGTGCGGATAATAAACAATAAATTAACTGGTATATAGTTTCAAGCTGGCACTGAGATTGTAAAATACCTTTACTTTAAATAATTTAAAAAAAGAGATGAGGAAAATTCTGCGATGGAACTCACACCCAATTGGCTCATTTTAACGAGAATATTTTGGTACAAAATGAAATACAGTTATTGTAATCAAGAACATAGATCTCAATACTCGCCAACTGAAATGCGTTTAAAATTATTCATCAGAGACAACGAAAAATAACTTGCAGTTTCATAAATTTTACTCATCATTATTCTTATCTATCTGCTTCTACGATATATATAAATGTAAATGGGGATTTCGTAACGGCTACATATAACTTGCGTTCTACAGAATGGATTTTGATGAGACTTAAAATGTTAGTTAGATATTTTTTCAGTGAAGATTTTAGTATATAACATACCGTTCTACGTCGCGTAATCATTGAATTATATAGAATTGTTTTTATGTATATAATCAGAAAAACCTGATTATGAAAAGTTAGCCATTATAGAAGATTATGACGAATGGATTTCAATAGAAATTGCACTGTTAGCTAATTTTTCAGACAGAGATTTAGTATATACCACACAGTTATACATTGGTTAATAATAGAGATATGGTGGAAAGTTCTATAATCAGTTCTATACCAAATCCTACTGTGATTCATCAACTAAAAGAGTTGGACCTTAACAGCTGAAAATTTGTCTGCCCATTAGAAAATATAATAGCACAATTTCGTTCACTTCGTTTCAGCAATGTAAAAGGACATTTCAGGTAAAGGTCCATATTACTTTAAAATGCAAGGTCAAATTCACTATTTCGTTTGATTCAAAGTTCGCTTGGGAAAATGGACCAGCGCAGCGGGCATAGCCTGCTAGTTATAATATAAAATCATAAAATAAAAAATATATGTACTAAAACCTTCTCTGAAAAATTGTCTAACTAACAGTGCAAATTCCATAGAAATCCATCCAGTATAGTGGATTACGAATAAATCTCGTAATATGTTAATATCACAATCTTGGTTTATTAACAGCATTCTATTTATCACGAAAAATATAAAGAAACTGATAAATCATTTTTAAATAAATAAAAAGAAAATTGTTAAAAAGTTAAAATTTTTAGATCACCAATTGAATTGTTAAATTGTATCAATCAACATACCAAATAAAGCACAACCAATAAAACAAAAACACAAATCGCACAATTACGTGTTAAAATCGCCCAGAGAATTTTTCTGGGTCACACACCATGGAGGAATGAGGTAGATGGAGATGAAGTAAGGTGGCTGGGGGTGACGCCAAAAAAAGTAACCCTAAAACTCGCTACAGAAGGCCCAAACAAAACCACGTGCTTTGACAATCAGTTCAAACCGGTTTAAACCTGTATTTCTTTGCTTTCGTTTTTTACTGTCGGAAATTGTTATTCAAGATATGATTAAAATTTCGACGAAAAAAAGTCCTTCCGGCCAGTGCCGGGAGGAAGAGGTAGCTTTCATAATCCTTATTTAAAAAAAGCCAACTTATATCATGCAAACACACGAAGCTCAATTTAGTGGAAACCGAATATAGGAGATTCAATACTAATTTTTATCAATGTAATGAATGAGAATTTCGCGAAATTAGACAGCTTTATCCAAGCTGCTTTTCTTTAAAGTAACTTATATTTGGCTGCCAAATTCGGCAATTTCTTAAAGTGCCTGTCATTTTAAGACAACATGGTGGATGAGGCTAAGCAGTGAACTTGGTCGAAACCTTAGTAATTGCTGTGCACATGCTCACTCACATCGGAATCGGTTAATATATAGGAGTGCTGTCGCATGCAAAAAATCAGATTTTTCAAAACGTCACCCACAATAGAAATTGAAACTGCTATATCTGAGCCATTTTTTAAGGTAAAGACAAACAAAAAATGCTCCTGAATACTTATATCAAGATCAAATACTTAAGAAAGAAACCTTTTTCAATTTCTAATTTTTTTGCACCTCAATTTAAATATATATATATTTTTTAATTTAATGGCCGCCATTTTGAAACAAGATGGCTGATGAATCTGGCCAGCGAACTTGGTCGAGGTGTTGATGTATACTATCCACATGCCTTCTTACATCGAAATAGGCGAATACGTGTGTTATCGCGTGACAAATACAAGATCGTTTCAAAATGTTAGCCATGCTAGAAATTCAAAGTGCTATAAATCAACCATTTTTTAAGATATCAAAAAAGAACAAATTTTCAGAAACAAAAACTGCTCCGGAATCTTTGTATCAAGGCCAAACACATAAAAAAAATCTTTTTCATTTTCCAATTTTTTAATACCTCATTTCGAATTTTAAATTTAATTTTTTTTAAATGGCAACCCTTTTAAACAAGATGGCGAATGAAGCTGGCCAACGAACTCGGCCGAGACATTGGTATGTACTATGTACAGACCAAGTTACATCCAAATAGGTTCTTAAATACGCCTGTTATCGCGTGACAAAAATCAGGTCGTTTTAAAATGTCAGCCACAAGAGAAATTCAAAATGCTATTACTCAGCCATTTTTTTTAGATATAGACGAAAGAAAAACTGTTCCGGAATCTTTGTATTAAGGTCAAACACATACAAAAAAAATCTTTTTCATTTTCAATTTTTTGGTATCTCATTTAGATTTTTTTTAAATTTTTTTAAATGGCTGCCATTTGGAAACAAGATGGTGGATGAAGCTGGCCAACGAACTCGGTCGAGATATTTGTATGTACTATGTACACACCAAGGTACATCCAAGTCGGTTCATAAATACGCCTGTTATTACGTGAGAAAAATCAGGACGTTTCAAAATGTCAGCCACGCTAGAAATTCAAAATGCTTAAACTCAGCCATTTCTTAAGATATAGACGAAACAAAAACTGCTCCCTAATCTTTTTATCAAGGTCAAACACATAACAAGGAAATATTTTTTCAATTTTCAATTTTTGGTACCACATTTCAAATTTAAATTTTTCTTAATAATTTAAATGGCCGCCATTTTTAAACAAGATGGCGGGTGAAGCTGGCCAACGAACCCGGTCGAGACATTGGTATGTACTATGTATAAACGAAGTTACGTCCAAATCGGTTCATAAATACGCCTTTTATCGCGTGACAAAATTCAGGACGTTTCAAAATGTCAGCCACGCTAGAAATTCAAAATGCTATAACTCAGCCATTTTTTAAGATATAGACGAAACAGAAACTGCTCCGAAATCTTTGTATAAAGGTCAAATACATAAGAAAAAATATTTTCCATTTTCAATTTTTTTGGTACCACATTTCAAATTTTAAATTTTTTAAAAAATTTTAAATGGCCGCCATTTTGAAACAAAACGGCGGATGAAGCTGGCCAACAAACTCGGTCGAGACATTGGTATGTACTATGTACACACCGAATTACATCGAAATCGGTTCATAATTACGGGAGTTACAGTGTGACATAGGTCAGATATATATATATATATATATATATCAATTTTGAACGGAGGGTGGTTTCGGGGTCTGGGGGTCATGATCGATGAAAATATACCAAAATTTTTTGAAATCGCTTTCCTCCGAACGGCTGCAATAGGTAGCTTTTTTGTAAAGAAAGCTACCTAATAACCATATGCGCTATCATAGGTATCATAGGCATCATGTAGTACTAGATAAAAATGTATCAAAGATACTAATATATCACTTCACAGAATTATTTGATTATTTTATCATATGTATTTTAAGTATCAATATCAGAAGCGTCTTTTAAGATTTTTCTTGAAAGGGTAACATTCTTTCGTTATTGTGCTAAAATCGTTTGCACTCGAAAATCTAGATTTTCATTTAATATTTGTAATTTAAGTTTTCATACATAATTTTAAAAGAATGCTTTCATCATTATGTTTTATCTATTTACATGCAATTATTAATATGTTGTTAAAAACGTTTAATTAAATTAGCAGCGATTGATTAAGGCAAAAATGGGGGCCTATTTGAAGCGCAATTACAAAATTTCATTCCATCAAAGAAACTCTTCATTAATTAGTTGAGTTTTGAAGTGTATTATTATTTGGAAAAAAATAAGTTCACCTGATAGGAAAGCTTTAGCTGCAAGAATGAAATTATTATCAATAAATGCTATGCTCGCATTTGACTAATTGGTCTTGACCTTTCGATACAAAATTTAATTTTTCACAAAATTATTATACATTTCACAAGAATTACTTCTTCTTTTCAGAAAACAGACATCAAAAGAAAAACAAAACTTGTATCTATCCCCTATAATAATAATAATAATAAACACTAGTCGGATGTACCAATTCCAAAACTTTCTTCTTTTTCATACATGTTAATTCTTCAAAATTCGCTATGACACTGTCAAAATTAAATGGTAATATATGCCCCTCATGAGGATTCTAAAGATATGAAATTCCGTGCATTAGCTCTTGAGATATGACTATCGCTGAAATCGTGTAAATCCAGCAAAATACAGCCTAGCAGCGCCACCTATTGGGTGATTTATAGCGAAAGCTAATCAGCAACAACTTATGTCACCGTCTGACTGATTCTGAAGTTTGGAGAAAATCCGTGCACTAGTTTTTGAAATAGAGCTATTGTGAGAATCGAAAAATTGCCAGCATAGCAGCGCCGCCTATTGGGCGATTAACACCAAAATTTAATCAGCAGCAACTTGTGTCAACGTCTAACTAAATCTGAAATTAAATGAAAATTCGTGCCTTAGCATTGAGATAGAGCTATTTGGGGAATCGTTAAAAATGCAGCACAGCAGCGCCACCTGTTGCGCGATTTACACCGACGCGTGATCAGCACTAATTCATATCACGGACTAACGGAATCTGAAGTTTGATGAATATCCGTGCATTAGTTCTTGAGATAGAGCTATTATGGAAATCGTGTAAATCCTCCAAAATGCAGCATAGCAGCGCCATCTGTTGGGCGATTTACACCAAAACGTTATCAGCACCAATTCATATCATGGACTAACTGAATCTGAAGTTTGATGAAAATCCGTGCATTAGTTCTTGAGATAGAGCTATTGCAGAAATTGCAAAAAAAAAAATGCAGAATAGAGCGCCACCTGCTGGGCGATATAGACCAAAAACTAATCAGCACTAATTTAGTTTTGATTATATTTGGTTCATTCATTCAGTATGTCTTAGCAGCAGACTTTGTTATATTTTTGGGATCGAGAAGAAAGAAAGGGAACAAGAAAGAAAAATCACGCATCAAGCACAGAATATGAAACACTTTTAGAATTCTTTAAGACTTTTCTTAAATTGGTCTGCTCAACAAGCGCAAAGATGCATTTACAAATTCATTTTTTAACGGAATGATACAAAATTGGAAAGCCTGACCATGGAAACGATTCAGAATCAAACTGTGTTTCCCATTTTTTGATCAATAAATTACCTATTGAGTTATAAGCGATTGTGATCATGTGACAAACACGTTTTTCAACCTTTCTTGAGTACTTATTCTTCTTTCGCGCTGAAATTCGGTTCAAAATGCCCACTTTGACACTATTTTCTGAAAGATCAATTGGGTTTGCAAAAAAAAAAAAAAAAAAACGGAAAAAACAGCTCGATGACATAGTTTCTGAACAACAACACTTGCTAATTTCAGACATTTCCGAACAAAAATAAATTAAAACTTATGTCAGAAAGTTGCCCTTTTGGATTTGAGAACAGACTTAACGAAATTTCTCTATTTAATAAATTAAAAAATATCTAAATAAACATTTCAGAAAAGCATGACACATTTAAAAACCAAATTTCAGCAGTTATCGTTCGTAGCCGAAAAAGTAGTTCAATTCTATTGTGCATTTAAACATCCGCCTACAAAACGGGTCCAGTGTACCTAAACAGGAAAATCTGAATTAGTTCAAATACAGTAAAATCCAGCTGAATGTTATAAAATTAAGAAATTGGTTTGTAAACTGCCATTTTTCAATCTAAACTCGTAAAAACTTAGAAACATTTTAAAAGAATATGGAATAAAAACTAACGAATTTTAATTGCGGTTGGATACATTATTGTAATTTTTGTACTTTTTTTTTTATCCAAGGGTTAAATTACAATAAGAAATTACTTGACGCAGTACAATATAAGCAGATAAAAAAAACAACGTTTATAACACCAAAAAGCTTTCACTTGTTTCAAACTAATAGTTTCAGTAGTCATAGCGCGCCATCGTCAGTGCAAACAATCACTCTTTACACTGATGACGGTATGCTACTGCTATCGAAACTAATTTGCAACGAGAGAAAGTGTTTTGGTGTTATAAACGTTGTTTCCTTATCTCCTTATATAATCCGAGGGTTAATCTCTCGATTTGAATTCTATATCGTATGCTAAAACTTAGTTTAGTAAGAAAAATCCATAATAGGAATTCACCTTCAGAAATGTCTACTAATATGTAGAAAATACTTGAATTTTTTGTATAGTCCAGTATATTACCAATAGATTTTCCAGAAATTTCTACCAATATGCGAAAAATGCTTGAATTTTTTGTACAGTCCTGTATATTACCAACAGATTTTTATAAGAGCCACATATTGAGCTAAAATTTAATCCAGGCTATTGTTAAGGCATTATTAAAACTACTCAAAGTAGACTTTCAAATAATATTATCCTTAGTTACTGGAAACTAAGTATCCAATTTTTTGTGCGGCCGTGTATATGATTTTATTTATATTATGCAAATATCGCTTAGCATACTAAATATAGTTCAACTAGAAAGTGCATAACTCTATTAAAAACCGCCCTACCATTCACGCTGATACTTTTCCATTCCTTACCATTTTTTTTTTATTTTTATTTTTTTTTTTTTTTTTGTAGCCCTGTAATGATCTATTGCATTTATACACATCACATAGCAAGTAAAAATTTAGCTACACTGTTAAAAATATGCAGCTTTTGCTGCATAGTTACTCCACGGCTTTTAAGGAAATAGGGGGCTCTGCCCCCTATGAGCTACGCTCGTCAACCCCCGTTCAGACAGAAACAGAAACAGAAATCACCCACTCGTGGACAGCCAACCTTGCGGTATAGGAGCTAAATGTCCACGAGGGGAAAAACACATATCCACCTTCCCGCGAAACCCCAGACACCAGAATTGCCCGGTGGACTCAGCAGGTAGGAAGACACCCCCATTGAAATTTCAATTAAAATTGTACAATCATATCACAAGAGCTATCCAATGTTGCTTAAGCTGGGCGAACCCAAATAAAACAATATTTTGGATTTTTAAGATATTACAGATATTACAGATCATCAATCAGTTATTAAAATAGGAATACTTGAAAGTAGCCAATTTAAAATTTTAATGAAAAATTAAAATAGTATTGTTAATGTTAATTAAATTTAATTAAATTAGCTAAAAGATTTCTTAAAAATTTATACTAAAAATTTATACGGGCCTAATAGGACTTAATAAAACAAAGTTAGTTGAGACAAAATTGATTGAAATCTGAAAAATAAGTAAGTCTGAGCGAAACTTTGAATGATATTTAAATTAAATAATAGTCTTGTTAAATTTAATTATGATTCTGAGTGATGACCTGTTAAGCAAGTTTGAGATATTAATTACAATTAATTTTAAAGTTCTAGATAGCTTAATATGTTGAATAGTCTATGTATTTCACAGTTCAGTAAAGTATATGTCACATTTTTGAGTCATTATATTTTGCAGTTCAAAGTCATTATATTTCATAGTTCATAGTATGATTTTTACAGTTCTAAACACTGTAGATTTTAGTTTGAAGATAAAATTCACAGTTTGGATATTTAATCCAAAGTTCAGGAATATAAACTTTTACAAATCAAGGTGTTATTTAATTAGGCGATGTTTAATACTTTTATGAATAATCTTGATAGTTAATGGGTGACACTGTTTATAGAATCTTTTTTATGAAGGAGTAGTGTTTATTAAGAATATTGTAATTTTCATTTAGCGCTGAAAAGTTTGCTGGATCCAGTAGAATCTTCTGGAAGTTTTTCCTTAAGGTTTTGTTTTTATTAAATTTGAAATGATTAGGTAGGAGAGAACAGTTCCCAAAAATATAGTGTTGTACTGTTCCTCGGCCTTTAGTGCAGGAGCATATGTCCGAATTTAATTTGCCTATTTTGTAGAGAAATGCAGGAAAACTGCCATGGCCACTAATGTAATAAACTGATGATCTTGAAGTACAGATAAATTCTTTGTTAACTTGGTTAAGAATTTTATATGTATCTCGTCCTTTTACTGAATGTTCCCAGATATCCTGCCAGTCTTGGATAATTTTTCCCCCGTATATAATTTTTAATTACTGAATCCGGGAATGGTATATGTTGAATTTCATCATAGTGGTCGTGTTCAATTGCATTTTTTGCCAAGGTGTCTGAGCGCTCATTCCCAACTGTTCCTATGTGAGCCTTTGTCCATGCTATATTTATAGATTTCTGCCGGATTTTTTGTAGTTCTGTATAAATCTGTCTTATTATTTTGTTTCTTGGGAAGATAATTTTGAGGGCATTTAGTGAGGATCTGCTGTCTGTTAGGATTAAAACTAATGTAAATCTAGAGGTCGAAAACCATTCTATTGAATTTAGTATTGCTTTAAGTTCTGCCTGATAGATTGAATTGGGAGGGTTTAAGCGCGCAACACTGTCGTGGATAAAAGTATCTTCTAACATGACTGTAAAGGGGCATGAAGTTCATCGTTTCATTAAAGAGCCATCAGTATATATCTTTAATTTATTGCTGCGAATTTCTGTTTCCGTTATTTCTTCTAGTATATTCAGATTATTAATTTTGTAATAGTCTGGAAAATCGAACGTACTTTCCTTCAGCATTAAATTATCTTTATTTATTTTCGTTGATTGAATTATTAAATTTCTTTTTCCCATTTTTGTCTGATATGCCATGAATTCGTTCTGGATTTTTGTGATGATTGTTGGTACTCCTGTTAAAACATTTAGTGCTTCGTGTGAGATGCTTCTGTAAGTTTTGATAACATTCATTAAACTCATTCTTTGTATTGTTTTCAGAGATCTGATTCCACGACTGTTTAAATTAGGGAACCATATTTCATGTGCATACAAGATTTGTCTTTCAACAACCGTTGTGTACCACATCTTTTTTATTTTTGGATTTATTCCTTTTTGGTAATTTCCCAGGAATTTGAAACTAGTAACAAACTGAGATATTCTTGCTTTTAAATTTTCCAGATGAATTTGAAATTTTAATTTTTGATCAAAGATTATTCCTAAGTATGGTAATGATTTCTCTAGTTTGATTGTTTTATTTTTTAATTTAAAAATTGGATGTCTGTTATTTAAGAGGTTTCCTCCAAAGAGTATTGCTTTTGTTTTCTCTTGTGAAATGTTTAGATTTAATCTGTTACATATTTCTTCAAAACTACGGATTTTCTCATTAGCATCCTTTTCTAAGTCGGTTCTTGAATTTCCTTTTATTAATACCACAAAGTCATCTGCATAAACCACTAGTTCTGGGAACTTTTTAAGTAGTTCCTTAATGATGAAGTCTGCTACTATTAACCATAATAACGGGCCTAAACATGAACCCTGCGGGCATCCCTTGAAACTACGAAGCCATTGAATGAAACTAAAGTTGTTTGCTCCGATGAATCTATCACTTATATAGTTAATAAGTAAATTTTTTAGGTATCTAGGTAGTTCTGATTCTTCGATTAGTCCCGAGATCATATTCCAGTCTATTGAATCAAAAGCTCCTTGTATGTCAAAAGATATTAATCCTACATATTTATTGTTCTGGAGAAGTTCCATTATTAGGTCTTTTACAGATTGCAGTGCCGTTAGTGTGCTTCTCTTCTCTCTGAAGCCATGTTGTTGGTTTGCTAAGAGATTTTTATTTTCTAAATATGTTTGTGTACGTATTTTTATTATTCTCTCTAACACCTTACCCTTCATTAGGAGCAAGGTTATTGGTCTGTAGGAATTTGGATTTCTTGGGTCTTTATTTTTCTTCCTGAAAAATATCACTACCCCTTTCTTCCACGCCATTGGAAAATGGCCTATTTGAAGACATTTATTATAAAGGAGTAGCATCAATTTTGGATATCTTTTAATTAGATTCTTTATGATTTTAATGTCGATTCTATCATATCCTGGAGTTTTTTTAGGACTTTGCTGACTGATGACATATTTAAGTTTCCTCATGTTGATTTTAATTTTGTCAAATCCTTCATTTGGAATTAGATCCCGATTAATTCTCGAGTGTATTTGCTCTGTATCTGGGTTTCCAAAATGATGACAGATTAGATTTTGTTGAATGTCAATAAATGAGTCCTCAATTGCTGAAGTTTCTAGTATGGTATGTATTAAATCCGTATTTTTTAGATATTTACCTTTCATTATTTTAAAGGCAGTGCCATATACACTTGTGGTTTGTTGGCAGAATGAATACCATGAGTCCTGTTTAGCTTTTTTGATGTTTAATTTGTATTCGGCTAGTGCCTTTTTATATTCCTTCCTGTATTGCTGATTGTCTGTGTCTCTTCGAAATCTTTTGTGTAGTGCATTTAGTCTACTTCGTTCAATTTTGAGTTTGTCCGTGTACCAGTTGATATTTAGGTCTCTTTTTGATTTTTCTTTTTTAATGTTGAGTTCATTATACTAGCCGTATGTTCCTGAAAATTATTGACCCATGTATCTAGATCTTCTGGAGATGATGTATCTTGAAGTGTTGTCCTTAATTCTTCTTCCTTTTTATCAAATTCTTTGTTAAATTTTTTAAAAGTTTCATATTTGGTTTTAACCTGTTCGCGACGGCGCGCGCATTCAGAACTGCGCTTCTGAGGACGGAGCGGGAAAATTTGATTTCTTCTTCTGAGCCGAAGGATTTTGCGAAACTAAGCCTAACTCTTGTAAAGAGTTCTAAAGAGTTCTTCAAAAAATTATAAAAGATTCATTTTTCCATGTAACATTTTGAAATGCACATACATGAAATAAGTTGTTATTATGTATATTTACACAAAAATTTGAAATATTTTCTCGGATATTTTAATGTAAAAATGACTTTTTAAACAAATATAATGCATGTTTTAAACACGTTTTTCAGTTTAAAAAATAATATTATATGATTACAAAACACTTACGTTCCTTTAATAGCAACATATGAAATGTTTTGCTATAATAAAGGATAGTTTTGTTTAAAAAAAATAATAGTTTTGTTTCTAAATAATTGTTAACACATTCCGTAAATAAGACAAGTATTTTTAAAAAGCTGACTTATTCACAAATAAAAATAATTAAATAAAACTTGCAAGCACCTTCTGCATGCATCTTTTTAATGCTTATTATACAGACAGACATAAAAATAGTTTGAAAACTTTTAATTTAATTTAAAATATTTGTGAAAATTCAAAATTTACATCTAAATATGTAATCAATCATAAAATATCTATAAAATAAAAAATATTGAATATAAATAATAAGGAAAATAGAGTTAGACTTTAAATTTTTAAAATAAACATTTCTAAAAAGTTGTCGATGGTAAAAATATTTTTGAAAATAAAAGAAATAGTACATATTGTAACGTATAATAAAACGAAATATCAAATAAAGAATGTTTGATAATAATGAGAAACTTGAATAACTTAAAATACATTCTTCAAAAAATTTCATTATGTTAAAATATCTGTATAAACATCTTGTAATATATTATATACATATATATATTTAAACATATAAATAAATTTATGAGGTTAAAAGTATTGAATAATATTTTTTAATAATTTCTAAAACTGAATAATAATTTTAAATATACTGATAAAAAATACCGTTAATATTAAAAATATTTTATAAAATGGAAATATTAACGAAATCATGTAAATGTATTCAATTATAAGGGGCAAACTGACTATTAATTGAAACTATTAACTTTAAAATCTGCGAACATTTATCAAAATGTCAGAGTTCGTGTTAGAATCACACCACCCTCTTAAATTTTACTTCAGAAAATACATAAATTTCATACATTTTCTTTTCTTTTACTAAATGTTTTTCACTATCCCAGCTATTCCATATATTCAGTCAAATACTTGTGTTTTTAGACATTTTAATGAGTTTGTAAAATAAGATACTTAAATGTAGATAATTTAAGACGGGATTATTTGAAACGATATGAATAATTACTGAAGGAAAAAAAAAGAAGAAGAGCGCACAAAAGTTTTCTTGACTTGACGGTGCCGAAAATATTTTGAACAAGCATCCGCAAATATTTAAACTGCGTTGCAGCGCTTGTTGAAACAAAATAAAAATACAAATAGGTCTCCCGCTTTCCTCCTAAATGAACGAAAGTCCGAAACTATAAATCACTGCGATGTAGAAATAAATTATTTCCAATCGAGATAAAAAGTAGAAAAGAAGTAATTGAAAATGAATCAACTGGATGCGTAAGTGAAGCTTACGTCATAAGCTTACAGTTGATCAGCTGACTAAACCATTCCTTTTCCCAAGTGACGTAGAAAAATTCCTGATAAACAAAAAATAAAGTTTCATTTGACTCATAAAAGATTTATGATAGAAAGAAAATCACGTTTCGGAAACATAAATAGGTGCAGGTGAAATAAACACACTTTTTTTTTTCATTGCAGCCATTTTCGGAAAAAAATTAAATTGACATGGATTAAATATATATTAATAGATTCCATTTGCTTTCCTAGACAGAAGGAAATATGTTCTTCCCAAATGTATATTCAAATTTGATTACGAAATTTTTTTCTGAGTTAAACTTTCTGGAATAAAACGTTCCAACTGTGTGGCACGAATACAGGTCGCTCGGGATGTGAGTGCCAAAAATGCCGGCACGTATACCCGTCGCGCGAGATGAAAGTGCAAAAGAGGCCGACACGAATACCGGTCGCTCGTCCCGAACGGGTTAAATCTTTATAGGTTTCGTAGGAGAGGTTCCAACTGCAATGTGAAGTTTGCATCTGTGATCACTGAGTGATGGAAAATTCACTTCTACTGACCAAGAATCAAGAAGGTCCTTCGTACTTAATCCACATAATGTTAGGTCCGGATTACCTTTCTTCTTACCTAAGAAGAAGGTGTTTTCTGCTTGTGGGTCGTTGACTATTGTTAAATCTCGATTTGCAAGATAATCTAGTAAGATTTCACCTCTTGCGTTGTTTCTGCTATAGCCCCATGCTCTCAGGTTGGCGTTAAAATCGCCTCCCAATACTAAGTTAGTACAATTATGAATGGTTCTTGACCAGTCGTCGAAATCTTTAGCTAGATCTCCCTTTGGCTTGGAGTATTGCGAGGAAAATTCAAAATTTTCTAACTTCGTTGTTAAATTTATAAATACACTGTTATCTGTTTGTAGGATTTTGTTATGTACAAATAAAGGGTTGGCGATAATTATTCCCGCAGTATTTAATGTTGATTGATATAAAGCCCAAGAAATCGGGAGACACGTAAAAGAATTTTTGCTTCTGTGGTAATCCTGGATTAGTGCTATGTCGATATTGTTCTGGTTCATGCATTTAATTAGTTGAAAGTTTGCTGCACGGCAATTATTTAAGTTTATTTGAGTTACTTTTATGTTTTGTTGATGTAAAGGTGCACCACCAAACAAGTAAGTTGATTGCATTGATGGAGTTTGATTTTGATTGTGGGTGCCTCTAGCTATTTTAATCTGTGTGCTTGAATCAACCTTTTCGCCTCTATCGGCGGTGGGGAGGCTGTGCCTCCCTTTTTCTGAATTATGAGTTGATATAAACATCTCTATATTTGACTGTTCTTTTATCTGTTGTTTTGTAGTTCTTACTATACTCTCTTCTTCCGGTATTTTCTTCTACTTGTCTACTTCTTTCATTATCCCTATCCCTTGGGTCTTCAGTTGATGGTCTTTGATATCTGTTATCAATAAAATACTTACGACTATTTTTTGAAAGAAAATTTTGGGTTTGTGGTTTTGACTTATAATAGCCTTGTAGGCGTCTTCCTTTTTCATATTGAAAAATTGGGCATTGGGGTGAGTACGCAGGGTGATTAAAGTCTTCCTTGTTATATCTTAAGCAATTTATGCATTTCTTTATATTTTCTTCACGCTCGTTTGTTGGGTGTTTCCCTGAGCAATTCGCACACCGTGATCCGAATTCACATTGTGTTTTGGTGTGGTTGCTTAATTCTTGGCAGTTTGTGCATCTCAGCACTCGTATGTAGAATTCAGCCTTGATTAGTTCATAAAATAATTTTATATTTCCTGTTTTGACAATTTTTCTGCATTCACCCGCCGGTGCTTCTATTATCCAGTTATTGAATGTTGAATTGGGGATTTCTAAAGATTTAAGGATTGTGAATGAATTTAAGTACTTCCTTTTAGATAGTTCTTCTTCCAGTTCCTCCTTTGTGAATTCTTTGTTTATTCTCAGTAGAATTATTTTCATCTTCCGTTCCTCTGGGTTGATTATTTCAAAGTCTTTTGAATTGTTCTTAAGTAACTCTGAAATCGTTTCTACTTCTTTTTCTGAGGTTTTTAGTTCTATGTTGTTGTTTTTTGTACGTCTTATATTTTTAATTTCCAGTTGCTTGTCTTTCTTTTTGGCTTCTTCTCTGATTATTTTTGTGACTTGTGATACTTCGATAGATTTATTCGGAACTATAATTAATTTTTTAGGTTTTTGTACTACTGGCTTGACTTCTTGAGTCGTCTTTATTTTTTGGATGCATAATGTCTTCAACATTTCGTTGAGTTTTTGGTTCTGTTCTTGAAATTGTTTGTTTAAATTTCCTATTAACTGTTTTCTGAATAGGTCTATATGATTGTCTTGAATTTCATAATTAAATGCTTGTATTTGATCTATTTGTGATTCACAGTAGTGTTGTAATCTTTTCAGTTTACTGTGCATTTCTGTTTGATATTGTTCTTGGTATGTTTGGAATGTTGTGTATTTACTTTTTGAGTTTCTAACTGTTTCTAGTTCATTTGTAATTTTGTTATGATAAGTTGTCAAGGTTTCTGTTAAGTCTTGCGTAATTCCATATATTGTCTATATTGTTGCTGTTATTTCGGTCGTTAATTTTTGTGTATCTATTTGTGTAGAGGGTTGTATCTTGGCAGAAGAAGTATTTTGTTTTTTGAAGAGTCTTAAGAAATTTATAATATCTTTATCAGACCAGGTTTTCTGCCCATGTCTGATGAAATCCTGTTCTAAGAGCTTCAGACCTCTTGTTGGAGAAGTCTCTTCTTTTGATTCTAATTCTTCTTCATCGTCCCCACTATCTGTAGAGAGTAGCGCATATTCTTCCATGTCTTCCGTCTGTGTGAATTCACTTTTTGTTTCTTTCTGCTTTCTTGTTCCTTTAATTCTTTCAAATATTCTTTGATCTTTTTTAAGAGATAATTCTTGTTCTTTGGTTTCTAGTTCTTCCCTTTTTTCTTTCAGCTACTGATCTAACTCTTCTAATTTACGATTTTTGGTTTTTAAATTTTTTTCCAATTTTTTATATTTTTCTTCCAGTTGATTCATTTTCTTTTTTGCGGAATAGCTGCGGAATAAATGCGGAATAGCGGAATAGTTCTTAAAGTATGGATAATGTTTGGAGAAGATTCAATTATTATATCTTCCTTTTCTATCAATGAGTTAGATGTATTCCTCCCTATATCAAGATCAGTTGGTCGAGCCAGTTTTGCCTTTTCTATTTCTCTGCTTAATTGTTCATATTCATGTGTTATGAATCTGTTTCTAAGTCCTTCTTGAAATTCGTTCTTTAGTTTCTGAAAAGCTTCTTTTTTATCCGTCTGACGTTTCTTGTAATGGTCAGCAATTTGAGAAAGGCACAGGAGCAGCGGGTCCTCTTCCGTTGATTGGTCGTCTTGTTCTAATTGATCTTCATCTTTTCCATCTATTATTAGCTTGTCTTGTTGACATGACATTGATTTTATTTTTTGCTCAAGGGCACTTTGGTAGTTCTTTGCTTCGTCATCACTTCCACTTGCTTTTCTGAGGTAGAAGCTCTCCATTAAATCGTAAAATTGGAAGATGCTGACTTCGTATTTCTGCGCTTCCTCATATTTGTATAGAGACCTCCCTCTTGATGGTGGGAGGGGGCGTCCGTAATTTTTTCCTGACATTAGATCACTAATTTTCACTAATGACTGAAGTTTTAGATAAAATCAATATTCAAATGACTTAATCTTAAATATTTAAAATCAAAAATCAAGTAACTTTCTATTCAAAACCACAAGTGAAATAAGGATGAGGGTCCGCTAGGCCCCCGCCATATATCTTTGAAGGAAAGTGTTGGAAGTACAATCGAAATATGTCAGTCGATATGTAATCGTAATCGTTTGAGATGCGTGCGCATCCTGTCTCATCCTGTCCCGAAACTGTAGAACAATTTTAGTTGTAGTTTGGATTTTGTATTTGTTGTTTTGTGTTCCGTGTCGTCTTTTGTGTTCTTCAGAATAAACTTTCATGTTTAAAAGTAAAACCTGCTGTGGTTATTTAGTAATATTTAAGGTGCACTGTGTTACAGGTTATGGGCCCAGACCCAAACCTATTATTAGAAATATTGCGAAATAAATAATAATTGAAATTTTTGTAAAGTTAGTTTTCCGAATGTTGTTTTGAAATGGCCGGAACCGAAACACAGCAGGGACAGTTTATTAAACTGAATGAAAGTAATTGGAATGTATGGAAATTCCAAGTTAAGGTCACGCTTATAGCTAAGGAACTATATGATATAGTAACGGGATTAAAAGTAAAACCGGAAGCAACTGATGCTGGATATTCTGATTTCATTGTCAAAGATGCAAAAGCGCAAGAAATTTTGGTTTCACGTATGGAAGCCGGACCAATATCGCATATAATTTCATGTGTTACAGCAAAAGAAATGTGGGACAAGTTACACACTATTTATGACAGAAAATCAAATGTAAGTATTCATTTGTTACAACAACAGTTTTTCAATTTGAAGTTTGATGACAACGTGATGAATTTTTTATCTAAAGTTCAGAATATGGTTGCCGAAATTACGCAACATAACGAAGTAATTCCTGAAAAAATGATCATTACAAAAATAATTATGGCTTTGCCCGAACAATATAAGCACTTCTCTTCAGCCTGGGAATCCGTAGTAGATGAACAGCGAACTTTAAGTAACCTAATTGCTCGCTTGTTAGTTGAGGAAGAAAGATTAAAAACGAAAGAAGAAACTGTTGCTCTTACAGCTAAAAATCAAAGTAATATCAAGTGTTTTCTTGCGGAAAATTAGGTCACAAGAAATTTCAATGTAGGTATGGTAATAATGTTCCTAAGAACAGAAATATTGTTTGTAATTTTTGTAATAAGAAAGGGCACGTATTTAAAGATTGTTATTTTCGTAAAAATAAAAATATGAAGTCTAATGGTGAAAATGGCAAAAGTTTTGCACTTATGGGAATTATAAATTCTGAATCAGATGTAGAATTCTATTTAGACAGTGGAGCTTCAGAACATATGTGTAATGATGTAAGTCTATTTGGAAATTATTTGAAGTTGAAAGAGGCTAAACAGATAAAAAATAGGTGATGGAACCTCTATAACAGCTATTGGAATAGGAACTATTTATGTTCAGTCATATAATGGTGAAAAATATATTAAAACTGAACTTCAAAATGTATTGCATGTCCCTCAATTAAAAGTAAACTTATTTTCTCAAGGTAAAGCTCTAGATAAAGGTTTATGTATGACATCCAACTCAGAATGTGCTAAATTTATTCATCAAAAATCTAAAGAAATAGTTGCTATAGCTAAACGTGAAGATAAACTTTTTAAAATGATATTTCGCTTAGATAAAAGCAGAGTGACCATAGACGAAAATACGAGTGAGTTTGAAAGTCTAAATAAATGTTGTGTTGCTGACAGTAGTGTTAAAAGTAAAAAGAAAAGTCTCATATGGTGGCATGAAAAGTTAGCCCATCAACATTTTGATCATGTCAAGAAGCTGCTTACAGAAAATGAAATTACCTGGGAAAATTCTTCTGATATTCCATTCTGTGAGGCATGCATTCAAGGAAAGCTACAACGTAGTCCCTTTCAAGAAAGTAAATCGAAATCTACTGAAATTTGTAATATAATTCATGCAGATTTATGTGGTCCAATAGAAGTAGCATCAATTGGAAAGTCTCGTTACATGTTAGTGTTAAAAGATGATTACTCTCACTTTAGGAAACTTTATTTTCTTGAAAATAAGTATCAAGTGTATGATAAATTGTTAGAGTTCATATTGATGTGCAAAAACCAGATGAATAAAAATATCCGAGTAATAAGATCTGACAATGGCAAAGAATTCCGGAATGATAAAATTAAAGAACTTTTGATTCATCATTTCATAGAGCATGAAGCTTCTGTCCCATATAATCCACAGCAAAATGGCCGAGCTGAACGAGAAATGAGAACCATCATGGAAGCTGCAAGAACTATGTTTGTAGCAAAAAATCTAGATAAGACGTTCTGGGCAGAAGTTGCGAATACAGCTGTATACATAATTAACAGAACAGGTACTAGCACGGTGAAAGAAAAAACAACCTATGAATTGTGGAAGAACAAGACTTTTGATATTAGAAATTTAAAGTTTACATTTGGATCTGAAGTATGGGTTCACATCCCAAAAGAAAAACGTAGAAAATTAGATGTTAAGAGTGAAAAAGGAAATTTTGTTGGATATGGTGAAAATACTAAAGGATTCAGAGTCTACTTCTCAAAAACAAACACAGTGATATTACATAGAAATATAATAATTAATCTAAATGAGAAACCTTCCTATACAGTAAAGAATGAAAATTTTGTTTTGGATTTAATTGATCCTGTGCAACATCAAAGTTCAGAATTTGATGAAGATAAGGATACTGACATGGATTCGGATAACTTGGCCAATAATCAACAACAAGATGATGATGACAACTGCAGAACAGATTCGCCTGCTCCCCAGTTAAGTAATACCAAAATGCACCTTCGAGCAAGAGATAACCTGAGGAAACCATCGAGATTTGAGGACTTTGAAACAAGCTATATAAGTATAACCGATGTGGAAGAACCTATCACTTATAAAGAAGCTATGAACTCAAGTTCATCGAAAAATTGGCAAGAGGCCATAAATGCTGAACTGAAAGCCCTCTCTGAAAATGACACTTGGGACATTGTTGATGAACCAAATGACTGTAATATAATAGACAGTAAGTGGGTTTTTAAAATTAAGCGGGACAATAAAGGTAAGATTTCATTATTTAAATGCAGATTGGTTGCTAGGGGTTATCAACAAAAAGGGTTAATATTTGAAGATGTATATTCTCCTGTAGCTAAGTTAAATACTTTAAGAATGTTGTTAGCAATTAGTGTAAATTTTGATTGGGTTGTATATCAAATGGATGTATGCAGTGCTTTCTTACATGGGGAAATCAAAGAGGATGTTTTTATGTATTTACCTGATGGGAAAGTATGTAAGATTAAAAAGGCTATATATGGGTTAAAAAGAGCACCAAAATATTGGTATGAAAAATTTCAGAAATTTATGTCTTCTCAAAATTTTGTAAAATCTGAAAATGATCAATGTTTGTATTTCAAATTTTCGAATGATTGTAAACTTTATGTATTGATATATGTTGATGATTTGATTATCACAGGTTCTGATAGCAAGCAAATAAATGATTTTAAATGTGAAATGAAAAGAAATTTTAAAATGAAAGATTTTGGTCCTATTTCTTATTATTTGGGTATATCTATTTCTCAGAATGTAAATGAAGGTATTTTAACATTAGATCAGAGTAACTATTTAGAAAACGTGTTGAAAAGATTTGATATGTTTGAATGTAAAAGTATCTCTACTCCTATGGACACTAACTTTAATTATGAATGTTTAATTAATGAAAAATCAGAAAATGTAAATGTGGAAAATAAATGTAGAAAATTAATTGGTTGTATCATGTATGCAATGCTAGGAAGCAGACCTGATTTATGTAATTCTATCAGTATTTTGAGTAGATATCAAAACTATGCAAGTGAAAAGTTATTGTTGTTCTTAAAAAGAGTGTTACATTATATTAAAGTTACAGTTGACTTGAAGTTAGTGTATAGAAAAAATGTAAATGCTGAATTAGTTAAAGGTTTTGTTGACGCAGATTGGGGGGGGGGTGATACTATTAACAGGAAATCTACAACAGGGTATTGTTTTCAAATTTATAATTGTACAATTTCATGGTGTTCCAAACAACAAACTTGTGTAGCTTTATCGTCTACAGAGGCGGAGTACATTGCCTTGAGCCTATGTGTAAGTGAAGCTTGCTGGGTTCGAAATTTATTGATTGAATTAAATTTAAATGGTTGTGGAAATTTTGTTGTACCTCTCTATGAGGATAATCAGTCAGCTATTCGTATCAGCAAGTCATGTGAACAACCTAAAAGATTAAAGCACATAAATGTTAAGCATCATTTTGTGCAAGAAAAAGTAAGAGAATGAACTGTTTCAATTAATTACATTCCATCTACAGAACAGGTTGCTGATTTATTAACTAAGCCTCTAAGTAAAGTATTGTTTGAAAAATTCAGAAAAATAATGTTCGGTTAATTTTTTTTTATGTTGTATGTATAATATATAATTTTATATATATATATATTGTATTGTATGTTAAGTGTTATGATTTTTATGTTGGACATATTTAGATTGAGAGAGGATGTTGGAAGTACAATCGAAATATGTCAGTCGATATGTAATCGTAATCGTTTGAGATGCGTGCGCATCCTGTCTCATCCTGTCCCGAAACTGTAGAACAATTTTAGTTGTAGTTTGGATTTTGCATTTGTTGTTTTGTGTTCCGTGTCGTCTTTTGTGTTCTTCAGAATAAACTTTCATGTTTAAAAGTAAAACCTGCTGTGGTTATTTAGTAATATTTAAGGCGCACTGTGTTACAGAAAGGGATATAGATAGAAAAAAGCAAAAACCAGTGGTCGTAATCACCGAAAATGGCTAAGAGAAAATAAAAAAGCCAAAATAGGGAGAAATTTAGAAAAATAAAAACAAAATAAAACAAAACAATAATAGTGATAGAAATTAGCCAAAAAGAGAGAATAAAAAAGGAAAAAAGAGTGCATGTCAATGCTTCCCATGTCCAAAAGCTGATACACTTAATGACTATATTTTCTTCAAACGAATTATGTACACTGAAATAATAACAAGACAAATTGAAAATATAATATGTATCACTAATATATGACTTAAGATAATGTTGCAATGTATACATATGTACAAAATATATACAAGTTATACACACTATGTACACTTTACACACAAGGATGAGTAAAAATAACATATCACTTCATAATATACTACCAGACAAAGCACAGTCTGGTTTCTGAATCAACAACTTTTCTTATTAAATTTGCTCCTGCATTTGAGTATTTGTTTATAATGTTACATCGGAAATTCCCATATTAATTTCTATAAATCTGACGACTAGGTGGACAGAGTGACAACAGATAATATTTTAAAGAAAAAAGTAAGTTAAGTATAAAAGGTATACTCACCCTACCATATAAGTCCCGCTGCACTTGCCTATAATAAAAGGATTTATTCACATATAAAATTAACTATTAGATTCCGTATCCAATTTAGAGTTGCCCATAAATTTTTATGGTAATGTGATATCCCCCGTTCAGACACCGCAGACCCTAAAAGTACGCTAATTTGATCGGCTTTAAAAAGATTTCGGAAGATTGAATTATAATTTAAACTAGTATGTTGTGGCCATCACAAAACTTTCTTCTATCTCATACATGTCAATACTTCAAAATTCACTATCTCAGTGCCAAATTAAATGGCAATCTGTGTTCATCATGAGAATTCTAAAAATATGAAATTCCGTGCATTAGTTCTCGAGGTATGACTGTCACTGAAATCGTGTAAATCCAGCAAAATGCAGCATAGCAGCGCCACCTATTGGGTTATTTACACCAGAACCTAATTATCACCAACATATGTCAACGTCTAACTGAATATGAAGTTTGAGGAAAATTCGTGCGTCAATTCTTGAGATACAGGTATTGCACAAATCATGACAAATGCAGCATAGAAGCGCCACCTGTTGAACGATTTGCAACAACACATAATCAGCAGCAAAATTAATCAAGTTATACTTAAATCTGAAGTTTGATGAAAATTCGTGCATTAGTTCTTGAGATAGAGCTATTGAGGAAATAGTTCAAAATGCAGCACAGCAACGCCACCTATTAGGCGATTCACACCAACACGTAGTCAGCATAATTTCATATGAAGGACTAACTAAATCCGAAGTTTGATGAAAATGTGTGCATTAGTTCTTGAGCTAGAGCTGCTGCGAAAATAGCGTAAATCCTGCAAAATGCAGCACAGCAGCGCCACCTGTTGGGCGATTTACACCAAAACGTAAACAGAATCCATTCATGTCAAGGACTAACGGAATCTGAAGTTTTATAAAAATCCGTGCATTAGTTCTTGAGATAGAGCTTTTGCGGAAATCCTACAAAATGCTACCTAGCAGCGCCACCTGTAAGGCGATTTACACCAAAAACTAATCAGCACCAATCTATATCAGGGACTACCAGAATATAAATTTTTATTAAATTCCGTGCATTAGTTCTTGAGGTAGAGCGCCCACAAAATTTGTGTCCCATACAGACAGACGGTCAGACAGACTCACAGACAGACATTTTGTAAAAACGTGTTTTTTGGAATCTCTGACCCATAAAACGTGTAAATCCGTCGAAAACTGGAATTCGAAAATTTTCATGAAACCAATACTTTCTTCTTGTGAAGATAGAAGAAAGTAAAAACAGTGGCGATCTCCCTATAAACTAATTTCTATTCATTTCTCTTTGATTGGGGAATTTTAAGGCCAAATCAACTGCGATACTACTTGATTATCCCGTCGATCAATTTCGTCAAATCATATAAATCGCCAAACCACTCTCCAAATTATACAAATTGACATAATTTTTATTTTAAATAACGAAAAAACAAATAAATTAGTATAACATTAATAAAAAATCCCTGCCGGCTCGGGCCTACAGGCGGAGGTAGATTTCGAAGTTAAGTGCTAAATTCACCAACAAAACTTAAATCAAGATTAGAGATAAACCCAATGTACTTCACTAAGAATGAGCTCTAGGGAGCTAAACATTTTGTGAAAATTCTAATATGCACGAATACACACACGCAGGTATACAGGGCCTGCTTAAGACTTAAAAATAGAGGAAGTCCGGCTTCACACAGGGGCCCCCTATTGCTCTTATTTACTAAACCCATTTTTCCTATGCTTAAATAATTTGAAATCTTACTATCAAAATTTCGAGTAAATAATACTTTTAATATTAAACTCAAACTAACTACCTATATACATATAAAATTTATTTTATTATATACATAATTATACATAACCAATTAATTTTGTAAACGTCAAATATGGAACTACAGTTGAGAATCATTGAACTTCAAAATATGTTTTATGACTTACAAATCGTAGCATAGTAAGAAAAAAGAAAAGTTTAGTAAGGAAAAAAATGCATTTTTTACCCTGATTGAATTTTCTTTTCTTTTCTAAAAATTAGTTTTGAAAAGTAATTTTGGGGCCCTTTTGTATTTCTGCGGATAAGCACGGGCTTCATGTGCCTATTCGTTAAACGGGCCCTGCATGTATATGGAATAGGTTTAAAAATGACTAAAACAAATTCAGATAACCTCAAAGTATTAAAATATGTTAATATTTCCATAGTCGGGTTTTTATCATGTTTTAATACGTTTCTCCAAACTCACATGACGTTACATATTCACCTGCTGAGGTCCATTATATTTACAATATAACGCAATATTTTTCTTTTTTAATTCGTCAAACTTTTGAGTTTTCATGCTGAAATCTTGCTCTAGAAAACGTATGACTTGATATTAATATATATATATAACGTGAAAATCTTGCAATAGAAAAGCAGTTGTTTTGGTGAAAATTTTATTGGGTTTTTTTTTAATGGATGGCAACTGCTATAACGAAAAATATTTATTTTTTCCTGTCATTGTTGTGTAAGAGCTAGTATTATCAGAATCTTGTTAAGATGGTATATAAAAATTTTAACCCTCCCCATTTCCATACCCTTGAGCCGATTTTGCCCATTTCCCCGTCGTGATATTAGCCATCTCAAAGTTGTTGGCGAGTTTGAAGACGATCCGTGCATAATTGCGACTTTTATCGTGCGGACAAAATTGAGTACATACATACACACACACATGTATATATAAACTTTTTAGGTGGGGGTGGTTTTGGGTTCCTGGGGTCATATAATGAAAAGTTATGAAGGAATTTTCCAAAAGTCGCACCATGGTAACGACTGCAATAGGTAGTACTTCTTACGAAATCTACCTAAAATACAAATAAAACGTCCACATAAATATAATTTGATGATGTAGACTCGTGTAATTTGCTTAAAGTCAAGTTAATGTGACATTTACAGGGCTCCCGAATGGTCCGCCAAGTGAATACCAATATTATTTTAGAAAAATTTTCTTTTTAGATTTTTCTTACAACCCCCCCCGGAATCATCCTTGAAAGTTAATTCTAGCGCAAACCTACCATAAAATTTTCTGTTAAAATTTATTGGTATTCAGTTGGCGAACCATTTGGGAGCCCTGCATTTACGATCAACCATTACTGGCGTTTAATCTTATAGTTTGGCAATAGATTTTTTGTCGACGGGATAATTAAGTAGTACCAAAGATACAATCGCTGTTTTCGTCTTTGATTAAGTAAAATAAGTTAAACATTTCAAAATAAGCTAATATAAAAAGAATTAAGTAAACAGAGTCTTTGTCTCCCGATTTTTTAACAAAGCGAAAAGAAAGTTCTTTTAAATAAGACATTTTAAATTAATCGTTTTTAATCTGACGCAATTTTGACCAAATTATTCTTTCTCTTTTTGATATTCACGTGAAAATACTTTTGTTAGAAATTAAATATTATTTGCGCTTTCCTAACAAAAATAGTTGAAAAGTAGCCTCTCAAAATATCAAATAAATGTCTAGCACAATTTCTAAATTTAAGCTGTTTTGCAATATTATTTTGTGTCAAAATTTCCTCATATTTCCTAATTCCTTCAGCAAGAGCGTTTAAACGGACTACAGAAACCATAGTCAATCAGATACATTCAATAAATTTCACATAAAAATAAAAAGGCAGAACTATACAACACGATGTCAAAATACATTCACAATATTCCAAGCTAAAATGAGCTTCTCAAGGGTTGCCAGAACGACACGTCACACGGGATTCCACATATCGAGGTTGCAATATCCGTAAACACCGCCAACACGCCAACAAAAAATCGCCAAACAATTCAAAACAACGGCTGAGGGAATATAAAGCATCTAATACTGCGTTTACACTATGGCTTATCAGGTCTACAAGGTCTGCAAGGTCTGCCAGGCGTGGGTTTAGCCTGGTTTAGGAGGGTCTGCGTGGTCTGCGAGGCTTGGTCTCTGTGGTCTAGGCCTTGGCTTTAAAATACTAGACCCAACCAATCAGCGTGCTTCATTTTTCTGTATTCCGCCATTTTAAAAGATTGAAGAAGCAGACGACAGCTTATGATTTTAAAGATTATTTGAAATTAATAAGAGATTTACAAATTAAAGGTACGTAATGGTTTTTCAGATGTTTTTTAACATTTCTTTACATTGTTTCATAACTGTAGAAGTTTCTTTTATAAAGCTATACAATCGTAAGTTACTATTTTCATGTATTTACATACTACGCTACTAAAATTAATTTGTTAACTATGTTACTTTTTAATATTACCAAACTCTATAAAACGATGTATTCGTAAATTCTTTAATTTGCATCTTCCTGTATTTACATACAACGCTGCCTATGCATTTGTTAATAGATAATTATGTTCCTCATTTCCAAATTCTTTAAAATTAACCTGGTTTCATATGCATGAATTTAAAACAAATTTGATAGTATATGAATACAAATTAATATAATACGGTCGTCATTCTATTATAATGTACGGTAATCCCTTTTTTGTGAATAAATAGTTTCATTTCCTTCAGGAATTTATTTGATATTCTATTTCAATGCATTTTTAGTACTGACAATTTTTTAATTTATCCTAAAACTAGCAACAAATTTTTAACCATAGAATTAATTTTGAATTAACTCCAAAGTTTTCTCTATTATTTTTATATAATTGACTGATCATAGCAAACTCTGCATGCATGATTTACATTATTATTAATCAGTTTTAAATGTGTTAATTTTTACAATGATACGGTACTATTTAAAAAGTAATATGAAGACTTTGAATTGTATTTAGCTTCTTATCCTCCCCCTAAAAAAATTCTAATGACATATAAAATTTAACTTTTTTTAAATTGAACAAACTTGTTTTTAAATAAAGTTTTTACTTGTAATTATTATTAATAATTTATAAACCATCCCTTATTCTTTTTAAAATTTTATCTTATATGTTTATCTTTCTGTAGTTTTCTTTAATAATTAATCAGTAGTAGTATATTAAAACTGTAAAATCTAGAACATGAATTTTTTCTCTCCACTTCCCCACAAGAGATGATTTACGATTGAAAAGTTCGTAAATTATTATTATTTTTTTTTATCAGAAAGAGTTTGAAAAACTTTCAAACCTATAAAAGTTATACTTGAAGTAGAGATTAGAATCTGCTGGTGCCAAGATAAATACATATTTTACCAAGTTTGCTCTCAGGATATCGCAGGTGTGTAGTCTTCTATAATAAGTGACTACCATTTGTGATCTTCTGCAAGAAAGTGGACTGTCTGATGCTCTTGGACTATGTGCTGTTTTGTTGTTTTCTACTTAAAATTCATCAGTCGGGAACTCTCGTATAAATAAAGTATTACTAACTTGTATGACTGATTGTAAGTATGTAGTTTTTTTATATATTTATTTTCTGTTGCTTAGAACGAGAGATTTTGAAATGCATTCTACATTGTTTTTGTTGTTTTTATTAGTTTATTATGCTCTTTTTTTTCTATTCATTTACATTGCAGGATGTTTTCAATGGGACATTTTCAACAGTTATGTGAATGTTTGTCGATTGCCTGTTGACCCGACTTTTACATGAGATTTGCATGCTTTTTTTGAAGATATGAATCTTCAATAATATTCGTGTATGATGATTGTAAGTAAGTCATTTTTCTCAAAAGTACATGTTCTGTATTTTATTTATCATTGTTTTATCTTTTATATATAACGTCATTTTTCTCACAAAATCAATCTGTATCTAAGAAAACTTTATTCTCAATACAATATTTATTATTTAATTCCTTTTATTCTTTAATCAATGTTTTCTTCGCATTAGTTTTTTTAATTTATAAAATGGCATTAAATGATCAATTAAAAAAATGTAGTTTATGTAAATATGTAAACTATGTTTTATATAAACATCGAGTATATGAGTATTCTGTTAGTGGGAAGCAGTTAACCTCTACCTCCCTCCCTATACACACTTTTCAAGGATTTGATATTGCAAAAAATGTGTCGCTCAGACTTAAAAAAATTCTGAAATTACACGAAAGCTAGAATAACTTATCAGATTTGTCTAAAATAAGATCACAGTGTTAAATAAGCAATTTAAGCACAGTAATTAATTAGTAATAATGTATATATTTGAGAATATGGTTATGTATATTGCTTCGTAGCTGTGAACTATGATCAAATGATATCTCTTCCATTTCTAATTCCTTTTTCTTCCATTTGGTACACCTGGATAATTTTAATTTAATATCAGCTTATTAATTATTAATATACTATTAATATATTTTATTTAATATTGAAATAATATAAAATGTATTATCTGTGATAGTATCATGGTTTTTATTTGTTTAATAATTATTAAGCTGCATATGTAATAATTTAATGTATTTATTTAATATTTGTTAATGTTGAACTAATCTAAAATGTATTATTATTAATGTTGTTGTTTGTTTTTTTTGTTGTTGTTGTGATTTGGGTTGTTTATTTACAATTCTTTGAAGTGATATGAATTATTTATTTCATTAGTATAAGTTATTGAAATTATCAGGAGCATATGGTGTATTTTAGAATTTAATTAAAATGTGTCAACATTGTAATTAATTTTTATAAAGCTCTGAGCTTCAAAATAAAATAAGTGATATTGTTTGTTTCGCTCAATCAATGTTTATAATTCACTGGGTCATTCGATGGTAACTTACGTTACATTTAGAACAGTTTACTTCAGTAATTTTAGTAATAAAAGACAAAAGAAAAAAAAATATTAACAATGCAAAGTTGACATGATTTGTTAATTAAACCTATTCAAAGATAAATTTAGATGATAATGGCCTAATTTTAGTGTTTTTTCTTGAACTCTGCCAGTTATATTTATTATGGTAACTGACATTACTGAAAAAGTAACGTAAGTTGCCATAAAAAATGTAATTTTCATTTTCTAGGTAATTTTTATCCAAATTGGCCTTTGGATAGGTTTAATTAACAAATCATGTCAACTTAACATTTGAAAATTTTTTGGTGTTATATTACTGAAATTACTGCTGTAAATTGTTTTAAATTATAACGTAAGTTACCATGGAATGACCTTAGTATTCAACGACAATCAAAATTGGAATTAATACGTATCCGGTGTCATAAAATGCTATAATTTGAAATAAGTCTTCTAAATTTTTGGGTCAAAATTCATTAAACAAAAAAAAAAAAAAAAAAAAAAAAAATATATATATATATATATATATATATATGAAGCCATGCTTTTATGATTTTTACGCTTTTAGATTTCGCTCACAAAATTTACATTTTTCCTATAATATATTTTGTAAGTAAGCTGCAGCTTCATACTTTATTTTAAATATGAATTAACTAAGAAATTGTGAGCATAGCAAGTAAAAGTTTTTTAAATGTTTTTTTTTTTAGCTCAAAAGATTAGTTTTGAGATGTTAATGATAATATTCATAGCTGCTGAATCAGAATTTAGTTCAAAAGCGTTTTGAGAAATTTAAATGACCATAAGTATAAAATTTATCACTTGTATGGTTTGGTTATTTTATTTAGTTGTAATTAATGCAGTTTATAAATATAACGTATGGAAAGTAATGATGTTTATTAGTAAAACATATTGCGCATTAGCTGCGTTTTGTTGTCCCCCCCCCCTGCTTTTTTTGGAAAAATAACCTTTATGTATAGTGCGTAATATAAATAAGTGTGTTTTATTGAATTCTTCTACGTGTGGAAAGCATATTCTCTTATTTTTTCTATTTAAATTATTCTACACTGACTATTACTGATGCTGGTTAAGCTATTTAATACTTATATTTAACTTCTGAGTATTTTTGGTACTTTTATGTCACTCGTGTACAAATCTTTCCAATAACACTTTTTTTTTTTTACACACATGAAAATTAGAAACAATATTTTGATGATATATTTTTTTTTTCTGCAATTGAATCAAAATGAGTGAAAGGCATGTATTTAAATGTGACATATGTATTAGAATGAAATGAGTGAATGGTTTATATTTAAAATTAAGTGAATGCAATGCAAATGATGACAAAGGAAAAATATTTGTTGATTTATCACCTGTGCCGACTAACAGAAAAGTACCATATTTTTAAATTATTTTTTATATTACTATGCAAATCGTGAAATGAAGAGTTTTAATGTTATTAATAATTAATGTTATTTTGATTCTGGGTTCGAAATTTTAAGTTTATTTATTAATTATACTATGTTAACTCTCATGGAAAGATGCTTGCAAACTAATATTAAACCAATGGTAACTTTACAAATTTATCATTTGCTTTTGAATATTTTTAAATAATTTTTTCTGTTTTGCGTGGGACATGTCTAATTGGGTATCTTTTTGTCCTTGATTTCAGGTGCAGTTTTTCAGAGGAAAATTTCAGTTTCAGAACTTGTTTCAAAATTAAAAGTGCCCTCAGAAGAAAAAAAAACTGCAACCAAAGAAATAAAAAGTAAACATATTTGGTTAGACACCAGGTTCAGGTTGCCCAGGCCAAAAAAAAAAAAAAACCCAAAAAAAACCAAAGTATTGAAATGCAAATAAGAATTTTGAAAAGAACATTGCCGTTGGTTTAACATTTAGTTTCAGTGTTCTTGTGTTACTACTAGAGATGAGAGATATGGCCTTGGGCTCGATTTTTGTACCATTCTTCGAGCTCGGGTGGGCCCGAACTCATTCATTCTGAAATTAACAATTTTATTTATTCTCATACAGAAAAAAATAAAACAACTTTTTTCCCTTAAAAATTACTTATTCCATTTCAAGTCATTTTAATGTTATTTTTATCAGAATGAAAGGGAAACAGAAATAGTGTTTTTTAAGCTCTTTTTAGATGTGTTTGTAACTGTATAAATACGAAGCACCTATAGTCTTCATCTGGTTTGTCCATCTGTCCGCATATAACAGCGCAAAAAATACCCAACCAAATGGTTTGAAATTTAATATATATATATAATTGTTGCAGAATTTTGTCAAGTCATTTCAAATTTTAAGAAAATCAAATCAAAACTTTAAAAGATATTAATAAAAGTTTTCTTCATTCTATTAAATCCTATCGTACATAATTAATTCAGTGATATCCCATGGTATGTAATGATTCTAGGTTGCCATGTTGATTACGTCATATTTAAGATGGAATCCTATTATTTCCATATTACCTCCTTTTTTTTAGGTATGTCAAGAACATGCTTTTTGGTTTTGATGCACTATTTATTACTTCTTAATTATTATACCAACTGAAAGTTATTAAATGATTATCTCGCTTCTTTCCAAAAAACTGTCTTAATAGTTCCCAATTTAGCTAGTTACACAGTTTATTTTTACTCAATTTTTACTAATGCATTATCTTCCTTTCAGATTGAAATATAAATACCTTTATCTTCAGATCAATAAAGTTTTCTGCAAAACATTGTCATCATCATAGACCATTATGATACATATTAATATTGTTTCATTTATTATACGTAGTAATCATTATATTCAATAATATTTATAGTATAAAGAAATTTTATTTTGTTTCTGTAACTTGTACTTTCAAATAAAAGAAGTTTATTAAAGATTTGTTGTCTTTTATTTGACTATATATTTTTATTATAAATGGTATTTCAGGTATTTGCTTGTTTTGTCTATCATGTAAACCTTGATTTAAGAATTGTTTTTAATTATCTATTTATTTTTTATAAAAAAAAATGGCTAAGATATAAAATGAGAAAAACACTTTCAACATGGTTGAAAAGTATTTATGAATTCAGCTTGTCACACTTGTAAATATGCTGTGATTGCATTGTAATTATTAAATGCTAATGATGTTCGCTATAGAGGGTGCTATTTAAATGTGAAATTCAATAAATATAATGCATCAAAAAGTGTTATGGGGACAACAAGTGCTGAAAATGCATTTTTACTGAGTTACGTGTTTTTAAATGGCACATTTAGATATTTCATTTCATTGTATGAAAATATTAAATTTCTTAATAGCTACTGTTGGAGAGTATTTCATAATTTATGCCTAATTTTTCATAATTTGTGTATATTCCTTATACCAGTCGTGCAGCCAGTATCCTTATTTGTAAGGGGTTTTGGAGAATTATTACTCCTTGTGGGATACAATATGTGACAAATAAAAACCAATGTAATGAAAAGCAAAAACAAACATAATAAGTTTAGCATTTATGTGTTTAAAGGTTTCATAGAAAAGCTTCTTTATAATATAAGGTATTTTCAATACAACTTATTAGTTTTTTAAATACTGTGGGAGGAATTTTGAAATGTCACCTTCTTTTGCTGCTGCAGTGTTTATACAAATTAAGGGCTGTGCATATATAAAATTATCATTTTAATGTGTGTGGGAGGGGGGGGGGGAACCTGACGTTTGATTGTCATAAGATATTTTTGGGGAAAGTTTTTTTTTTTTTTTTAATCCAAACGATATTTTTTGTTTTAGTGCTTTAATTTTTTCTTTACATCAAAATAGTCTTATACCTTTTTAAATAGTAAGTGTAGTTAGATGTTAATTGATATACAGTTGTTTAAATGTAAAATCATATCTTTATGCAAACACAAACATATAAAAATAAAAAGGATTTTTAAAGATTGATGATGATTTCATTAAGGTGTGTGTATGGGGGGGGGGGTGTCGAGGAATGATAACGTATGATATTGTAAGTGATGGGGTGGGGACTAAAATTACCTAAATGTTGATAACATTATATATGTACAACACCATACAATAGTTTTAGAACGGGAGTAAAATTATTGCAAATTTAAAACAATTATCAGATTTCTCAGCCCTATTTTCAACCATCTGCTATAGTTTATAATTTTTAAAAAATGTTATTTAATTTTCTAATGCAACTTTTTCTTTTATATTGCCACAAAAAGAAAATGGGTATGAGCATTATTTTTATAAATCAATTAAAAATCAGACTCACTGTATTTTCACATGCAAAAATGGCATCATTTTGAACAGATAATGCATATTTTTCATATATAAATTTTTAAGCCTTTACTATAAGTGTTACCATAGTACCTTTATTTAAATGTAACATCACGACTAAAAGTATATAGAAAATGGCGTCATTTTCATGTAATCATTGTAGATTTAATTTTCACCAGCGATAATGTAAGTTTCCATTTAAAAATATTGTTTTATCATCAGGTGAGGACAATAATTTCTCTTCTGAAATTAATGTCCATTATCTATAAAGTAAAAGCTTTATTTTCAAACTGTCCAAAAGTAAAATTTCATGAAATGTTACATTTAGTTCCTTTTTTTTCCAGTTGCATGTGCCAAAGAAATTCTGTATTCTCCCTTATAAAACAGCGGGGATTTACTATTATTGTGTCAAAGTAATTAATTTTTTCCTCATTGTCGTTTTAAAGATTTATTGCTCAGAAGGTAGTGTCACAGATGATAATAATATAAATAATGAGACAGGCAGTCAACTGTTGCACCAGAGAGTGGTGTTGCCGTAGCAACATCATACGCTCTGCTGCAATGTGAAATGAGTGGTAACCTGATTACTGGTGATGTCTTCGATTAGGTTTTCCATCAGTGTTTGTATTCATTTCACATTGTAGCAACATAATGTCAACATTAAAGCCAAACCATACATATAACAATTAAGAAAACAAAAGTAAGCTCCTACTGTCATTTTTTAAATGAAGAATTGAAGCAGTTATCTCTTTTGTCAGGGGGTCGTCCCTGCTCTCCTGGACCCCCGTTTAAGGTAATTTCTGAACACTTAAGGGACAGTTTCCCTTTTTAACAATTTTCTTTATTTTAAATATGATTCAAATGGTGAACTCACTGAATTTCAATGTTCAACTAAAAGTACATTTTGAAAAAAATTTATAAAAATTTGAATTTTTTTAAATCTCTACTACTTTTTAAAAAAATTGATATTTTTGCCCTTTTTTTTTTTTTTTTTTTTTTTAGATTTTCAAATGTGTACTACACAAACTTGCACATGGATTTTTAGACATATCTAATATTACATTTATTATGATTTTTTTTACTGATATATATATAGTGCAAAATGATGAAATCTAACATATCTTCATATACTTTTATTTATTTTTTTTTAAATAACAAAAAACCTAAATGCTAATTCCATGCGCAGATTTATCACATATGTAATAAAGAACATGCACCAAAAAAAAAGCTTAAAAATCTCTATCTCAAATACAGAAAAAGCCTTAAAACATGAAAGTGAAGAAAATATGAAATTGGAGAAAAAGCATTTAAAGTTTTAATTTGTGTGGTAATTCCACTGAGTGTTTTAACAAAATTTACAATACCTCGCGATATATTTACGGTATGGATAAAAATGAGGTATCAAAATATTCACAATTAAACAGGCTTTCATTTAATATTAAAAAAGAAAAATCAATTTTTTGACCAATTTTAAGGTAAACTGCCCCCTTAAATCAAAGGGAAAAATAAATGTACATTTTATTTTGTGGAAAGGAGGGATCGTACCCCTTTCCCAGACAACAACAAAAAAAAAGATTCATTTTCTCTCTGTGTTTCATTATTTTAATCTGTTTGAAAAGAATAAATTTTATTTTTTTCAGAGTCAGAGAAAAAGAAAATTAGGGGGCAATTGCATTTTCTTGCTTCCCTTGTGGGCAATGAGATTAGAAAAACGCGTAATTTTTATTAATTTACACATAATTAATGTCTGTGCAAAAGAAATTACGGCGCAAACAATTCTGACACTTTCATTTCGATACGAATACGAACGTAAACAAACAAACACGACTGTCCCTCCCTCCCTTCCTCCAACCTGCAAATATACGCATGCGCAAGCCAAGTTCTTATGCCGTAGTGTGGACGCAATTTTTTCGATTCTTGGACCTGAAAGACCCAACAGACCTGACAGGCCACATAGTGTAAACGCAGCATAAGCCCATTTGAGACTTTAACTTTTTGAGCTTTTGCCGTATCTAGTTAGTTCTTTAATCTGAGGTCACGTGATGCTTTTCCCGAATATTTTGGATTTTATCCGAGTAATCCCAGCCATGTATTTCCAGCGCCCCCGCGCTGGTACTTCTGTACGAAAACTATGTTTTGCAAGGATAAAGAAATATTCCCGTTGGTTTTACTTTACCTGTTTTGAACTACAAAAATAATGAAATATTTTAAAATTCTTTTCTTCGATAAGACCTACTCCATGGCAAGAAACTGCTGAGCGAGCGCGCGGCGTGAAATGCACTTATGAACAGAACCTCGGTCCTCTGTCTCCTACGCCAATGTCAACACGACAACCAACCCACCGTTCGAGTTCATCTTGAATCCTGAATCGTGTTTACTTTTTATTTGATGAACAGTTTTGTATCTTTGTTACAAATTATTGCATTTTTTTAAAGTCTAATGTAATAATACGTTTGATGGTAAACAGTAAGTGAGACTTTAAAAATATTCTGTCATAAATTTTTCTGTCATATGTTGCTTTATTTCTTCAATTTTGTGTTATTTAGCTGCAAGCGTTAATGAAGGTTATTGAAAAAGTTGATTTCATATTGCTCTTACTAATTATCTAAAGTTTACTTCTGTGATTTTTTTTTTACTTTTACTGTGATGATTATAAGAAATGAGATTTTTTTAGAGTCATTTTATACCGATCTGTGGAACTATTTGAATTTTTGTATTAGTTGAAGTTGCTTAATTTTACTTTAACGTAGTCTTTTTTTTTTTGTCCTTTAATATTTTTTTGTTGGTTAATTTGTGGTATAAGCAGTTATCCAAGCAATTTTTAACCAAGATGCCGTGTGGTTGGTTGTAGGGTATATGTGCCAGTCATGGACACCCCTTGATGTTTTTGGTTCATAAAAAAATAACTAACAAATATTTAGCTTTAATTATTTTTTTTATAATTCCTCCTTGCATGTTTTATAAAACATGGTTATTGTTGACACAAATAATGAAACAAATCAGGAAACAGAAAATAAAGTTTCAAAGTTTCGCTGTTTTTCTGTGAAAATCTTAATGAAGAGGCTAAGAGCTGATTTCGTTTAATTAATATTTATTTTCTTGCAAAATTTGAATGTTTCTGTTTGAGTAGAAATAGAAAACTTACAATTTTATATACTAACGGCCTTTTACAAAATTTCATTTATTTTTAAGGTTTTAAGAGGGGGTGTCCATTACTGGGATGCATGCCTGTTTGTGTTCCAGGGAATCCCCGGAAATTTGATAAAACGTAACCCGGAAATTCCGGGGTTACATATTCATGAGATTCTTACGCGATTTTCCGATTTTTTACTGTTTCTCGCATTGAGGATTTGTTCCAAAATTAAAAAAAAAATCGGTCGTCAGTCCGAAAATTCGGATGTAAAATATCACAAATTTCGGCAAGTGATCGCCGAAAAAACAATTCCGTCAATCGTTCGCAGAAAAAAATAGCCAATTTCGTAAAATATCGCGGAAAAAACGCAATTTTGTCAAAGAATCGCGGAAAACCCCTGCAAATTTTGTCATAGAAACGCAAAAAAAACCCCGCTGATTTCGTCAAAGTGTTGCGGAAAAATGACAACTTTCGTCAAAGGATCGCGGAAAAAACACAATTTTCGTCGAAATATCGCAAAAAATGCGGATTTAGTCTCTAAGGATCATGAAAAAACTCGGAATTTTGTCAAAAGACCGCGAAAAAGAAACTGATTTCGTCAAAGAATCGAAACACGCGAATTCTGTCAAAGGATCGCGGAAAAAACCAATTTCGATAAAAAATCGAATAAAAAAAGTGAATTTTATGTCAAAGAATCACGTAAAAAACACATTCTGTCGAAAGACTGCAAAAAAAAAACACGAATTTCGTAAAAGAAGTCGGAATAAACGCTTATTCTAAAAAAAGATCGCAGAAACAATGGGAATTTTGTCAAAAGATCGTGAAAGAAACTGGAATTTCGTTAAAAGATCACGGAAGAAACCCGATTTGCATCAAAAGATCGCAGAAAAAATGTGCATTTCGTCAAAGATTCGCAGAAAATACGGGAATTCCGTTAAATCGCGAGAAAAAACGCAAATTTTGTCAAAGGATCGCAGAAAAAAACTACAGTTTGTCAAATGATCGCGGAACAAACGCAAATTTTGTAAAAAGATCGCGGAAAAATCGCGAATTTTGTAAAAAAATCGCAGAAAAAACAGGAATTTTGTAAAAAGATTGCGGAAAAAACGGGAATTTTGTCAAAAGATTGGCGAAAAAAAACGGGAATTTCGTCAAAAGATCGCCGAAAAAACGGGAATTTCGTTAAAAGATCACCGGAAAAATTGTAATTTCGTCAAAGATCGCCGAAAAAACGCAAATTTCGTCTAAAGATCGTCGAAAAAACAGAAATATATGATCTAAAGATTGCGGAAATAATGGGAAATTTGTCAAAAGGTCGTGGAAGAAACTGGAATTTTATCAAAAGGTCACGGTTGCATGACTCCGTGAAAGTTCAGCCTTTTTTTTTCAGGGGATTTTATCAAGTGTTACAAACAGCCATGGGGATGGTTAATTAATCATTTTCCAGTAATGGACACCCCATGTAGACATTGAAAAAAATGCAATTTCAGTAATGTTTATAGTGCATAAAATATTTTGACCTAAATAATCAAATTTAATTTTTAAATTATACTTGCCAAAATGTAATAACACCAAAACTTTTATAAATAGCTACTTTTAAGTTATTTTATGTGATTAATAAAATGTCACTTTTTTTTAATGTATGTGTAACTTGCATATTTTATAATCTGATAATCAAACCAGCCAGGAAGCAGAAAATATTGTTTAAGAGCACAGTTAAAGAGGGGCTCATAGGGCTGAACTCCTCTCCGTTTAAATTTAAATAAATACAATTAAGTTACAGAAGCTATTAAAAATCTATTTTCTGACTTAAATGTTTCCTTATTCACCTCTGACAAATAAATAAATGTAATATTAATGAAAGCTATAGGTAATATTCATGAAACTAGCAAATCTGCAGATCACTGGTCTCAAATAGGGATGTAACGAATATCCGGCCACTATTCGGTATTCGGCCCTTTTGCCGAATATTCGGCCGGCCGAATATTGAACAGATATTTGGCCAGTGGGACATTTGACCAAATACCTGTAGCCGAATAGTGGCATATTTGGCCAAATATTTTAAGATATTTGGTTAGATATGTTCCAGAAAATCAAAACGAAATATGATTTTATATATTTTCGACAAACAATATTAAAAAATTATACCTAAATACATTAATTATTATAAGAAAAAGATCTCATTCTGAAATATGGGGTGGAGGAAGTATTATGAGGGGCTTGTTAATTTTGAGAGAAAGAAAAGAGAAAAGTATATCTTGGTAGCAGAAAAGAATATATAATATTTTAATGGAATGAATAATTATATTTTAAGAAAATAACCTTTTTTTTTTTTTTTGACATACAGAGTGTAAATTTACTAAGTTTAAGTTGCATGAAAAAGGATATAAAAAGACAGAGGACACATGCAAGTTCTTACTTTTAGGGGGTGAAAGGATTTTACTAAAATAAAAAAAGTTTCATTTTTACAGAGGTAATGAGTTCTATTTTAGATAGTATATATATATATAAATTACTAGAACTATCTATGGATTAAATAAAAAATTATGAATTAAATTATTATTTACATTTTTAAAAGTCATATGTTATCTTTAAAGTATTTTTTAAGACATTTTAAGTAGGGTAGATGCACCAGTTTTGGCCACTTTTAGAGAAAATTCAAAATAGAAATTTTACAGTTCTTGACCAATTTAAGCATATTAAATCATAATAACATCATTCTTTAGTAAATTTAATTGTCTTTCTGTTAGCTATAAGGATTTTCTACAGAATATTTTAGATTGTGAGTAATAACTCATCAAGTAATTTATTCCAATTTGTACCAGTTTTGGCCACCCCTACACCAGTTTTGGCCATCTCTATGCACCAGTTTTGGCCACTCCAATATCATGTAGTTTAACAAACGTTTTAATTGATAATAAGTAAAAATAAAGCATTTTTATGCAACATCTATTTTACCACACATATATTTGTTTGCTGTATTAAGAGAATTTTGCAAATTTCTTTATGAAATGATAAAAACATCAAGTAAAATATACTTATTTTGATTTTACCTGAAAGTTTCAATTAAAAAACAAAAAAAAATATTTAAATTTGATTAATAAACGGGACAACAGTGCCTATAGGACATAAAGATTAACTATTTAATCAGTTTTATAATTATTCATGGATTGTGGCTTGTTTAGAACACTTGAATCTTCATCAAAGTGTTATATTTCTTGAAAGCATTTTCTGATTTTGGTTTGATTTTCATCAAAAAGTTATACTTCTTGAAATTATCTTTTGATTTATATTAGCTTATGCCTTATTTGTGTACCCTGCTTCTTTGCAAGTTATTTTAGGGTGTGATTTCAGAAGCGAATCATACCATTTCATGCCTGGTCTTCCATCTTGAAATGGAGTTTCTATCTTACCGGCTACAGTTTTCTGGACAGAATCTTAAAAGTTGTTCCATTTTTATAGGAAATAGTATTCTGACAATATCTAAGATCCACTTTTCTAATTGATTTTTAACTTCCAATTCCTAGTACCTAGATCTACTACTTGAGATTCAACATTATTAGAGGAAAGTGGTGTCCGTCCTACAAACTTCTGATGTAAGGCAAGAACGGGTTACTCCAAAACTTTGCTAGCTTGTAGTGCTGGCATTACATTTTGAATGGCCTTAATTTTACTTCTTATCTTAGAGCAGTGTTCCTCTCTAGGCCATTTTTTAAGAGCACAGAATCTCTTTTAAACGTGTTAAAATGAATCCTCTTCTTTTTAAATAATGTGAAATACATTCTTAGTTGTATTTAGATTCTCTAGTAAAGATTTTCACAATATTTAGTATTTCTAAATCCGTGTGCCTGAAATATTGCAAAAATTATGGAACGTCTTCATTTCTTTAGGAAAAATACAAGCAATTAAATCATGCTATAATTTTATTGAACGTTTTAATTTATAAGTTGTAAAATCTTTCAAAATTTATGTTTTAGTTTATTTATCATACATAAAAATTACATATCACCCCCCCTTTTGCTTTATCAAAAATAAACACAATACTATATTTTCTTTAGTGACTAGCACAATGTCCTTTCTAAAGTGAATTATCTATTGGACAGAGAATAACAAATCTCTTTTATAGAACTGTCATTAGCCTTGCTTTTTTATTATTATTATTATTGAAGCCATTACTATATAAAACAAAACTAAATTGATTTTGATTTATCCAGATGTTCTTAAATTTATTAAATGGCTAAAATTCCCTCTATAATGATAATGAATCATGTGGCCAAAAGTGGAACATATGTTGTACCCTTTTTGGCCACCCCCTCAGGGTTTGCCCAAGTGGGCCCGCCCGAAAAAACCCACCCGGGTTTTTTCGGGCGGGCCCACTTGAAAAAACCCATTGTGGGTTTTTTCAAATTTTCTCATGCTTTCACAACTAACATTATTTAATCTGCGGGTTTTTTCGGACATGCGTACTTGAAAAAACCCATTGTGGGTTTTTTCAAATTTTCTCATGTTTTCACAACTGTAACATTATTTAATATAAGGTACGAGAATGGGTGAAAACTGGAAAATTGGATTAGCAGTCAGTGGCTGTTAGACAGGGTTTGCCCAAGTGACCACTTGAAAAAAAATCATTGTGGGTTTTCTCAAATTTTCTCATGTTTTCACAACTGTAACATTATTTAATCTGAGGGTTTTTTCGAGCAGGACCACTTGAAAAAAAAAACATTGTGGGTTTTTTCAAATTTTCTCATGTTTTCACAACTGTAACATTATTTAATCTGAGGGTTTTTTCGAGCAGGACTACTTGAAAAAACCCATTGTGGGTTTTTTCAATTTTTCTCATGTTTTCACAACTGTAACATTATTTAATCTAAGGAATGAGTATGGGTGAAAACTGGAAAATTGGGTTAATAGTCAGTGGTTGTTAGACAGGGTTTGCCCAAGTGGGCCCGGCCCGAAAAACACGCCCAGGTTTTTACGGGCATTGAAAAAACCCATTGTGGGTTTTTTCAAATTTTCTTGTGCTTTCACAACTGTATCATTATTTAATCTAAGGTTTGAGAATGCAAAGATAAAGGCCAATTTAAATATATTTCAAAAGAACCAGATTTAAAGGAATTTCTAAGCAGAGATAAAATGACCAAAAAAGAAAAAAGGAAGATAGATTTTCATGCCTGTAATCTAAAATGTATTCAAATGCTTTAAATCTTAATGCATGCAAAAAGATTGCACTTGAACCCCATCCTGATTGTTTGCATTGTTATAGCTTTTAAGATTAATCATCCCATTTATTATCCTGCTTCAATGTTCAATGAAAGTGTTATATAGGAGTTTTCCACACAAAAATGGTTCAGATTATGGCAAAAAATAGTGAAACAGATAAGTTTCCTCCTGGATTTTGTGAGTTTTTTCTTTACATTCAGTACCAGTTACCTCTGCTTCAATCAAACAATACTTTTCCACATTTGGTCTGGTTTGGAGCAAGTTACGTAATCATTTTGGAGTTGATAAAGCAGCAAAGCTAGTAATAAGTGTATCGCCATTTGTGATATAAATTTACAAATGTTACTGACTTCTATGACAATCTAATTTAACATTTAATACTGTTGCAATATATATGTAGCAAATTTTGCTAAAATTTTCAAATATATTATTGCGAATCCCATTTCTTTCAAAAGAAAAAAAAAAGTCTTCAACTGATTTCTGATTTGAAGTGAATGAAAGAAACTATATAAATTTAACATGTTTAACTTAAGGTAAGAATTATATAAAGAAATCCATTTGTGGTTCACTTAATATATGCTTAGTTCAGCAAACTAGTCCCATGAGATACAGATGTACCTTTTAAATTAATTTGATTTTTTTTTCTTTTTATATACTTTTTGTTAATTCATACTTAATTAATGCAAATTATGCCCAAGTTTCACTGATAAATGGAAAATTCAGGTATTATGTATATGAAAATTAGAAGCTTAAAGTGCTCTCCAAAAAAACTCGATAAAGCCCGAAAAAACCCGGGTTTTATCAGAAAAACCCGAAAAAACCCGGGTTTTAGACTAGTGGGCCCAGTGGGCTGGGTTTTTTCTAACCCTGACCCCCATGGCCATAACTGGTACATATAGCAAATTTAATGCACCAGTTTTGGCCACCCCCCCATTAAACTGTTAAAATAAGTAATTTAAATGTAAAATTGCAGTAGAGAGAAAGCTTACCTCATAAAACCTAATAGAAATTTGTTTCAGAACAAATAGAACCCTATAAGTGCCTAATGTTGAAAGATTCTGAAAACTTGTCAGCTAAGCAAAAATCTTAATACATGTAAGCACACACTGCAGTTTCACACATTTATTTTTTTTGAAAGTCACATTTTAGCAAAAAATGAACAAATGATATTGTAAATGATAAAAGAGAGTTTGCTTAAAGTGTAAGAATGCATATTATTTGTTAGCATGAATTCACAGGCTAAATATTGGACAAATTGATCCAATGTGGCCAAAACTGGTGCATCTACCCTATTAACAAAAAATGCATTCAGCTGTTATGATTTTTGAAAACTCAAACAAAAAATTAATTTCAATTAGTCCTTAATTTAATTTTTTATTTTAAAATTGAAAAAAAAAATTAAACAATTAAAATAAAAGTCATTTATATTAAAGTCAGTATTCGGCCGCCGAATATTTGGTATTCGGCCTAAAACTTGGCCGAATATTCGGTATTCGGCCAAATCACTATTCGTTACATCACTAGTCTCAAACATCAGCTCTACAGTTTTATTTTGGAATTGTTTTATTTCCTATTTAAAGTATTCAACTCACAACATCATTTGTTTCATATTTGTAATATTAATTATTATAAACTATTAGGCCTGGGCCTTAAATCGATTTAACTCTTAAATCGATTTAAAGCTTACATCGGAAATCCGATTTAACCATTGGTCTTAAATCGATTTAAGCTAAAATCTGAAATCGCGATTTAGCTAATGTCTTAAATCGCGATTTAGCCATTATCTTAAATCGCGATTTAGCCATTGTCTTAAATCGCGATTTAGCCATTCGCTTTAAATCGATTTAAAACAAGATACTGATTCAGAGCTAACATCGGAAAACCGATTTATCTACTTTGATGTATCTACCACTTACATGCCAAGCTGGTGTTAAATCAATTTAGGAGGATCCGATTTAAGCAAACATCGCAAGCCTCAATGCTTTCTGATTTAAGACAAACAAGGCAAGCTGGTGTTAAATCGATTTAGGACGATCCGATTTAAGCAAACATCGCAAGCCTCCATGCTTTCCGATTTAAGAAAAAGACGATTTAATGAAAACAAGGCAAGCTGGTGTTAAATCGATTTAGCAGGATCCAATTTAAGAAAAAGGCGATTTAAGAAAACGGTGATTTAAGTAAGAATTGATATTTATTTATTTATTTTGTAAACAAGATTCAGAGTTTACGAGATTGGAATGTGTATTTTTCAGAAATTAAGAACTTCTATAGTGGAAAAGTTGAAAGGAAAAAGTAATGTTTAAATCTTAAAATCCAAATTCATCGAATTTCAATTTATATGCTAATGCAATCTTTTGATGATAAATTAAGTTTTCACATATTTGAGTAATATTGCAATATGTATTTTTTATTTTCCAATATTCTGTAATTAATTAAAATGTTTTAAAGTAGAATCCTGCATTGTTTCAAAAGATTGTTTTCCTGAAATTCATTCAGCATTTATATGATTAAAAATAATAATAATAAAGTTTTATATTTAAAATCCAAACTCATCGACTTGCAGTTTATACTTTTATGCATTCTTATGATGAAAAATTCATTTTTTACATGTTTTAGTAATATTTTAACATTTATTTTTTATTTTCTATTATTTTGTAATTAATGAAATTATTTTAAAGATATAGTCATGCATTGTTTTGTGTATCACTATTTTGCCGTGATCCACATGAAATATTTTTCTTTTACTAATAATATTTTTTCCCTGAAATTGATTGAGTATTTATGGTTGGAAAAAAAAGAATAAAGTTTCATATTTAAAATCCAAATTCATCGAATTTCAGTTTTGATTTTTATGCATTCTTTTAATGAAACATTCATTTTTCACATGTTTGGGTAATATTTTAATACATATTCTTTATTTTTTATTATTCTGTAATTAATTAAAATATTTTAAAATAGTCATGCATCAGATTTGACATCCGATTTCAATGCCAGTCACATGGATTGAGTATCTTGCTGAAATTGATTCACTATTTATATCCAAATTCATCCATTTTTTAGTTTATATTTTTATGCATTATTTTCATGAAAAATTAATTTTGATATGTTTAGGTATTATGGGAATATTTTAGTTTTAATTTATTATTATTTTGTAATTAATTAAAAATACTTTAATAAAGTTCTGTAATGAGTCAAGTAACTTTATTTTTACAGCAGAATGAGGGAGGGCTGGAGGAGGCATTCATTAGATTTTTCTGCAGATCTGCGATTTTTTGCTTTTTTGACATTTTGTTATCATTAAAAAGAGAGATATTTTAAGATTATATTTTATTACTAATCTTAAAGGATGGCAACAACCACGAAAAAAATCAGCAATTTCAGTGATGTGCTCCAAGGGTCACACTTTCAATCCTTCTCCATCCGCTATATAAATGTCAGCATTTATGTTAAACAAATCTTATTTTAATCTAAAAGTTAAAAAGATATAAAATTGCACCTTATTTCTCATATCTCCCCCCCCCCCCCACTTTTTTTACTACTTTTCTCATCATGGTAAATGAATAGTTAATTTCATCATTGAAGTCTTTTAATATGCTTCTGTTTTACCTCAGTAACTTTTTAAATCTGTATCTGTAAAAAAAAAAAAAAAAAAAAGTATGTAGGCTGTTAGCAATGAAGTGCTATTTGAAGGCTAGGGGAAGCTCCCCCCCCCCCCCCCTTAAGGAATTTAGATTGTAGCATGCATAACAAGTCAGACCAAAAAAAAAAAAAAAAAAAAAAAAAAAAAAATCCTTTTCTTTTATATTACTTCTTATAGAATGAGTTTATAAAATGTATTACAATAGGTCACTAATTTTTAAAATGGAAAAAAAAAACTAGTGTTTTGGGACATTCAAAGCTTTTTTATGTGTAAAATATACCTCTTTTCAAAATTATTTGACAAATTAAAAGCTAAGTATACTAAATAATACAGGAGGGGCGGGGGGGGGGGGGGGGGCACATAAGATCGTATTTTGTTGCTAAAAATTAAAAAAAATAGGCTTCCATATTCTAAAATGTAAAATCGGTGTTAAATCGCGATTTAGCACTAAATCGCGATGTTGGATGGATGATAAATCGATTTAAGAAATTTCTACATCGCCCAGTCCTATAAACTATTATATATAATGATATTATCAGGTAGTCTCTGGAACATTGTTAAAAATTAGTGAGACAAAACTAAACACTAATATTCCAAAACTTTTTTTTTTTTTTAATTACCTTTTAAATCCCCCACTGTTTCAATAATTTGATAGCTGTAATTGCCTGATATTTAGTATTTTAAACTATCCATCTAAAATAATTAAACATCGATCTTCTGTTAATTACACTCATTGATGCAAACAGTAAATGATTATCACAAATATTTTATTGGTACTTTTTGGTTAGCCGGGCACTAGCGTTATATATATATATATATATATATATACATACATAATACATATATGTTTGTATACATATATGTGTATATATATACATATCTTTGTATATATGCATAGACATGTACATATGTTTACGTTAGAGATGCAACAAATATATTCGGCCTGTCTGCCGAATATTCAGCTTTGGCCGAATATCAAGTCCGTTATTCGGCCTTGGCCGAATAATACTGTAATAAATGTTTTTATATTTACACAGTATAACTTTTTAATTTGGCAAATTATATTCATCATGTATAATGAAAATTTATTAAATTGTTATTTTATTAAATATTAAATTAATTTGCAGAAAGTTTTTGACCCAATATTTATGTGCGCAGAAAGTTTTTGGTTTTATACAAGACTGTCTGTAGGATCTGTATGTATATAAAAATCAGTGATTCAATGTATATGTTCCTTATACAGTTATTTTACCTGGAAGGGTCCTGTGGTTAATATGGGTAAAGGAAGGGTATCTCTAGTGCTTTATAAAAGATAGGCCCTCTCCTAATGTACAATTACTGGAATATTCTTTGTTGTAGCTTCTGGAATGAAAAGTTGGTTATTTTTTTTCCAATATGTGTTTATCCTGATCCTGAGCGACATTTTCATAATTCTCTCATTTTATGTAATTTTTTTTCACATATTTGCCTGAAAATGTTTTATAAATTAGTTTTTTAACAAATTTATTTAATCTCTTATCTCACTTTCACTTATATTTTTAGCAAAGTGTAGAACTTCAGTTGAGTTGGAATGAAAATTTTGTGACTAATTATAGCAGATACAAGAATATTTTGTGGTAAATTATTTCTACGATTTTTTTTTTTTAATTCTCATCTATTTGTGTATGTTTATATTATTTCACTGATACTTATTTATTTCCATATTCATATTGTTATGTTTACAAGAGCAGTATTTTACAAAATTGTGATCTAAATTTCTGGTAGCCATAATATAAAATAATAAGAAATGTGATTATGACTATGACTAGAAATATGATCAAGGTTTAACCAGGTGGTTAACTAAAATTGCTTCATATGCCCACCCACTTTGGATTTTTTATCCCCCTACATAAATGTAAAAAGCATATTTATATTTGTGTGAGAGTAATCCCCAGTTATGCTCCTGGGTAATTCCATTGTAACAGTCATAGAGGAAAAATAAAAATGGCTTTACCTTATTTAAAAAATAATAATTATGTAATTCAAAGATGGCTACAATTAGCATATGATATTAAAAGATAAATTTTAATAAAGTTATTAATTATATATAAATTATTTAATATGAATAATTATGCAAGGGCAGATTTGGAGAGTCTTCAAGGGGGGTGCGAGTTTAGAAATTTGGAGATTCTAATCTGGTTGGTGCATGGGTCGGGGCTAATTTTTTTTTCAATGTGTGTCATGTTACCTCTACTTTTTGCTGCAGGTCGGGTTTGGGTCCAGTTGACATCTATTTTTGCTGCTGGTCATGTTGACTTATACTTTTTTGCTGTGGTCGCGTTTCGGTCCGGTGGACTTCTATTTTATGCTGCGATCGGGTTAACTTCTACTTTTTTGCTGTGGGTTGGGTTTAGTCACGGTTGACGACTATATTTTGCTGCTGGTCGGGTTGACTTCTACTTTTTTGTTGCATATCGGGTTGACTCTGCTTTTTAGTTGTGCCTAGAGTTGGCTTTGGGTCAGATTGGCATACATTATTTCGGGTTTGGGCTAGTTTCAGAGTGAGTTTTCACTCTTGCGAGAAGGGTTCGGGTTGACCCGAATTTTTCAAAAGGAAAGTCTAAATATTTTTTACAATAAAATCTATATACAGCAAAAGCTCCATCCATAACAGACAATGCCCAAATAATTATTTAGGAATACTTTTTAATCTTCAGAATTGGTATAAGACTGCTTCTCTCTTTATATCTAATATCAGTTGTAATTCAGTAAAGAATGCTTTGAAATTTATTAAGAGGCTATTTCAGTCAGGGAGTCAGGCGAAGCTAGCTGAGATCGATCTGTATAAAGACTGTTTTTTTGATTTTGTGCACAACTTTTTTTTATTAGGATGCTTTTACTTTTGGAACTGGTTTCAAAAGGGAAAGTATTCTCATTAAAAAAACCTGCAAGGAAAATCAAAAAAAGTTGTAAAAAACAGCCTTTGTACAGATCAACCTCAACTACTCAATGCAAAACAAATCATTTAAAAATATTGAAATGCAAGCGAGAAAAATAAAAAAATTCTTCCATAGGATTAACATTAGAGAATGGGGTTTTTCACCTGACTGAAGAAGTCCCTTAAAGAAACATACTGGGTGTCCTAAAATGGACTGACTGATTTTAAAATTCAGTAACTTGCAAATGGTAACAGCTATTTAAAAAAAAAATCTTGAAAGAGTGTTATAAATGGAGGTTGAAAGAGGGTTATGTGAGATGTCAGAAGATTTATTACAGCTTTTCTTGATTTTACTTTACAATAGCAGCGATAGATGGTGCTGCAAGAAATAGTCATTAAATCGGGGCCTGATTTCTGGTCTCCCTCTTCTCTCAGTATTAATCTGAAAGAAGAACATTTCCATGAAAAAGTGGACATAAAGGTTGAAATTTCAAACTTCTTTTATTATTACAAGTAATATATCAAAGGTAAAAATATGAAACATATGAAATTACAGAGAACTAAGCTGTAAATCTTATTCTTTTATGGTTTATCTAGGGTCAAAGTTAGAAAAATTTCAAAAATTTTCTAGAATGTAAAATAAGGTATTTTCATTCCACCAGATGCAATAATTAAAACAGCAGCATTTTCACTCTATGTGCATATAATACTATTTGTGACCTTTGTTTACCTTTTCAAACACTTAATTTTTCAAAATAATTTAAAAGACCTGAATTTTAATGCAAATATATTTATACTGTCTCTCTGTCACACCCGTCACAAAAAAGATGCTCGAGTTATTATACAAAATTCATTTTTTCTCAAAAATACATGAAGCTTTCTGAAAGTCTAATTATTACAAGTCTGAATAAATATGAAATATTAAAAATTCATTAAATTTTTATTTTGTGTGGAATTTTAGTGTGACAAAATCCTTGTGACAGGTGTGACACCATTTTAAATTGTGTTGAAATATATTTAAATGTTTCTTAAATGAAGTGTAAGGTTGAATCATTATTGTTTCTAAACATATTAAGACAAATGTGGCTTTAAAAAAAGATAAATCATAAAATATATAGGGGAGAGTTGTACAAAACTGGGTAGGTGGGTAAAACCGGATAGCGCTGGTTCCTCCTTAATTTGAACTTTTATCTGTCAGTCAACACCAGAAATTGCTTGTCAAAAGTCATTACGGCATTTGTAGCTGAATGAAGCACTATTGTGTGCGGTTATTTTTGTGTGAAGGAATGCGTTTGAATTTCTCTTTTGTTTGTTTTTAGGTTTTGCGTATATATTAACTGTTTGCCAGAATATTAAATATTGGTAAGTACTATGTTTAATTATTTGCTTTCTTGCAAGTATTTTAACGGTTTTACTGATCTTTTACTATAGGACTGAGAGTAGTGACGTCATGTTTAAAAATCTATGTCACATTGGGGTAAAACTGAGTACTTAAGTGTGGGTCAAAACCGGGTATACCCATTTTTGTCCTACATTCATGGAATGATTTTTTGGATAGTTAATACTTTAGCATGGAGTTTTAAATTGCAATTTAATGCTGTTAAGTACTGTTAACCCTTTGATGTGTTATTTATAGCACCTCTAAACTTATACTACAAACAAGAGGTGAGGAAGTGGTTACTCCCAATACTGGGCGATCTGTAACAATTTACTAAATTATAAAATTATTTAAAGCTACATTTTTTAGAGCAGTAGTTATAAATACTCCAATCAGACGGTTTGAGAAAACAGGGATTTTTCCTTACAACAACGATGTTTTTCCTGTATCTATTTGCTCCTTTGGAAATGACAGAGAAACCCATGTAAGTCAATGATAAAATACCTAAGTCTACGCAGCCAAAAGTTGGCATAGCTGCAGCAATAAATATTTCTGAAATATCGCAGGATAATGAAACTCATCTTTCCACATTTTAAAGTGCCGACATCACACATTCAGTAGTTGACAACATCCAGCCTCTTCTATCAAGATCTGATATTGTGTAGCCAGCAATCTGCATTTCCAATTTCAATTAAAATGTTATTACCCCTCCTTAGGAAGGCTTTAAGATTGAAAAAAGAGTTGGCAAAAGAAGTGGAAACTGTTATTTTAACTACTTCACCCTATAAATCAGAGCTCGAAACAGATATTAAAAAGAAAGAAGCCAAACAGTCTGCAAAACAAAAAAGGAAGATTCTTAAAAAGAAAATAAGAATCAACAGGAAAAGAAACCAAAAAAGGTTGATGAGGCATCCTCGGAATATGAAGAAGATAATGAAACCTGAATGTTTTGCAATGAGCTTTACTTCTATTCTAAATCCAAAGAAAGTTGGATACAATATGTGAAATGTCACGGATGGGCACACGAAGCATATACTATGAAGGAAAATATGATAATAAATTTGTTTGTGATTTTTTGCAGTTAAAATAACTCTAAGACTTCCAGCATAAAATAAGTAAGCATATACAATGTAGATAATTTCCTACAGATTTATTTTTGACACATGGAAGAACACATGTGCAATTTCATTTTGTTAAATATAACAAAAATGTATTTTTTTTTTTTTTTACCATATTAAACAAGATTTTAAAAAAGAAAATGAGTTTTCCACGAGTTTTAAAAAGATACAAGATTTTACCCAACCAGTGGGGTAAAACCGGATTTTTGCATATGTCTAAAAAAAGCTATTTTTTTATATAATCAATTACATTTTTTTACTGAAAAGAGTATGTGTTATTATAGCCAAAGATTCATTTAAAATGAAAAACGGTGTTTAGAGTTTGTTTTCCCATTTGATTGCATTTAAGAGCAACAAACATTTATGGTACCCGATTTTGCCCCACCTTCCCCTATATTTGAATTATTTTAGCAAATTGTGAGTTGGTGCCAATTTACTTTAACGTTTGATAGATTTTCAAGAAAATGAAAATTTATTATTAATATTCTTTACATAACTGTAACCCAATCCAGTTACTTTGAAGAAGCAAAAAATAATGTGAAAGACACTGAAGCAATAATACAAGCGGGCTTTGCCGAGAACTATAGTGTTGTCTCTTAAAGTGAGATCCAGAGTGCTCATTAGACTCATCCTCAAATCACCATTTTTACATGCTTTGCATCGTTGAAAGATAATGTGATTTGCTCTTATGTAATAATATAGTGATCAATAGTAATATAGTAATCAATAACGAATTGCAGCATGTTAAATAAGTATGCTGTATGGAAATTTTAAAATGCCATTACTACTAGTCTGAAAACAGAGTTTCCCTAACTGAAAATAGTGAAAATTTTTTCTGATGGCTGTTTAAAAACAACATTTCGAACTTGTGCTTCTTTATCAAAGATTTTAAGCTAACATATGAATGGAACTTTTTGGCCACTTCTTATGGTAAAGGAGCAATTGACGGAATTGGGGGATTGATAAAGTCAAGAGTGTGGGTTTTGCTTAAGTTCAGAAATGAATAGTTAATTCTGCTTTGTTTTTTTTTTAATGTGCACAGGAGATTGGTGTAATAAAGACATTGTATGCGCCAGCAGAGAAAATACTGGAAACTAAACTAATGCTGACAGAAGGATGGGAAGGCATCAAGTCTTATCACCACTTTAAGGTGAATGCTGATAGTACCAACTTTTTGATTGGAAAAACTATGGAATCAACACTAAGGGATGTAAGTCACTGCTAATTGTGAATCTCCCCCCAGAAAGATTTTGAAAACATCAGATTTAAATATCTGAGACTATGTTGTGGTTTCCCTGGCCAGTAACAAAAAGCAGAATAGCTTGTACCTCGTACTACCGTAATGTCTTGAATATCAACTACCATAAAGAAGAAACAACCTTGAAATACATGCAAGCCAGTGGACCACACTGGATTTGGCCAGAGAAAGATGATATCTCAATTGAAAACTTTTTTGCCATTGTAAAAAAAAATAGCTACCCCATCACTTATAACAAGTAGGGGACACTACAAATTTTAAACTAACTGCATAAAGATGTTAGTTTTATTAAATTTTGTTTGTATATTAGCTATTGTCAAGTTTTCTGTCAATACCGATCGCTTTTTTTTTTTTTTTTTTTGTAAATAACTTTAAAATTGTATACTTTGCATGATGTCATGATGATCACAGCAGAAAAAAAATTTCTTATACATTAAAATAATTACAATTTATTATGAAAATTATGCGTTAAGTTTAATCTGAATCTCTTTTATTTGAAAAAAAATTGTTTTAATAATAAAACATTAAAATATTCACAGGAATTTTAACAAGTGTGTATGCTAGTGAAACTCATGTCCGAAGAGAGTCACACCCGTCACAAGATTTTACATTTTTTTTTTTTTTAAATTGAAAGCTATTGAAGTTTCGTGTTTGCACAATTATTCAAGCAAATGCATGGAAAAACATATTTAAATGTTTTTCAGGGATTTATTAACTAATTTATTACCCAAAACACAGATATAACCTCTTAAAATTGTGTCTGGATGTCACACCCATCACAATGGAAAGGCTCAGAAGGAGGTTAAATATATGGAGATGTTATTAGTTGCCAGTGCAGTTTTGTTCTATGGTGCCCACTGCATATATTTAACTTCCTTCTCTCGCATCAATACTAAGAGAAGAAAGAAAAAATTCAGGCACTGATTTAGTGCCTATGGCTTGCAGTGCCATCTATCATTGCTATTTTAAACTAAAATCCAGAATTACAGTAAAAAAACACCTGATCAGAGGTGATTTTGAGTAAAAAAAAAAAAAAAAAAATCTGTAATTCAAAGGAAATTTTCTGAAAGGTTAAAACAAATGGGGGAGGGAGGATTCCCTCCTGGCACTAATTATTTTTGTTGCAGGTTGGATTAGCTGTTTTCCATTGATTTCAGGCTGAGTACATTTCTGCAAATTAAGTTTGGGTTAACCCATTTTTTCAAAAGTTAGTTTAGTATATTATTTCAGATTAAAAACTATATCTATAATAATAAACATAGCTGTATGTATGTGTGTTGTTTTGTAAAGAGACCACTGTATTTTTCTGCGACTCTTTGATGAAATTCACATTTCTTCCACGACCCTTTGATAATTAGCATTACACTTAATCCATACAGATAGGTGTGGATGTGTTTGACGCTATTACACATAAATTAGCTTTGTACTAAAACAGGTTAAAGCCAAAAGTTTTATATTAACTTTCTTATCACTTTTCCGACATTTATTCACCTTAATAAAATAATGTTGATTTTTCAAAACATTATTTTCATATTTAAAAAGAATAGTTTTCATTTGTCATGGTTGTGAACTTGTGACATCTGCAGTGCCTGAAAATTATTAATTTTCAGTATGATAATGATCCATGAAATCTATCCTGCTGCATTAAGGTAGATAGATGTTGGTTTACTGTTAAAACATTTAAATGTTTTGATTTTCAACCCTTTAAGTACAAAGCTAATTTATGTGGAAAAGTTTCTGAAACAGCACCATGGATTGAGAGATTACTTAACAATAAACAATGTTGTCATTTTTATATTCTTCATGCATCTATATATTTTTTAATTTCATTTAATCTGTTTCTAAATGAGTTGAAAGCTTTATGTGGAATGATAATAAATAAGCTCACTAAAAACTATCAATCGTAAGATATTCAGTTTAAAAATCTTACAGAAAATCTAAACTTGGTATTTTTTAACAAAATAAATTTGGTAAAATAAAGATTTGTAAATTATACTGTATTAGATAAAATGCTCAAAAATTATTGTAATTTAGAAATGTCTTATTGTTGGAGCACAGCTCCGGCTTCCCTGCAAAAATTACACTTATTGTTAACACGATAGCGTCCAAAATATTTGTCGTATCGACACAAAAATTAAATGGACGTTGGTAGTGCCAAAATCTCGGTGCGTATTGAAAATCATAAATATTCGTCATTTTTAACGGCATGAAATGTCTGCTCAAAATTTTCCCATAGAGATAACATTGCGGGTTTAAATCTATATATTTGAAAGATAAGGCTTTTCTTTTTTAGACATCTACCTTGAGCTTTTTTCTGGACCAATTTTAATAATTCTTTTTTAAAATGAAAGCTGTTTCTTTGCAGATTTGCGGCACTAGCTTTTTTTTTTTTTTTTTAAATATTCCCATTTTTATATTTAAATTTAAAAATTTTCTATAATTTTTTTTCAAAATGGTAGCAATTGGATTACTTCCATTGTTGTAAAGAAAAGAAAATTAATAAAGTATGTTTATCTTTATTGAGGCCCATTTCTAATAAAATTCAAAATTAACTTTGTAAAAAAAGGGAACAGAAAATGACGTCACGCTTTAAAAAAAACACTAAATTTTTCCTCAAAAAGTTATTAAAACTCAATACTTTTTACTCCACTGAGTTTGAGACGCTATGTAAAATGTTTCAATGAGGCAAAGTGACATCATATTTAAATGAAAACCATCATTTTCTCTGATAAAAAGAAATATTTTACTATGAACGCCTCTAAAAGATACAAATTTCTGGAATTTTACTCGCTGATACCCACATTAGAATCACAAGTCAAGAGTTCGAATGTTCACATGCAAAGTCGTAGTTAGCAAACTTGATTTCAAGTTTGGAAATATATGTATTAATAACTTATTGCGTACTGCGATATTTTTGAAATGGTGAATGTAAATTTGAGAGATGCGTATGTAAATTTTGAGACAATGAAAATGACGTTAAGTTTAGGTTTCACGCGAAAAATATTTCTCTGACTGGCTCATAGTCAAATCATTTTTGCTGATTTTCAATCGGTAATTTCAAACATAAGAGCCTCAATGGGCAATCTCATCATAATCAGGGTTCGCAAAGCTGGGCCCAGTTCGAAAAAACCCGGTGGGTTTTTTCAGAATGGGCCCACTTGAAAAAGCCCACTGTAAAACCCATAATGTGGGTTTTTTCAATTTTCAGAAATATTTAAAATTTTAAACAACATATACATTTAATGAATTTAAGTCATTTCAGTTAATTTTGAAAAAATATATATACAGTAAAACCCGTTTAAGAAGTTCCCGCTTAAGAAGTTTTCGCGTTTAAGAAGTTTATATTTTCGATTCCCATTTTTCTCCTATTCTTACAACGTTAAAATAGCTCGTTTAAGAAGTTTAGTTCGAAATTCTTTCCCGCTTAAATAGTTTTATTAATCCTTGCATTTTTACTTTCAAGCACGTTTATTTTATATTTTTGATTATTATTTTATTTTCTGTACTGGAAATGTCATTCTTTATAATCTTCGCTATTCTAAAAAGTCAGGGTTTAGGAGTGATAGTAGTTCTGGGAGTTGTGGCTACCTTTATTTCACTTTAAAATCTTTTAGTTAAACCAAAACAAGTGTGATGGAATGTGGATAGAGGATGAGTCCCTTGTCACTGCAACAATAGTGACTGATAGGTGGAAAAGTGAATTGGTCCGCCCTACCGAGGGGTAATTCTTTCAGTTCAATAGTTTAGTTTCTTTTACAACAGATTCTGTCCCACCCTCTTCCATGATTGGAATAAATCAAAGCTGTGGTTGGTTCATTCATTTCGAAATTTTTAAATCAGTGTAAAGTGCTTAACATCAAAGCTTTCTCGTTAGAAAATACACGAACGAAAAATTCTGTCTCTCTCCCCACACTCCTAAAAAAAAAAAAATAAATAAAAATAAAAAAAAATAAATAAAATATGTCGAGCAATTAAAAGAAAAGCCTTGTCAAATGAAGACAAAATCAAAATTTTGAAAGAAGTTGATAGTAACTCAAAAATAACAAGCGTTGAACTTATAAAGAAGTTGAACATACAAGTGATTACTCTGAATGGAATTGTAGAAAACGAGATCTCATTTTTAACTCTTCTGATAAATATCGAAAAATTATAAAGGTGAAAAGTTTTATGGAAAGTGTCCAAAATATACATGAAGAAGTTTTCAAAAGCTTAAATTAGACTATTATCAATTAAAGGTTGTTGAGAAAAAACGGAAGCAAAAAACTATAATCGATTTTTTTTTCTTTTTTGAAAAAGCATATTAAATGATGCTTAATGTCTTGGATTAAATAAATAGTTTCTAAGGCAACTATGTATTTTCACGTTATTAGCTAATTTTTTAAGTGTGCAAATCAATTTAAATTTCGTAAAAAAAAACTCAGTTTTATAGAAAGTAATCTTTATATTATTTTACTAAGATAAAATAAACCCTCTCCTGAAAATCAATACTTAAACTAATGATTTTTCCAAAAATTGTTAATTTTCCCGCATAAGAAGTTTTCCACTTCCATTCCCTTGGGAAACTTCTTAAGCGGGTTTCACTGTATATATAACAGCCATTACATAAACACCTGAGGTAAAATAAAAATATATTTTAGCACATTGAAATACTTTACTAACATGGAACATAGTAGGCAACATATATAGTACATAATTATAGATAAAGGCATATCATAAGAATGCCTTTATATAAAAAATTCAAATGAACTACCGTAATTTCCGGCCTATAATCCGCAGCTGCAATTTTTAGCTCTTATAAAAATATTTCAGCAGATAATCCGCGGATTATACGCCGAACTATACAATTACTAATTGCTTTCAACATTCCAAAGTACTACTAATAAACCACCTCCCTATTTATTTAGTTGCTCTATTTAAATGATAATTGTAATAAAATAATTGAAAATAATAATAATAAAATAATTACAAGTTATAAAATATAATTTTTTTTCATTGAATCTTATATCTAAAACGTTGAATGTCTTATGAATACAGATAATTCTGTTATAATTGCTGTTTTTAAATCATCTTCCGCATTTTAAATAACGTTCTGTTTAAATTCTGCAGTGTTAAATAACAGGTTTTCTTTTAGACATTATTATAACTTTCAATGTGATATACCATCAAATACGTTTTGGTTTTTAATATACATTACAAGGACATAATTGTATTTTATTATCCTGTCCATAGAGGGCAGCAGTAAAAGCGCAAAACTACGATACGATAATGATTTATTCGATTATTGTGTGGTGGATTCCCATTGGTTGCATCGTAATATCAATTATTGTAATTAGTAAAACTGTCGTAATTTTGGGCGGAGCTATTTCATAAATGATTGAGGTTGCAATTTTTGAAAGGGATGAGTTGACAAATGCTTTGTTCTTCATAGAAACATGTTGCCAAAATGCTAAAAAAAATAAAATTATAATCAGAAGCCACTCCTACTAGCACGTTCACGTCACATGTGAACCAATCACAAGCAACTCCACGAACGGTCGATAGCAGACAATCGTTTGATAACTGTTTACATTTTTATTTTATGACTGCCGGTAGAAACTGGATGTCTGCCCTGAGCTTCTGCTTAAAAAAGTTTTCAGCAGGTAGTCCGCACCGGTAGATAATCCGCACTTAAAAATTTTGAGGTTTTTTAACAGCTAATCCGCGGATTATAGGCTGGAAATTGCGGTATATTCGTGAAAATAAAAGTATGTATTTTTACTTTCTTCTATCTTTACAAGAAGAAAGTACTTAATTTGTAAAAAATTTCGACTTCCAGTTTACGATGGATTTATACGTTTTAAAAAGGTCCTGAAGACGATTTGATTGTTTTTAGAAAACATCCGTCTGTATGTGATAAATCTTTTGTGGGTACTCTATCTCAAGAACTAATGCACAGATTTTCACAAAACTTTAGATTCAATTAGACCTTGATGTAAACTGATGCTGATTAGTTTTTGGTGTATATTGCCCAAAAGGTGGTGCTGCTATGCTGCATTTATCTCAATTTTTGCAACAGCTTTGCATCAAGAATAATGTACAGATTTTCATCAAACTTCAGATTCTGTTACAAGTTAAGTTGTTGCTTATCAAGTTCTGATGTATATCGCCCAATAGGAAGCGCTCTTATGCTGCATTTTGTTCACGATTGCAGCAATAACTGTTATCTCAAGAACTAATGTACGGAATTGAATAAAAATTTAGATTCAGTTAGACATTGATATAAACTGGTGCTGATTGGTTTTTGGTGAATATCACCCAACAGTGGCTCTGTTGTGCTGCATTTTGTATGATTTCCGCAATATTTCAAGCATTGATGCATGGATTTTCATCAAATATCTGATTCAGTTAGACGTTGACGTAAGCTGTTGCTGATTAGGTTTATGTGTAAATTGCACAGCAGGTAATGTTGGTATGCTGAATTTTTCAAGATTTTTGCAAAATCTATATTTCAAAAACTAATGCATGTAATTTAATCAAACTTAATATTATGTTTCATTTTCATGTAAATAGATCCTTATTAGACTTTAATGTAAACTGAACAACAGGTGTTGATTTTATAGTGTTTTGGGTTGAAAATTTTGGTTGTGGACATCTAAGATAGTGGGTTCCAAAATTCAATGATTTATTTGAAACAACGTAATACTTACATCTCCTTGTTAAATGCATCCAATTCAATGATCCTATATTTTACAATCCTTGTGATGGGCATAGATGTGGACTGTGATTGCGAATTTTGAATTAACATGTATGAGATAAAGTTTCGGGATTGGCACATCCGACTAGTTTATCCTTTTTTTTCTTCCTACTTATATATTTTAAATATTAATATTGTATTCTTATTTGATTTTAAAGCAAATTAACAATTTTATATTTTCTATTATATTTAAAACTAATTTGTGAGAAACACTGACACTTAATTGATTTAAATTCACATAATTTATACAATCTTTAACTTGTAAAATAGCATTACAATTATATTGTATATAAGGGAACAATGCCCTTTTTTATGTATAGTATATATAATATATAAATAATATAGTAATACAATAATGTAATATCGCATACATTGTACTTTTGAAAAAACCCGAAAAAACCCATGTGGGTTGGGTTTTTTCAAAAAAACCCGGGTTTTTGCGAACCCTGATCATAATTACTCATCTTGGTTAGGTATACTAATACATTTTAATTTAATACGTTGAACAGTCGAATTTTATGGAATTAGTATTTTGGTAACTTTAAATTAAAAATAATATTTGTTGAGAGTAAGTATTAACTAATGTATGAGTTCCTTTTTAAACTATTTCTTTCATGTAAATATGACGGGTTTCATCTCGTTATTAAACAAAACATTAGCTCCATTGTTGTAAATTAACCTCATCCGAATCGTTATGGCGTCGTCAATATTTGTGACCTGAGATATAGATTGACTTTCAGAAGTTTTACTTTCTACGTCCGTAACGACCACTTTTTCTTTTTTTTCAGTGCGAACCTTTTATTCTCCATAACCTACCAAATCAATGCAATTCATTTTGAATTTTAAATTAAGAGAAATAAAAAGAAATCTAATATGAGGAATACGATTTTGGGTCTTAGCCGCATGGTAATGGATTTCGTATAAGCCGCATGGCTATGAGTGATAAATCAAAGAAATCGAGAAAAATATAACAGGGTTTTGTATGGATCAGGGTATTTTCCAGGAGAGATTCCAGGTTTTTTTTATAGAAAAAGAAATCTAGGCTAAACTGGTAAAATTTTGCATTCTTATAAGGAGAGATTTTCTGTAAGAAAATAGCGGTGCAGAAGAATTTCCTGGTCGCAAAATTTCAGGAGTCGTACGAACCCTGATATAATGTCATGTATGTATTATTTATATGTATGTATTCTTATGTATGTATGGTTGTATTAAAACGTATAGATGTTTGTATTGGGAAATTTCCGTAATCGGGTTTGTAGACGATTTCATAATTTAGTAAGCATTGTTTGATGCGCAAATTTAGCTATTTGGTAGGGTCCCAATTTCAGAAGGTTATTAATTTTTCTTTTTAATTCACCATAAGTGAATGTGCTGCAACTGAAATGCAAGTGAACATTTTCCGTAACCTACCAAATCGATACGATTCACTTTGAATTTTAAATTAAGAGAAATAAAAAGAAATCGAATACAGAGAATACGATTTTGGATGTTAGTTGCATGATAACAGATTCAGTATTAACCTCATGGCAACGAATGATAATAAAAGAAGTCAAGAAAAATATAATGTTATGTATGTATTACTTATATGTATGTATTCTTATGTATATTTTTATTCAGAGGTATGTATGTTTGTATTAGGAAATTTCCATAATCGGGTTGGTAGAAAATTTCATAATTTAGTGAGCGCTGTTTTATGCGCAAATACAACCATTTGGTAGTGGTCCCAATTACAGAAGGTTACTCATTTTTTTTTAAATTCGCTGTAAGTGAATTTGTTGCAACTGAAATGCGAGTGAACATTCTGAAGTGAATGAGATAAGCATTTTTGGCCTAGATGTACACTTGAAAACAGAAATATGTAGATAACAAAATAAAAAAGTCCTAAAAGCGTAAAGAAAAGGTAGCTTACTTATTTCTTGATTTTAAGATTTTGGCTAATTTTACGGTAAAACACTAAGCTAAAATGTGAAGAACCCAATTAGAGAAGAATCATCAGTGCTGCATTTCAGTGGAAATTTCACCAAATTTGGCAGCTACAGCCAAATTCGCTCCATTTATATCAACATATTTTTGGTCGCCAAATTTGGCGAAATGTCTCCAAGCTTGGCAAAACTTTTGACGTTAATGTATATGACTATACAGTTTCATACTTATAATCGGAAAATGGATACAACAATGAAAGATAATTCGAGAGAAATCAACTTCACTAAAAGTCATAAAACATTCCGTGATTTTTTTTAATCTGTTGCCTAGATGTAGTGTACGTTTTAAGAAATGTTCATATTTTTATATGTGTAACATTATACACAAAAGTTTCGAAAATGCCTGTTAAAAGAAAGCAATTGAGATGAAAAGAGTTATTCAGCATAATTCTATGCGGAAAAGTCACGTAAAAATAACCCAACTGCCTACGAGTAATTGCGCGAATAACGATATAACAATAACTCAGATGAACAAAAGTATCAAGTTTGATAGAGGAGTATAGCAGATTACCCATGTGCACGTGTTATATACATGTTACAAATCTTTCCCTTATACCATATTAAATAAGTCTGGGCTATGCCAGACATGCAACTCTTTGAAGGGGCTTTGAAGTTTTCTGCTGTTAGCTCGATGGATCCAGTTCCAACTTTTGATTGTCTCAAAGATCGGAACTACATTAAACAAATCAAAATCGATCAACACATCCCCGGTGGTTATTCTTTCTCTTCACCGTAGACTCTCTTATTCAATGAATTCTCTTTACTTTTAACATTTCTGAATTATTTTAAAGAACAACAAATCACGCTGCATGAAAATTTTGATAATTGTGACATCAGATTTACAGATGAGCAGCAGAAAATACTTTAGTTATGCACAGAACAGCTTTCGTCATTGTAAACAAAAGTTACAATTTTCCTTAAGTCAACTTTTATTATTGGAAAAGCAAGAGCTGGAAAAAGTAGGATAATCAAAGAAATTAGTAAAACAATCATAGAGCAGTTAGGATCAGAAGCTGTCATTCTTTTGGCACTAACAGGTACTGCTGCGCTTAATGTCGAAGGAAAGTTAATTCACTCAGTGCTTAAAAAAACACTGTGTTTTAAATAGTTCGCTGATTTAAAAAGTCAGGCAGAAAGAAATCTACAGCTAAGCATGGATACAGTATTATTTATCTTTATTGATGAATTTTCAATTGTCGTCTTGAACTTGAACAAAGATGTTGCAAAGGTACTTTGTTTGTATTAGGTAGTTACATCGCATAAAAGACATCCCTCTATATAAGAGACATTCTATAAAAGACATTTTGGCTCTTCGCAGACAAAAAATGCTTAGAGCTTTTGAAAATTGCTTCACATTAACAAACACATTCAGACAAAATGACGATCAGCAAAGGCAGTATCGGAAGACTCTATATTAGCTTTGCGTGGGTCAAGTTTCAGACTACTCTCATCCCTTATGCAACGGTGGAAAGCTACACTGCATCCGGCTCAACTTGAATGATTTCAAGATGCTATATGTCTTTTTTCCCAAAACAAGCAAGCGAAAGAACATAATCAAGAAGTACTTCTTAAATCAAAGTGGTCAATGACAAGAATGTTAGCAGACCACAATAATTAAAAGTAAGATGTAGTGAAGATGATCAGGTATTTGGGCTTCAGGCTGGACTTTTTTCAGCAGTTGGATGCAGAGTTATGTTACATACCAATATCTGTATGGAGTGGGGATTGATAAGCGGTGTACTGAGTACAGTAAAAGATACTGTCTATGACCCAAAATTTCAACCCCCAGGCTTCCCACAGGCTATAATGGTTCATTTTGTTGATTATCATGCCACAAATTAGCATTTGGGCATTACCTGAGGCAACTGATGACTGAATTAAACACTAGAAAATGAGGATTCAATGGGTCTTATTTCAAATTTAATTTTGTACTATTAAACAGTAATCATGAAAATTAAACTTTTTTTTTTTAAATTTTAAAATGTTATGTGTTAAATTTATATGACTCCATGCTCTGACATTTCGGCCTGACGGATACTAGTTTATTTGAAAAATATCATCTTTGGAAAGGACATAAGTAGGGGAGAGTGGGGAGGAATGGAACACTTTTTACAAAAATAAGAAAACAAAGTCTAAAAGCAATAAACATCAAATTATTAAAAACAGACTAATTTAATTAGAATTAATCATATAAATACTATGGGATTCGCGACTAGTTTGCATTGAGTGGATCTCTCAATACACCTCCCATGTCTTTCAAACTTAAAAGTTAATTAAAAACCTAACCCACGGAAAAACGTGGCATGGACCACGACAGTGTTGCAACTTTGCGACCTTTTTTTTTAAAGTGCCTCATTTTCATGCCATTTCAGTTAATCCTCATTTTTGTTGTAAGATAAGGGGAAAAAAAGGTAAAGAGATTTAGGATATTGTTTTAGATTATAATTTAAATTAAGGTTGAAATATTCATTATCTGCTGTAAAATGACTATTTTGAAAGTATTGGAGATTTATCAAAAATATTGGATATATATAAAAAAAATTTTTTTTCAGATATATATCAAGATATCGGATATACAGTAGAGTGCCGATTATCCGAACAAGTCGGGACCGACCCTAGTTTGGATAACTAAAAGTTCAGATAAATGGACAGACAATTTAAGGGATGTTCTTGGCAATACTAAAACCTTCACACTTTATCCAGACTTAGGACTGTCAGCACCAGTTAGTGCTGGTGTGCTTAAAAATTGTTTTTATTTATTTTTTTTTTTTTTATCTTTTTAATTTTTTTTTTGTTTACTTTTTTTTTATCATTTAAAATTTTCTTTTTCTCTTTTTATCATTTTCTGAACTCCAGAGATTATAATTTCAACAAAAAAGCTTTCGATTGTTGCTTGCTTCAAAGAAGAAATTTTTTTCAATGATGTATATATCAAATTAAATACGTTAGTTGAATAGGATCAGCGTTCTTCTGCCATTCGAGCTATTTCATAGCTGTTTCCAAACATTCAAAGGCTTCATTATGTAATAGACTTGGGTTATTTTCAGAGCATTTGTTTTCATTTTCTTCAATTTTTTTTTCATCTTGAATCTCATCCACAATCTCACCATCTCACCATCATTTAAAATCTGATATCCAGGATCATGTACGTCACTGTTTAACCACTCAATAATTTCATTTTCTTCATAGTTTAGGATTCTTCCGATTGCTTTTATTGTTTAAATAAATTAAATTATTTAATATTTTAAATTCCTCATTTTCTGATCCACTGTCAGCTTTTCTTCACTTAAAACTTCATTCCAAGATTTTTTTTAATGTTGAGGATTTTACTAGATGCCAGGAATCAGCAACCATCATACAAACAATCTTTCAAATCAATTTTTACGGTATCTTGGGAATCAGGCTCTTCTGTTTCTTCTGATAAAAGTAGCTTTCTTAACATTTGTTTTCTATAAAGCCATTTGAATGTCTCTATCACACTTTGATCCATGGTTTGGGTAACAGATGTAACATTAGATGCAAGAACTGAACTTTACCCGAACCTTCCCAGTTTCACATTCAAGGTTGTCTTCACATGGATGTGAAGATCCATTATCTAGAATCAATAGCACTCTGCAGAAGAAAACAGGCAGTTTTCTTCAAATTCCCTGGATACTCTTTAACTATAGGAATAACTAGTATGTTGTGGCCATCACAAAACTTTCTTCTATATAAATCACGTCAATTAAATCATTTAAATAGTACAAGAAATAACAAAGATTTAGCACCAATTCATATCAAAGTATATCTGAATTAGAAGTTGGATGAAAATTCGTGCATTAGTTCTTGAGATGAGCTATAGCGGAAATTCTGAAAAATGTAGCATAGCAGCGCCACCTGTTGAGCGATTTACCCCAAAAATAAGCAGCACTAAATGATATCAAGGCACACCTGAATCTGAAGTTTGTTGAAAATCCAAGCATTAGTTCTTGAGATAAAGCTATTGCAGAAATCGCAAAAAATACAGCATAGCAGCACCACCTGTTGAGCGATTTACACCAAAAATTAAACAGCACTAATTCATACGTCAATTCATGTCAAGGACTAACTAAATCTGAAGTTTGATGAAAATCCGTGCAATAGTTCTTGAGATACAGCTCTTGCGGAATCGTGAAAAATGCAGCACAGCAGCGCCACCGGTTGGGCAATTTACACCAAAAATTAAACAGCACTAATTTATATCAGGGACTAACTGAATCTGATGTTTGATGAAAATTCATGCATTTTTTCTTGAGTTAGAGCTATTGCGATAATCATGAATAATGCAGCATAACCTGTTGGGCGATATTCACAAAAAAGTAATCAGCACCAAACTATGTCCTGGACTAACTAAATCTGAAGTTTTATGAAAATCCGTGCAATTGTTCTTGAGATATAGTTATTGCAGAAATCGTGAAAAATGCCGCATAGCAGCGCCACCTGTTCACCAAAAACTAATCAGATCCAGTTTATATCAAGGTCTAACTAAATATAAAGTTTTGTGAAATTCCGTGCATTAGTTCTTGAGATAGAGCGCCCACAAAATTTTTGTAACATACAGACTGACAGAGTGACAGACAGACTCACAGACAGACATTTTCTAAAAACCATCAAATCGTGTTCTGGGCATTCTAAAACGTATAAATCCGTCGAAAACCGGAAGTCGAAATTTTTCACGAATCCAATACTTTCTTCTTGTAAAAATGTATCATATACCAATCAATGAAAATTTCTATATTCATCCAAGCCTTTATTTGAGAAGTATAAATAACTGGCAAAGTGTTCCAATTTCTGAAGCATCGAGGTTCTTGTTATTTTCCTAGCACGAACAATGACATTCAATGATTTCTTGTTGCATTTGCGCGCAGGAGAATCATTATTATTTTGTCCCAGAAACACTTTTTTCGAATCCAGATGCTAATGTTTTTCTTGGTAGAGATCTCCAAAAAAGACCAGTCTTATCTGCATTGTAAATGAATTTTTTTTCATATTTTTCAGATTCAATAAATTCTGTAAATTCATTTACAAAATTTGTAGCGACCACCGTAGATGCCGATAAATCTTTGCCATGGAATCAGATTTCTCGTATATGATGTCGTAACTTAAAATTTCGAAGCTACCCAGAATTTGCTCGAAATGTAGTCTTTCCTACATTCAGTTTTTCATTGAAAAATAGCGCCTTCTCTCATAATAGGAGTCTAGAAATTGGTTGACCAGATGAGCGTTTTTGTAAAAACCACAGGTACAAAGCTTTATAAACTTTATCATTGAAAGATCTTTTCATAGATTTTCATTCTAAGTTTACTTGTTTACTTTCAAGTGGCGTTGCAAAATTTATAATGCAATCTTCATTCTTTTTTATTTCTGATATTCCTACACCATACTCCACTGGTAATTTTGTACCTGCTTCTTCCTTTTTAAGCCTCTTCAATACCTTAACTTTTCCTCCTAATGAAAGAATAATTATTTTTCGCTTGCCAGACATCTTATTTCACCTTAGTTCTAAATGAAATAAACTACACTGTAACGGATCGCGACTCACGAGTACAATAATCAACCCTTCCAAGAAACCTGTCTTTCAGTGAAAGCTCAATCACTATAGACTGGATCAGTCCATTTTGATTGCAGCACTGTTGTAGTAAAAAAAAACAGAGGATACACGCTGGAGGCAGAGGGTATACACTGAAGTCATGCCTCGAGTATATGCTATAGCTGTATTTGAGAAACAGAGGGTATAATACAGCACTTCTTTTAAAATCCAGAAGGTATATGGTATATACCTCCATATGGTCCCCACTACACACCTGATTGCAGGTGGGGAAACAAAAAAACACACCTTCTTTTAGTTTGGAATTTAAACGCTAGTATGAAAGGTTCACTGTGAAGGTGATAAAGGAAGAGTCCGCGGTGAAGGGGATAATATAAACAGGAATTCTGTGCTTTGATTTTGATTTCACCCTCTTTCTCCAAGCCTTTTATTCTCTTGTTACTGCTCCCAACGATACACTAATTGAGGATTTGATTTTGCATGCTAAATCTGGTGGGGGAAAAATGAGAGAAATAGGGTGTTTGGATAATTTGAAGTTCTGATTAAAAAAATTTTGAGAGAAATAATCTGTTTGGATAGTTGGAAGTTTGGTTATTTTATTTATTTATTTATTTTTGAGAGAAATAGGCTGTTTGGATAATTAGAAGTTCGGTTAATTGGAGTTCTGATAATCTGTGCTGTACTGTATATCAAAATATCATATATATATATATATATCAAAATATTGGATATTTTCGAAAATATCCTGATGTTTATGAACTCTGCCCACATAGACATTGATTCTAACATCTTCAAAAATTCCAAAGTTAAAAATTTCTCCTGTCAATCACAGAAAAAAAAAAAAAAATCTTAAATTTCGTCCATCAGTTGCCGAGAAAAATCACGAATTTCTTCAATTGGACATGCAAAAAATAGTGAATTTTGTCAATTTGTCCCTGAGAAAAAATCATGAATTTCATCAATCAGCCCACAGAGACCATAGATGCCAACATATGAAATTCTGGAGATGTGAATTTTGCAAATCACTCATAGGAAAAAATTGTGAATTTCCTCATTGGTCATAGAAAAAAAAAATCACAAATTTCATTCATCAGGTGCAGGGAAAAAGTCTCAAATTTCGTCTATTGGGCATTGAAAATTCACAACTTATGTCAATTTATCACAGGAAAAAATTGGAAATTTCATCAATGTTTATTAATGGAGGAAAAAATTATGAAATTCATCAGTTTGTCGTTAGAAAAAATTGAAAAAAAAAAAAATTGCAAAAAAAAAAAATTGCAAAAAAAAAAAAGAGCCTTAAAAAAATAGTCATTTGCAAAACTGTTTTCCATTTTAAATTCTAAAAATAGATTTTTACCCCACAAATTGCACCACATCCTATATGTAAGCTGAAATTTGATTTGATAACTCATCTCCGACCAAGAACTTAAGTGGGTGAAAAGTATGAGAACTAAACTACTTAACCATATGCTTATATGGTTTATATACAATATGTCAATTTTATACTGTTTTTATGTACAATTTATGTATGACAAGTTATATCAGCATGTTTAAATTATTATTACTCCTTCCAATTACTTGCAAAATTTTCTTTGCATTTTTGCACTAATTCAGTGAATGGCCAAAAACATCTTCTAAAAGCAAGGGTCTGTCCACATTTTTTCTCCGGGGTCCTGTTTTTGTGAAATTGTGAACAGCTTCTTACATTTGTGAAAAATCTAGTCATAACTATGTGAATTTGAAATGATCGTTATATTTGGATTCTTGTTTATATATTTTAAAGACGATATTTGTATGTAAAACACATATTTTTTTTTTCATACATGTAAAAGTGACAGGCCAGGTTTTACTTCTAAATTATTAGATTTGTGAAAGCTTCAATAAATATGGCAAAGCTTTCTGAAAGATCTATTAAGACAAAAAAATTTGTGAAGAGTCCTGTTTTAATGTGAAAAGTTTTGTGAAGGGTCCTGTTTTGAGATGAAATATTTTGTGAAGGGTCCTGTTTTGAAATGAAAAATTTTGTGAAGGACCACTTTTCCCTTTAAAGGACCCAATTTCTTTTTTAAACAGATCCCTGAAAAGGCAAAAATCTTTCATGCCTGTTCATAGATTATTTTATTTATTTATTTATTGATGGATATAAGATACTATGATTGTAAAAAAAAAGAATGAAGAAAAACACTATAAAAAATTATTAAAAGGTTATCAGTTGGCATTGGCATATACAGGCAGTGAAAGGGAGATTTAAAAAAAATATTTGTCATTGCAAAACTAAACTATAATTTTATTATAGATTGTTTCTTTTCATTCAGTAATTCTTCTTACCATTATCAACATATGTTTTCACTCTTCTGTAGTTTCAGTATTCGAAACTAATAATACTATACAAGTTAAAAGAATTAAATACTTTATTGTTATAGACCATTGTTATCATTATTTATTTATTTATTCTTTTTTTTGAAGGGGAAGGGGGGGGGAAGAAAGAGAAGGGCAAGATCTTATATGCTTTTAACTACAATGCAATTCTTTTAAAAGCATATTAATAGATCCTTTTCCATTTATTTTGGAGAAGTTCTCCCTCCCCTCCCCCTTCAGACATGCATGTACTTGATAAATTTATGGTAATAATTTTGAAAATGTTACTGAATTCTTTTTTCTAAAAATAAATGTTTTCACTGTCAAAGGTTGGTACTTTTCATTATCTCTTCCACCCTCTTCCACCCACCACATAATGAAATCCTACCCCACTTCCTACATAAACAATAAAATTTATATTAGAAATACTGTTAACTATAGTGTATTTTTTCGTAATTGTATCAAAATGTGGATTAATTTTCTTTCATTTCAGATTGTGGATCAGTTTTGCAAGAGCATTGGATTTTAGATTAGCTTCAAATCGAATATTTGCCTTTGGGTCTGTATAACCAATCGGCACAGGACACTAGTTTGAATAACAATATAGGGTTGGAACAAAAACACAAAGGTAAAAACAGTCACTTGAAATCAGTTTTTTCTTTTGTTAAAATTATTTCTTTTATTATTAAAATTTACGTAAATTGCTTTTCTTATTAAAAATAAAATTGCATTTCAGATGTTATAAATATTTTGCTTTTATTGAAATAGGAAAATGCTGCACAATATTTTCTCCATGTGAACAAATAATGAACACCTTTACATAGGATTTAAGGCCTTACATCCAAACTGACCATTTTTATGCATTCACAAAAGCTTCTTCATTCATAAATATTTATAGTTTGAGTATATTCTTATTTAAACAGCATTTTCTATTTTTCTATAAAGGCAAGGAATCTGTCACAAAGTGGTATCAAAATTAGCATTTTAAGCTGTAAAATGAGTCTGAAGAGTCATCATCAAGGAACAATAAATTTTCTTTCAAAATATGTCCCATTTACAGATAAATGAAAAATGTTATTTAATTCTAAAGCATTTGAGTAGTAGTGTCTATCATGAGATTCTCTCTATAAATCTATCAAATGCCCAAATCGGTAGTTTCTTCACTATTTTGAAATAATTTTTAAAAGTTTTGTTATGCAAAAAATCCAAATGACTGTAAGTTCTGTAAATATGACTGAAAATATGTAAAAGTGATTTAGCACTTAGGCCTCACAGTTTCAAATATCTATAACTGAAAAAATAGTGTCCAAATGAATTGAAATTTGATATTGTAACATAAAACACAAGCATTTTGTCAATTATGTGATGCTATTGAAAATTTTTAACCCTCCATCACTCGCGCCTGTTTTTGTCACACGATCACTCGCGGTGGTGTTGTAAACACCCCAAACTTTTTATTGCAATTTTCAAGTTATAATGAATTATAATAAATTTTTCATCTACTCATAATTAAAGTAACTTACTTTGACTTATTATAAATAAAAATAATTTGGAAATACAAGAAAAATATAATTTTATAAAAAATTGATAAAAAAAACTTTACATATACTACTACATTACAGTCAAATTTATATAAAAAATATTTACATTTACTACTTATATTACTTATACTCAAAAAATATTGGATAATGACATTTATTTGCTATATTATAACATACATTAAGATTTGTTTATGCGTAATGATTTAATAATATTATTCTTTAAAACAATTTGGGCAAATGGAAGACATGTGTTTTAAGCACATATTTTTTTTGCAAGAAACACAGTAGCAGTTAGTTTTTATGTCCTTTAATTGAGGGCACATCACACAACGACCTTTCTTTGGAGGGTTGGTGTTTTCGAAACTTGTATCAGGATTTAAGCTTCTTTTCAGGCTTTTATTGATATTTGGATTTTGTGCTCTTTCATCTATGTGAGGTTGTATAAGGCTGAATCCAATTTCTTCTATGAACTTCAAACGTGGTATTTCTGTATTTGGAAACACAGTATAGTTTAATACAAAAGCATTAATTCCTGCTGTATTTAGTAGATGATAAAATAATCGAAGCGGCCAACGATTACAAATTCTTGATACATCATAAGTGTTGCACATTTGATCAGCTGTATCAACTCCACATTTAGTAGAATTGTAAAATTGTACAATTTCAGGCTTCATAACTCCGGGCTTTGTTTCGATTAATGTGTCATCATTGTAATGCATTGTAGATAGAAGAATTACATTTTTCTTTTTTTTCTTACAATAAGAAACTATAGTCATGGGCACCTTATTATGAAAGCCAAATACTGACGTACCCGTCTCTTGTTGCTGTATAAATTGTTTCGGCAACTGCTTTTTATTTTTTCTTAGTGTACCAACCAACGTTAGCTTCTTTTTCAATAATTCCTCAGCCAATGGAACACTCGTATACCAATTATCACATGTAATGTTCCTTCCTGAACCATATATACTTTCACTTAACCTCATAACTATATCTAAGGTGGTATAGGAAGTTTTAAATGGTCCATCTGGTTGAGTACCAACATAAGGTTCAAATTTTAAAGTATAAAATGTTTTAGCATCACATAACGCAAATAACTTTAAACCGTATTTTCCTGGTTTATTTGGCATAAACTGTAAAAATGGGCAACGTCCTCTAAATTTGAGCAACTGCTCATCCATCGTCACATATTCACTTACTGAATAATATTTGGCACTATTTTCGTTAAACTTTGAAAATATGTCTCTGATATGAGTAAATTTATCCAAAGATTTTCTTTCATCACAATCTAAAACATTATCAAAACGAATACAACGTAATAGAAACGAGAAACGATTATAAGTCATTGTTTTGTGAAATATATTAATACCAAGACGGGAAATATTCCATAAATCGCTCAATTTCCTGTGACTAGATTTACATAATCCAGCAAGAACTAATAAGCCAATGAAAGCATTTATTTCGGTTTCATTTGTCACTTTGCAGTCGCTTTCTCTGGAAAAATTTGATTGTATTTTATTTATATACACATTTGTGTGCTTAACCACAGCTTCGATTATATCATCTGATATAAGCAGTTTGAAAAATTCAATAGGTGTTTTACAAGACTTAGCAGCGCCTTTAGCACCTGGCAAGTGAATAACTATGTTCGAAGAACGCGTACATATAGAAGTTTTACCTTTTTTCTTGTACCATTTCGTGATTTTATCCTTTCCTAAGTAATACGGAGAATCAGACTGTAGTTCGATATCTGAATCGTGTTCCGATATTTCATCAGGTTCTTGTTCTGATTCAGAGTTGTGATCAGAACATTCCTCAAAGTATTCATCATCATCCGAAAAAGTATTATCTGTACCTGCTACCTCATCATCTTCAGAATCTGATGAAACAGAAGCCAAAAGATGCCGCAAACGCTGTTGCTCCATTTCCCACGGAGATTTCGACATTTTCTAGAAAAAATGGCAAAATATCGATGTAAAAGACTCAAAATAAATTAAAATAAAACAAAAATTATTCATAAATTTAATTATTATTATGATAAAAATAAAATAAATCTGCAATATAGCTTACCTTAATTGTGTTTTCAGTCAAAAAATATTCCTTGATTACTCTCAGCACCCCGTTGGAAAATTTTCACGTCCTCACTGCTTCGGAAAAAATGGTAGAATGAACATCTGTCGTCAGTAGGCGTGGCCTCTAGGAATGTGCAGCTACTGAAAATATTTGACCTTGAGCTTGAAAAACTCTGTACTTGTGCGCATGTTTTTACTCGTGGGGTGATCAGAACACCCCACGCGAGTAATGGAGGGTTAATATGGAGACAGCCTCCAAAATATAATTTACTCATACTCATACCATTTATTAGTAGATAATACTCTCTAATCATTGATATGAGCATGATTCTTATATCTGATATGATAATCTGCAACTCAGTTAGTATGGAGTTATTTCTTTTAATTTCTCCCCCCCCCCCTTTTTTTTCCCCGAACTGTACGATATCTATATTATAAAGGACAAACATATCTGTGCGTAACGCATACGTCATTTTGCGAATGGCAACACTTTGAAATTTGAAATAAAATTTCGGTTTTGCAATTTTTTCTACTGCAAATTTTTTAACTTCTAAACATTGCACATTTTAAATTTTTACACCGTCGTATGAGGAAAAAAATGCTCTTATAAATGCAATTTGTTTGAAAGCTGTATCTCCATTTATTTTTGAGATATTAATTTTTTTGTAGTTTTTAATACCATTTTTCTAATTGTGGCAACAAAAGTACCCCATTTCTATTGAAAGTAAACGGAAAATAGTCAAAAATAGGAGATTACTGTATCTTTTTGTTGCCATTTTTTCATAAAACCTGAAAAAAAAAAAAGTTGAAATTAAAATATGGGCTATTTCAAGAATATTGTCTGTTATTCCGCAATAATGACGTCATATGCATACTTTTCTGTTTAAGAGTGGATTGTAAAAGTGGATTATTTTAGCAGATGCAAATAACATCATTTTATAAAAAAGCGTGTATTTTAATTCTTAAAACTGAATTATGTTTTGTGGAAGTTTGTTATTTTCACAGCCCAGCTGCTTTGAAATTCTTCACAGGTGAAAATGCTTCACTTTTGAAAATTGTGTAATCGAAATCACACACTGTAAAACGCAATGTTTTACAAAAATTTAGAGTGTCTTTATAAAAGAGAGGTGACATGCAAATAATAGCGATTTATATTACAGAAATTGATGATTCTCGCCTGGATGGATTTCCTTCGCCGAGTTAGACAAGCAAACAAATAATTCGAGGTTTAAAACCTTTCATACCTTTATAATAATCTATATATTTAAAACAGAAGTGTGTTTTTTAGTCATCTGCCCTGATCTTTCTGCTGAACCAATTTTACTAACATTTTTTTTAATTGAAAGCTGTTCATTTGTAGATGTGATCGCACTATCTGTTTTTTGTTTTTTTATATATCCCCACTTCTATATTTTAATTTTAAAAGCATTTTATGAAATTTCTTCAAAATGGTGAAAATTAGATAGCTTTCATTATTGCAGACAAGAGAGAAATAATGAGGTATTTTTATCTTTATATTCATGCCATTTTCTGATAAAAATTCAAAATTGTTGATAAAAATTGTTGTATAGGGTTTAGTGGTGCAAAATTTCATTAGGAGCCATGATATTATATTAGGGGAATAATAGCGGAAAATGACATACTGCATTTGAAAACAGGCATTTTTCATCATAAATTTTCTATATATTATTTTTTTTTCTGCATGTGTACTGATACTAAGCTTCAGACACTAGGCGAAATGCTTATTTAAGTGAAAACGAAGTCATATTTAAAAGAAAACTATCTTTTTCTTAGATAAAACTAAACATTTTAACACTTATGCGTCTAAAAAACATAAATTACGGAAATTTTTACTCTCTGGAATTGAGATTAGAATCTCAAGTAAAGAGTGCGTCTGTTCACATAAAAGATGTTTCTGACAATCGTGACTTTTCAAAACCAGTTCATCAACATCAAACAAGTTGTGAGTTAAGAGGATTTAAAATGATCAAACAAAATACAATAAAAAAAAAATGATGAATATGGATATGAGAAGTGTGCATGCAAATTTTGAAAAAGTGAGTTTTCAAAGTGAGAAAAGTTGCTGTTTTTCATTCCAGAATACCAAGCATAAGAACCTCAATTGATAACCACATCCTAATAAATGATTTTTATAATATTTTACTGATTAAGTATCAATATTATAAAGAACAAACGTATCTATGCGTAACGCTGACATCATTTTGCAAATGGCAACAATTCACGATCAAATTTTGATCTTGAAATTTTCGCTACTGCAATTTTTTAATCTTCTGACCATCGTACAGTTTAAATTTTCGTTGCATAGGGAAATAAATTTACTTTCAAATGCAATTTGTGTAAAAATTGTATATTAATTGACTGATGTATTATGTTTTTTTAAATAATTTGTAAGCATGATTTTTTTAAAGTTTATCTTATCACGTGTCGGTTTCAATACATAATAACAATAAACATTTTGCACATAAAGTAACAAATATTGTTCAGCATTTGTTTCTGACTATTTTTGCATAACGAAATTAATACTTCCTTTATAAACAAATAAAAGAATAACATTATAAAACACCAATCTAACGTATTTGTGAAAAACAAATTAACGAAATTAATACTTCTTTTATAAACAAATAAAAGAATAAAATTAAAAAGAACACAAATCTAACATATTTGTAATCGTACAATTTAAATTTTTAGATCACCAAATAGGAATTTTTTTTTCACATGGAATTTTTTTGCAAAGTTCATCTCAGTTTTCTGATTGTCTATGGTTTTAAAAACAATTTTAAAGCATGAAATATTTTTTAATTTATCTACATCGCACGGAGCTCGATTACGAAAGATTAATCCGTTTGCCCTTAAAACAAAATAAAGAGCTCATCATTTTCTTACTGCTAATATCCATTAAAAAAAACTTCCCTATGAATAAATAAATAAAATAATATAAATAAAACACAAATTTAACAGAAATGTATATAAGCTCTGAAATTATCCGAATATAAAAGGATGCCGTAAGTAGCAAAATCTTGGTCAAATAACTCTTAGCATGCAGCTAATAAGAAAATATCGTTTTTGATAAATTTCTAAAATTTATTTGATTGTATAATTCGTATTTTTCATATGAAAAATGCTTTTTTAATGTAAGTGGGAAATCTAAAAAATTTATTGCATAAAGAAAATATATCAGTTATCAATAAAAAAAAATCTTTTTACCTATATTCTGTAACCCGGGAATCCCAGGTACAATCCCCTAGTTACTTTAAATATTGAAATACTGTTTTAAAACATATGTTCATTGAAAGATGATAAACAGTAACTTGTACGGTACAATGCAGATGACATCTCTCCTATGTGCGGAATCCATCAAGGAATTGTTAATTCTTACCCAGGAATACAATAAAAGAATTTTCATAATAGAATTAGCATTCTTCAGAAGGAAAAAAAAGACAGGCACTAGGCTAGTGTGAAATAGCACTGCCTTAATGTGAGCTTGAGTCCGATATGGGTTCGGGGTTGATATTTATACCAGTCTTCAGGCTCAGGGTGAAAATTTAATTTATTCACAAAATGAAAAAAGGCTTGCTATTTCAGAAAAAAAATTTAGTCTTAAGTTCTTTAAAGTGTGTTCAATCCTTTAAAAATATGAGAGTATTTAACAAGGGGAGGTTCCGAGGTCGGCAACACAGAATGCAGTGAAAGTTTGTCTATCGTTAGAGTATAGATAGTCTATAAATATATGAAAGCCATAAAGCACAATACCCAGGGGGTCTTGAGAAAATAAGTATCAAAGTTTGTTACAGTTTATAATGGGATACATTTTTTTACATATCAAGCAGCCCCAGTGGCGTAGTTAGCAGGGTACTGGATTAGAGAATTTGTGTAATTGAACATTTTTGAGTTCAAATACCAGTCAGACTTATTTTTCACAATAAAAAAATTTGTCAATTATTTTCAAATTGTAATGGAAAAAGATGTATAATCATTGAAATTTGCGAAAAATATAAATTAAATGTATGTTTTGAAGCATATAAATACTATTTTAACTAGGAAATTTTGCATGTTTAAATATTTAATGGAAAGTAAAAAAAAAAAAAATAAAGAAGACAATTTATATTTCTATATACCAGAATTTTTTGCTGTTATTTAAAATTTACAGTTATTTCAATGAATAATCACTATTTTTCACAGCGAAACAAAGTATGTGATATAAATACACGAATAAATGTATTATTTTATTTTTGTTTCATGATGAAAATATTTTGAATATTTGATGATTTTTTATATTCTTTTAAATTTGTTAATATGATTTTTTTTTTTTTTTTTTAATAATTTCATATTCTTGGTTTTGTAGTTATTGCTTACATAACTATTTTTAGCAATTCAATATCTTTTTAGAACTTACACTGTTAAGTACATTGACAGTTATTCTAATTATAAACATAATAATCCAAGATTTAAAAAATTAAAAAGCTAGTTGTAAAAAATTCATTTTGAAATATTATGATAATAGAAAAGTTACAATTTAAAAAATAATTAAAGCAGTGTGTGATAATTTTGTATAACCTATTTTAATTTATTTCATTGTGAAAAATAGTAACATTTTTATGTAAAAAATAGTAAATAAATTTTAAAACCAGCAAAATTTTGTGGTCTGTAAAAGTACCAATTGTCTATTAAATTGCTAAAAAATAGTTATTATGTAGGCAAAAACTACAAAATTAAAAATCTGAAATTTAAAAATAAAAAATCCTTTAAAAGAATTTAAAAAAAAAAGTCATCAAACATTTAAAATATTTGCATGATTAAGAAAACTAAAATAATATATTTATTCATGTATTTTAATTTATTTCTCATTAAAAATAGTAGGTTATTCATTTAAATATCTGTAAATAATTTTAAATAACAACAAAAAACTCTGGTCTATAGAAATATAAATTGGCCTATTTTTTTCTTTTATTTTTCATTAAATATTTAAATATGTAAAATTTCCTAGTTAAAATTGCACTTATTTGTTACAAAACACATATTTATGTTTTTCATAAATTTCAATTATTATACATATTTTTTCAATTACAGTTCGAAAATAACTGATAAAAATTTTTGTTGTGAAAAATAAATCTGACTGGGAATCAAACTCAAAAATGTTCAATTATCAAATTCCCGAATCCAGCGCACTTCCAACTACGCCATGGAGTTGCTTGCCAAGTGAGGAAATTATCCCATTATAAACTGTAACATAAACTTTGAAACTTATTTTCTCAAGATCCTCAGCGTATTGCGCTTTATGTCTTTCATATATTTATATATTAACTATAACTATACTCTATCAATACACAAACGTTCACCGCATTCTGTGTCACCGACCTTGGAACCCTCAGTGTAAGATTAACCCTCTAAGCGGTTTGTGCCCGTATTTTTCCATTTCCTTATATCAACTTAAATTGCTTGTAGACAAAAATATTTTTAACAGAATTGCATTTTAAGATGTGTCTCAAATAAAGGGGCTTGAAGTGTATATTATAAACAAACAGGGAAAGAAATTTTAAATGAACATTAGTTTTATAAGCATTTTTACAGAAATGAAGGAAAGCCCTCAAAATGCTCGGAGGGTTAATACATCTTTCTATGTAAGAAGAGATTTAAAATAAGAAAAAAAATCTTGAAAGAATTTTAAGATGTTATGTAGGCTAATAATTAATACTGCCTAAATTAATAATTAATTTAGGCAGTGCTTAAATTTTCCACCCCTTTTCATTATTTTGTATTTTTTTTTATCCCAGACTACCTCATATATATATTTTTTAATTGCTGGCAATTTTTTTTCAGCATACAAACTGCCGATTCAGAATTTGTTTTAATTTACCAACTGCTCGGTTGGGTTATGGCTCCATTCATCTGCCGATTTTGATTATTTTCTTCTGCATTCTATACAATTTGTTTTTTATTTAAATTTATTTTAAATCAGTTAAACTTTAAAAACATCATTTTAAGCCATCTTTGATATTTTTGTAGGTTTTCTGAATTTTTTTGTAATATTTAATAAAAAAATCTTAATTTTTGAAATTCAAAAGTTGTTTATCGTTGAGATTATGCACATAGCACAGTCGTTATTCATTTGCTATTTGCATTTTTGCTGGCAGTTTAAAAAAACAGCAATGTTGTTACTCGGTGTGTGTATTCAGATTCGACTTTCAAATAAACTTCTCGAGTTGCTTGTAGCATGCATAAAATATGATAAAGTAAACTATTAAGTTGAAGGCTTGCATTTGTTCGAAGTTTAATGTATATATTAAGAATAATTACCATTAAAGTGTTGTTTAGATAAGTTGGAATCTAGAGATAATACGTATTTAAATGTCAACTTGCTATTATTGCAAATTATCCCACCTGCTTATTTGTCAAGTACATTGTGTTTTGTGGAAGCAAAGTCATGTTTTTTAATTCATCTGTACATATTTATCCTGTAAATAAAAGCACTGTTAGGAAAACTTCAGCATTATTTTTATAAGTAGAATTTTTATTTTATTTCATTTAAGTGTGTGCAGATTTATCTTATTTCTTTCAAGACTGAAGTACCAAGTTATTGACTCTCATCAAACTTACCAGTATTGAATGTCTTTCACCGTTATACACAGGGTTGGCAAGTTTTTGACGCATGACGGTTTTTACCAGATTTTACCATGGTTTTTACCGTCATGTCAAAAACCTCTTTCTCAAAAAGGTCGAAAACTGTCAAAAACCCATTTTTTAGTAATTTGTTTTTACATTATCTTTTTTCATTCTGTCTTTAGTATTAAGTTGTTTTACATGAAATATCTAATATCGAAAAGACTCTGAAGTATATTTATATATCCGAGAAAAACAAAAAAGAATTGCATAAGAATAATACATATGCATCTCTGTTAGCAGATCTCTATAATAATCTTAAGCTTTTTGTCATATTCTGTAAAAATTAGATTTTTTTATAGAAATTCTATAACCCATAAGTGTAAGATTAAAAAATGTGTTTAATTTCGGCAGAATTTATTACACTCTTTAAAACTAAATAGCTTTCTCAGAAATTTCCTTAGAAGTAAGATTTCTTAAAGTGTTAAATCAAAATTGTTCATTGATTATTTTATTTCTATATCGCAAAACTTGATTTATATAAATAAATATATAAATAAATGAAATAAAATATATTTTAATAGTTGAGAATTACATACATCTTTTGAGAGAAAGGAATACGACTTGTTCTTCAAAGTTAAATCTTGTACAGATTAAAATTGCAAATCCATATTAAACTTTAAACCATGTGCATTAACTATATATTTTTGTTAAGTAATTTATTATTTGTTATTTTGTTAATTTAATTATTTCCTTAAAATAAATAAATAATTAAATATTACTTTAAAGCAGAAATGTAGATCCATTAATTAAAAAGTTAACTGCATTAAAAAATAAATAAAACATTTAAGAATCTCTCTAAATTTAATAATAATTTAAGAATAATTTTAACGGTAAAAGATTTTTCTCATATAGTGATCAGACTTAGATAAAATGTAAAACTGTCTGCAAACTTAAATAATTTCTTAAAAATTTTCTGCAAAAAAACTCTGCGACCCTCACGAGTCCTATATTGCTGCTAACAGCAAAAATGAACAGTTATAAGTGAGTGGAGCGCCACTAAAAGAAAAATATTAATTAACAAGCATTATTAAAACTTAGTCAAGAAATGTGGTATTAAATGGTATGCTTAATACAGACAACTAATGAATAAAAGAAAAAAATATTTATTAAAATGTGAAATACTTTAATCATTAACTTATATAAAGATATCAATTTATGATTGCTTAACAAAATTGTTATTTTATTAATCTATAAAATAACTGAAATACGAATAAATGAATGTCAAAATAAAAAGTTATTAGTCCATGAAAGGAAGAGACGAACTCTTACTCATCAGTTTATCTACTGTTTTTGAGACAAACCAATCCTTAATATTGCGACTCGGAGCGAAACAGCACCGAAAACTGGCGATATGAAGCAATTAAAATAATAAAACTTTGTAAAAAATCACCATAAAATTAAAACAAAACACAGGACGCGTTTCGAGCTAAAAACATAACAGCTCGTCATCAGCTAAGCATACACGTGTCCGAAAACGAACAAGTTCCCTTGTTCGTTTTCGGACACGTGTATGCTTAGCTGATGACGAGCTGTTATGTTTTTAGCTCGAAACGCGTCCTGTGTTTTGTTTTAATTTTATGGTGATTTTTTACAAAGTTTTATTATTTTAATTGCGACTCGTTCTTAAAAATTTTTTAAACTTTTTTTTCCTGCAGTTGAAAAATAGTCTGCAGACCTTCTCAAGAGTCTGTGACGAGCATCGCACCGATTCTCTGCCCGGGGTCTTGATATATATATGTATATATATTTTAATAAAGAAATTTGTAAAAAAACCCATCAAAACTGTCTGCAAATTTTGAAAATTTTCTGCGAACAGCGTTCGCGTGTTCGTCTATATTATCTGACTGTGACAGTGATATCTATGTAATAAAAATATGCAATGTGTTATTTCTTTCAATTCACTTTAAATAATGCCTAAATAATTTTAAGTAAAGTGTATACAGGAACAGGACATATTATTCTGATTTTTCTTAAATATTGTTTTGTTATGTGTTAAATTTTAAATCTAAGAGCTTTCACCTGAAATCAGGTCCTACATGTTTGTATAAAAAAATTATTAATTTAAAATTTTAAGATTCTGCTTATTGAAGTGAAAATGAAAATCACAATAATTGCATTTATGAAATGCATAAGATATGCATTTGCAAATATTATATCTAAGAATATTCAAATTTATTCAATGGCCACAGTCCATGCTTGACATCTATTGTCATACCATGTAACAGCATTTTTGCATCTCTAAAATAATTTTAATGTATTTTATTAAAAATGTATGTAGAATGTTATTTAATAATTATAATAACCTTTTATTATCATATAATATTAATGTTCATTGCAGTTAGTAGAATCTATATTAGTGGAGATTATGACAAATTGACAAATATTGTTCTTTCCTTTTACTCTAGTATTTTTAAATTTTTCCCATTTAGGAAATGCTTTTCTTTTAAATAAATTTAATAAAATAATTGTGAATAATAATAACAAGAACAACATGGAAAAATTAATCTAGAAATGTATTGTATGCTACACTTACACTATAAATTGGAGGAAAGTCGCAAATGATAGGTTTTTGACAGAATAAATCGGTAAAAACACGGTTTTTACCACTGTCATGTCAAAAACCCAACCCTGGTTATACATACATATATATATATATATGTATATACACTAGGGGGGCACAGCCCCCCTGCTCGCTATACTCTCCAAACCCTTGTGTAATCGCTTCGTGATTCCGTTCAGTATCGTAAAGCAATCCTTATTTTCTAGCCAACCCCAGACGTAATTGTTCTGGATTGCTTTGTGATCCCTTATTTTCTATGCATTGAATTTATTAGATTCCACTTGGTAAAATCGCGCTCCTCCTCTCCCCCCAATTTTTGACGCACCCTCATTTGTAAAATTTTTATTACATGTTATAAACTATCTTAAAGTTTCAAACAGATTGCCTTGTTATATTTCCTAATTTTGTTCATGCCTCTCCTCCCCCTGATAGACATGAATGCCACTTATCACTGTACGGCTATTTTATCCTATCTTAAATTGTTTATTTCTGCCTTATTTAATAAGTCCACTTACCTCTCTTTTGGAATAATCTTTTCCCTTTAAATACCGTATAAAGTCTATTTCCTTTTGCCTTTAAATATCTCAGTTTATTTCCTTTTAAGTTTTTTTTATTGCATGCATTATTTCAACTTACTGCCATTCGTATCTTGTTTGCATCAACAATTCCCTTTAATAAATGAACCAGCTCTCCCAACCGCCACTGGATGGCGGTGTCGGTCCAAGTCACTAAGTTTTGCTGATGCGTTTCATCACGGCTCTCGATGTTTCTGATTCGTGCTGGGAAACAGATGTCTGCTCCATGAATTGCATAATGAAGTTCTTTTTAAGTGTTTGGTTAGTACATAATGTAGTACAGCTGAGGTATGAATTGCCTTGTTTTTGTTTTGAAAGTGTTGTTCGCCTAACATTTAGTATTGGAGTAATTATGAATGAATGTGTGGCAGTGTTAGTTTCTTTTAATAATTCTCTGTTACATCTTTGTTAGTACTGTGTATCGGCATTTAATTGCTCTGCTTTCATAACTTGCTGAACTTACCTTTTTGATGAGCATTCTAAAGTTGTTATTTTCTTAAAGGCTAATTTTCAAAGTCTAATTAAATATGTCTTTAAAATTGGTTTTTCTATGTTTAATTTATGCTTGTATACATGCTTGTATGCTTGACCTTGACAGGTTAGGCATTTAATGTTGTGATGATTTTTAGTTTGCGACGGGGTAAGGGGGGGGGGGGGGGAGCGAGATTTTCAATTAGTTTAAAATTTTTCTTTAACGTAAATTTGTAAAATTTATGGTTTAATAGTATAAAGTTTGATAAATTTTTAAAAATAAAAAGGATTTATAGTTGGATTTTCGAAATTTTTTATAAAAAAAATTAAAAATTTTAATTTTTTTGAAAAGGGGTGTAATAAGTTTTTTTGTGAGGATTCATGACAGACATATGCAAGATAAAATGCTAATTTTTTAAAGTTTTGTGATAAATAATGTACCCAAAATTAGAAGAAAAGAGAAAAGTGATGCTTAATTGCTGAAGTTTTCTGATTTGAAAATTAAATATGGCTTAAAAATGAAAGAAAGGTTCAAAGTTTAGCACAGTCAATCTCAAGTTTTCAAATTGATGTTTTTAAATAAAGGTGTTTCCTGTGATTCCATGTGAAATTCTTGAAAATCCCAGTTTACACCTTTTTTTTTGTTGTGTGTGCTATGGTGTCGTCATTGCAGTTGTCTGCGGTCTGGACCCTGCATTTAAAGAACTTTCTTTTTGAGCTATCTGCAGTTTAAATATTTTTAGAGAACTTTTTCTTGGAAAGAACTATTTTGCTCATCAGTAGAACTTTGATATATTGTTCAAGAGGCAGTGACATTTTTTACTTAACTATTTTATATAGGGTGTCAACGATTTTAATCAACCGATTAAAAAAAAAAAAAAAAAATCATTGATTAAAATCAAAAATTTTCTAAATGTTTAAAATGTTAAAAAAAGTTTTAAAATCTAAGAACATAATTTGAAAGTTTCTGCAGATATTTTGACTTATGAATAAATAAAAAAAAAGCTTTAAATAATTATTTCTAAGCTTAATTCCTGAGTATTGTAAAACATTAAACAGTTAAATTTGTAAAAAGCATTGTTTTTATCCAATATAAAACAGTTTCATTTAAAAATTATATTTAAATCTAATATAATTTGAAATGTCATAATTTCCTTTGGGTAATCAATTTATGCATTATTTTATGTAAAATAATCATAGCAAGTGTATTAAATTTCTGCAAATAAAAGAACAACTAGTCAGTGTCCTAGTTTCTCGTTCTACCTTTGTAATAATAAATTAATAGCAATCTCAAGTGAAAGAAGAATGAAAGACTGACACCTGCTGAACAGTTAAATTGTAAATGAATGCATAAGAGAAAAAGAACTAATTGATGTAAAAAATGTTAGCACAGAAAGGACTTTTTTTGATGTAGGTTGAATAACTTTTTTTTGCTATGTAACTCATATATACTAAATAAAAAAAATAATTAGGATTGAAAAGGCAGCAAAACTTTTCTTAAAAAGAAAAAAAAAATTGACCATTGAAAGCTTATAATCCCCACTGAGAGGTAATAATGGTGTTATGTAAATATTTTTGAGGATTTCAGATATAACTGGCTATCCTTATATTTGTTCTGTATGTGTGTTTGAATGGGTTTAACTTATTTTCATAATTTTTTTGGTTAGCATACACATTCATGTATGTAAGTTTAGATTTTGGTGATCAACAATAATTTTTGCAAGTACAAATGCAAAACGAGTGCAAACAATATTTGTTAGTTTTGTAATTTGTGCTACTAACTAATAAAATTACTTATTTGCAGTTTTTATTAATTTTGTAAGTACTTACTGTTTGTTCTAGGCCATTTTTTTAAGAGTGCCACATCCTGCCCCTTTTGAAATAGGCAAAATGCACCCTAACTTTAAAAAAATATATATATATGTATAGTTAAATTCACCTGTAGTTGTAGCAAGAGATTCCTTGTAAAAAACTTCCCATTCAACAGTATTTCTAAATTCATGTGCCCAAGATCTTGCAAAAGTAATAGAACTTTATTTCTTTAGGAAAAACAGGATATTATTAAAACATGTTATTTAATGGTATTTTTCAATTTGTGATTCATAAAATTATTAAAAAATTAAATGCACTTTATTTATTATACTAAAAATTCTTTTTTTCTCCCTTATATCATTAATAAACACATTATTAATATATTTCCTCATGAAATAGTGCCCTTTTTCTTTCTAAAATGAATTTTAATAACACTGGGCAACAATTTTTAACAAATTTCATGTATCAAAATTGAAAACGCCCAATTCTTAATGAATTCAACGTGCTGAACACGAATATCACCATGAAAACTGTTTTTTGGCTCTTGTTTCTGAGATTAAGGGGTGGAAAGATATAATGAACCTAAATTTTAAATGTCACTTTTGCTAAAACATTTTAAAGAATAAACTGATTTATTGCGCGATATAATAAGTAATATTTCATTTTTAGATGTTTATGTGCATATATGAATTAATAAAACGTGTAATAAAATAAACCTTTCGAAAAAAAAAAAGAATTAAAAAAAAATAATATAAACAAATATTATAGGTAAAATGCAAGAATTTGTCCTCTATATCTCCCTCTAATTCTGCAGTACATAAAATTACATCGAATGATCCAAATGATCGTGTTCGTGATTTAGATCTGTCGAAAGACAAAGCAGAACTACTCGCATCAAGACTACGACAGTAGAATCTTTTGGAAGAACACGTCAGAGTGTCTTCATTTCATAACCGACATATAAAATTTCTACATTATTTTCAGAAAAATGATAATATTGTGTTCTGCTCGAATATTAAAGGCGTGATGAATGAATTCGGATTAACACTTGATGCAAACGAGTGGCGTCTATTTATAGATGCGTCCAAAATAAGCTTAAATATGATTTTGCTTCATAATGGTAATGAACTACCATCCATTCCTATTGCATATTCTGCGCACATGAAAGAGACTTATGAACACCTGCAACAGCTCTTACACCTAATTAAATAGACTGAAAATGAATGGTGTGTCTGTGCTGACTTGAAAATAGTAGCACTTTTGATGGGTCTTGAACTGGGATTTACACAATTTTGTTGCTTCCTGTGTGAATGGGGCAGTTGTGCTACAGATTTACACTATATCCAGAAAGGCTGCCGTCCGAGGCTCTATTTGACACCTGGAAAAATTAATATCAAGAAACATTGCTTCTTTTTCCAGAGAAAATTATCTTACCTGGTCTACACATAAAATGGGGTATTGTGAAGCAGTTGGTTAAAGCTGTGGATACAAATAAACCAGCTTTTGCTTACTTGCGTACAAAATTTCCCAGACTGAGTGTTGCAAAATTTAAAGAGGTAATTTCTGTGGGTTCACAGATTAGAGATATTGTCAAGGATCCGAAATTTGAAAACCTGTTAAATCATGATGAAAAACAAGTATGGGATTCAGTCTGTCACGTTTGCACTAATTTTCTTGGAAACGTCCGATCCAAATATTACGAAGATCTTGTTAACGAAATGCTTGCTTTATATCAGAAATTTGGATGTCGAATGTCTTTAAAGCTACTTTCTTAGATTCTCACCTGGATTTCTTCCCTGCTAACAGCAGAAAATTCAGCGACGAGCATGGTGAACGTTTCAACCAGGATATGTCAGTGATAGAACAACGTTATCAAGGAAAATGGTCTGCGTCTATGCTTGCAGATAACTGCTGGACGATTTTTAGAGATAATCAGAACGTGGAATATAAGCGAAAGACCAAGCGATTTCTTCAATAAAATTGGTTAGACTGTACTTTATGTTGTCACCTTTATTTCTTTATAAATTAAATTGGAAACAAGACATACGATGCATTATTATTAATGTGTTTTTTTTATCCCTATCATGCAAAGTAAAATCTCAACACAACAAAATAACAAGAGCCAAATTCCATTTTTTATTGCCATATTCATGATTAGCAAGTTAAATTAATAAATATTTCGACACTTTCATTCAAGATACATTTTCATTGTTGTCCAGTGTAATTAAAGCTTAAAAATGTATAATATGTTCCTAATTCAAGAGTTAATTGTTTAATAATTATTAATTTGAAGTAGTGTTAACTTGTTAACTATTTAATGTTAAATGCAGTTATTAATAATTTTAATGTTAAATATCACTAGTATTTAACAAAGTTTTACATAATTATTACAATATTAGTGTATGATACTAATGAAACTACTAATTTGCAGTTTCATAATTTCTGTAATTACTAATTATAATTTTATTAATTAAAGTGTAAAAACATAGATTATGTTAGTAATTAGTGGTTTAATTGTTTTGGAAACCTAAAACTCTTGGTAGTTATTCAATATTTGAACGCTGTGAAAAAAATCATAAAAATCCGATTTAAATAAAAAAAAATCTGATTTAAATTTAAAAAATCAGATTTTTAAATCATGATTTTTTACACCCTAATTTTATACAAGCTTATTTTCAAATGTGCAATTGATCTTACTTAATCCATCACTCAAACAGCTGTCAATTGCTGAAACAGCAATGGATGTGGTCATGGGAAATGAAAAAATCTCAGTCAAAGGGAAATGAATGCCAACCTGATTACAGAAGATCACCACTGGGTTGATAATATCATTAGATCTTCTGTAACCACATAATCTTTTTAAAACAGAGCAAATTAGTATTTTTAGAGCCTGCTCCTGTGGGTCTGGATGGGGCTTGGAAATAGATAGCTCCTAGGAGACAGAACCCTCTCTCTTGTTATAGATCCTGTTCTATCGGATATAACTTCACATTGTTTCTTTTAATCAAAAACATGATTATTTTAATTATAATTTAAAGCTGTTATTTTAAACATAATGGTACATGTGCAAAGCCATAATGCTTGTTTAAAACATTTATAAAAGTAGTACTAACACTTTTTAATTGATGATAGTTAATATTGTTTGTAAAAGTTTGTTTAATTTTTGAAATGGATTCAGTGTATATTCTTGCATTTATTTATTCTATGTTTTATGACATTTTGTTACTTATATGTAAATTAACATTAAAATATATTTTACTTTCAGGAAGTTTTGAATTATTGGTGAATGTTTTGTTAAGGCTGAAAATATTTAAAAAGTCTAGAGTGGTAAGCTTAAATTATTTTTTTTTTTTTTTTTTTTTTTTTTAAATTTGTATCTAAAATCTATTAAATGTAATGTTGAAAAGTCATTATTACAGATCTAAGTATACTAAGACCTGCCAATCTGAATTCAGTTAGTCCAAAATTTGGAATAATCCAATCCAAAAACAAATTTTAATGAAAAAAATTGTTTTGTTTTTTAACCATAAAAAGAGAAAAAAAATTATTAGGAATATTATCAAATTTTAGTAAAGTTATACAAAATGTTACCGTGTATTGAAAGTAGTGTAATCAAATCGGTCATGATCCAAAAATAAATAACAAAGATTTAATAATCAGTGCAAATGTACAGTGATACTAAGTTTCTCTATTAATAATAGAATTGGGTAAGGAGTGCTTGTCATTTAATACCTACAGGATAATTTATTTCAACAACTTATTGGATAGCAGTCTCTGAAATATAATTCAGGGTGGCTAGCAGACAAAGTCCTTAAATCTAGCTCTTTTGATCACTGCAAGTAAGAGATATAGTGGAGGATATACAAGGTATACACCATATATCTTCTATATCCTCTGTATGCCTGATAGTTATAGCTCTCTGATGTATAGTCCCTGCCAATAGCATATGTCCTGCTGTTTATTATTATTATTAACCATTTGGAAAAATGGTTATTGTCCTCGGTCAGGGTAGGAAATAAAAACATATCTGAAGCGTTTTATTTTTTGAATCCCACATTTTATTCGTTTTCTGATTGGTCTATACAGTAATCTGTATTTTCCCTTTACTTTCAACAGAGATGGATACTTCTGTTGCCACTTGACAAAAAAATAATAAACTACAAAAAAAATTAATAACTCAAAAACAAATTGAGATACAGCTTTCAAACAAATTGCATTTAAAAGTACATTTTTTTCTCTATATAATGGTGTAAAAAGTAATATTGTGGGATGCTTAGAAGTTTAAAAATGAAATTTCATTTAATATTGGTCCAGGAATATTAATGTTTAATTCATGGCGTACGTAATGTATGACCAGCTTCGTAGAAGTTTAAAAATTTATAGTACCGAAAAATGTAATCCATGGCGTACGTAATGTATGATCAACTCCATGCGATTTTTTGTCTTAAATTTTAGTCTTTGAAAAAAATCATTTTCCAAATGGTCATTGTAATTTGTTAAATTGCTTTTATTTTTTATTAATATTTTTTTTTTACAATTAACCACTGACTTCAAGAATATCTACCTCTCACACGAACATTCTGGGTATACTTTTGAGTCCCTAAAGATAAACAGTTCAGCTTGTTTATCTACACAGGCCTTACTGTGTTTTTTCTAACCTAATCCAAAGAGATTCAAAGAAAATAACTGATATTTCTCTATTTCACTACAAAGTTCCTTAGATGTTGTAATTTGCTAGAATGATTCTTCTTATTTAATAAGGGTGAACCGAAAACCATAAGTCCAGAGTCCAGACCAAACTTAAACATCCGGAAGTAATAAAAACTTCTCGGAATAATTCACTCCATTGAGATCTTTATTTCAGAGAACCTTTCTCTGCAAGCAAAAATTACTAGCTAGAACTAGTTTCTCCTCATTTTCATTTCTTTCTTCATCATCCCAAGCAGTTGCAAGGGGTTCTTTTCTCGTTGTGCTCTAATAGGAAGGGACTTCTGCTGTAAGCATTGTCATTGGGGTCTGAGTTTCCTATGCTTTCTTTAAAAAAGTGGCTTTGTACCTTTGCATGCCATCTGAGGTATTTCTGGAGGGCAATTCTCAGACCATCAAGGGAGTTCCTGTATCTGCGTTCTTTTATCTGGTAACGTGAAGATAATATCTAAATTATGACTGATCTTTCTGTTTGAAGATAATGGCAACAGAACCAAAACTTTGAAAAATTCTGTGCCAGTTCCTCTTATACACTATGCCTATAGGAAACTTGACTCTGTTGAAAATTTGGCATTTTAGCCGAAATTTTATAACATACATAATTATATAGCTATGTACATATAAAAAGCAGTACTAGTACAATCAATCTTTTATCGGTATACTTTTCAGTTAGCCAGGTGCCAGTGTTTTATATGTTTTTATATGTATATATACATTTATGTATCTACCCTATCTATCTTATAAAGGACAAGCATATCTGTGTGCAACGCATACGTCATTTTGCGAATGGCAACACTATGAAATTTGAAATGAAATTTCTGTTTTGCAATTTTCGCTACTGCAAATTTTTAAACTTCTAAACATCGCACCTTTTCAATTTTTACACCGTCTTACATAGAAAAAAATGTGCTTTTAAATGTAATTCGTTTGAAAGCTTTATTGCAATTTATTTTTGAGACATTTTTTTTGTAGTTTTTAATAGAAACTTTGTAATCTTGGCAACTGAAGTACTCCATTTATATTGAATGCCATGGAGGAAATTGAATGTAAAGGGAAAATAGTATATTACTGTATCTTTTTGTTGCCATTTTCTCATAAAAACTGAATTTTTTTAAAAATTAAAATATGTGCTATGTAAAGAACTAGGAGGGCGCTGCCTCCTACGAGCTACGCTCGTCAACCCCCGTTCAGACACCGCAGACTCTAAAAGCATGCTAATTTGATCGGCTTAAAAAATATTTCGGAAGATTAAATTATAAGTTTAAAAACAGTGGCGATCTCCGCATAAATGGGTTTCTATTCATTTCTCTTTGATTGGGGAATTTTAAAGTCAAATCAGCGACTGTTAAATGATACAATGGCTGTTTCCATCTTTGATTAAATAAAATCAGTTGACATTTCAAAATAAGCTAATATAAAATGAATTAAATAAACAGAGTCTTTGCCTCCCGGTATTTTTTAGCAAAGCGAAAAGAAAGTTTTTTTTAATGACACTTTAAAAGTATCGTTTTTAATCTGGCGTAATTTTCACTAAACTTTTCTTTCTCCTTTTACTATTCACGTGAAAATAATTTTGTTAGAAATGAAATATTATTTGCGCTATCCTAATAAAAATAGTTGAAAACATCATCTTAAAATATTACATAAATGTCTCGCGCAATTTTTAAATTTAAACTGTTTTGTAATATTATTTTTTGTTCATTTTACGTAATGTGTAATGTGATGTAAATGTGACGTAATTTCTCCTATTTAAGACTTCTAACGCATGTTAATGAATTTATTATTTTACAACATTCTTTCACTTTTAAAATTCACGTGTAATATGGTTTTTATGATAATTCTCAATGAGTTCCTGCTTTTTATATTTTCTTGTTTATATTAGTCACGTGCAAAATAAATTTTTAATTTGAAGCAAATATTATTATTTGCGCTGTTTATACAGTTGGCAACAGTTTAAAGTAATACCATTTTCTAAAATTTGTAAAAAAATATCTCTCGAAATGCTGAAAATTTGAATTTAAAATAGAAATAAAACCTCAAAAAATGAGTCAAATTAATAAACTGAGTGCAGTCTGCACACCGGGAAATTCTGACGCATAAAATGATCTAAAAATGATTAAATTCCGATGTACAGTTTTTGCTCCTATAAAACTTTTTTAATGGAACGATTTTGTCCAACTTTAGCATTAAATATCTCTTTAAATATTTCTTCGATTTGAAAACTGTCTGCATCAGCGTGTTTATCAAACATTTCTCTATAATTCCACCGATTTTCATATTTTTGTATGCAATATTTTGCTTAATATTAACAAAGAAAGGCCTCCGGTCACAAAAAATTCAAAACCGGCGGCGGCGGTGACAGCGGTAGTTACTTTTTTTTAGAATAGAGAGATATAGTCTGTTAATTAATCAGGTGGATTTTGGTTTTATTTCGCTTTTCTTTATCAATTTAATAAATTGTAGTTTATTGCAAGCTTACCTTACAAACAATACAAAGCTGAATGAATGCAATTTTATTATTCCACGTATAATATTTTCCAAACTTTGAAATATATACATGAATGATTTCTGATAAAACAATGGAGCTGTTATTGCTTTTTTCTGGGTTTGTATATTAGTCCCCGATAATGACGTCATATGCATATTTTTCTACACATGTTGTTTAAGACTGGATCGTAAAAGTGGAAAGTTTTAACGGATGCAAATGACGTAATTTGATTTTTTTTAAAAAGGGCATATTTAATTTTTAAAACAGAAATATGTTTTATAGAAGTGCGTCATTTTTACTTTAGCTGCTTTGAAATTTTTCACAGGTGAAAAGGCTTTCGAAATGTAATCAAAATCACACACTTATAAAATACGATGTTTTAAAAATTTAGAGTGTCTTTATAGAAGAGCAGTGACATACAGTGTGCATACTGATATCGGAAGTCTATGTCCAAAAAATAGCAATTTATATTACAAAACTTGATGATTTTCGCCCAGGGCTGGCTATTTGCTGGCAAAAAAGGGTTTCTGCCGTGCCAGTGGCAGAAAGTGGTTAAAACCGGTTTTAACCGGCAGAAACTGGCAACAACTGGCATAAACACATTTCCATTTCGTGACATAATCTGAGACTTTTTTTACTAGTATTAAATTCCTTAAGTACATTTTATTCCGTTTAAATAACAAATGAAATATTGTGGGTAGTTTTAATTAAAAAATAAATAGATTTGTATTAGAAAAAATGAGTAATGTAACAGATAAAATTTCAGTTTAAAAATCAAATACAAAACTATATCCAATAGGGTCAGGTGGGGGAAAGTGGTGGTAATCTAAAAAAATGCACTTTTTTCACAATAAATGTACATATTTTTACTTTTTTTTTCAATTAATACATAATTAGAGTTTGTGACAAATATTTCTATTAAGATTTGTAAATCTGGCAACAAGTTTACTGTTGTTTATCTTCTTGTTTACATATGTGCAGTTTGTTCTTAACACATGGTATTGATAAACTTTATTCTTGATCTTTTCTCACTTGAAAAAATTAGTATATTTTGATACATTTCAGTAGAAGAACTTCTTAAAAACAGATTCATGCATCAAAGTAAGAATTATTTTATTATTTCAATTTTTTATGATTTTTTTTCTGAGGTGGGGGAAAGTGGTGGTATAGTTAAGCTTAGCTCAATGTTGTATGATGATTCAATTTTAGACTGTAGATGTGATTAATTTTTAAAAATGGGCTGTAATAAAAGTACTAATCTTAAAAAAATAGGCTTTATTTATAAATTTTAATCTTAATATGAAAATACAATTAAATTAAAAGTTATTTTTTACATAGGGTCAGGTGGGGGAAAGTGGTCCCATGGGATAAAGTGGGGGCCCGGTAGCAGAAAGTTTGAGACGGGAGTCGCAGATTTTCTTTTCTCTTTTGCAGATTCTTTTTCATCGAACTTTTATTTTGCTTCGTATTATGTTTAGCTCTTTATTACTTAATACAAAAAGTTAAGACTATTATTTATAAAATGCCTAAAAACGCTACAGGTAATTGATTGTTTGATTAATTAACGCTTCATTTATAAAAATATTTTACCTGCAGATTATTTTTTGCCCCTGAATTATCTGTCGCAGACACTTTGAGAAATTTCTGCTACTGGGAGTGGGGGTATATTGAAAAAACCTATTTTCTCTTTTAAATTAAGATATTTTGTTAATTCTTTTTTAGAGACATATATTGAGATTATGTCAACTATTCTTATTTTAGTTTTAGAAACTGGAAACAAATTTAATGTTTACAAACTATCTTGTTTATGCTCATTGCATACCGTTAAAAAGTCGATCAGCTAAAATAATTGCCCAAGTGATAAAAATTAATACATTATATCACATAAAGCATTTGAATAAGTCACCATTGGGGAACTATTAGACTTTTCTTGCTATTTGCTGGTGAAGATTGTATAGAGTTCAGCAATATATGCTACATACTAAGTGAACCTAATTTTGATAGCCATGGACATTATTTCTTTAATTAAATAATATCTGAAAAATATTTTTTTTGTGCATTTGTACCTTTAAAAATAATTAAGATACATTTATTTCAGTGTATTTTTATTTAAAAAAACAATATTTACACATTTTTATATAAATATACACTAATTTTGGAACTACCCCCACTTTCCCCCACCATGGGGTAAAGTGGTGGTATCAAAACATGCTCTTTTAAATGTATCACTGTCAGAAAACAATCGAATAAAATTGAGTGGTTATGCTTCATCTTTAATCTATATGAATCCAATGTATAGAAAATGCATCAAAAGTTTCGTTAAAATAAATTTAATAGTTTGATTTTAGGGCCTTTTCTAAAAAAAGCTTGATTTTACCATTACTTTCCCCCACCTGACCCTACTTATTTTAAATGAAACAATGAAAAGAAAAGAAAAATATTCAATACTTGCTCAAAATGCTTTTCTGTAATTTAACATAATAATTTAATAACAACACTATAAATTATTTCTCATAGAAATGTTATAGTTATATGTGGATCTTGTAATTCTGTCGATTTAAAAAACATTTCATTTAAATACAGTATTCAAAGGAACAAATCTGACTTTTCTTTGTTTTTTTTTTGTTTTTTTAATTTAAGACTTATAAGCATAGATCAAACTTTGTGCGAATTTTAGTAGAAAAGCTAAAATCTTTATTTTACGCACAAATAACGTACAGACATGACAAAAAACAATCATATGGAATTTTTTTGTCGTGTCTGTATGTTATTTGTGCGTAAAATCGTTGTTAAAGAGTTTAGCTTTTTTATTGAGACTGTTAGTTGAAAATGTTCCAACCACATTTTGCACTTACAAAACAAACAACTACAAAGATTCAAACCAGATTTAGTACAGTAATAACAGACTACCATATGCTAGCTTATTTACTTCATTCTAAGTATATGGGATCAAAATTGACATATGAGCATAAAGAAAAGGCAACGAAATTGCTTTCTGATATTAATCCCAATTTTGTGCCATATATAATATCCATTGAAGCAAAATCGACTCCTGTCCCTGAAACATATTTCTCCAAGGAAGCCCTAGAAAATGTTTTGCCCTTGCCTGTGTGGTGGTCGTCTTCAAAAACGAATACTGGTGAAAATGAGGATTTTTCAAATTTTGCATCCTCAAAAATGACATTGCCAGCAAGTAATGATAGTCTTGAAAGAATATTTTCAAACTTTTCTTTCATTCAAAACAAATTAAGAAACAGTGTGTTCAGGAAGATTAGCAAAATTTTGTCCTATGCTATGGAATGCTCTGTGGAAAAAGTAATAATAGTATATTTGAGTGGCAATTTTGTTCTTTCAATATCGTAAAATAATTGTACAAGATATTTCATTAATTTTTTTTCCGTTTTTTATTGTGTTCCAATTATTTACTCATATATTTTCACAAGAATCATAATCTTTAAGTTATTGCATTGCATTATTTATTTAAAAATACTCTTGAAAAATACATTTGTTAAAATATCACAGATTTTTTTTTGTAAATTTCTTTTTTTACTTTTAAATAAAAATTCAACTCTAAACAACTATATAAAATAGTTAAACTTGTACAGCATCAGGCTACCATTAAAAATTTGTGTTTTTCAAGTGAAAGAAAATTATTATTATTATTATTATTACATAAACAAAGTATATTTATAAGATCATTTTGAAACTTTTTTACAACTTTGAATAACATTCATAATCTTTAATTTTAATTTGTAACTTAATTGTTTACATATCAAATACATGTGTGAATTATGAATCATTGCACATTAAAGTTCTTATTAATATTATTTCTTAGTTTCTGCCACTTACTGGCAGAAACTAGTTTTTGCCATGCCGGTTTTAACCGGTTATAACCGCTGGTTTTAACCACTCTGGCAGAAACTTGCCAACCCTGTTCTCGCCTGGATGAATTCGCTTTGCCGAGTTAGACAAGCAAATAAAGATCTTGGGAATAATTCAAAGTTTAAAGTAATATCAGGTTCCAAAAGTTTTTATCCAAAATTCTTTCCACTAATAAAATTTTATTGCTATTCTTTAACACATTGTACTATAATTTTATCAAAAAAATAATTCACTTTATTTAATTTTTCATAATTTTATATAATCTACATATATATATTTAAAACACAAGGCTGTTTTTTAGTCTTCTGCCCAGAGTTTTCTGCTGAACCAATTTTACTAATAAGTTTTTTAACTGAAAGCTGATTATTTGCAGATGTGCCTGCACTAGCTGTTTTTTTTAGTATCCCCATTTTTATATTTTAATTTTAATATTTTATGAAATTTCTTCAAAATGGTTGTAATTAACTTTCATTATAGAAGAAAAGTAGAGAAGAGAGAGATAGTGAGGTTTATACATCTTTATTCATGCCATTTTCTGACGAAAATTGTTGTATAAGGTTTAATGGCGCAAAACTGAAAATGACGTACTGGTTTTGAAAACACACATTTTTTCTCATAAAGTTTCCATATATTTTTTTCTCTTCTGCATGTGTACTGACACTAAGTTTCAGACACTAGGCGAATTGCTTAAGTAAGTGAAAATGACATCATATTTAAAAGAAAACGATCATTTCCTTAGATAAAGCTAAGCACAAATGCGCCTAAAAAAACATGAATCAGGCAATTTTTACTCCCCAGTACTGAGATTAGAATCTCAAGTTAAGAGTGCAACTGTTCAAATGCAAAGATGTTGCTGACAATTGTGTTTTCAAGTTTTGAGTTAAAAGGATTTTAAAATGATCAAATTAAAATACCATTTTTTAAAAAATGGTGAAAGCAGACATTGGAAGTGCGTATGTAAATTTTGAGAAAGTGAATATTATGTCAGATTTAGATTTCATGGGGAAAAAATACTATGATCGTGTCAAAGTGGAATAAATTTTGCTGTTTTTCATTCTGGAATACCAAGAATAAGAGCATCAGTTGATAACTTCATCATAATAACTGATCTTTATTACATTTTATTGATTACGTATCTATATTACAAAGAACAAACGTATCTATGCGTAACGCTGACATCATTTTGCAAATGGCAACAATTCACAATCAAATTTCGATCTTGAAATTTTCGCTACTGCAATTTTTTTATCTTCTGACCATCGTACAGTTTAAATTTTCGTCGCATAGGGAAATAAATTTACTTTCAAATGCAATTTGTCTAAAAATTGTATATTAATTGACTGATGTATTATGTTTTTTTAAATAATTTGTAACCATGATTTTTTTAAAGTTTATCTTATCACGTGCCGGTTTCAATACATAATAACAATAAACATTTTGCACATAAAGTAACAAATATTGTTCAGCATTTGTTTCTGACTATTTTTGCATAACAAAATTAATACTTCCTTTATAAACAAATAAAAGAATAACATTATAAAACACCAATCTAACGTATTTGTGAAAAACAAATTAACGAAATTAATACTTCTTTTATAAACAAATAAAAGAATAAAATTTAAAAAAAACACAAGTCTAACATATTTGTAATCGTACAATTTAAATTTTTAGATCACCAAATAGGAATTTTTTTTTTCACATGGAATTTTTTTGCAAAGTTCATCTCAGTTTTCTGATTTTCTATGGTTTTAAAAACAATTTTAAAGCATGAAATATTTTTTAATTTATCTACATCGCACAGAGCTCGATTACGAAAGATTAATCCGTTTGCCCTTAAAACAAAATAAAGAGCTCATCATTTTCTTACTGCTAATATCCATTAAAAAAAAACTTCCCTATGAATAAACAAATAAAATGATATAAATAAAACACAAATTTAACAGACATGTATATAAGCTCTGAAATTATCAGAATATAAAAGGATGCCGTAAGTAGCAAAATCTTGGTCAAATAACTCTTAGCATGCGGCTAATAAGAAAATATCGTTTTTGATAAATTTCTAAAATTTATTTGATTGTATAATTCGTATTTTTCATATGAAAAATGCTTTTTTAATGTAAGTGGGAAATCTAAAAAATTTATTGCATAAAGAAAATATATTAGTTATCAATAAAAAAAAATGTTTTCACCTATATTCTGTAACCCGGGAATCCCAGGTACGATCCCCTAGTTACTTTAAATATTGAAATACTGTGGTAAAACATATGTTCATTGAAAGATGATAAACAGTAACTTGTACGGTACAATGCAGATGACATCTCTCCTATGTGCGGAATTCATCAAGGAATTGTTAATTCTTACCCAGGAATACAATAAAAGAATTTTCATAATAGAATTAGCATTCTTCAGAAGGAAATAAAAGACAGGCACTAGGCTAGTGTGAAATAGCACTGCCTTAATGCGAGCTTGGGTCCGACATGGGTTCGGGGTTGATTTTTATACCAGTCTTCATGCTCAGGGTGAAAATTTAATTTATTCACAAAATGAAAAAAGGCTTGCTGTTTCAGAAAAAAAATGTAGTCTTAAGTTCTTTAAAGTGTGTTCAATCCTTTAAAAATATGAGAGTATTTAACAAGGGGAGGTTCCGAGGTCGGCAACACAGAATGCAGTGAAAGATTGTGTATCGTTGTATCTGTGCGTAACGCTGACGTCATTTTGTGACTGGCAAGACTTCATGATCAAATTTCAGTTTTGAAATTTTCGCTATTGCAATTTTTTAATCTTCTGACCATCATGCATTTTCAATTTCTAGAATGTCATTTAGGGAAAAAAAATCTTCTTTCAAATGCAATTTGTTTAAAATCTGCATCTTAATTGACTGATTTATTAGAGTTTTTTAAATAATTTTCAAGCATGATTTTTTGTAATTGATTTTATCACAAACCAACTTCAATACATAATAAACATTTTGCACATAAAGGAATCAAAATATTTCTGCATTTATTTCTGACTTATTTTCTACAACGAAAGTAATATTTCCTCTATAAATAAGTAAAAGTAATATTAAAAAAACACATTTGTAATCGAACAATTTAAATTTTTAGACAGCCAAACAGGAATAAAATACAAAAGTATTTTATTCCTGTTTGGAATAAAATACCTAATGGAATTTGCTTGCGAAGTGCAATCTCAGTTTACAGATTGTCTGTGGTTTTAAAAACAATTTTCACGCATGAAATATTTTTTTAATTTATCCCTATTGCGTGGAGCTCGATTACGAAAGATTAATCCGTTTATCGTTAAAACAATATAAGGAGTTCATCATTTTCTTACGGCTAATATTCCATAAAAAAAATCCCCTATGGATAAATATATAAAATAATATAAACAAAACACAAATTTAACAGACATGTAATTGAAGCACGCGCTTAAAGCTCTGAAATTATCAGAATTTAAAAGGATGCCATCAGTACCAAAATCTTGGGTTAATAACTTTTAGCATGCAACTAATATGTAAATATCGCTTTTAACCCTCTAAGTGTTTGGAGTGTAATATTCTGCTCACTAAGCTCCAGGTTTCACAGCAATACAAGCAGTATTTAAGATAATATAATTCTATAAATTTAAGGAATTTTAAATACATTGAAGAATGATTAATACTCTCATGGATTACATTCATATTTGTAATTGAGTGTTTTTTTTTTAATAATGTAGAAAGAATCATATTTTCTTAGCATTTAAAACAAAATGCAAAGAAAACAACATTACAATTTTACCCTTTTGCAAGACGCTCGGAGGGTTAATAAATTTCAAAACTTCATTCGATTGTATAATTCATATTTTTCATATGAGAAATGCTTTTTTTGTTGTTAGTGGGCAATGAGCAATCTAAAAAATATATTGCATTAAAAAATATATTAGTTTTCAATAAAAAAAAATGTTTTCACCTATATTATGTAACCCGGGAAGCCCGGGTATGACCCCCTAGTCTATATTATAAAGGACAAACATATCTGTGCATAACGCATACGTCATTTTGCAAATGGCAACACTTTGAAATTTGAAATAAAATTTTGGTTTTGCAATTTTCTTTACTGCAAATTTTTAAACTTCTAAACATCGCACATTTTAAATTTTTACGCCGTCGTATGAGGAAAAAAATGCTCTTTTAAATGCAATTTGTTTGAAAGCTGTACCTCAATTTATTTTTGAGATATTAATTTTTTTGTAGTTTTTAATACCTTTTTTCTTATCGTGGCAACAAAAGTACCCTATTTCTATTGAAAGTCACTGAAAGTAAACGGAAAATAGGCGATACTGTATCTTTTCATTGCCATTAGCTCATAAAACCTGAAAGAAAAAGTTTAAATTAAAATATGGGCTAGGTCAAGAATATTGTGTGTTATTCCGTGATAATAATGACGTCATATTCATACTTTTCCATAGACGAAGTTTAAGACTGAAATGTAAAAGTGGATTGCTTTAGCGGATGCAAATGACGTCATTTTATAAAACAGCGTGTATTTTAATTCTTAAACCTGAATTATGTTTTGTAGAAGTGCGTCATTTTCACAGCCCAGCTGCTTTGAAATTCTTCACAGGTGAAAATGCTTCACTTTTGAATGTAATGTAATGTAATCGAAATCACACACTGATAAAACGCAATGTTTTACAGAAATTTAGAGTGTCTTTATAAAAGAGAGGTTACACGCAAATAATAGCGATTTATATTACAGAAATTGATGATTCTCGCCTGGATGGATTTGCTTCGCCGAGTTAGACAAGCAAACAAATAATTCGTGGTTTAAAATAGTATCATGTTCCTGAAGTTTTTGTCAAAAATTCTCTCGAATAATAAAATTTTAATGCTATTCTTTAGGACATTCTACTATAATTTTATCAAAATAACATAATTTGCTTAATTTCATTTTTCCTTATTTTATATAATCTATATATTTAAAGAACAAATGTGTTTTTTAGTCATCTGCCCTGATCTTTCTGCTGAACCAATTTTACTAATATTTTTTTTAACTGAAAGGTGTTTATTTGTTGATGTGATCGCACTATCTGTTTTTTTTTTTAAATATCCCCACTTTTATATTTTAATTTGAAAAGCATTTTATGAAATTTCTTCAAAATTGTTAAAATTAGATAGCTTTCATTATTGAAGAAAAGAGAGAAATAATGAGGTATTTTTATCTTTATTCATGCTATTTTCTGATAAAAATTTAAAACTGTTGTATACGGTTTAGTGTCGCAAAATACCATTAGGAGCAGGATATTATATTAGGGGCATAATAACGGAAAATGACATACTGCTTTTAAAAACACGCATTTTTCCTCATAAATTTTCTATATTCTTTTTCCTTCTGATATGTACTGATACTAAATTTCAGACACTAGGCAAAATGTTTATTTAAGTGAAAATGAAGTCATATTTAAAAGAAAACGATCATTTTCATAGATAAAACTAAACATTTTAACACAAATGCGTCTAAAAACCATAAATTACGGAAATTTTTACTCTCCTTAATTGAAATTAGAATCTCAAGTAAAGGGTGCGTCTGTTCACATAGAAGATGTTGCTGACAATCGTGACTTCAAGTTTTGAATTAAAATGATTTTTAAATGATCAAACAAAATACAAGTTTTTTTTTAAAATGATGAATATTGATATGAGAAGTGCGTATGCAAATTTTGAGAAAGTGAAAATTTCTGTTTTTCATTCCGGAATACCAAGCATAAGAGCCTCAATAGATAACCACGTCCTAATAACTGATCTTTATTATATTTTACTGATTAAGTATCTATATTATAAAGAACAATCTTATCTGTGCCTAACGCTGACGTCATTTTGCAAATGGCAACACTTCAAAATCAAATTTCGGTCTTGAAATTTTCGCTACTGCAATTTTTTTAATCTTCTGACCGTCGTACATTTTTAATTTTCATCGCATAGGGAAAAAATTTGCTTTAAAATGCAATTTGTTTAAAAAATGTATCTTAATTGGCTGATGCATTATATTTTCTAAAATAATTTTTAAGCATGATTTTTTTAAAATTTATTTTATCACGTTCCAATTTCAATACATAATAATAATAAACATTTTGCACATAAAGCAACAAACATTTTTCAGCATTTGTTTCTGACTATTTTTGCATAACTAAATTAATACTTCCTTTATAAACAAATAAAAGAATAATATTAAAAAAAAATACCAATCTAACATATATGTGAAAGACAAATTAACGAATTTAATACTTCTATTATAAACAAATAAAAGAATAATATTAAGAATTATATAGAAGAGAATATTAAGAATATTAAGAAAAAACACAAATCTAACATATTTGTAATCGTACAATTTAAATTTTTAGATCACCAAATAGGATTTTTTTTTTTCAAATGGAATTTGTTTGCAAAGTTCATCTCAGTTTACTGATTGTCTATGGTTTTAAAAACAATTTTAAAGCATGAAATATTTTTTAATTTATCTAAATCGCGCGAAGCTCGATTACGAAAGATTAATCAGTTTGCCCTCAAAACAAAATAAAGAGTTCATCATTTTCTTATGGGTAATATCCATTAAAAAACACTTCCCTATGAATAAATAAATAAAATAATACAAATAAAACACAGATTTAACAGATATGCATAAGCTCTAAAATTATCAGAATATAAAAGGATGCCATAAGTAGCAAAATCTTCGTCAAATAACTCTTAGGATGCGGCTAATAAGAAAATCGCTTTTGATAAATTTCAAAAATTTATTTTATTGTATAATTCGTATTTTCCATATGAAAAATACTTTTTTAATGTAAGTGATCAATCTAAAAAATTTATTGCATATAAAAAAATTATTAGTTTTCAATTTAAAAAAATGTTTTCATCTATATTCTTTAACCCGGGAAGCCCGGGTACGATCCCCTAGTGTATATAAAATCCTAATGAAACGAATTTATGAAACGACTGACTATGTTTCATGGCAATTTCTTCTAAAATATGGAAGGTTTGGCAGTGAAATTAGCTTCAATTATCCGTATTGATCCACAGGTGTCAAAAATAGTATTTGAATTTCACAGTTTGAATTAGTTTTCGAAATATTAATTTTTCTCTAAGTTTATTGTTATTTCTTTAATGGTGGCAACTAAATTACTCCATTTTTGTGGAAAAAAGGGCAGAACAGGGAAAAACTATAGGGATTATTAGATTTCTTCTTCTTCGTCATTTTCAAAGTGAAATTGAAATTATCTTATATTTCCATGTATAGTGAAACAATATTGTGATTAATTTATATTTTTCAGGAAAACTTTAGAAAATAAAAATTAATTTTTCAATTAATTTTCAGCTGTGAAATTACGCTCGAAATTATTGAATATTTAATATGTGATTTATCACCATAGGTGCAATTTTAAAGTTTGACCAAGACTGAAAATACTTTGATGCCCCCACTCCCTAACCCTTCTGAATGTGCACATATGCATGCACCGACACACCATTTAGACTCAACATATTAAATATTATGTGCAGTAAAATTTGATTATGTTAAAACTGAATGAAAAAAAAAGTGCATATGCATGTAAAAAATTCATATTCATGTAAACATTATTTGGAAAGTTAAATTCATACACAGTACAGCTAAATACAATGAAGTTGACACGATATGATATAAAAAATTGCGAAATACTCAAGAATGTGCATGGGCACACTTACACTCATCTATATATATAAAACAAGAGATGTCTGCCAGCTTGCCTGCCTGCCTGACCGAAGCAAGCGCCGAAATTATAGCACCTAGGCCTCTGAAATTTTCGTCATGTGTTGATTTTGCCCTCAGAAAGTGCACTTCGCAGCCGGATTTAAAAATTTTAATTTCAATTTTTTGTTTTTAATTAAAACTTTATGGGTTAAAGGCTATTTACAACTTTCTGCCAATCTGCGGCAATGAAGCAGCCAGCCAATGAGAGCAGGCGTTAAATATTGGATCTAGCGTAGCGGCAAAGGGCAAACTGCACTCGCAACTCCCAATGTTTATGTGTCGTCAACTTCATGTAAGTACACTTTTGTGCTTTTCTTCCTATAAGATTTAATATTATTTACATTAAATGTGATATTTCGAAGTGTTTTTTACTTATTTTGCAAGGTATACAATTCACGTAAGTTAGTTTAAATTGTATTTATTCTTTGTATTAATGGTGTAGTCGCGAAAGAATGAAATGTGTTTCTTGAACTTTACTTTCCCTGAAGTAAATAGTTTCTGTTCTTGGGCAATTAAAAGTGAAGTTAATGTTCAATTCTTATGAAACTCATAATATATCACCATATAATATCATCATATAAGTATTTCACGCCCTCAGGATTTTAAATTCAGTTCTTTTCCTTTTGTCAAAATCTTTTCTACATATTTTACACTTTATTGAATGTTTTCATAGTGCCAGGCATATCAGTTTAAAGTTTAGGCGTAATCAATGAACGAAACTTTTGAGTACTGTTATTTATAATCTTTCTTCCTGTTAATGTTGACTATATTTTTAGACACCCAAGAACGGTGAAATCATAACATGCTATAAATTGCACAACTGAATGCAAAATCCTGTGAATGTAGTATGAGATGTATGTTTTAATTAAGATTTGTTATTGAAATTAGTTTATTTCATATACAAAACACCATATATTATCAGTTTGGTAAGAAATCCTAACAAAAACCTATATCTTGCACTTTACTGAATGTTTTCATAGTGCCAAGCATATGAGTTCAAAGTTTAGGCCTAATTCAATGAAGTGAAAATTTTGAGTACTTATTGTTATTTAAATCTTTCTTCCTTTTAATGTGATGGCAACATACATTTTATACCAGATTTGCATGCCCGTTCTTGGACGATTCTTATTAAACTCAATTTGTCACAAAATGGTGATTTTATTGACTTCATTTTTGCAAATTAAAATGGTTTCATGGCAATATACATCTTTTCCCAAAAACGGACATGCAGTCTGGTATAAGATGTACATTAGAGTCCTGCGCGGGTCGTGTTGTACCCGACCCAAACCCGCAAATTCCATTTTAAGTCAACATGACCGAACCCGCAAAAATAATTTTCAGAAACCGGACCCGAACCCGAGGTATTTCAACCCGCAACCCGATCCGAACCTGCAATGCAAAAAAAAAAAAATTATGTTTTAATGCCACTATGGAAAATAATCTACAATTGTATCTCTAATACAATTTTTATGTTTTACATAGAAGAATGAGCAAATCTATATTCTTTAACATTCAACTATAGTAAAACCTCTGAGCATGTTGGGATCGCTGTATTGAGTCAAACATTGAATCGGGTTATCCCGAATTTTGTTTTTTCGGCTCGGAATGAATCTAATTTTCTTTCTGCAGGTTGGGTTCATATTACAAGAATTCTTTCGGGCCATCTATAGGTTTTTTACTAGATTCGTTATAAACATTATCGTATCAGTAATTGAAAAAGTATGTTTATATTAATTTCCAGAAACGAATTCTAAGACTAAACAAAACTGACAGGCACGCATTTTGTTTTTGTGAAACTTTGATCTGCGGTTTTTATAGAATTTTAATGTGAAAAAATATTTTGGACATTCTTTTAAAAAATCGAGTCAACCCGAATCCGAACCCTAAATGTCAAAAAGCCAACCCGAACCCGAAACAATGAAAGACAACCCGAACCGCAACAAAAAAAGTTGAAGTCAACCCGAACCCGATCCGCAACTGCAAAATATAGACCCGACCCAAACCACAGGTCAGGTTCAGGTAAAAGCAGGTAACCCGACCCGATGCAGGACTCTAATGTACATGTTGTCAAGTTGTCATCATCCAAGAATGGGGGAAAGAACGCCACCAACTTTTGACTTCAGGGAAAATGAATGAGATTATTTGGGTTTTCCTTTTGTTAATATTTTTTCGCCACATAGACTTACCCATATATTATGAGTTTCGTAAGAAATCCCAATGAAAACATATATTATTTATTTGCTTTACTGAATGTTTTCATTTCTTATCAAAATCATCAAAATCATGCGAGAAATTGTAGAACTGAATGGAAAATTCTGTCAGTGAAGTCTACGATTTATGTTTTCTTTCAGATTTGTTATTGAACTCATTTTATTTCATTTAAGAATATTTTTAGGCGCCCAAGAATAGAGCATGTGTTTTCATTAAGATGAGAAAAGATTAACAAAATGTAAAGAACTGAATGAAAAATTCTCAGTGCGCTAAATACTTATATAATGAGCATTTTGTGATATATTACGAGTTTCATAAGAATCGCTCATGAATGCACTCTTAATCGCCCAAAAACGGAAATTATTTACTTCATAGAAAGTAAAGTTCAAGAAACACATTCCATTCTTGGGCAACTATGCATATATAAATCGACATTAATACGAAGAACGAATACAATTGAAACTAACTTATGTGGTTTGTATACTTTGCACAAAAAGTAAAAAAACATTGTGAAATATCACAATTAATGTAAATAACATTAAATCTTATAGAAAGAAATGTGCAAAAGTGTATTTTTCTTTAAAATAAAGCTGATGAGACATAAATAGTGCAGTTTATCTTTACCCCTTAGCTAGAAAGTGCGGTCGCTGGATTCCATATTTTTTACCGCCTGCTCTCATTGGCTGCCTGCTTCATTGCCATCACAATGCCATATGCACATTTTAATAATAATAATAATAAAAAAAAATCTACATTAAAATTTTAAAATCCAGCTGCGAAGTGCACTTTTCAGTGACAGCATCTATACATGACAAAAATTTCAGTATACGATGAAGCATGCAGCAGTGAGTCGTGTCGGAGGTTCTTATAGGTCATATTGGGGTCTTAATTGAGTGATGGTTACCATTATTTCCGAATAGAAATTTCAGCAAATTTCTTAAATTCTTATTTGTGTCACCACACCATCGAGTAATATATCTATGGATAGGTTGAAAATTTGAGTTTCATTCGTATACAGGTTTGTTTATGAGAGAGTGTGCATCCTGGTGGTGGAAAGTGAAACTAAAAGATATTGCAAAGTGTGCGTAGCATGCCTGCTATACCCGGCTGCAGGCGGCTGTGACCTGTGTCGGATATTCATATAAAACATTGTGCCCCGTGGCGGTGGAAAGTACTTCGAAGCATATGCACGGCTAGGATCGTTAGGTTATGGTTAGGTTACATTTAAGTTCTGGTTAGGTTAAGTTACCGTTACGTAGGCCTAGGTCTTAAATTGATTTAAAGCTTACATTGGAAATCCGATTTAACCATTGGTCTTAAATCGATTTAAACTAACATCGAAAGTCACAATTTAGCTAATGTCTTGAATTACGATTTAGCCATTGTCCTTTTAGCCTTACATCGCAATTTAAAACAAACATCAAAAATCTGATTTAACCGTCAGTCTTATATCGATTTAAAGATAACATCAGAAAAATTTATGTATCTATTGGCTTTAAATCGATCTAAAACAAAATACCGATTTAGAGCTAACATTGGAAAACTGATTTATTTACATTGATGCAGCTTCTGCATGCATGGCAAGCTGGTGTTAAATCGATTTAGCAGGATCCGATTTAAGAAAACATTGCAAGCTTCAGTGCTTTCCGATTTAAGAAAAACATGGCAAGCTGGTGTTAAATCGATTTAGCAGGATGCGATTTAAGCAAATCTTAATGAAACTGATTCACTATTATGTCTGGAAAAAAAATAGTCATGGTTAAAGTCCAAATTCATCTATTTTTTGCTTATATTTTTTTGCATTCTTTTGATCAAAAATTAATTTTCATGTATTGAAATATTTTAGTTTTAAATTATTATTATTTTGTAATTAATTAAAAATACTTAAATGATGAGTTGAATAATACTTTGATAATCCTTCTTCATCCACTATATCAATGTCAGCATTTATGTTAAACGAATTTTATTATAATCTAAAAGTGAAAAGGGAATAAAATTGCACCTTATTTCTCATATATCTCTTCCCCCATCCCATTTTCTTTTTGTTTAGCTCACAGGCTTTCAAAGCCTGTGAGCTAATGTGTCTGCAGGTTCTGTATGTGCTTATGTATGTAACTTTTGATAGAAATATCCGATTTGCTTCAAAATTTTTTTCTAGGTTCTTTCTGATAAGGTGCTTCCCTGATTAGCTTTTGAGGTCCATTGGTTTAGTATAAAAAGGGGGGAACGGGGGCTAATCCACCTCCCCCTCTTAATTTAGATGAATGGGTTTTTCAAGCAGAATTATCCGATTTGCTTCACATTTTGTTTCTAGCTTCATTCTGATAAGGTGCTACCCTGATTAGTTTTGGCTGTTCATTGACTAAGTATATAGGGGGGAACAGGGGGTTAATCCCCTTAATTTAGATCAATGGCTTTATCATGCAGAATTACCCGATTTGCTTCAAATTTTGTATATACCGGTTTATTTTGATAAGGCGCTTCCATGATTCGATTTGGAGGTTCATAGGTTAAGTATAAAGGGGCTAATCCTCCCCCATTAATTTAGATAAATGCATTTATCATGCAGAATTATCTGATTTGCTTCAATTTTTTTTTCTAGATTCATTCTGATAAGATGCTTCCCTGATTAGTTTTTGGGGTTCATTGGTTGAGTATAAAGAGAGGAGGACAGGGGTTATTCTCTCTCCCCCCCCCCCCCCACTCATTTAGATAAATGGATTTTACATGCAGAATTATTCGATTTTCTTCAAATATTTTTCTAGGTTCGCTCTGATAAGGCGCTTCCCTGATTGGTTTTGGGGGCTCATTGGTTAAGTATAAAGGGAGGAACGAGGGGAGGGGTGTTAACCCCCTTATTTTAGATCATTGGGTTTATCATGCAAAATTACCCGATTTACTTCAAATTTTGTATACCGTTTTTTTTTTTTTCATAAGCCGCCTCCCTGATTAGATTTCGAGGTTCATTGGTTAAGTATAAAGAGAGGGGGAGGGGGGCTTATCCACCAAATTAATTTAGATAAATGGATTTTACATGCAGAATTATTCGATTTTCTTCAAAGTTTTTTCTTGGATCATTCTGATAAAGCGCTTCCCTGATTAGTTTTGGGGGCTCATTGGTTAAGTATAAAGGGAGGAACGGGGGGGGGGGGGAGATTAACCCCCTTAATTTAGATCAATGGGATTATCATGCAGAATTACCCTATTTGCTTCAAATTTTGTATATCGGTTTATTTTCATAAGCCGCTTCCCTTATTAGATTTGGAGGTTGATTGGTTAAGTATAAAGGGTGGGGGAAGGGACTAACCCTTCCCCATTAATTTAAATAAATGCGTTTTTGATGCAGAATTATCCGATTCGCTTCAAATCTTTTTTCTAGGTTCATTCTGATAAAGCGCTCCCCTGATTACTTTTTGTGTTTCATTGGTTAAGTATAAAGGGAGGGGGGGGGGGCAGGGGCTAATCCACCAAATTAATTTAGATAAATGGATTTTACATGCAGAATTATTCGATTTTCTTCAAAATTTTTTCTAGGTTCTTTCTGATAAAGCGCTTCCCTGATTAGTTTTGCAGGTTCATTGGTTAAGGGGGGGGGGGGCTTACCCCCCTTAATTTAGATCAATGGGTTTATCATGCAGAATTACCCGATTTGCTTCAAATTTTGTATAGTGGTTTATTCTGATAAGGTGCTTCACTGATTAGATTTGGAGGTTGATTGGTTAAGTATAAAGGGGGGAACAAAGAAGCTAATACCCCTTAATTTAGCTAAGCGGGTTTTTCATGCAGACTTATTCGATTTGCTTAAATTTGGTATATAGGTTTATTCTGATAAGGCGCTTCCCTGATTAGATTTTGAGGTTCATTAGTTAAGCATAAAGTGGGGGCGGGGTGTTATCCCCCCTTAATTTATTTTTCAAGGGCATTATTCTTTGAAATAAGAGTATATTGTACAATAAGTGTGAATAGCCTGTGAGGTCAATGACATCATTTTAACTGGGCACTTTTCTTTTTCTTTACTACTTTTCTCATCATGGTAAATAAACAGTTAAATTCATCATTGAATGATTGAATATGCTTCTGTTTTTAACTCTAGACCTTTTTCATTCTATGACAGTAAAAAAGAAAAGTGTGTGTGTTGTTAGAGTGGTACTATTTGGGTGGGCTACAGGGAAGTCCCCCCCCCCCCTTTCCTTTAAAGAATTTAGATTGTAGCGACCATAATAAGTCAGACAAAAAACAAAACTAAAAAAAAAAATGTGTCAAGCATAGGTTATAAAACTCCAACACATTCAGAATAATGTAAACAAACTGCACCGTTTGATAAATTAAAATATTGCGTCTAATTCAAACGCATAACACATTTCAAAACCCAATTTCAGCTGTTTCCATCTACAATCAGAAAATTATCTGAATTTTTTTCAGCAGCCCTGTATATGACATATAGATTTTATCTATTAACTAGATGTATGCCAAAATTTAGTTCACTTAAGAAATACATATATTTCAGTTCAAAATTCCCATTCAGCAATTTCCTCTAATAAGGAGGATGGTACGTGAATACTTTTGTGCAGCCCCTGTATATGAGGTATAGAATTTATATATAATGAGTAACATGAAAAAAATTAGTTAAATTTAAAAGGTCATACCGAATTTTAAAACGTACACTCCAGCAATTATTACTCAAAGACAGTACTGTAACCTATTTATTTTGTGTGTCCCTGCAAATGAATAAGAAATGCTATGAATGCATTGTTCTAACGTGATCGTAGTGAAATTCAGTGATTTATATAAGTTTCAATACATTTGAAATAGCGCAATGTCATTAAAATACTCTACAAACATTTTTTCCCCCATATACAATATTGTAATGTAATACTTTTGACTACCCCTGTAAATGAACTATTAATCCTACATACTTCATATACAACACAAAACATGCTTTGTTGACCCTAAATAACCGTTATCAATTTCATAAAAATCCGAGTATATTTACCAGAGTTGGAGCAGGCACAGACGGACAGACAAACCGAACTTTGTTGGGAAGTGTCCAAGGAAGAAAGAAATTATAAAATGTATTAAAATAGTTCACTAACTTTTTAAAATTAAAAAAAAAAATGTGTGTTTTGAGCCCTTCAAACTTTTTTGTGTATAAAATATGTACCTCTTTTCAAAAATATTTCTTTCTTTTTTAAATGACCTCCCATGGTGTCAATTTTCTGACGCCTCTGCGAATTAAGTTACAGCAAGATTCGACCTCATTTGAAGGCTTGACCGAAGGTGAAACTCCTCATGGCCTCTCAATTCCGGGGTCTGTTTCTGATCCGAGACTATTAGGGGCCATTCCTCCAAGGGGTGTGTAAATGGATTTTTTCATGTGATATGTCGTTTTAAAGCTTTTGACCTGTACATTACTAAGCACTCACTCCTCTCCTCTTAACTCATTTTTTCATCAGTACAGGGCGTTTTAAAGTTTTAATTTGTTCATGACTGTCGCATACAATTTTCCAAAAATTTACATAACAAATCTCAACAATTAATAGCTTCTCCTCTTTTCCACCGAGTAGGTTAAAGTTAAATCGAGTTAAAGGTATGAAATCATATAAATTTAAGGATAATTTTTAAATATCACCACGGACCCGGACAACACCGGGCGGGTCAGCTAGTACACAATATTTCTGTAATTTTAAGAATATCTTCCCATAAATTACAATAAAAAAATCTTACATCAAAGATTTGCAGATCAATTTTAAATTTTTAAGGTAGATTTTTCTTTCATTTCTAAAAATCTTTGATTACAAAACACAGCTTGAAAAATATCCCATTAATATCTACTGTTAGATTACAATAAAACAAAGAGTACTACTTAAAAAAACTAGCAATTAACAATATGCAATTTAACATATAAATTGCAGAAAAATGAGTATGGATCAAAATTTTTAGTTTACTACTATGAGAAAGCAACAGTTAAAAAAGAAAGTGATCAATCCTTTCAGGAATAAATATCAAACTAAATAAAAGTACCTTAAAAGTAAGTTTTAAAAAGGCAAAGAATACTAAAATACAAATTACATTGATGATAGAAGTATAAATTACAACAAATGAAGTTATTAAAGTTTTATCGTGTTTTCATTTTATTTCTGCTAGCATTAAAAAATTTTTGTGTAAAATTTCCATTAATTTAACAAAATTCAATAGCTACGAAAGAAGAAAGTCAATTGGATCTTCCCATTTTATAAAAATAAGCATATATGATATGGCGATATGATCAAGATTAAAACAATTTACTATTATTTTAATCGAAAATTATCCTGTTACTTCAGGAATATTAAATCAAATGAAAATGCCTTAAAATTAATTTAAAGAATACTAAAACACAATATTTAAATTGAAATATAAATTGCCACAAATGCAATGATTTAAGTTTTATCAAGTTTTCCTTTTACTTCTGCTAGCAATAAATTACTACTAATTTAATAAATTATTAACTGAAAAATTTCCTGAGTTATTTCAGGAATGATATTCTTGAATTAACAGGAAAATGTTCAGTAACAAACAGTAAATTTGTGTTAGTTAATTTAAATTACATTTCAAAATATAAAAACTTTTTAAAAAAGAACTAAAATAAGATGTTCAAATACTCAATAACTTAATTCTAATATTATAAAAATTAAATGAGCAAATCAGGAAAGCTTATTTTTTTTGTAAAAAAAAATTGTCTTGAGATAAAATTTTAGCTAGATCAATGAGTTTTGGGACGAGTGAAAATGGCAAGCAATTTTTAGCTAGAAAAGCTGTTGTAATAGCTTTTTGATCAACTATATGGTCCGATAACGATGATGGGGCAGAAATAGGGTCAGCTCTGGGAAGAATGCATGTGAGATCTTGATCTTTGAAGTGCTTAAGATGTTCAGATCATTTGAATGTTTATGGAGTGCATTATTGCCGTAATTGATCTTCTGCCACACACACACACACAAAAAAAAATCCAGATTCTGATATCTTCTGGCACCAGTCACTAAATATTTTTTTTTTTTTTATCAATTTCTTTCAGCCATGCCATCGCCATTTGTTTTTACAAACATTGCTGAAATATTCATTAATACCAACAAACTTCACGGAATTCATAATAAAAGTACCACATTAAATCATTGGTTATCGAAATTTTAGCACAGGCAGAAACGAAAAAGGACGAGCCGCAAGCTACTAGCAGTAGCACATAACATAAACAGCTGAAGTAGTTAAGAATGTTGCCATTCGAAAGTCGAAAAAAGAATGCCTAGGGTTGAAAAGTAGCATCACTGAGCCTCATCTGCTACTTGTAACCCAATCATGACACACACTTTATTTGAAAAATTGAAAAACATAGAACTCAGAATGAGCTCAGAGTGGAATGACAAGTTCACCTTGCATTAAAATAACCAAAATTAAAAACTGTTTACTAAAAAGGTGCATAAAAATTTTATTAAAATATTCCGTTACAAAATGAACTGGTCTTTAAAAACTTAAAAAACATTGATGTTAAAAATCATATGAAACAGAAAAAGATGATTCCTGAGATCTTTCGATCGCAAACGCGATCATTTTCAAAGGATACTTTCACTAGAATGTCGCATTCACTGAGCTATTTATACACCAGTCTGGGAAAAAAGGATCAGTCTATTATTTGTTGGGGGTGTCTATGAAGTTGCTTCGTCCCGATGCTGAAGTGTTAGATATTTTTAAAATATTAAACCAAATATGAGGTATGTCATAGGATAAAACATCGTTATATACACTATTTTCTTTAATTAAAATCTCCAATGATTCTCTAATTCTCAAAGCATAATAATCTGATGTAGGTATAATAACCTTTGCGTTCCCGAAATCTATTTTTAAATTTTGGCATTAATTTAATCTGAAAAGTGCTGTAGAAGGTCGGTTAAACTTGATATTTCTCATGCGCTCCCCCAATCATTCTTTAAATTTTCGAGTGGTCATACCTATGTAGCTTAACTCCTTCTGTTTTTCCGTTTGAAATGGGATAGAATAAACACCTGCAATTTCCATATTAGGTATGGGATCAATTTTCCTTTGAATTAGAGCTTTTAGTTTTGTAGGAAGTTTGGCTATTAAATTGATATCAAATTTCCTTAAGGCATATTTTAATCTTTCATATAATCTTGGTACGTAATCGAAGCTACACATTCTAAGTTCTCTCATGTTTATTCTTTCTTTCTGATTTTTCTGCTTTACTTCATAAATTAATTTATTTATGCGCTGAGGGGAAAATCTGTTTTCTATTGCAATGTGTTTAATTGTATTTAATTCATTTTGTAGATACTTTTCACTGCAAATATCAAAGGCTCGTTTTACGTAAAATCTGTATGCAGCAATTTTATATTTGAAAGGGGAGTTACTGTCATAAGAGATGGTGTTATTCGAACGGCAATGCTTCCTGTATACTCTTCTTTCTATTTTTCCCTCATCCATATTTCTTATTAGTTCTGTATCCAGATATGGTAAAACCCCCTCATTTTCTACTTCCAAAGTGAATTTAATGTTCGTGTCTATTTCATTAACTTTCACTAAAAACTCATTTAAGGTTTGTATGCCATGATCCCAAAAAATAAACACATCGTCTACGTATCGGATCCATAGCATTGGTTTTAATTCAAAATTTTCCATTATTTGATTTTCTATAGGTCTAAGCTTCAGCTCCGCCATTAAATCTGAAATGGGCGATCCCATTGGAGCTCCCTCAGTTTGCCTGTAAAATTTATCGTTAAAAATAAATACATTAATTTGCGTGACTAAACTGATTGCTGATTTTAGTGTAATCTGTGTGTCCTTACTAAAAGCTTGGATATTATCAATTGATTCATCTATAATTTTCACAACCTCTTTAATGTCTATTGATGGATAGAGAGAAACTACATCTGGACTAGAAAGTATACTATTATGATTTACTGTAATGTCTTTAATTTTCTTTATTAATGCTGTTGTAGAGTCAATTACATAATTCGAGGGCGGAATAATTGTTTTCAGAAATGGCACTAATGCTTTTTCAATTCCATAAGTGGGGGCTGAGCATTTCGACACTATGGGCCTAAGGGGGGGGGGTTCTCTTTGTGATCCTTTAGACGACCAATCAACCTAGCGGTAACTGTAGTTTTATTAATTTTTACTATATTTTACCTTAACGATATCTGTGCATCTCAAGGAGTGATCCTCGAGCGATCACTTCAATAGGTGTTAGTAGCTGGAAAACTCGGTTCAAAAGCAAACAATCACAGTGAACCAGCACGGAGACTTTGCTTTGGCAGCATGAGGAAACGCGAAAGGAGAGCTGATTGGTCACTTGCGAGACAAGCTTCCCACCTTCTAAGCTCTAGTACCACTGCTTCTTCTTCTAGTCCAACTGGTCAGCACACATTAGGGAGAAGAAACAGAAATCATTTTCCGCGTCTGCAGGGTGATTCATAATAGTCTAAATATAGAACTCTGAACGCAGAGGGGGAACATAGATGTTAGCGAACTAAAGATAAAGAAGGAAACATGTATTTTAGAGCAGAATTAGTGTTTTCAATGCATTTTAAAAACAACATTTTTATTTTATACTTTTTTTTAAACTGAAAATAAAGAAAATGCATCCATTTTTTCCATCTTTCTTTCAGTCTCGATAATTTCACCAAGACGGAAATCCATCATGAGATGGAAGGTCTTGCACCCATGTGTATCACATTACTAACTAAGCGTAGAGCCAAAAGAACAGATAAAAATTTTTTTTTTTTGGGTGCAATTTTCATATTGAAAATGAAAAGTGAATTTAATTAAAAATGGAATTTTTTAAAAATAAGAATTAAATGATCACATGTTAAAAGCAGAAAATAAGGAAAATTACATCAATATATTTATGCTTAAGTATTAAAAAGAAGTATGAAAACTTTAAAATATTAAAATTTTACACACGAAACACATTTAAAGGCCATAATTACGTCATATGTAAAATACCCCACAGAGTAAATAGAAGTGTAAAATATTTTAATGGTGAATATTAGATATATTTAAAAAGTTCAACTAATAATAATCCCAAACATTTTTAACATAAAATAATATACTTACCCCTGAATCTTAAAAGAGAAAAAACTTTAAAATAAATAAATTATTACACGAGACATGCATTTAATAGCGAAAATTACGCCATATATATTAAAACGATACATTTAAAACAATTTTCATCTCGGAAAATTTTAATGTGACATCACGTGGTATAAAAATAGTGCAGCTAGCTAATTTGTTTATATATCACTTTGTTTTTTCTTGTTTGTACATAACTTGATGCTGCATAAATACAGGCATGCACAAAATATTTTTGTTTATTGTCTATGAATTACTATTCGATAAATACATATTATAAAATACGGATTTTCTTATTAATTAATATATACAATATACATTGTAAAAATAACATGAAAATATGCATGACAGTGTTTTAAAATAGAGAAAATAATTCATGAATAAGCTTCCTCAAAATAACTAAAACTCCATCAAAACATAAAATATAAGTGTAAATTTTCAAGACAATGCTTTTCAATACCGTGGTTCTGAAAGCTGTTACCAAGCAGAGTTTTTAACCTCAAACATAACGGAAGAATATAGATCAGTTTCAACTGACGTCACACTCTAGCAACCAGCTTGACAACCTCGTGAATGTTTGTGGTTTGGCTCCCAAATTTCCCGGGTTTCTCCACTTTCATTGGTTGAGTGCTAAAATATCAATGATTTTGATTGGTTGGTGGAAAAATGATGGGCATGTGGCCACTTGGTTGAAACTGATCTATTGTTAATAGCCTATTGTTAATAGTGTCTTTGTAAAAGTAAGAAAGATAGACATTTTTGACCTAACCATTTTATACAAGCTGATTTTCAAATGTGTAATTGATATGACTTATCAGTCCAGAAAACAGCTGTTATTTTTTACCATAGTGATGCATGAGGCCATGGAAATTGAAAAATGCCCCTTTAAAACGGAAAAGCATGGCAACCCGATTACACAAGATAGCCGCTGTTATAGTGATAATGTCATTCAATCTTCTGTAGCTTGGTAATAATTTTTAAACAGGGCACATTAGTGTGTTTTTAGAGGATGTGAAGCCTGAATGGGGATTGGCAGGCGTACCTCGCAGCGGACAGATTTCAATATACAGATATACAATGTGTGTGTATATATATGTGTATATATATATATATATATATATATATATATATATATATATAACCATTAATTAAACATAACCTACCACCATCAAAAACCGTAATATTATGAATTAAAGCTGTAAGTATAAAAAAAATTCAATAAAATCATAACTAGAAAATTAAATAACATTAAATAAAACTTTGCAATGATAGGAATGAAAAAATTAATGGAATCCTAAAATAGGTATCAGATAACTACATGGTAGAAATCATATTGATAATACACATAGATAGTGCGCTATTGCAGCAATGATCTAAGCGTATAATATTTAAAAGATTGCTAAATCATTTAGCGACCTGGGAATATATATAAATATATATAAGATACCATAAGGAAAAAATACTTCAAAATGAATTGTTGGCATTCAAAATGAAAAGATATTTAAAAACATCGTAAAAAGCTTACATATGTATATACGCACACATACATTTATGGATATATACATAAATATACCAGAAAATCAGAGTTACTCGAATTTTTGAAAGGCAAGACCCTTTTTTATGCTATTTCTGCTGGACTAATATTGGATGATTCATGAAGCAAAATATGATCACAGCAGTGGCGTGGCGTGAAAATTTTCGGTGGTCATCGCTATTATTTAAGTTTGTGGTGAAAAAGTATTAACTCTAAAATTCAATGGTTGAATGTTCAAAAAAGAAACTTTAAATCTTACCTTCACTTATACATGAACTCCAAATGTTCTGCTAAAACTGAATTGTAGAGTTTTAAAAGCTTATTAAGAGTTTTAAAATATTGCTTGGTCATCGCCGCATCCAGCGATGACCGGACGCCATGCCACTGGATCACAGTATCCCTAACTACCAATCATTAAGAAAATAAATTTAAATTTGCATAATGTTGATATAAGGTAGTTAATAATCTTTTTAAATTCTGCATGGATATGTGGTGTTTTATAAAGCTTTAAAATGTCAAAATACATAATCAGTTTCAATGGGAAGTGTTTAGTTAACCCAGAAAAATGCATTCTAAATATAAGATAATTAATAAATTGTATTATCTAATGTTAAGTTTGCTTATGTTTTGTGTTTACATATGGTGTTTGTTCTAAACTTTTGTCTGCTATCCAAATATATTGCTTGAAATACCTATGTATAAATGTAGCATTGCCAAGTTCCAAACCTCAATATCAATATTTCAGTGGCAAAGAAACAAGTTTTGAACTAGAAAATTCTTTACTAAACATTTCATTTCTTGGTAGTTCTTATTTAGTTTCACTTTTTGTATAAAAGTTCTGGTTTAAAAGTTCTAGGTCAAGTTGACATGATGCTCCTGAAATATTCAATAACTTGGCAACCCTCAATAAATGTCCTCTTGTAAATGTCCTCATTAATTTAAATCAGCTGGCTCTTCACTTTTTTATATTGCTCATTTAAAATTATTTACTTAATGTTATTGTTATTGCATCTTAATCTAAAATCTGGTGAATGTTAGATATATTTTATAGTTTAAACTAAATTTTTGATGAATATTTTATCGCAGTTTTATACTTCTTTTGATTTTCTTTTTCCAAATTTAATACATTTTGGAAAACACTTTGTGCTTTTTTACATTAAAAAAAAAAAAAAAAAAAAAAGTGTGAAGTATTAGTATTATATTAGTATCAAAATAAGCTCTTTAAAATTTCCCATTTCAAATAATTTCTTTATATTTCATTATATTCTTTATATTTCATTATATTCATTTCAAATAATCTAAGCCCGGTAGCAGAAAGTTCGAGACGGCAGTCACAGATTTTCTTTTCTCTTTTGCAGAATCTTTTTCTTCGAACCTTTATTTTGCTTATGTTATGTTTAGTTCTTTATTACTTAATACAAAAACTGAAGATTATTATTAATAAAAATCTATAAAATGCATAAAAACACTACAGGTAAGTGATTGTTTGATTAATTAACGCTTCAATTGTAAAAATATTTTACCTACAGATTATTTCTTGTCCCTGAAATAACTGTTGCAGACACCTTTTCGCACGTAGTAGCAGAATTTTCTGCTACTGGGAATCTAAGTACAATTTTGGCAAAAGTATAAATTAAAAATTTGAATTTTTCACGTATTACAGTCAAACCTCGTTAACATGAATCTCAAGGGGAATTAAATTTTTGTTCATGTTATCTGTAGTTCATGCTATCAGTAACAAAAAATCCAGATAAAAAATATTGAGAAAAATACATATGAGACTGGGGGCTAATGGAACATGGGAGCTAACAGAACAGCAGGGTTTTCTTGTAAAATATAACTGTCAAAATTTGTTAGTAAATGTCCTTTCCAGTGTTACACAAGAACAGATAACACATATTTCGATTTTAATTGAAATTTTATTTATATATTTTTTTTATACATTAACAGAAAACTGTTAGAAATAATTGTGTAAAAAAAAAAAAAAAAAAACTATGCTGTACATGTGAAATGCCCATGTAAATTCATATGGGTAAAAGAAGTAAATAAAAAAGAATAAAAGACTGAATGCATGCTCTCTTTCATATGAAAGTTGCAACACTAAACTATAAATTTTCCACGTGTGAAGAAAGATGCAATGCATAAAAATATTCCGTTTAGGTAGTAACCTTCCCTAATCCTGGTGGCATGCAGTTGATGACACATATTGTCCAAAAGTAAAAACATTATAATGACAATAGTATACTAGTTTTCATCGCTATAAAGAATAATTCTCTTCATGAAGCTCTAAAGAATAACCCATTGTTCCCTAGGCAAAAGGAAGCTTTCACACTTTTCTAGGTATTTTTGTTCACGTTAAGCATCAAAATCTCTCATAGGGACATCTAGAATTGTTCATATTAAGCGAAATTTCACGTTAAACGTGTTCATCTTAAACGGAGAAAAAACACTAGAATCCGTATTCATTTTGACGGGGCAGTGGTAACTGTTCATGTTAAAAGTAATTCACGTTAAGCATGTTCACGTTAATGAGGTTTGACTATATTACTTTAATTTTACTTTTATTTGTGAACTATTTATTTTCTGTTGAATTAATATGCTATTTAAAGCAATAGCTCATTATGTACAGTATTTAGGCTCTCATGTATTTTTTTTCTTTTATTTATAGATTCAGAATGCCAAAACACGGCTTTCTTACTCCCAAGGCTATTGCAAATAGAATAAAAGCAAAAGGACTCCAAAAATTACGGTGGTATTGTCAAATGTGCCAGAAACAATGTCGGGATGAAAATGGATTCAAATGTCACACTATGTCAGAATCTCACCAAAGACAATTGTTATTGTTTGCAGAAAGTCCTGATAAATATATTGACCAGTTTTCCCAGGAATTTTTAGATGAATTTATGGAATTGCTGCGACGAAGGTTTGGTACTAGGCGTGTCCATGCAAATCAAGTGTATCAAGAATACATTGCTGACCGCGATCACTTGCACATGAATGCAACTCAGTGGGAAACATTAACTGATTTCGTAAAATGGCTGGGTAAAGTTGGTCACTGTGTAGTTGATGAAACTGAAAAAGGTTGGTTTATTGCATATATTGACAGAGATCCTGAAACTATACGTAGGCAGGAAGCAGCCGCAAAACAAGAGAAAATGAAACTAGATGATGAAGAAAGGATGGCAAAGCTCTTTCAGCTGCAAATGGAGAGAGATCGTGAAAGATCGAAATCAAAAACAAAACCTGAGCCTGTTTACACAGAATTAAAAAGAGAACAAGAAGAGGAAAAAGTAACATTTGCTTTGAAAAACTCAGCAAAGCCTATTAAAACTGCTGCTAAGCAAAATCCATTGCTTGCTTCAACTTCAAGTTCTGACAGTAAAAAAAAGAAAAAAGATGATTCAGCAATGAAACAGAAACGTAAATTAGCGTTAGAGGAAATTATTGAAACTGAGATAGCCATGAAAGAAAAAAAGATAAGAAAAGAAAACTGGCTTTTACCAAATATTGTAGTAAAAATGATGTCAACGAAGTATGGGGACTCATTTTACAAAAAGAAAGGTGTTGTTAAAAAAGTTATAGACGATTCAAAAGCTGAGGTATGTTATTTTGATGTTAACAAAAGTGTCATTGTTGATAAAAAGGATGTTGAAACTGTAATTCCTAATGTTGGAAGAAGAGTACTCTTTGTTAATGGTAATCACAAAGGTGAAGAAGCAGAATTGATAGACATTAATTTTGAAAAGTTTTGTTGCAAAGTTCTGTTGAAAAGTAAAACCCACAGGGATAAAATTATGGATTTTGTAAAATATGAAGATATTTCTAAATTACATATTAGTTAATTTAAATTTAATCAACCATTATAGATGTTTAAATATTAGGTTGTAACGAAAGTTTTCTGCCAAACCTTTCTGCATAATGATTATACTATATAAATATTATACAGGGTGTGTGGGCTAAAAGTTATGGCTTATTTTTACTGAACTACCCATTATAATTTTTAAAAATATTATTTAAATAAAAATAGCATCTCACAAAGTTTTAATATCAATAGACTTCGATGTGTGCACCTTTGGTAGCACGGTAAACATCTAAACGGTAATCACTGTCTCTCCAAATGTTTCGTAGCATATCAGAAGTTATTAGACAAATTACATCTATGATACTCTTTTTCCACTCATTCAGTTTGTTTTTTGTTTTGTTCAATGTTTTAAAATCTTTAAGGGGTTTCCAATCCACGGAGGTGAAGTGTATTATATTATAATGGGTAGTTCCATAATAATAAGCCATAACTTTTGGATACTTATAGCCCAGACACCCTGTATATAACCAACATTCTGGCAAACCTTCACAGTGTCATATGATACAACAGTAGTACCTAAAGTAGTACACTCAATTCGGTGGCATTTTGTAGCTGACTTTTTGCAACAGAACTGGAAGTAAATGATGCTTCTAATCTGGTAGCGAGATAGTTCCATTTCAGACACTTTTTATTTAAAGATAACGATACTTTTTTACAAATTTCACAACACAGTGTTATAAACTCTTTCAAATGCCAAAAATCGTTTGACAAAATATGAGCAAACCCATCAATGCAAACTGTTTTTGCAGACAGTATTAGCTGTGGTGGGAAACTTTCGTTACAACCTGATATTATTTGCAAGGGTCAATGCAGGGTTTTATACTTGGGGCCCATTTTGTGAAAAAGTAAAAGTTATTTTTGTGAAACTTATTATATCTTTGTGAAAAATAACATTTGTAATGAAAGATGAAATACAGTTACTTAACCCTGTATGCACTGATAGTTCTTTTAAGTACCATTAAAGAAAATTTGGTACTTTTCGGCTAGCCGGGTACCAGTGTTATGAATACATATGTATATATATATATATATATACATATATATATATATACATATACATACATACACATATATGTACATATATATGCATACATATGTATATGTATATATGTGTGTGTACATATATGTGTATATATACACGTATATGTGTATATATATGTATAACACTGGCGCCCGGCTAACCGAAAGGTATCGAAAATTTAATATAAAATTTATTTACTCTGTCTATTAATAAAAGTACACTTTTCTTTACAGACAATACTCTGCTTGATCAAATTTTGAAAACGTAGAGAAACTGTCTAAGCTAAATATTTTCAAAGTTTTCAACTGCCAAAGCCTTTTCATTTACACAGAGGATCATAATACATTTAAATACATTGTTTTTATAAGAATTGTGATATTTCCATATGCATATTTTTGGTAATTAATCTGATTATTCTTGTAAATATTTTACAAAAAAGACTTGTAACTACCGATTTATTTAATCAGTTTTAATAAGTCCTTGTGCTAAAATTTTCCTTTCTGATGAACTTATTTTGTTTGCACATTTTAAAACCTAACAAAATAAAAATAATTAATAAAAGAGCATGTTTTTATAGAATAGAATTTTGTGAACGAAATTTAATTAAGAGGAATTTTGTGAAGGGATGTCTATTTACAAAGAGGAATTTCATGAAAGGGCCTGTTTTATTAATTTTTTTGTGTGTGTGTGTGTGAAGTGGCCCAAAATAGGTCATAAATTTTGCCTGGATTGACCCTTGATTTGATAAAAAACATTTTGAAATGTGCTCTTAATTTAATCATTTATTTTTAACATCAGTTTCTTAAAATGAAAATTGAAAAATGTTTGTTATACTTTAAAATATTTGATATTCATTTTGTTCTCATGATCTTAAATATCATATTTATAACATTTTTTTAAAATTAAAATTGTATATATATTTGCATTCTGATTCTTTCAGTATTTCATTTCATCTTATTGAACCTCATTTTCAAATAATAAATAACAAATACAGTTGTCTCCAAATAACAAACTCCCAACATGCCATAAAAATTTGCTGTTAAATTCATGAAATAGAATTTTTTTATAAGATTGTGACAGGGAAATGTTTTCTGACACTTACGGTATTATTTAGTTTAAGTTATAAAACTAATATTTTATGAGATTTAAAATAGCTAGAAATTATGTTTGTGAATACACACTCTTAAAATACCTATCTTCTTTTTACATCATTTCGACAACCTGTTATTCTAAGTATAGAAAAGTAATTTGATATGTCTGAATGTAAAATGAAAAAACCCAAATTCTAAAATTTTTGTATTATAAGTTTTTAAAAATAAAACATAAATTTAAAAAGTATATTTAACAGTGATAATAATGAGTTCTTACTTTAGCTAAAATGTATATGAATTACATGTATTTACAGATAAACTTATGCTATTAGTAATTTAGATTTTGTAAAAGTCTTGTTTTATTATCTAGTGGACTCAGCACCCTGCTCGCTAGGGTGTATCGATTTTTAACTTTTTTTTTGTTTCCAAATTCCAAGTTGATAAAAAGTTGCTACTAGACACCACAACTTACCACAAATAATTTTCGATTTTTAAAAATATGTTTAGGTCTCCCGCACAAGGCCTAAAGTTTAGAAATTTTACTTAAAAAGTAAATTTTTACAAAATTTTTTAAAAAACCTAAAACACTTTTTTTTTAATTGCAAGTTAAAATTCCGCTAACAATAAGCATGAAAAACGATAGAAAATGTATTTCAAAAACTTGGCACAGCATTTAGGTCTCCCGCACAAGACCTAAATTTGTTAATTTTGACGAAACATTCGTAATTTTTAGTGTAAATGAACCATTTTTTTTCGTTAAAAACACACAGTGTATTTTTGTTACAGGAGTCATAAAATGACACAATATATATATATATATATATATATATATATACTACATAAATAATATATAAATGTTGTATACCTTAAAAAAGATAGTTTAACGATGTAAATTGTTTGATAATTCGTAATAGATATTTCGTACAGATACTTTTGGTCTGTGCTCAACTCTTTAAGATCAACTTCTGGTATATCGCTTTCAATTGCAACAAAATTGACAACATCCACATTTTGGCATCTTAGAAGTTGTTTACGAATAGGCCCGCTAAATGTGTTTGGTCCAGAAGTTGGCCCATCAAGAGCAACCATAATTTTTCTAAATGATAATTCATTCAAATGTAGTAGACAATGTAGTAGCAACTGCCTGCAGTGGCTGTTGTATTTTATTTTCAAATAAGGTGATAACTCCATTTGAAGTGCCTGTGTTTGCTGCCGTACCATCACAACCAATAGCTTTTAGTTTTTTTAAGATCGACAGTTTTTTCTTCACAATACTTTACAAGTGATGTAACTATTTCCTTTCCTTTTCCATTTATGGGAGTTACATGACCGAAATACTTGGATCCAGGTTCTTTAACAATAGATATGTGTTCTTCCATTAAAGTTTTTCGGACACTTTTACCAGCTACAATTTCTTTTGTTATGGTTTCATCTTTACGACCATCAAAGTAAATGGCCAACAGATCGGAGGTTCGAGTTGAGCTTACTTCTTTACGAGACTTAAGCCTTTCACTTGCTACTTTTGATTTGTCGATTACTGTTTCTTGGTTCTCCGCAGTAACGACATTTAAGTCTCGCAAAATTGTAGTAGCTAACTGAACTCCAGCTCTACTAGAAATGCCCCTGCGGTCACAAGCTCGTGAAAACAAAGACAAGCGTTGTGGCAGTTCTTGTTTTACTTCTACACTTGAAACACTTTTTTGACTCGTATCAAGTACATTTATTTCAAAATCACTATCTTGACATGATGTGTGAGGCATCGAATCATCTGTACTATCACCAGAATCAATGTTATCAACAGATTTTAAGTTTTCATCCTCAGTCTTTTTTACAACTACCTGCATTAAAGCTTCTGACCTAGATTTTCTTTCTAATCGCTTTTTAAGCTTTTTAGTCTCGTTTTTGTCACACTCTGCAATTGACATCAATCTAGGGCCACGTTGGTCGAGCAAAAACTCGTATTCTAGGGCCGGGACGTTTTTGCGAATAGATCAAATACAGTTGCTGAGGTCACATTTGCAAGTACAAATATCAAACAATGCAGTTTCAGTTTTTGACTGAAAGCTAGTTACTGCATCTTTGTAGGAGTTAGGATACTTCCTTTTAGGCCCTGAATACATTTCAATTTTCTCAAGCTGCTCATGCAGTTTTAAAACCATAAACATTGTGTTTTTGGAGCCAGAAACAGGAATTGAAGCTCTTTTCCATATTTCCTCACGTTTTAAAGCAACTCTTAATGCAATTACCTTCTTTAAGGCTGATGTATTCCCTCTTGTTTCATTTCAATGCGTACCCACACAAAATACTTCAAAACATCCATCTTGGTTGGCAGAACATTAAACTCACTCACATCAATAGGTTGCCCGATAACCGGCCTGTCGGTAGTTTTTCTAGTTAAGTGCGGTTTTTTACTCATAATGAACAACAACAACACTCACTCAGTTGATTCTTACAGCAAGACTATCGCACTAAAACACAACCGTAATGCTCGCTCGCGGGCAGACAGCTACTGACAAGTGTGCGCGGTGATTCATAGGTGCCGCGTCACCGCGGCGCGACAGTCTGGCCTTCCCCCACCCCATCGCTTCAAGTTGACGCTTGACGTATTGAAATGTGATTTATTATTTCACTTATTTCAACAATTCCAATCAAGCTTAACGAGGCTTTAGTTACATTTAATTTTTAAACCAGCAACAACACAAATATCAAAGTACTGAAAAATGTTCAAAAATTGCCTGAAATTTACGACTTGTACGCCTTGTGCGGGAGACCTAAATGTTGTGCTAAGTTTTTGAAATACTTTTTCTATTGTTTTTGTGCTTATTGATAGCGGAATTTTAAATTGCAATTTAAAAAAAATGTGTTTTAGGTTTTTTAAAAATTTTTGTAAAAATTTACTTTTTAAGTAAAATTTCTAAACTTTAGGCCTTGTGCGGGAGACCTAAACATTTTTTTAAAAATCCAAAATTTTTTGTGGTAAGTTGTGGTGTCTAGTAACAACTTTTTATCAACTTGGAATTTGGCAACAAAAAAAAAGTTAAAAATCGATACACCCTACTGCTCGCTAACGCTCGCCAACCCCCATGAATTGCAATGCAATTCACATTGGGACTGCTACACAATCCCAACGTGCTTTGCTTGCATGCTGCTATTTACATCAACACTAGCCAGAATTAAAATTAACATAAATCATTTTAATCTGTGAAATTTACAAATATTTTTAATGTATATAAAGGTAAAGGAAAACTTTGTTGAAAATACAAATAAAAATGCATTATGCCTATAATATTGCACAGCACAGCATAGATTCATTTAAAACTCTTTGAAAAACACTACGGACATGCTAATAAAATGTAAACAAAATGTTTTCTTCTGTGTTTAAAAGGCAATCTTATCAGAAAGCCAATTTGCTGAATGATACATCATAGTAAAACAAACTAATCACTTGCTATTCATGCATTAATCAAACGATATGTCTTTAAAAAGAGATTATCTCTGGATGTTGATTTGCTGAATGGGTTAGTTATGTGACCATAAATTAACCACTGAGAATCGCTGTTATGCTGTTGCCAAATGGCCAGCTATAAATTCAGCCTCATTTTGGCACCAAGTAAGAGAAAAATATATATATAGGTTAGCATCAAGTTATTGGAGTTGAAAATTTACATCTGTTATTATAGCATCAAGTTGTTTCAGAATATTAAAAAAAATGTATCAAGCTGTTAAAATTTTTAAATATGTAAATAATTTAAGTTCAATTTTTATTTTACTTTATTTCCAATTTATAAAAGTTAATATTCAGTGTGAAATTTGGCTGTGTATTTACTATTTAGCCAAATCACTATTCGTTACATCATTATTTGTTATTATTATGGTGAAAATTGTACTAAAATTACTAGTAGTAACATAATGAAAAATATCAGCATTCTGCAGCAGGTGATTTACAACTGAAACTAAAATTTAAAAATCTTATATATGTAAGTAATAAGTCTCGCATACTTTTCATAGGTTTTTAATAAAAGTTTTTGGTTATAATACACAGACTATATACAAGGGAGTTTTTAGAAAATACAGACATGATATCTACATGGTTAGATTCACAGCTAAAGAGATCACGCAATGCTTTTTTCAGAAATTCAAATTCTTTTTTAAGCAATAAAGCTGAAATGACATTGTACATTACATTTTCCTACTGTTTATTACATTCTTACAAAAAAATCTGTTACACTGCTTCTTAGAAAATCTCGATATTGGAGGAAACACCTGCAGTTTCAGTATACGATTCCTCATTTTTAAGAGAGTCGGCTTTTGTCGAAGATTCTGAAAGAATATAATCACATACGCCAACTGATTCTTCTTTAGTAGATAACGGTTGCCTATGTTCGTAAGATTTATTGATATGTGGTGAAATTTTGGTTAGATTACAATACCGGGACTTATGTACGTACATCCTCATTTTAAGTCCAGACTGCAATGTTCTAAGCATCTGTTTTTTGCATGGCTGATTCAGGGTGTCTACAGAATCTGGAAATCAGGGAATCATGGAAAAATCAGGGAGGTTTATCAGTCTGGAAATGTCAGGGAACTTTGTAAAAATACTGGAAAATCAGGGAAATTTGTCTATATTGTGATAATATTTGCATTTTCACCTTGCCAGCGAGACTGATTTGTCTATTTTATGTACCATATTTTTTCACATGCTGATTAATCTTTCCTAATATTTTTAAATGATGCGCATGGTATGAGTTTTTGATATTTAACGTAAATTAAGGTGATCAGATGCCCTGATTTTCTGTACATAGCACTTATATTTAAGACAATTTACACATTAAAAAAAAATTTAAATGATACATTAGCGTAACCTGACCAGGTGCCCAGCTTAATCCAATTAGTTATCCCGTCAGATTTAGATAAGTCTTAGAATTGAATATTTTTCAGAAAATGAGGAAACTTTCTGGTCACCCTATAACCATTGGCTTCTATATGATGTTGAACTAATGAAGTTGTATGCTATGAAGTTAGTTGAGTTCGGATTTATAAAACTGTCAACCAATACTTAATGAATATTAGGCAATTTTTATGTGTTTCTCTTGTTTTTTTCTCCCAAATGAGATATTAGCAAGCTGGATAAGTGTGTTGTACGAGGAATCGGCATACATGAAAAAAATACAATATGTGTATTGTTAATAATGGAAATCAGGGAAGTCTGATAAAAATAGTCAGGGAAATCATGGAAAAATCAGGGAACTTTTTTTTAGAATTTCTGTAGACACCCTGTGATTGCTATTGTGATTGGTTTTGTATGGTCTTTATAGCATAAGCATACATAGCTTATTTTTTGTATTTTCTACATTTCTGCTCTTTATTGTAATGTAACAATAATTTGAAAAACTTACGAACGTTACACATATAATTTAAGTATTGCGCGGCAGCGCAATACTTATTTATTTCCAGTGTCACTTCTCAATGTTAATTTAACATAGAAAAGCCTATGGAGATCGTAACTTTTTGATTTTTTCTTCCCACCTTTTTGTCCCTGATGCCACTCATTTTTTATTCTTTGTTAATTTTAATAATATTATAAATTTAAAGTGTAAAAACGTTTGCCTGATATCAGATAGAAATAGGATGATAAAATGCCTTTGCATATGGGTGGATTATAATACAGAAAGTTGCACAGGCTATGTTTTATTTAAATTAGTCAAATATTTTTCTTAATAATTACAAATTTCGCTATTTTCATTGAGAATCAATGAACATTTTACCATAAATTTTCACATTATTTCTTACTGTTGCAAAAAATTCTAAAGGCGTGATAAATTTTTGTCACCAGCAATATATTTTCAGTTGAAAGAATTCCACGTGAAAAAGGGAATTTTTTTTTTTTTTAAGAATTAAAATTAAGATGAATATGGTGTCATAGTGGAAATAAAAGTAATACAAGAAACATTAATATGAGTAAATACAGTAAGTAGGTGAATATGACGTCAAAAAATTTAAATAAATTTTATCAATACTGATTTTTAAGCGTGACTATAAGTTACATACACATGAGCGCGTAATTTGATTAAAAAGGTGTTAACTTTGTGATTTATTTGTGTTTCTTTTATTTATTTATAGATGAAGTTTTAATTTCGTTAAGATATATTAGCTGGAAACCAATTCTGAACTGTTTTCATTGCTTTAAGAGGGCGTAAAAATTGAATTTTTCCGACATTTAGAAGTTAATAAATTTTCAAATAAGTGAAATTTATTTTGCCTGTAACATCGTCAGTATGACGTCAGCGTTGCACAAGGACATTTTCGCTCTGTAATATATGTATTGTTCATTGGTAATTTCTTTGTGTATCAACAAGAAATAAAAAATAATGGCCCCCATCAGTGTGACGTCACAGGCAATTTAACTCCGTGTATGAACCGCAAATTGGATTCAAACAAACCCAGAAAGTTCAGAGTCCATAAGAGATGCACTATGCATCAAAACGGCTTGCAATATGAAGCCAGATATCGCTCAGATCATTCAGCCGAAACAAGACGAGCACGTGGAACCAGGTTTGAATTATTTGGAATGGGAGAGGTTTTCAAAGCTACCCGCAACTGTTTGGACTGAATTCTGAAATGTTTTAATGGATTTCAAGGTTATATTTTTAGCTTTATGCCAAACCATCACGTTTCCTCCCTATCTGTTTCTGAACTCTGTGGTTTATTTGGGCCCAATTTATGGTTGGTACGCTGAATTGAGTTGCTTTTGACATCACCACTGACGGGGTCCATTATTTGTAAATTTTTAAAAGATGGGGACTTTTAACGTTATGTCTATGGCATTTTTTATCTGAAATTTTTCCTCAAGGTCTTTTTTTTTTTTTTTTGTCATTTTTTTGCCTGGCACAGAAATGGCTGGTGTTGCCGCAAAATAAATACTCGAAGTTTAACTTAGGTAACAATTTCCTTTTGCATTTACATCGTTCCCTGCGAGGAAAAAGAGTAAAAAATTTTTAAGTAAAACTGGCGTTTTTTTTTTTTATGTCTTACTGTATAACAGCTATATTGTTGTTAAATATTAACATTAAAGATATAACCTTATTTTTGCATTCATAGCGTTCGCCCCACCAGTGGCCGAGAGGTTCTGCTCTCGAAGCTGGTAGACGGGAGGTCCTGGGTTCGAACCCAATCGCGCCCGTCGGCCTAATCGTTCGGAGTTTTCGTGTTTTCTTCAAGCCATGGATTTCCATGCATAAATACGGATTAGGTTCCCTTAGAAAGACCCCCACGAAGGTCACTACCCCCCCCCCCCCCTGGGCCTATATCCCTCGAGCAGATAATTGGCCGTCAAAAATCAACCAACCAACCATTCATAGTGTTCCCAAGTGGAAAATGGGGGTAACTAAATTTAAGTAAATTTTGTTTTTTATGCTCAGATTGGAAGTTTTTGTCCAAACAACGACAAACTGTATTATTCCTTTCATGAACCATTTTGGATTAATTATTGGTAAATTACAGCACAAATGTGTTGCGATAAATCAAACATTAATGATGGTTCATTCGGTTAATTTTGAAATGAGTTCACTTGAGCGTTTGTCTGAATACAGTAGTTATTAAAAAACTTGACATATTAAACAAAAACATAATTTGCAAAACAAATTAAAAAAGAAAACAACCCGAGAAGAGACAGATATTAAGGTGTTTCATTCAGTTAGCTCTATGTTTAATGTTACATTTTTGTAACAAATAAGTTAAACCAATTGAACATTAAAAAATAAAAATAAAATTTAAACAATTTGATACTTTAAACATCCTTAAAACTTGGATTCCGTTCAAATGAAAGCGAAATAAATCTTAGACTTTTTCCATTTATCAGCTGTAATTATTTGTATAGCAGATTTTGTATTATGTTTATGACGATTGTACATAAAAAATCATAAGGCACGTCTAAAATATAAACCTTTAAAAAAATCTAAGTTGGATAGTTATATGTTGGCAGATTTTTCGAAACATCCTCGGAGTGTATCCGGTTGCCATCAATTTCCAATGAAATATCACCATGAATTATGTTGTGTAAATGGCTAGAATTATTAAGCTCAATATCCATTGGCAATACTCCCGCTAAGACGCACAGCGCCTCCGTCGAGGTTGATGCATAATTTTAAAACATTTGAATTTTCAGAAACACATTATGATGTATTTAGTACAGGAGAAAAGGATTTCTGTCAGCATATGCAAAGTCACTCGACTTAAAAATGGTAAATTTTTCTGTGGAAAATGTTAAAAAAGTACCATAATGTAAGCTTGGAAATTTGATATCACTCCATTTTTTAGCCACAACTTTCATCTTTTACTTTTTTTTTTTTTTTTATTTTTTTTTTTAGCTTGGCTTTTTTTTTTTTTACTTTTGGAGAGTTGTTTTTTAGTAGATATCATTTCTTTTTTTTTTTTTTTAAAGAAATTATATATAATTTAAATAATCTACTCACTTAAATTAAAATGAGTTTTATTAGAACCGTTGTCAGTAGAAAGGAAACTCGATATGTGTACGTTTTGTTTACATATCATTCATTTCTTAGAGTAATTAAGGATTTAAAAGCAATGAAAGCCAACTTCTTTTCTCAAGTATCAGGCTTCTTCAATTTACATGGTATTTTAAATTTATGAAGAATGAAAATTTTGTAAAAAAAAAAAAAAAAAAAAAAAATGATAGAGTCGAAATAACATATAGACCTATAGTTGGTCTTTTAGTTAGATATTTGTTTATTGCTAGATATTTAGTCAGATATTTGTTTAAAGATAACTTTTTATTTTATTTTTTGCAAAATTGTTTTATCTTTGCAAATATCTACGGCTAATCCGAGAATGAAACGCGACATACAAAACAGTGCAGATATTTTTAGAAACGGTTCTCAATGAAACTTTATATATTTTAGATAGTTAGTACGCCAAATGTAGGCTTCTACCTCGAACGGTATCACAAAAATTGGAATTTTAGATTTTTTTTTTTTAAACCCTTTTAAACTTCGAACATATTAGGAAATGATTTCTGAGAGCATTTACGTTTCAAAAGTTGCAACCATGTTAACTTTCAAGGTCATGCTCTGACAATTCTATTTAAATCTAAATTTAGAACGTATTTAGAACGTTTTCTGCTCGTTTAATCTCTTTAAAGAGAGACTACCTTTTCAACAGTTCTTAACGAGCGCTTAGATCTTAAAAGTAACAGCTTGCCAAAATTCAGGTTTCAATCTTTAACGATATTACGAAAAACCCATTTTTAGAGCTTTTTTGCTCCTGCGCAGTTAAAAATTTCGATTTTTTTAAGAACTGTTCACGATGAAGCATTAATCATGCTAAATTTCAAGTTCACGATCTAACAACTCCATTCAAACCGGAATTTAGAACGTTTTTAAAAAGCTTTCCACTCATTTCAACCTTTTAAAATTCGATTTATTTAGAAACGGTTTTTAATGAGCATTTACATGTGACCACTATGCCCGATTTAGGGATTCTATGCCGAACAGTATCACAGATTCGAAAATACAAGAAACTTTTTGCTCTTGTACACTTATAAATTCCTAATTTATTGGAAAACGCAAAGCATTTACGCCTTAGAAAATAACATCCGTGTCAAATTTCATGTTCTTAGCCCATACAATTTCTTTAAAATCATAATGCAAACCGTTCTTAAAACGTTTTCCGCTCGGTTCACCTCTTAACATTTCGATTTTTTACTAACAGTTCTCAGTGTGCATTTACATCTTTAAACAAACCGGCATGCCGAAATTCAGACCTCTGTCCCGAACGGTATTAAAGAAATCGCAATTTTAGAACGTTTTTTACGCCTACATCCATTCAATTTTCGAATTTTTAGGAACTTTTCTGTGAGATCATTTATGCCTGGTAAGTAAAAAGCACGTCAAATCTCATATTTCTAGTATTAACACTTGCAAATAAATTATAATTTAGAACGTTCATAGAACGCTTTTCTGTCATTTCAAACTTTTACTTTCTACTTTTCTAGAAATCATCCTTATCGAGTATTTAAAATAATCACCATGTGCCAAATTGTCGGTTACTATTCCGAACAGTATCACAGAAATTTGAATTTTAGAAAATTCTTTTCTTTTGTACTCTTCTCAATTTCGAATTTATTAGATTATTTTCGCCTCTGGCTAGCAGTTTGATCACCGTTAAATGTATGCTAAGCAGTGCATCATGTTACTTTTATTAATAATTTATTAACTATCTCGATCCTTCGGCAAATAGTATGATTCTGATAGAGAAAACACGAACTCGTTACTTTTATGTTAGCGGACGCAGGTGATAAATCGCCAATTATTGTTCTCTTCTTATTTATTCGTATTGCCTTAATTTTACTTAAACTATAATCCTTTCTCTTATTTTATATAAAATGTGTAACTTTAAAATACAAACATTTAAGATACATGCCTTTCACTTATTTGATTTTTAAAAAAAGAAAAAGAAAAAAAATGCCAATTTCATTATCAAAGCATTGCTTTTAATTTACCACGCAAAAAATAAAAACTGCTACTGGCGAGGTAAAAAATACCATTGGCAAGTTTCGAGACTGGCTAACATAAAAATACCAAGAACTTCTTCCGATCATGTCAGCATTGTATAGCTTTTTCGTTGTTATGTATTTAATCTTTCTTGAGAAAACCACTTAGCTCACGTAGGCATTTATGCTTCATGTTCGTTTGAGCACAGCTGTCTCAAACACAACGTGGTTGGCGCAATACTTTTTTTTTTTTTTTTTTTAGCCAGTTTGGCGAGAAAACCACGTTTCCGTGTACTTGTTAGACTTAGCTGGCGAAAGTAGTAAGTTAGTTTTAATTATTATAAAACTGTTTATTTGGAATAAAAACACAATTTTATTTTAAAATACACAAAACTTTAGCACAGATGACATATACGCCCCATATTGGCGCGATTTTTTTACTACGTCAATTTGGCAAAAACATGAACAGCATAAACAACAACATCCGGTTTACCATATCAAGCAAAGTAGCCACACTTTGCCGCCAATTGAGTTCCTATTGCGTACATGACATTGGCGTCAGAAAAAGATCGCGCCAATAATTTTTATTGGAAATACACGCAAATTATTTTATTATAAAATGCACAAAGTTTAATTTAATGGAAAACTCACGTAATCTCTTCTACAGGATTGTCATATGAAGGATAATTTCGTCAAAATTTCTGGGTTGCTATTGAATAAAATTGCCATTTTGGTACTAAAAGGATACCCCAGTGCGTCTGAGGGATCTTTGTCTCCGTTTGCTTATTTGTTGAAATACGTTCGATAATACGGATATTTTTAAACCTAATTAATAATCTTCCGTATTTGAGTCCATAGCCAATAAGCCTATTTAAAGCTAATACAATTTGGTACAATGGAGTGTTTCTATGAAAGCCTTTAACGATATTCACAGTTACATTCATTTATATAGTTGAAATATCATTTTTTTTCACCCGAACCTTTGCAATAGACTCGACTAAGGAAGATTAGAAAATCTAATATCTTAGCTAAAGTTCGTCAATCTGATGTTATGTACGTAATAAAAGCATATCAAATTATTGTTTTGAACGCCACTGGCTATTGAGAATGGTAGGTATGATTACGATCAACAATAATTTTCGGTGATCAAATTAGTGAAATCACACTTCCAGAAATTATCATCTGTTGACGACCATTTATATAATTCCTTGTCTTACCCTGTAAATCATTTTATCTGTATTCTACAAACATCTTTTAGTATGCAAAATTTAATTCAGCGTAAAAATACATAACTCATTTAAAAACCACCTTTAAGCAATTTACGCTCATAATCAGTAGCGCTTACGAATTCTTTTTTTGTAGCCCTGTATGTGATCTATAGCATTTATAAACATCACAAAGTATGCAAAAATTTAGTTAAAGTTAAAAAAGCCTATCATAACTAAAAATGCTCATTTAGCAATATACATTACTTCGGATACAGTATAGTATCCGAAACCTTTTGTTTGTTACTGTTAATAATATGCATTTCATATTATACAGGAAGTAAGTTGTAGTAAACCTCAGCAATGTATATCAATGTTACGATATATGAAATAGTTTAACATAATTAAAATACGCCGGGAACAATTTTTCGGCCTATACTATTATTTAACGGAATTCTTTTACAGGTATTACCTGTATGTAGCCCTGTAAATTAATAATAAATATTCTTTGCATCACATATTCTACAGAATGCTTATTTTAGTGCACTTCATAAATGTATATTAATTTCATTATGTGTGAAAGTGTGTAAAATCATTAAAATGCACTTGAAACGATTTTTTCCCATTAGTCGTAATATAACGGAATACTTTTGTCTATCCCTGCAAATAAATTGTAATTACTACAAACATCTTTTCTTCAGTAACGTGCAAAAATTTCAGGGCTTTCCGAGTATATTTACGAGAGTAAGAGCGCGAAAAACGGACTGACGGCCAGACAAACCGAAGTCATAAACACTGTTGAACTATGTTGGAAACTGTTAGAAATATTCCAAGGTAAAACCTTATTCCATTAACTCACACAAAAATGACGTCAAAGATGTTTTCTAATTGTAAGTTGATTCTCATCGTTTACCATGTTTTTTCTTTTTTGTTTGTTTGTTTTTTTACCTGAAAACCTTTTCACTTTCAGCTCAATTCATTTTCAAAAGTTTTGTTTACATTAGGAACGAAATCTTAAATATCGATAACTTTCAATGTATACTTCTTAAAAGGTTCCATTTCTCTAAAAAATTATTTTTATTTTAAAAATATTTCTAAAAATGTAACTTTCATGCAGTTTTATTCGAAAAAATAATCTTGATGGAAAATAATGATGGAAAAAATTGAAGTTGAAGTGGATTTGTGTTTTTATAATTTGGATAGTACGCGCTCGTTGGCGGGTTTATCGCTGTTTGGCATAATTTGGTAATTAACTAACAGTTTTTTGCTTATTAAGGATAGAAATTTCATTTTTTTTAAAACTAAATTTTATAAAAGCACGTAGATTGAGTAATTACCAGCCCGAAAATGCATTCCATACTTTTTTCTGTCCATTATTTAAGTCTCTAGCTTAATTGAATTGATATATGTTTGACGAAGAATTTTGTGATCATTTTCAGTATCTCGACGTTTTTTAAAAAATCTTGTATCTCTGTTTATAATCTATACTCCTATTATAAAGAGGAAAAAATTGTTTATTTGTCGGAGATAAGCTCTGGAGCTACCGAACCGATTCCAAAAGTAATGGTATCAAAATGATGGTGTTAGTCCAACTTAGAACATAGGCTATATCTTATGTCGGTGTAACTACCCCAAAGGGGGTGTAGGAGCAAAAAACGTTCTAAAAATGCGATTTTAGCGTTACTGAAGGGCCTAGAAATATGAAATTTTGAATATTAGTTACTTATAAGACATAAATGATATCTAAGAACAGTTCTTAAACAATTTGAAATTTAAAAGGTGTGAAAATGCACAAAAAGCGTTCTAAAAAACGTTCTAAATTGTAGTTTCTACACAATCTCAGGAAATACCAAACCGATTTAAAAAATATTGATGTCAAAATGATGGTGACAACGCTTGCTCCAAGATAGGCTATGTTTTATGTCGGTGTCACTACCCCAAAGGGGGTGCAGGAGCAAAAAACGTTCTAAAAATGCGATTTATGTGTTACTGAAGGGCCTAGAAATATGAAATTTGAAATATTAGCTACTTATTAGATATAAAGGATTTCTAAGAACAGTTCGAAATTTAAAAGGAGTGAAAATGCGCGAAAAGCGTTCTAAAAAACGTTCTAATGGTGGTTTCTACACAATCTCAGGAAATACCAAACCGATCTAAAAAACAATGGCGTCATAATGATGGTGAAAACCCTTGCTCCAACATAGGCGATGCTTTATGTCGGTGGCACTACCCCAAAGTGGGTGCAGGAGCAAAAAACGTTCTAAATTGCGGCTTTTGCGTTACGGAAGGGCCTAGAATCGTGAAATTTGCAATGGTAGTTAGTTATAAGATATCAATGATCTCTAAGGACATATCCTAAAAAAATCGAAATTTAAAAGGGGGTCAAATGCGCAAAAAGCGTTATAAAAAAGTTTCTAAATTGCGATTTCTATGCAATCTCAGGAAGTACTGAACCGATTACAAATATAATGATGTAAAAATGATGGTGACAGATCTTGCTCCAAGATAGGCTATATTTTATATCTGTTTCCACTACCCCAGAGGAGATTCAGGAGCAAAATGCGCGAAAAGCGTTCTAAAAACTTTCTAGATGCCGATTTGTCGGCAATATCTCAGGAAGAATGAATCTGATTTCAAACGTAATGGTAGGAAATTGATGCTGACAGCCTCTGCTCTAACATAGACGCTATTTTATGTCAGTATCACTATCACCAAGACGTTGCAGAAGCAAAAAATCGTTCTAAATTCCGATTTTTGTGATCGGTAGGCAACTTAAAATTAGGCAAGGTACATATTTATTAGCTATAAATGATCTTTAAGAACAGTTTCGAAAAAATTGGAAATTTAAAAATGGGTGAAAATGCGCGAAAAGCGTCCTAAAAACTTCTAAATAGCGATTTCTACTCAATCTAAGGAAATACCAAAGCTATTTCAAAATTAATGGTTGCAAATCAATGGTGATAGTCCCTGCTATAACATAGGTTATATTTTATGTTGCTGTCACTACCATCTGAGGGTTGCAAAAGCAAAACATGTTCTAATTTGCATTTTTTGCACAACTGAGGGGTCTAACACTTTGAAGTATGGCATGGTATTTACTTACAAGATGCAACTGCTTTCTAAGAACAGTCGAAAGAAAATTCTAAATTTAAAAAGATGAAGTGAGCGAAAAGCGTTATAAATTACAATTTTTATGCAATCTTATCAAATACCAAAGCGATTAAAAAAATAATGATGACAAATTGTTGGTGATAGAACCTGCTCAAACATAAGCTATATTTTATGTCTGTTCCACTACCACCAGAGGGTTGCAGGAGCTAAAAACTTTCTAAATTGCGATTTCTGTTATACTTAAAAGGCTAGAAACTTTAAATATGACATGGTAGTTACTTATAAAATATAAATGCCCTCGAAGGAACGTCGAAAATAAATTCGAATTAAAAAGGGGTGAAGCGAAGGGGAGGTGCGAAAAGCATTCTAAAAAAGTTCTAAATTACGATTCTATGCAATTTCAGGGAATATAAACCGATTATAAAAGTAATAGTTGCGAATCAGTGGTAACAGTCTCTGATCCTACACAGGCTATATTTTATGCCGGAGATTCTACCACCTGGTGTTCACAGGAACAACAAATGTTCTAAAAAAGGGCTTTAAAAGCTTTTTAAATTACGTTTCTGTCGAATATTTGGAAATAACAAACCGATTTCAAAATTAATGTTGGCAAATTAATGGTAACAGTTCCTTTTCCAACATAGCCCTTTATGTTGAGAGAGGTGGTAGGACTTGGAATTCGACATGATGGTTAATTTTAAGATGTAAGAAGATGGTTTCTAAAAAATTCAAAACTTCAAATGAATACTGAAATGAGCGTATTAATTGAGCATAAAAGTTTCAAAATATTTTCTAAATTATCATTTATTTAGTTTTATTTCATTTTATTAATTTAAGTCTCATTTCTGCCTAATACAGTGTAATAATGATGTTTAGTCAAACTGTGTTCTAAATAGTAATTTTTGAATTATTCCTAAAAGTAATAAGTACCTTTTAATAAAATAAAATATTACCTTTTAATAAAATAAAAATTTAGTTAGTACCTTTTGATAAAAATTAGACATATAAATATCACTTGGCATATTTCAAATATTACGCGAGCAAAGCCGCGGGGCTTGCTAGTCATCATATTATAAAGAGGAAAAAATTGTTTATTTGTCGGAGGTAAGCTCTGGAACTACCGAACCGATTCCAAAAGTAATGGTATCAAAATGATGGTGTTCGCCCAACTTAGAACATAGGCTATATCTTATGTCGGTGCCACTGCCCCAAAGGGGTTGCAGGAGCAAAAAACGTTCTAAAAATGCGATTTTTGCGTTACTGAAGGGCCTAGAAATATGAAATTTGGAATATTAGTTACTTATAAGATATAAATGATGTCAAAGAACAGTTCTTAAAAATTCGAAATTTAAAAGGGGTGAAAATGCACAAAAAGCGTTCTAAAAAATGTTCTAAATGGTAGTTTCTACATAATCTCAGGAAATACCAAACCGATTCCAAAATTAATGGTATCAAAATGATGGTGTTCTCCCAACTTAGAACATAGGCTATATCTTATGTCGATGCCACTACCCCAAAGGGGGTGCAGGAGCAAAAAACGTTCTAAAAATGCGATTTTTGCGTTATTGAAGGGCCTAGAAATATGAAATTTTGAATATTAGTTACTTATAAGATATAAATGATGTCTAAGAACAGGTCTTAAACAATTCGAAATTTAAAAGGGGTCAAAATGCACAAAAAGCGTTCTAAATGGTAGTTTCTACATAATCTCAGGAAATACCTAACCGATTTCAAAAGTAATGGTATCAAATTGATGGTGTTAGTCCAACTTAGAACATAGGCTATATTTTATGTTTGTGCCACTACCCCAAAAGGGGTGCAGGAGCAAAAAAACGTTCTAAAAATGCGATTTTTGCGTTACTGAAGAGCCTAGAAATATGAAATTTGGAATATTGGTTACTTATAAGATACAAATGATGTCTAGGAACTGTTCTTAAACAATTCGAAATTTAAAAGGGGTGAAAATGCACAAAAAGCGTTCTAAAAACGTTCTAAATGGTAGTTTCTACATAATCTCAGGAAATACCAAACCGATTTAAAAAATATTGGTGTCAAAATGATAGTGACAACGTTTACTCCAACATAGGCTATGTTTTATGTCGGTGCCACTACCCCAAAAAGGGTGTAGGAGCAAAAAACGTTCCAAAAATGCGATTTATGTGTTACTGAAGGGCCTAGAAATATGAAATTTGAAGTATCAGCTACTTATTATATATAAAGGATTTCTAAGAACAGTTCTTAAAAAATTCGAAATTTAAAAGGGGTGAAAATGCGCGAAAAGCGTTCTAAAAAACGTTCTAAATGGTGATTTCTTCACAATCTCAGAAAATACCAAACCGATTTAAAAAATAATGGCGTCAAAATGATGGTGAAAATCCTTGCTCCAACATAGGCTATGTTTTATGTCGGTGCCACTACCCAAAAGGGGGTGCAGGAGAAAAATGTTCTAAATTGCGGTTTTTGCGTGCCGGAAGGGCCTTGAATCGTGAAATTTAGAATGGTAGTTAGTTATAAGATATCAATGATCTCTAAGGATATTTTCTAAAAAAATCGAAATTTAAAAAGGAGGTCAAAATGTGCAAAAAGCGTTGCAAAAAAACGTTCTAAATTGCAATTTCTATGCAATCTCTGGAAATACTGAACCGATTTCAAATATAATGGTGTTAAAATGATAGTGACAAATCTTGCTCAAGATAGGCTATATTTTATATCTATTTCCACTACCCCAGAGGAGATGCAGGAGCAAAATGAGCGAAAAGCGTTCTAAAAACGTTCTAAATGCCGATTTGTCACCAATATCTCAGGAAGAATCAAACTGATTTCAAAAGTAATGGTAAGAAATTGATGTTGCCAGCCTCTGCTCTAACATAGACGCTATTTTATGTCGGTATCACTGTCACCTAGACGTTGCAAGAGCAAAAAGCGTTCCAAATTTCGATTTTTGTGATCGGTAGGGGCTAGCAACTTAAAATTAGGCAAGGTATATATTTATTACATATAAATGATCTTTAAGAACAGTTTCGAAAGAATTGGAAATTTAAAATAGGGTGAAAATGCGCGAAAAGCGTTCTAAAAACGTTCTAAATTGCGATTTCTACTCAATCTCAGGAAATTCCAAAGCTATTTCAAAAGTAATGGTTACAAATCAATGGTGACAGTCCCTGCTATAAGATAGGTTATATTTTATGTTGAATATTAGTTTTATTTTGAATATTATTTTGAATATTATTATTTAATTTATTTTGAATATTAGTTACTTATTAGGATTTATAAGAACAGTTCTTAAACAATTCGAAATTTGAAAGGGGTGAAAATGCGCGAAAAGCATTCTAACAAACGTTCTAAATGGTGGTTTCTACACAATCTCAGGAAATACCAAACCGATTAAAAAAATATTGATGTCAAAATGATGGTGACAACGCTTGCTCCAAGATAGGCTATGTTTTATGTCGGTGTCACTACCCCAAAGGGGGTGCAGGAGCAAAAATTGTTCTAAAATTGCGATTTAAGTGTTACTGAAGGGCCTAGAAATATGAAATTTGAAATATTAGCTACTTATTAGATATAAAGGATTTCTAAGAACAGTTCTTAAACAATTCGAAATTTGAACGGGGTGAAAATGCGCGAAAAGCGTTCTAAAAAACGTTCTAAATGGTGGTTTCTACACAATCTCAGGAAATACCAAACCGATTTAAAAAATAATGGTGTCAAAATAACGGTGACAACCCTTGCTCCAAAATAGGCTATGTTTTATTATGTCGGCGCCATTACCCGAAATTCGTTGCAGGAACAAAAAACGTTCTAGAAATGCGATTTTTGCGTTACTGAAGGGCCTAGAAATATGAAATTTGAAATATTAGATATAAAGGATTTCTAAGAACAGTTCTTAAACAATTCAAAATTTTAAAGGGGTGAAAATGCGAAAAAACGTTGTAAAAAACGTTCTAAATTGCGATTTCTATGCAATCTCAGGAAGTACTGAACCGATTTCAAATATAATGATGTAAAAATGATGGTGACAGATCTTGCTCCAAGATAGGCTATATTTTATATCTGTTTTCACTACCCCAGAGGAGATGCAGAAGCAAAATGCGCGAAAAGCGTTCTAAAAACGTTCTGAATGCCGATTTATCAGCAATATCTCAGGAAGAATGAATCTAATTTCAAACGTAATTGTAGGATATTGATGCTGACATTCTCTTCTGTAACATAGACGCTATATTTTATGTCGGTATCACTATCACCAAGACGTTGCAGGAGCAATAAAGCGTTCTAAATTTCGATTTTTGTGATCGGTAGGGGCTAGCAACTTAAAATTAGACACGGTACATATTTATTAGATATAAATGTTCTTTAAGAACAGTTTCGAAAAAATTGGAAATTTAAAAATTGATGAAAATGCGCAAAATGCTTTCTAAAAACGTTGTAAATTGCAATTTCTACACAATCCCAGGAAATACCAAAGCTATTTCAAAAGTAATGGTTGCAATTCAATGGTGACAGTCCCTGCTATAACATAGGTTATATTTTATGTTGCTGTCACTACCATCTGAAGGTTGCAAAAGTAAAACATGTTCTAATTTGCGTTTTTTGCACAACTGAGGTGTCTAACACTTTGAAGTAGGGCATGGCATTTACTTACAAGATGCAACTGCTTTCTAAGAACAGTCGAAAGAAAATTCCAAATTTAAAAAGATGAAGTGAGCGAAAAGCGTTAGAAATTACAATTTTTAAGCAAACTTATAAAATACCAAACCGATTAAAAAAATAATGATGCCAAATTGTTAGTGATAGAACCTGTTCAAACATAAGCTATATTTTATGTCTGTGCCAATTCCACCAGAGGGTTGCGGGAGCTAAAAACTTTCTAAATTGCGATTTCTGTGATACTGAAAAGGCTAGGAACTGTAAATATGGCATGGTAGTTACTTATAAAATATAAATGCCCTCGAAGGAACGTCGAAATTTAATTCGAATTAAAAAGGGGTGAAGCGAAGTGGAAGCGCGAAAAGCATCCTAAAAAAGTCCTAAATTGCGATTTCTATGCAATTTCAGAGAATGTAAACCGATTATAAAAGTAATAGTTGCGAATCAATAGTAACAGTCTCTGATCCTACAGGCTATATTTTATGCCGATGATTCTACCACCTAGGGTTCACAGGAACAACAAACGTTCTAAAAAAGGTTAAAAGCTTTCTAAATTACGTTTCTGTGGAATATTAGGAAATAACAAACCGATTTCAAAATTAATGTTGGCAAATTAATGATGACAGTTACTATTTCAACATAGCCCTTTATGTTGAGAGAGATGGTAGGACTTGGAATTTGACATGATAGTTAATTTTAAGATGTAAGAAGATTGTTTCTAAAAAATTCAAAGCTTCAAATGAATACTGAAATGAGCGTATGAAGAGCAAAAATGTTTCAAAATATTTTCTAAATTATCATTTTTTTAGTTTTATTTCGCTTTATTAATTTAAGTCTCATTTCTGCCTAATGCAGTGTAATGAAGATGTTTAGTCAAACTGTGTTTTAAATAGTAATTTTTGAATTATTCCTAAAAGTAATAAGTACCTTTTAATAAAATAAAAATTTAGTTAGTACCTTTTAATAAAAATTAGACATATAAATATCATTCGGCATATTTCAAATATTACGCGAGCAAAGCCGCGGGGTTTGCTAGTATTGGATATTTATAATAATATTTCGGAAGTCAAACTAAAATATCGCGATAATGACTAACATATTTACATCTAACTGTAACCATTGATCAAAAAATCAGGAAAATTGGAAAGTAGGTGTCCTTTGTAAAGTATGCATTAATTAAGGAGATAAATTACGTAAACGAGTCTATTGACAATTGGCGTATTTGGTATGCATAAAGTATATAATTGAGCCAACAGACAATTGTCGCACGTTACCGGGTGTCGTTTAGGGCATAATTAACTGAACGGTAAGCGCACGCACCTATTTTTGTAACGTTAACACACGCGTGGGGTACACCTCATTTTGTCTCCCATTATATTTTCGGCTAAATGCGTTTTAAAAACAAGTCTACTACTGTATATTGTAAAATGCATCAGTACTACTTCTTTTTGGGGAAAAATCGAGCGTTTCATATTTATTTTCCGATTTTATAACAGTTTCTGTAAAAAGTTTGTTTGTTTTTTTCTTTTAGAAAATATGCAACGATTTGTTTTACCTCTTAAAACATGAATTATTTTATAAAATTTACAGTAATTACATTTAATACACTTTCATCAACATATGCAGGTAGCTTTTATTTCACTCTTTCAGTAAAATTATTTTAGTGTGTGTTATCCCGTAACGAATGAACATATCGAAATGTAACGTTTGTACACGCACGGGATTATTTAATCCCAAAAGCCATATTTCTACTTTTCTAGCCAACAAAGTAAAGGCATTCCTTCATACAACCTTTCTCACCCTTGACCTTGAAAAGTACAAGAACGGTCAGAAGTGTTTCATGACGTAATTTTGAAGTTTTTTCACCTAAGCCCTTCTCCCGCAGGTAAACGCAACGTCTCCCACCAGCTAGACCGTCCGCATACATACTACACTATAAAACGGAAGAGCATATAGAAAAATGATCTTTGCTAAAATGACGAATTTTTGAAGTTTTTTCAGCTGCATAACCCCTTTTCCCGCAGGTAAACGCAACATCTCCCGAAAGCCAGACCGCCCGCATACGTACTGCACCATAAAACGGAAGAGCATATAGAAACATGAGCCTTGCTAAAATGATGTAATTTTGAATTTTTTTCATCTGCATAACCCCTTCTCCCGCAGGCAAACGCAACGTCTCCCGCCAGCCAGACTGCCCCCATACGTACTACACCATAAAACGGAAGATCATATAGAAAAATGAGCCTTGCTAAAATCAAGTGACGAAAACGTTGCTAGATCTTTGACAAGGGATGACGAACTTTTTCACGTCCACGTGCCAAATTTCCGCAAAAGTATACTTTACGTGATCATGACGTGCCAACAATAAAAAAATTTAATGGATCAAATAATAATGAATCAAAACTACTTAAAATTTTGTTTTTAGCATTAAAAGAATACAGGTAATATTTGATGTTATATTGTAAAAAATTATTTTAAAAATATTATTTCTGTTGTCTCATCTTAAATGCCAAATAATTTATATCCGCTTCGTACTTAGTTATTTTCGATAGAATGCACGTTTAATTGCATTCACTTGACAAGACGTTTTCAGTTGAATTTTTCATTTTTTTTTTTTTTTTTTTTTTTTTTTTTTTTTTTACCATTTGGGAAAATAGTTATTGTCCTCTGTCAGGGTAGGAAATCAAAAACATATCTTAAGCGTTTTATTGGTTGAATACGCATTTTAGTCGTTTTATGATTTGTCTATACAGTAATCTGTATTTTCCTTTACTTTCAACAGAGATGGATACTTCTGTTGCCACTATGACAAAAAAGTAATAAGAACTACAAAAAGAAAATTAATAACTCAGAAACAAATTGAGATACAGCTTTCAAACCGATTGCAATTAAAAATGCATTTTTTTTCTCTATACGACGGTGTAAAAAGTAATATTGTGGGATGTTTAGAAGTTTAAAAATGAAATTTCATTTAAAATTGGTACAGGAATATTAATGTTTAATCCATGGCGTACGTAATGTATGATCAACTCCGTGCGATTTTTTATGTCTTAAATTTTAGTCTTTGAAAAAATCATTTTCCAAATGGTCGTTGTAATTTGTTAAATTGTATTTTTTTTTTTTTTTTTTTTTTTTTTTTTTACGAAAAGAATGTTTTGCAGAAAAAATTGTCAAAACAGCAAGAGCCAGAAACTACAGCTTTTAGTGTCTGGAATTGAATTCTAAATTGTTATAATTTTACAATCTTCTAATTTTTTGCTTATTACACTTTTAATTTTTGTTTAGCGATAATCTTCAAATTCTCAAAATTTTCTGAGCCAATATTGAGCTAGATTTGGATAAATTAAGTTATATTTCAATTTCTTCAATCTGGGTGACAATCACAACCAACCGAACTAGTCGGATTCAAGTAACACAGACAACATTTATATTAATTAACGTATTTTGTGAAATTATACTATATTTTGATGTAAAATTTAAATCTATGCATTGCCAAAAATAATCTGCAGCGTGCCACTTATGGCACGCGTACCATAGGTTCACCTTCCCTGTCTGAGACTATTACTTTCGGTCCAACAATTATAATTTTTTTTTTTAACTCACGAAATTGAATTTCATTTGGCATTATAATGACGTAATTATAGTAAAGTGTTTCGGCTTTTAAAATTAAAACGCATGTTTTTTTTGGCGCGTGGAATAGGAGTATACAATTTCCTTGACAATACGCAGGAAAATGCAATAAATACAACCAAATGAACTAGCATTTACCGAAAATTTCTTTCGTATGACTTAAAAATTCACTTTATGGATGATAATAATTAGGATTAATTTCAGAATATCAGGAGTCTCTTTTCAGAATAAAACATCATATACAAAGTTTTGTCAGTTAAACAGAAATTGACGTCATACCTAGCAAACAATTTTTTTTATTATTATCTTTTCCTAAATTGTTTTCTTGAAATTAAAATTATTGTATTAAAGTTGATTTTTAAACATTAAAAACATTCAAATGAAGATTCTACATCATTTTAAGACGTGTTTAGTTAAAGTTTTTACATATATATATATAGGAAAAATTTTCATTTTCTGATTAGAATGACGTCGATATGAAAAATGCAAGAATATAGCGAGAAAATCTGATTTTCATTTAAAACAAAATACGCGTGTTATCACCTTTTTTTAAATTATTGTGCCGCTTTTTAGGATTTGGCAACAGGAAAGAAAGATTGAAGGTGATATTTCTATATTGTTAAAGTATGGAACGCTATGTAAAGTTTAAATGGGTGCCATTCCCTTAATATTGGATATTTTTTTACCCTACCTTCGAAAGGCGCATCGCTAAATTAAGACCTTTCCAAAAAGCCATTATTCATCACTGAATGTTTTTCTGGTTTGGATTGTAATTGAGTTGTTGTCTTTTCATCATGTTTCAAAACGTGAAAGATGCGGCTGAGCTCTACTATACAGCACTACCGTGCTGTATGATATATATATGGAACCCCATATCCTTCCCCAGTGGCTAAACGTATAAACTGTATTCGTTTATTGCGTGAACAAAAGATGCTTTTATCCTGCTTCTCTGCAGACCAGACACTTTAAGAAACACTCGCAAGAATCCTGTGTTCATAATGGCATAAAACAACCATAAAGGCAAATTTAAGATACATAAAACAATTTAAATTGTTCCAGAAATCTATATAACATTTTATCATTTAATTCAATGAAATTAGAAGTAACATAAATTATTTAAAATATTTATATAGGGAAAAGTGACAAGATCCTATTTATGAAACATATTTATGCAGATTGGTGTGGTAACGCCACCGATTTCCAATTTGTTCTCCGCTCAGTGACGTAAGACTCATGAGGTCCATTGGTATTAAAATTGAATACGTGGGTCAATATTACAAAATACGAAAACTACAGTCCGCGCAATAAAATTTCTATTTAATGTTATATAATGCAATTTTCTTTTTTACATTCTAATAAAAAATAATCTTAGAAGTATTTTCAAGAGATATCGTATTCATAATAACACAAAAATAAAACAATTTAAAGGCTTAAAATTTCAGATTGTCATTTTCTTGTCATGTCACACTGTGATGTGTGCAAAGTAAAAGGCTTTCTGCTATTATGTACAAATATCTTTTCTAGTTTTTTTAATTTCTAATTAATAATTATACCTTATATACCACATATATGGGGAAAGTAACAAATTCTGTATTTTACAAATAATTTTCCATAATTAAAATATGATTGTCACTGAAAATGAATGTCATTGTCCTGCCCTGCTCATTTTAGCTCTTTATGAGGTATAAAGATGGCGCTGCAGAGTAATTTTTCTTGTTGGCATAGTTCAAATCAGAAGTAGTAAAATAATTGCTACCAGCAAGATAATTTAGATATTTCTTTAAAAATAATGTGTTTAAAGGCTTTGTAAAAATTGAGTAGACTTTTATTATGTCATTTTCCTGGCTTCTATAAATTACAAATAAAACTGAACATTACACTACATTTCAGGTACTATAGAGGAAACATGTTCCTTTAAACAAAATTAAAATTTTAGATCTAAAAATAAATAAACGGTGAAGTGCGAGCATTACTCGCGCACAGAGGGTTCCGTAGAATAAATATATGAATTTGTAATGGTATTATTAAAAAAAAAAAAAAAAGTTGCTAAAAGACCTAATACTAAGACTTAGTAAAAAATTATACAACGTAGGGTTGGGTATAACTGTACATATTAGAAAAGTGTAAATGGGTATACCATGAAAGTTCAAAGAGATATGGAACCTATATAATATCAATTATAGCTATTCGTATAACTCTTTTTTTTAATATTATCCTAATCTGTTTATGATGAACTTAATTCGGTACTGACAATAAAAGCAGTGCATAGTTAAACTTCATTTGGCATTTCATGAAACTAAATTTGGTGTAGTAATAACCTTTATTTCTACAGTGTAGCTAAAACAAAACCTTTGTTCAAAGTTTAAATTTGGCATTGTGCTAAGCGCGCTTCAAATTGAGCTCTGAAAGTTGCAATGCCGCCTTGGTCAGTGCCGCGTTTTTCCAGGAAGGTGTTTAATTAACTTTTAAAGTCACTCGAGGCGTATTGAGAGATACAATCAATGCAAACTATCGTGAATCCCACAGTATTTATGCGATTCATTCTAATTAAATATTTCGAGGGCGATGCCCTTAAAAACGGACACCTAATTTTAATTCCAAAACAGACAAACGGCACCACGAATATTTAATTAAAATTTTACTTTTATCATGTGCGCGAAAATAAGCAAGTTCGCATTTTCTAATAAATTCGTTTATAAATTCTGGTGTCAGTTCATTATTTCATAAGTTTATAAATAGAATTACTCCGTGCCGGAAAGGATTAAGTGATCGCAGGACTCTTAAAGCTTCAAAATTTAAGAAATATTAATTTTTTTAGATGTTAAACTCCTATCTTTTCTGAATATTCTGATATAATTGTTTCCTTGAAATTCCCACTAGAACAGAAGTTTTGGCTTTTAGAATTATACCCGCTCAATAGCTGAAGCGGCGTTTCCGAAACTTTAAAGTCATTATTTTCCAAATGGCGTTTTTGGGCATAACGCGCAGAATACCTCAAAAGCTTATGAATATTTTTTCATGAAATTTTCTAAACATATATTTCATGTTAGTCTGTATAAACTGAACCTAAAATTTCCTTTTTATTGTTCAAAAAAGTATTTTTTTAGGTGATTATACTGTTGAAATTTTCAAAATTTTGTATTAGCTAAATGCAATATTGCATTAAAAATATAAAAATGCTTTAAATACAAATTTATTTAAGTTGAGGGAAATTATTACAATCTGAAGTATAAGTAAGCACCAAAATTTTCATTCTAGTTGCAATATTTATTTTGTAATCCTGCGCGTAAACTGTTATGCCAATTTTTTGTTCGACAAATGTCTAACAGTTTCGAGCCCCCTATAAATACTAATTCTGTATCTTGCAATTTTTTAAATACATGAAACGAAAGAACATATATCTTTCATCCCAATTAAAATTGTGTTTTAAAATCATATACATTTTAAGACATTAAATGTTGAAAATGGTCTTTTTTTCATTTTTTCCACCTTTTAGAGTCCCGAGACCCCTTAAATTAGTATGTTTTTAACAATTTGACGTTTATTGCTTTTATACTGTTACTGGACATTACATTACACATATATATCATTAAAAGTTGTTGACTAGGCATAGAGTACGCCGCCCTTGTCCTTGTGTATGTCCAAACTGACAGTACCTTTAAGGGTTAATATCTGTGCTAATTACCGATGATTTTTTTCAAAAATCATTATCAACAATGGTTTTATTCTTCTGCAACAATAGGTATATTCAGCGATGCTCAACAATTTTTCTGAATGCCCGTAAATCGAAATTTATGTATAACAGAAAAATGCTAATTACTCAAAACCTAGGGAAATACAACATTAATGCATATTATTTAAATATTGTAAGGTATTTTTCTTTTATGCTATAATTTCTTTTATGGTACTTTAAAGTACCACAAAAAACATGCCTAATATTCACTTAATACATCTATAGGCAATATTAGAATACAGTACGCAACTTAAACACTTTACTTTATCATGTTTCAAAAGCAATAGCTGTTGTACAAAGTAAAAATACTTTTAAATGGATAATGTTCTTTCCCAATTACTGTTCAGCTTTCGTGGAGTTGAAAGATGTGGGGTGATAAAAGAAATTACTATTTATATGTAAGGTGTTTATACAGTGGCTCCCAAAAGTGTCCGTACACTCAAAAATCTTGGTACTTCTTAGTTATCCCGTCGACTAAATTACTGTCGCCAAATTGTAAGATTAATTGCCAATAATGGTTGCCATTAATTAATTGATTGTAAGATTAAATGCCAATAAAACCATTAACTCGACGTTTTATTTGTATTTTTGTTAATGTTTTACTAATTTATTTGTTCTTTCGTTATTTAAAATGAAAAATTATGTCAATGTGTATAATTTGGCGAGTGGTTTGGCGAAATTGGTCGACGGGATAGCTAAGAGGTACCAAAATTTTTAGTAAAAAGGTTGTATCCTGGAATTTTATTCAAATATGAAGTCCGCTATTGTTCCACATGTTTTCTGTCTTATTCTAAATAGTAAGTACCCAACATTTTATTTAAATTTTGACTGATTTGCTTTTTTATATAAAAATGAAAACGGAAGGAGGTAGAGAAAGAACATGCCACCGAAGTCTTTGTACACAAAAACATTTTCGGATAAATTCATAACTAAAATTAATCGCTTTTTCAATTCCTACTATTAGTTCACACTCTCCCTATATTTATTTATATGTACTAGGGGGCTCTGCCCCCTACGAGCTACGCTCGTTAACCCCCGTTCAGACACCGCAGACTCTAAAAGTACGCTAATTTGATCGGCTTTAAAAAGATTTCGGAAGATTGAATTATAATTTAAAAAACAGTGGCGATCTCCCTATAAACGGATTTCTATTCATTTCTCTTTGATTGGGGAATTTTAAGGCCAAATCTGCTGCGGTACTACTTGATTGTCCCGTCGACCAATTTTGTCAAATTATACAAATTGATATAATTTTTATTTTAAATAACGAAAGAACAAATAAATTAGTGCAACATTAATAAAAATACAAATAAAACGTCGAAATAAAAATAACTTGATGACGTAGACACGTGTAACTTGCTTAAAGTCAAGTTAATGTGACATTTACGACAACCATTATTGGCATTTAATCTTATAGTTTGGCGAAAGATAGATTTTTGGTCGACGGGATGACTAAATAGTAACAAAGATACAATCGCTGTTTTCGTCTTTGATTAAGAAAAATAAGTTAAACATTTCAAAATAAGCTAATATAAAAGGAATTAAGTAAACAGAGTCTTTGCCTCCCGGTATTTTTAGGTGCGTTCGTAATTATATAAATACGAAGCACCTATAGTCGTCGTTCAGTCCGTCTGTCCGTCCGTCCGCATATAACAGAGCAAAAACCACCCAACCGAATGGTCTGAAATTTTAAACATATATTTGTTGCAAAATTTTGTCGAGCCATTTTAAATTTTAAGAAAATCGGATGTATAGTTTAATTACAGGGACAGTCAAAAGTTTTCCGTTACATTACGGCCAATGGGAAAAAATTATTGCAAGTGCATTTTAATGATGTTACAGCCTTCCGAATGATCTGAAATTTTAAATATATAATTGTTGCAACATTTTGTCGACTCATTTCTAATTTTATAAAAATCGGATGTATAGTTTAATTACAGGGACAGTCAAAAGTTTTCTGTTACATTACGGCCAATTGGAAAAAAATATTTCAAGTGCATTTTAATGATGTTACAGCCCTTTGAACAGAATTAAATTGATAGGCACTTACGAAGTGCACTAAAATATACATTCAGTACAATATCCGGTGCAAAAAGTATTTATAAAACTAGTTATACTACGAACGCACCTCATTTGCCACGTTTGACGAGCAATTTCCAACTTGTTTAACAAAGCGAAAAGAAAGTTCTTTTAAATAAGACATTTTAAATTAATCGTTTTTAATGTGACGTAATTATGACCAAACTATTCTTTCTCTTTTTAATATTCACGTGAAAATGCTTGTGTTAGAAATGAAATATTATTTGCGCTTTCCTAACAAAAATAGTTGAAAAGTATCATCTCAAAATATCAAATAAATGTCTAGTGCAATTTCTAAATTTAAACTGTTTTGCAATATTATTTTGTGTTCATTTTATAGTCATAACTGTAATGTACCGTAAATATGACGTAATTTCTCCTATTTAAGACTTCTAACGCATGTTAATGAATTTATTGTTTTACAATTTCCTTTCTCTCTTAAAATTCTCGTGTAAATATAGTTTTTATGACATAAGTTCCTGCTTTTTGAACATAATTATTTAATTCTAATTCCAAATGTTTTTTTCTGTTTATAATAGTCATGTGTAAATAAATTTTTAATTTGTGTACAGGTATAAATATATTTTTTTTTATTTGATTGCCCTGTTTATACAGTTGGCAACAGTTTAAATTAATACCAATTTCTAAAATAAGTAAAAAATATCTCTCGAAATGCTGAAAATTTGAATTTAAGATAGAAATAAAACCTCAAAAAATGAGTCAAATTAAAAAAGTGAATGCAGTCTGCAAACCGGGAAATTCAAACATGTAAAATGATCTAAAAATGATTAAATTCCCATATATAGCTTTTGCTCCTATAAAACTTTTTTAATGGAACGATTTTGTCCAACTTTAGCATTAAATATCTCTTAAAATAATTATTCGATTTGAAAACTGTCTCCACCAGCGTGTTTATCAAACATTTCTCTATAATACCGCCGATTTTCATATTTTTGCATGCAGTATTTTTCTTAATATTAACGGAGAAAGACCCCCGGTCACAAAAAATTCAAAACCGGCGGCGGCGGTGACAGCGTAAGTTACTTTTTTCTAGAATAGAGAGATATTTATATATCTTAAATGTATATATAAATATTATTCAGACATACAAACAATAAATACAATGAACCCAACTGGAGTGAAAAATTAGCCAGAGCCAGGAATCGAACCCGGGACCACAGTATACAAGACTGCTGCTCTAACCACTGAGCTATTCTGGCCGATGGCTGAGTCTGCAATTTCTCACTAATAAACTATGTTGGGGAAGTCACCAGCGCAGTATGAGTGTTTTATTATAATTATCGTAGATCGATGTAATAGTAAAATCTATTCATCGTTGTCCGGTCATCCAAGGCTGTCGCATAGATGGCTGGTGACTTCTCCAACATGGTTTATTAGTAAGAAATTGCATACTAGAGTGCACTGAGCATGGAGTAGCTCAGTGGCTGGAGCAGCAGTCTTGTATACTGTGGTCCAAAGTTCGATTCCTGGCTCTGGCTAATTTTTCACTCCAGTTGGGTTTATTGTAATTATTGTTTGTATGTCTGTATAATATTTATATATACCTTTAACTGTTGAATGCAGGCGTTATTTATGCGTGTATGTGTGTTTTAATATATATTGTAGTATGAGTGTTTTATTATATTTATATATCTTGTTCAAATTTTCAATCGTTAATAAAATACTCATTATTCATCCTATCAAGTTGAATTAAATTTTTTTAAACTTGTACTGGATGACAATTGATGTTAATACAGTTTTTTCAAATATTAATTAATTAATTAATTAATTTTAGTTTTGCATAGGAAACAAAATGGCGGCTATAGGTTATTGAAGATCAGTGAAAGTATTTTCAATAGGGGTTACCATAGGGAAGACCCTGTTCTGTCGCCAAACACCGCCAAGTTTGTCGCCAACTTGGCGATATATCGCCAAATTTGGCTGTCAAAATGAGCCACCAAAAGTGAAGCCAACTTGGCGATATCTCTAATATTTCGCCAAATTCCCATAGACTTCCATTGTAAACCTACTTGCTTACAGAAAATCAACTAATTGAGATATTTTAATGCAAGAAAAACTAATATTAGCTTAAGGGATTATATTAAATTTTTCTTTGATGGCCTAAGTAGGAATTGACTTTAAAAACAAAATTTTTATATTACTTGTTTTGTATTGTGATGGCATTTAAAATATCGCTTGGCTTTAATTCTTGCTTGCTTTCTTACAACGAAGGTCTTCATACGGGCATATTCAGAAAAATCTGAAAAAAAATTACAGAGTGTTCTTCTCATGTGGATATATGTTTATTTAAAAAAAATGGCGGAACCTCGATAGAACGTTCGTAAAAAAATAATGAAAATTTCGTTTATTTGGCGGTTTATCATCGGTTGGCGATTAAATTAAATTTCGAAAAATACATTTTTACGTCGAATACTTTTTAAGAGAAAAATGTTTCATATTGAACTTGTTTAAATAAATTTAATGTAAACAACTTTAGTTTTGTCAGTTTTAGTTTGATTTAACTATAGTTTTGTCACATATATATATACTTATACTAAAAGTTAAATATCAAATTTTATGAATTAAAACAAAATAAAAATAAAAAAATGCAATTTAACAAATTACAACGACCATTTGGAAAATGATTTTAAGATTAAAATTTAAGACATAAACAATCGCACGGAGTTGATCATGCATTACGTACGCCGTGGATTACATTTTTCGGTACTGTAAATTTTTAAACTTCTACGGAGCTGGTTATACGTTACGTACGCAATGGGTTAAACATTAATATTCCTGAGCCTATTTTACATGAAATTTCATTTTTAAACTTTTAAAAATCCTACAATATTACTTTTTACACCGTCGTATAGAGAAAAAAATGTACTTTTAAATGCAATTTTGTTTGAAAGCTGTATTTCAATTTGTTTCTGAATTATTAATTTTTTTTTGTAGTTTTTATTACTTTTTGTCATAGTGGCAACAGAAGTATCCATCTCTGTTGAAAGTAAAGGGAAAATACAGATTACTGTATAGACCAATCAGAAAACGAATAAAATGCGGGATTCAACTGATAAAACGCTTCAGATTTGTTTTCGATTTCCTACCCTGACCGAGGACAATAACCATTTTTCCAAATGGTTAAAAAAAAAATGCAATTTAACAAATTACAACGACCATTTGGAAAATGATTTTTTCAAAGACTAAAATTTAAGACATAAAAAATCGCACGGAGTTGATCACACATTACGTACCCCATGGGTTACATTTTTCGGTACTGTAAATTTTTAAACTTCTGCGGAGCTGGTCATACATTACGTACGCCGTGGATTAAATATTAATATTCCTGGATCAATTTTAAATGAAATTTCATTCTTAAACTTCTAAACATACTACAATATTACTTTTTACACCGTCGTATAGAGAAAAAAATGTACTTTTAAATGCAATTTGTTTGAAAGCTGTATCTAAATTTGTTTCTCATTAATTTTTTTTTGTAGTTTTTATTACTTTTTTGTCATAGTGGCAACAGAAGTATCCATCTCTGTTGAAAGTAAAGGGAAAATACAGCTTACTGTATAGACCAATCAGAAAACGAATAAAATGCGGGATTTAACTAATAAAACGCTTCAGATATGTTTTTGATTTCCAACCCTGACCGAGGACAATAACCATTTTTCCAAATCTCTCTATTCTATAAAAAAGTAACTTACGCTGTCACCGCCGTCGCCGGTTTCGAATTTTTTGTGACTGGAGGTCTTTCTTCGTTAATATTAAGAAAAATACTGCATACAAAAATATGAAAATCGGCGGTATTATACGGAAATGTTTGATAAACAAGTTGATGCATACAGTTTTCAAATCGAATAATTATTTTAAGAGATATTTAATGCTAAAGTTGGACAAAATCGTTCCATTAAAAAAGTTTTATAGGAGCAAAAACTATAAATGGGAATTAATTCATTTTTAGATCATTTTATACGTTTGAATTTCCCGGTGTGCAGATTGCATTCACTTTTTTAATTTGACTCATTTTTTGAGGCTTTATTTCTATTTTAAATTCAAATTTTCAGCATTTCGAGAGGTTTTTTTTACTTACTAGGGGGCTCTGCCTAGTATGCGAGCTACGCTCGTCAACCCCCCGTTTAGACACCGCAGACTCTAACAGCACGCTGATTTGATCGGCTTTAAAAAGATTTCGGAAGATTGAATTATAATTTGAATCTGACGTAATTTTCACCAAACTTTTCTTTCTCTTTTTATTATTCACGTAAAAATACTTTTGTTAGAAATGAAATATTATGATCATCTTAAAATATCAAATGAATCTCTCGCGTAATTTTTTAATTTAAACTGTTTTGCAATATTATTTTTTGTTCCTTTTACGTAATAAGTGTAATGTGACGTAAATGTGACGTAAATTCTCCTATTTAAGACTTCTAACGCATGTTAATGAATTTATTATTTTACAATACTAGGGGGCTCGGCCCCCTACGAGCTACGCTCGCCAACCCCCGTCCAGACACCTCAGACTCTAAATGCACGCTAATTTGATCCGCTTTAAAAAGATTTCGAAAGATTGAATTATAATTTAAAAAACAGTGTCGATCTCCCTATAAACAGATTTCTATTCATTTCTTTTTGATTGGGGAATTTTAACGCCAAATCCGCTGCGGTACTACTTGATTGTCCAGTCGACCAATTTCGCCAAATTATATAAATCGCCAAATTATACAAATTGACATAATTTTTATTTTAAATAACGAAAGAACGAATAAATTAGTACAACATTAATGAAAATACAAATAAAACGTCGAAATAAAAATAACTTGATGACGTAGACACGTGTAACAACATTTCAAAATTAGCTAATATAAAAGGAATTAAGTAAACAGAGTCTTTGTCTCCTGGTATTTTTTAACAAAGCGAAAAGAAAGTTCTTTTAAATGACACATTTTAAATTAATCGTTTTTAATCTGACGTAATTTTGACCAAGCTATTATTTCTCTTTTAAATATTCACGTGAAAATACATTTGTTAGAAATGAAATATTATTTGCGCTTTCCTAACAAAAATAGTTGAAAAGATCCTCTCAAAATATCAGATAAATGTCTAGCGCAATTTCTAAATTTAAACTGTTTTGTAATATTATTTTGTGTTCATTTTATGTAATAACTGTAATGTGACGTAAATATGACGTAATTTCTCCTATTTAAGACTTCTAACGCATGTTAATGAATTTATTATTTTACAATATCCTTTCTCTTTTAAAATTCACGTGTATACTTTTTATGACGCAATTTTTAATAAGTTCCTGCTTTTCGTACATAATTATTTAATTCTAATTCTAAATGATTTTTTCTGTTTATAATAGTCACGTGTAAATATTTTTTTAATTTGAAGCAAACATTATTGTTTCCGTTGTTTATCATTTGGCAACAGGTTAAATTAGTACAATTTTCTAAAATAAGTAAAAAATATCTCTCGAAATGCTGAAAATTTGAATTTAAAATAGAAATGAAACCTCGAAAAACGAGTCAAATTAAAAAATTAAATGAATTCTGCACACCGGGAAATTATAACGTATAAAATGATCTAAAAATTATTAAATTCTGATGCATAGTTTTTGCTCCTATAAAACTTTTTTAGTGGAACGATTTTGTCCAACTTTAGCATTAAATATCTCTTAAAATAATTCTTCGATTTGAAAACTGTCTGCATCAGCGTGTTTATCAAACATTTCTGTATAATACTACCGATTTTCATATTTATGTATACATTATTTTTCTTAATATTAACGGAGAAAGACCCCCGGTCATAAAAAAATCAAAACCGGTGGCGACGGCGGTGACAGCGGTAGTTAATTTTTTTTAGAATAGAGAGATCCTTTCTCTGTTAAAATTCACGTGTAATTATAGATGAAGTAATTTTCAATAAGTTTCTGCTTTTTATACGTAATTATTTAATTCTAATTTGAAAGTTTTTTTTCTGTTTATAATAGTCACGTGTAAATAAATTTTTAATTTGAATCAAACATTATTGTTTGCGCTATTTATAAAGTTGGCAACCGGTTAAATTAGTACAATTTTCTAAAATAAGTAAAAAATATCTCTCGAAATGCCGAAAATTTGAATTTAAAATAGAAATAAAAGCTCAAAAGATGAGTAAAATTTATAAGCTAAATGCAATCTGCACACCGGGAAATTATAACGTATAAAATGATCTAAAAATGATTAAATTCCGATGCATAGTTTTTGCTCCTATAAAACTTTTTTAATGGAACGACTTTGTCCAAATTCAGCCTTAAATATCTCTTAAAATAATTCTTCGATTTGAAAACTGTCTGCATCAGCGTGTTTATCAAACATTTCTCTATAATACCGCCGATTTTCATATTTTTGTATGGAATATTTTTCTTATTATTAACGGAGAAAGACCTCCGGTCACAAAAACTCAAAACCGGCGGCGGCGGTGACAGCGGTAGTTACTTTTTTTTAGAATAGAGAGATTTTAGAAAATGGTAATAATTTAAACTGTTGCCAACTGTATAAACAGCGCAAATAATAATGTTTGCTTCAAATTAAAAAATTATTTACCCGTGACTATTATTAACAGAAAAAAATCTTTCAAATTAGAATTAAATAATTACGTATGAAAAGCAGGAATTTATTGAAAATTACTTCATAAAAACTATATTTACACGTAAATTTTAAAAGAGAAAGGATATTGTAAAATAATAAATTCATTAACACGCGTTAGAAGTCTTAAATAGGAGAAATTACGTCACATTTACGTCACATTACACTTATTACGTAAAATGAACAAAAAGTAATATTGCAAAACAGTTTAAATTTAAAAATTGCGCGAGACATTAATTTGATATTTTGAGATTATATTACTAAGATTAATATTAATTTTATTGAACGCGTTTAGACTGCTTTCGAGCGACTATTTAGTAATTTAATAAAAATAAAAAAGATTACAAGCTGAAAATGAAGTGTCATCAACAAAAAATATGATTTGAAAGAGAAAAATCTGTGAAGCAGAAAAAAAAAAAATATCGGTACTTCTTAGTTATCCCGTCGACCAAATTCGCCAAATTATATAAATCGCCAAACCACTCGCCAAATTATACATTTTGACATAATTTTTATTTTAAATAACGAAAGAGCAAATAAATTAGTGAAAGATTAATAAAAATAGAAATAAAACGTCGAATTAATGGTTTTATTGCCCATTATTGGCATTTAATCTTACAATTAATTAATTAATGGCAAACCATTATTGGCATTTAATCTTACACTTTTGGCGACGGTAATTTAGTCGACGGGATAACTAAGAAGTACCGAAATTGCTTAAATGGTTCAGTTAAGATTCGTCAATCTTCTGTGTCGTTTCCGTCAAAAGAAGGCATTAGTATTTGTAAAATATATTTGCATTTTGATGCAGATTTGCATATTGTATTAGCTTATTTTCAAATGTTTAATTGATTTTATTTAATCAAAGACGAAAAGAGCCATTGTATCTTTTAACAGCAGCTGATTTTTCCTTAAAATTCCCCAATCGAAGAGAAATGAATAGAAACCCGTTTATAGGGAGATCGCCACTGTTGTTTAAATTATAATTCAATCTTTCAAAATCTTTATAAAGCCGATCAAATTAGCATGCTTTTAGAGACTGCGGTCTCTGAACGGGGGTTGGCGAGCGTAGCTCGTACTGGGCAGAGCACCCTAGTAGTTAAAAAAATGCAATTTAACAAATTACAACGACCATTTGGAAAATGATTTTTCCAAAGACTAAAATTTAAGGCATAAAAAATCGCACGGAGTTGATCATACATTACGTACGCCATGGATTACATTTTTCGGTACTGTAAATTTTTAAACTTCTACGGAGCTGGTCATACATTACGTACGCCATGGATTAAATATTAATATTCCTGGACCAATTTTAAATGAAATTTCATTCTTAAACTTCTAAACATCCCACAATATTACTTTTTACACCGTCGTATAGAGAAAAAAAATGTACTTTTAAATGCAATTTGTTTGAAAGCTGTATCTCAATTTGTTTCTGAGTTATTAATTTTTTTGTAGTTTTTATTACTTTTTTGTCATAGTGGCAACAGAAGTATCCATCTCTGTTGAAAGTAAAGGGAAAATACAGATTACTGTATAGACCAATCAGAAAACGAATAAAATGCGGGATTCAACTAATAAAACGCTTCCGATATGTTTTTGATTTCCTACCCTGACCGAGGACAATAACCATTTTTCCAAATGGTTAATAAATTAAAATTGTTTCAATATCTCAAAATTAAGTTCAATTGAGCACTGTCGATTCAATTTTGTTGCTATGGAAACGACGAATTCTTTAATATTGAAATGAATAACTGGTAAATGAATCTTGCCTTTATTTTGGAATACGCTTAAATATATGAAAGTACTTTTATGTATGAAATTGTTTTTAAAGTAATAAAATTAAATAACAAGCAACATAAATATGTAATACTAAAAATGTATTTATTAAACTCTCTCATTGTTTATGTTTATATTCATTAAATACTTTTTGCACGCATTCTAAAAATCAATTAACAAACAATTTTCAGGTGCATTAAAATCGCTTGCTTTTGGCAAGGAAAAGTACTGCTCGCCAAATCGCGTGACGCTTTCGTCTTTTCTCGCCAAATACTCGAAAGTATTTTATTTTTTTACAGTCTTTCTACTGTAATTCGCCGCTAAATTTGACTGATCCTTTATTACATACATAAGTAGTTTAATTGGTATTTTTTTCAAAATATTCTGAGTATGCCCAGTAAGGAGACCTTCCTTGTTAGTAATATTCTATTTATTATTTAAAAATGGATCGTAGTCGTAAAGAAACAACTAACAGCATACGAAAATTGATTATCTTTCATCATAGAAGCAATGAGCAATTAATTTAACATTTTTGGCGTATAATTATGTGCAGAAGAAAAAATGAAGAACTTAGTTGGAACTGTTAAGCATAGCGGCGGAGGTGTCCGTGTGTGGGGTGCATGGTAGCATCAGGACTAGGTAATTTGGTATTTATTGATGGCATAATGAATCATGCTCATTATTTAAATATTTTAAAAGACAATTAAAAACTGTGAGCTCAATATCTGTGTATTGGAAACAATTTTTAACCATTTGGAAAAATGGTTATTGTTCTCGTCAGGGTAGGAAATCAAAAGCATATCTGAAGGTTTTTATTGGTTTAATCCGCATTTTATTCGGTTTCTGATTGGTCTATACCAATCTGTATTTCCTTTTACTTTCAACAGAGATGGATACCTTCTGTTGCCACTATGACAAAAAAGTAATAAAAACTAAAAAAAAAAAAAATTAATAATTCAGAAACAAATTGAGATACAGCTTTCAAACAAATTGCATTTAAAAGTACACATTTTCTCCATCCGACGGTGTAAAAAGTAATATTATCGGATGTTTAAAAGTTTAAGAATGAAATTTCATTTAAAATTGGCCGTCAGATTTCTTGGAAATCTGACGATGGAAAAGCCTTTTCCCGAACAGCCAATGAAATGCTTGGATAATACGTAAGTTTTAGGTGGATAATAACTAATGAAAATGAAAGAAAATGAATAACAATTTCTGCCAAAGAGTTAATTTTAATTTGTAAGATTTTCACGTGCAAAAGAAAAATGGAATAAGCCAATTTAAAAAAAAAAAAAAAAAAAAAAAAAAAAAAGAAAAAAAAAAAAAAGAAAAAAAAAAAAAAAGAAAAAAAGATAAATAGGACAGGAATGAATACATATAAATATTTCACACCAAATACGAGTCGCAGGCCATTTTTGTCGCTTGGAATTTTTACGTGTAATAACACTATTAATGTTTAATTCATGGCGTACGTGATGTATGATCAACTCCGTGCGATTTTTTATGTCTTAAATTTTAGTCTTTGAAAAAATTATTTTCCAAATGGTCGCTGTAATTTGTTAAATTGCTCTTTTTTTATTTTTATTTTTTTATTTTTTTTAAATCGAGATAACAATCTTAAGCACACGGCTCTCAACATTCGCCTCTGGTGTCACTATAATGGTCCACAAGTTCTGAAAACACCATCTCAATCGTCGGATTTAAACCCAATAGAGCATATTTGGAGAGATCTGGACGTTAGAGTACGAAGAAAAGACATTAAAATGAAAAGAAAACTAAAAACAGTAATGATCGACGAATGGGTGAACATTGATGCAGAAATTACCAAAAAAAAAAAACTAGTGAAGTCTATTCTCAGACGTTTAAAAGCTGTTGTGGATGTTAAAGGATATCATACTGAGTACTAATTTAACGAAATATTACAATATTTACTAATATACAGAAATTTTTTAAAAGTGTATGAAGACTTTTCTGAGGTAACTTTGTTATTTTGATTATTTGTTTCTTCAAGAAAAAAAAAAAAAAGTTTTACTATGTTTTTAAAATATTAGAATGAGTTATAGATCTTATTATTAAATACCATATTGAAACATTAATTTTAACTAGAAAGATAGCCCGTCAAAAATGACGGAAAATGAGACATAAAGGTACATATATACAACACATGTGCAAGAATATGAGCAGTTTTCTTGCTTGTTCCGCAGTGATAGATGAAAATAACAGATTTTAAAATGTGGAAATGCAGTTCAGATAGTGCCGTCTAGTGACGGTTATTTTATTAGCAGTATCAGGATGACGATGTAAAGACGTACATTTTCGTATGTTACACTTTAAATTTTGACCCATACACTTTGAAAAAAAAAAAAAAAAAAGCCTTCAATGCGCGGCGTTTGAATTAAATAGCAGTGAGCTCGATTATGAAAGATTAATGGGTTTTCAATGGGAATTTCGTCAAATTAGCCAGCTATCGCCAATTTGGCTTCATATATGGCATTTTATTTTTGTCGCCAAATTTGGCAATTTTTGGCAAGTTGGTCAAAATTTGGCGCTATTTTGGCAACCGTTCCATTAGTATTTTTCAACAATTACTCATTGTTGAAGCTGGTACCGATTTCTCCATAGGAAGCCTAATTCTGATATGGTCGTGATCAATGAGGCGGTTCAACCGGAACTGTGAGGGACACACAGAGACTTGGATTTTATATAAATAGATTATTGGATAAAGCAGTATTTCGTTAAAATTTGTAAGCGTACGAACACTTTTGGGAGCCATTGTATGTATATTTGTACACCTTTCAATTCTATAAAATACTAAACACAATATGTTAAAGAAATAATTTGAGTACACTTGTAAATATTCCGAAACCCCCTTATAAATACTGATTTAGTTTATTAATTATCTTTATTATTTTATGTTATTTATTGATTTAGTTTATGAACAGACGGATCTTTCTAAAATAGATTTAATGATTGCATAAATATTCGAACTTATTTTCAAAAAGCCAGGAAAAATGCTTTGGAAGGGGAAATTTTCCCTAATTCATAAAGTGAGCCCTAAAGGGTTAAATTTAAACCATCTTAATGCATCATGTTAATTCTTTAAATTTAATAAAATACTAGCTGGCGTATCAACCAGATGTGTTACATTTGAATTCCGTAAGATATTCTTTTTTTGTGTGAGTGAAGTTAATCAAATTTAATTCTGCATTTAGAAAATATTTACAATATTAAATTTATTAAATTTCTTATTATAAGAAAGAAATCATGTTTACAATGTAAATGAACTGAAAATTACATAAATCCCTTTTCTTGCAAGCTACATGATTTTGATGCAATTATAGTAGAATGCCTTTATATGAAAATGGCGACGGGCAATAAGCTACCATTGATCGAGAGGATTTTGGATAAACATTTGGAAAATTTACTATTATTGCCAAGTTGTTCGTTTACTTTTATAATTCGGCTAAGACCTAAGAGAATTCGTCAAGTTCTTTAGTGTGGGTTGCTATGGTTTAGGCAGAAACTTTTAATCGGTGGATATGGCTTGTATGTATGTTCAGACTCACTTCTCAGTCAGTCCATCATTCATTTAGATTTTAAACAAATTCGGTAAATATTGTTTCATACGGATCAGTAATATTAAAATCTTTCATAATAATTTTAATAAGTGTGGAAGTAAGTCATATTTTTTACATTCCATTTTTTTAAAAGAAAATGTAAACAAATCATTAAATCGTTTTATTCAAACAAAACCAAAATAAATAAATTTAGTCAGAACGATATCTCATTATTTTCCTTTTTTATTTCTTCTTCTTTTTTACTTTCTTCTATCTTCAATAGAAGAAAGTATTGTAATCGAAATTTTTTTCGACTTCCGGTTTTCGACGGATTTGCATGTTTTAGGGGTCAGAGATTCCAAAAAACATGTTTATAGAAAATGTCTGTCTGTCTGTGTGTCCGTCTGTCCGTCCGTCCGTCTGTCCGTCTGTCCGTCTGTCCGTCCGTCCGTCTGTCCGTCTGTCCGTCTGTCTGTCGCCATTGTACCATCAAAAAGTGTATGAAGTTATGTATAGAATTAAACCAAAATTTTATTATAAGTTTTTGGCTATGGCAAGCAGGTCCTCCCGGAATTTGGAAAAAATTCGCCGGTAGGGGGCGCTGTAAATGCGTTTTTTGTGCGATTTTGAATATTGTACCATCCAAAAGTGTATGGAGTTATGCATAGAATTGAACCAAATTTTTATTTTAAGTTTTTGGCTATGGCAAGCAGGTCCTCCCTGAATTTGGAAAAAATTCGCCGGTAGGGGGCGCTGTAAATGCGTTTTTTGTGCGATTTTGAATATTGTACCATCCAAAAGTGTATGAAGTTATGCATAGAATTGAACCAAATTTTTATTTTAAGTTTCTGGCTATGGCAAGCAGGTCCTCCCTGAATTTGGAAAAAATTCGCCGGTAGGGGGCACTGTAATAGCGATTTTTGTGCGATTTTGAATATTGTACCGTCCAAAAGTGTATGAAGTTATGCATAGAATTAAACCAAAATTTTATTATAAGTTTTTGGCTATGGCAAGCAGGTCTTCCCGGAATTTGGAAAAAATTCGCCGGTAGGGGGCGCTGTAAATGCGTTTTTTGTGCGATTTTGAATATTGTACCATCCAAAAGTGTATGGAGTTATGCATAGAATTGAACCAAATTTTTTTTTAAGTTTTTGGATATGACAAGCAGGTCCTCCCTGAATTTGGAAAAAATTCGCCGGTAGGGGGCGCTGTAAATGCGTTTTTTGTGCGATTTTGAATATTGTACCATCCAAAAGTGTATGAAGTTATGCATAGAATTGAACCAAATTTTTATTTTAAGTTTTTGGCTATGGCAAGCAGGTCCTCCCTGAATTTGGAAAAAATTCGCCGGTAGGGGGCGCTGTAATAACGATTTTTGTGCGATTTTGAATATTGTACCGTCCAAAAGTGTATGAAGTTATGCATAGAATTAAACCAAATTTTTATTTTAAGTTTTTAGATATGGCAAGCAGGTCCTCCGTGAATTTTCAAAAAATTAGCCGTTAGGGGGCGCTGTAATAGAGATTTTTATGCGAGTTTGAATATTGCACCATCAAAAGTGTATAAAATTATGCATAGAATTGAACCAAAAAATAATTTTAAGTTCTTGGCTATGTCAAGGAGGTCCTCCCTTAATTTGTAAAAAAATCGCTCGTAGAGGGCGCTGTAATAGCGATTTTTGTACAATTTTTGTGCCATTTTGAATATTGTACCGCCGAAAAGTGTATGAAGTTATGCATAGAATTGAACCAAATTTTATGTGTTTATTTTTGGTCATGTTACGAAGGTCCTCCCTGAATTTGGAAAAATTCTGCCGGAAGGGGGCACTATAATTGCGATGTCTGTACCATTTTCATTATTGTACCATCGAAAAGTGTATGAAGTTATCCATATAATTGAACAAAATTTTTTGTGCATGTTTCTGGCTATGGCAAACAAGTACTCCTTGAACTTGAAAAAATTCCGAAAGTAGGGGGCGCTATAATTCCGATCTCTGTGCCATTTTCATTATTGTACCATCGAACAGCGTATAAAATTATGCATACAATTGAACCAAAATGTTTGTGCTTGTTTTTGGCTTTGGCCAACAGGTTCTCCTTGAATTTGGAAATATTGCGCGGTAAAGGGGCTCCGTGCTAGCGATTTTTGTATACTTTTCTTGATTTTTCGTAGTTCTATTGTGCATCGGCGGCTCATGCAGCGGCGGGAACTCGCTTCATGCTATGCCGGCTATTCGCAAACAGCTGATAACGACAGAATAAGGAAAAATTAATAATTTTAACAAATATCATGATATAGATTAACTCGTTTTTATTCCGTTTAATTGACTTGAGCAGAAATTTAAGATGAAAATCAAAGTTGGTATAGTATTGAACTAATAATATTGAAGTATTAACATGTGTAACTAGGTTTTGAAATATTAAGATGTATAAGATAGAAGAAAGTTTTGGGATTGGCACATCCAACTAGTTTTTTTTATAAGAATGAAGTAATTTAGACCCATCTTTAGAGAAAAAAAATCTTGGAAACTAATTCAAATTTTCAAATTCTGAGAGCATACAGGGTGACACATAAATAATGTGACGCAAATAAAAAACCATATATTTTCACTGAACGAACAAAATAACTAGTTTTATTCACCATTCGAAAGAGGAGAAAATTCTGTACAAGAAACAATCAAGATAATTCGAAATGGTTTCCTCCAGCGGTGATGCAGGCGCCTAGATGCTTCTGTAAATTCTTCAAGATGGCCACGACTGTTTCCGACGTGATTGCGGACCAGGCTTTTTCCAAAGCGTGTTTCAAGGAATTCAGGACTTGTTCTTGATTACGCAGGCTTTTTCCGTCAGGATCCCCCAAACAGCAAAGTCCATAGTATTCAAGTCAGGGGAGTTGGAGGGCCAAACGCCCTTCGTTCAAAATCACGAGAGATCGGCTTCGCACCCCTTCAGCGTCTTCTTCGCCCCGTGGGTAGTCGGCCAGTCCTGCTGAAACCTCCAGTCGATGTTCTTAGCTTTCCTTTCGGCCCAGGGGATCACGGTGCCTTCCGAAGTTAGCTCCTGATACGTCTCTGCGTTGATCTGGACGCCTTTTGGGACGAAGACGAGTTTTGTCTTGTCCAATCCGGAAATCTCCGCCCACTCCATCACAGACTTCGGGAAAAGAACCTTTTACACCTTCATGATGCGCGAAGCCCCTTTGAGTAGCAACTCGCGTTGCATCTGCAAGTTCCGGAAAGGCTGGACCATAAAACTCTTTTCATCGGTGAAGAAAATACGATTCAGCGGATCGCCGCGGCACAGGGACTTCATCTTCTTGCGCTTTTCGAGCCTTGACGCCTTCATTTAGTCCTTGGGATGGTGTTCCTTCTCTACTTTGTACCGGATGAGTTGCAGATCTTCTTTGACATGTCTTCGCATGGATTCGCTGCCGACGTTGTGCTCCTTGGCCCATTTTTGGATATTGCCTTGGGGATTTCGCTGGTTTTTCTTCTTAACATGTAAAGAGCACTGAGGTCATTGTTGTTCGCTGTCTTCCAGTTCGTTGACGGTCTTTGATCCCCCCCCCCCCGGTTACTTTAAAATGTTAGACGGCGCGATGGACTTGTTCCCGGTGCAATTTGGCGATCGCAGGAATTGGCATTCCCCTCTTGTGGAGGGGGACGATGGCCATGGCTGGCCGGTCTTCTCTGTACAATAAGTTTTCCTTCAAAACAATGAATTAATATAAGCTGAAATAGCAATTACACAACAAAAAAGCAAGAGGAACATGAATAAAACAATAGTATATCTCAAAAATGGGAAAAAGCATTAAAATAAATTGAAAATTTTCATCACCTCACAGTATTTATGTGTGAATGTCACAAATGTGAGATTTGGAAACAAAAATTTTGAAAATTTAAATCGTTTCAAAGCTTTTGATTTTTTTAAAATGTTGGTTGAACAACTAAATAAAGGAATTTATATGTAAAATTGCTAAAGTTTGAAGAGCTTAAGTTCATTTTTATGTAATTATAATTATGTGCAATTTTCTTGGCATATGTATGCCAGGATAATGACAATTTCATTCCAAAACATTTTTCACATTCTTGTTTTTTTTTATTTTTAGATCCAGCATTTTAATTTTGTTTAAAGGAACATGTTTCCTCTAAGGTACCTCAAATTCAGTGTAGTGTTCAGTTTTATTTGTAATTTATAGAAGCCAGGAAAATGACATAATAAAAGTCTACTCAATTTTTACAAAGCCTTTAAACACATTATTTTAAAAGAAATATCTAAAAAATCTTGCTGGTAGCAGCAATGGTTTTACTACTTCTGACTTGAACTATGCCAAGAATAAGAAGAATTACTCTGCAGCGCCATCTTTACACCTCATAAAGAACTAAAGTGAGAAGGCCAGGACAATGACATTCATTTTCAGCGACAATCATATTTTAATTATGGAAAATTATTTGTAAAATACAGCTTATTACTTTCCACATAAATGTGCTATATAAGGTATAATTATTAATTAGAAAAAAAAAAACTAGAAAAAGATATTTGTACATGATAGCAGAAAGCATTTACTTTGCTCACATCACAGTGTGATATGCCAGGAAAATGACAATCTGAAATTTTAAGTCTTTTAATTGCTTTATTTTTGTGCTATTATGAATACGATATCTCTTGAAAATACTTCTAAAAATGTTTTTTATTAGAATGTAAAAAAGAAAATTGCATTATATAACACTAAATTGAAATTTTTTTGTGCGGACTGCAATTTCTGTATTTTTTGATATTGACCCTTATGTGTCACCCTGCATATGGCATCCTCGGATCCATGCGGATAACTGGTTTTAATTTCATCGTGCCTCATATTCTAGGTGTAGAAGTTGTGAAGTACAGACATATTTTAATAAATTCCATTGACATGTTCTTTAACCTCCATTACTCGCGTGGGGTGTTATGAACACCCCGCGAGTAATCCCGGAATATTTTTTGATTGAAAAAAAATAAGGTAACCTACATTACAAAGTTATTTTATTTTTAGAGTATAAATAATTAAATTTATGAATAACTGATTTTTGAAAATTTATTTTGAGTAATTTACATCGATTTTTTTACTTTTTTTCTAGAAATTGTTGAAATCTCTGTGGAAAATGGAGCAAAAGCGTTTGCGTAATCTTTTGGCTTCTGTTTCATCCGATTCTGATGATGATGAGGCAGCAGATACAGATGATAGTTTTTTGGATGCTGACGAAATTTTTGAGGAACGTTCAGATCACAACTCGGAATCAGATCAAGGAGCTGAAGAAATATTCGAACAATTTTTGATGTCGAACTACAGTCTGTTTTAATGAATAATTTTATTAAATCATTATACATAAATAAAACTTAGTGTGTATTGTAATATAGCAAAAAAAAAAAAAGTGTTATAAGACAATATTTTTAAAGTACAAGTAATATAAGTAATAAATGTAAATATTTTTCATATAATTTTAACTGTAATTTAGTAGTAAACATTTTTTATGTAATATTTATAAAATCATATGTTTCTTGTATTTCTGAATTGTATTTATTTAGAATAAGTTTAAGTAAGCTAGTATTACAAGTAAATTACAAAATTATTATAAATCATTATAACTTAAAAATTGTGATACAAGTTTTGGGGTGTTTACAACATCCTTGCGAGTGATCGCGCGACAAAAAACGAGTGATGGTGGGTTAAAGAATAACAGTTCATAAACGATAATGTAATACTAAAAATGCTTCGCGTCGGTGTTAGTCAAAATTTTTGTTTTAATGATACTGGTTGCTTTTGCAGTGCATGAGATCATTCGATTTTATTGAAGAAAATGAAATCTAATTCTATTGTAAATTTAGAAGGCAATTATAGTATTAATTTTATTAAATACAATATTTCAAATAATCTATATATATAAAAGAAAGTCTGGATTTTATATTAATCAACGTGCAGCCAAAATTACTGAACCTAAAATCTTGAAAATCGGGGTAAAAATACTTCTTATGATATAGAGTGCCGCTAAGAAAGGATTTTCCAAAATTCCACCCCTAAGGGGGGTAAAAAAAAGAACAAACTTTTAAAAAATTCCTTAAAAATCTGATTTTATAGTTATTTTTCAAATGATAACATATTTTGATGTGTATGCTGAATCGAATGGTACTAACTAAATTCTTTTAAGCCCAATAGTTCGAGAGATATTTCATATGTTTCTAATTTGGCACTATCTTTGGCGCCAAAATCTGAATTTTTCAAGCGATAATTTCTAAAAACTCATTCTTTTCATCGTGTTACTATAGCAAGGGAAAAAATTCAAATTGAATAATTTTTTAACCAATCCTTTTGGTTAAATAAAAACAACTTCGTCAATTAGAAAAAAAATTCAAACGCCTCAAAAACTAAAACTAAATTAAAAAAAACTGTGGTACTTTTTCGTTCTAATTTTCGTCGCGATACCATGCCAAAATGTATGCTATTGCGCCATTTATTTCAACTCTAATGGTGCAAACGATTTTTATTGCAAACCGTGCCACACATTAACATTTGCTAATTATTGAACGTAAATATTTTTATGCAGGAATTTTTAATGATGGAATTTATTTTATTCCATCATAATCTCGCAAAACTTTTTAATTTGTTATTTTTTGAATAGAAAATATTTATTACTGATACTGATATAGATTTTACCATTTCGCAGTTATCTGATGATGAGGTAGCTACAATAAAATTATTTCAGAAGTTAGGAATTATACATATAAAAATGTTTTGTTCAAAAAACCATGAATGTCTTCATTGAAAGAATGAAATGTTTACTGCAATGTGAGACATACGTATCACGTATGCCATGCTTCAGTAGTAAAAGACATTTATAATTTCAAGACTGCAGTTTAAATTGACTATATTTTATTACTTGCAAAATATATATTTATTCTTATGTTTTAAGTATTTATTTTAGTACCCGTCGACCAATTTCGCCAAATTATATAAATCGCCAAACCACTCGCCAAATTATACAAATTGACATAATTTTCATTTTGAATAACGAAAGAACAAATAAATTAGTATAACGTTAATAAAAATACATTTCAAACGTCGAAATAAAAATCACCTGATAAAGTAAATACGTGTAACTTGCTTAAAGTCAAGTGAATGTGACATTTACGATCAACAATTCTTGGCATTTAATCTTATAGTTTAGCAATAGATTTTTGGTCGACGAAATAACCAAGTAGTACCATTATTTTTATTGATTTAAAAAAATGGTAGGTCAAAGTCTGTAATTTTCAAAAGTTATACTTTTTAAATGCTCATTTTTTTTAATAACAAAATTATTATTTTTTTTTTTTTCAAATGTATCATTTCATGTTTGTGCCAACTATTACGCTTGGTGACAATGGAGACAGTTACTGATTTTATTTCAAATGTAAAGAAAAAAGGTTTAATGAGCAATAAATATTGTAACTATGACTATAACTCAGATTCAACTGAACAGAATTTTGTAGAACTTTCACTGTTAAATAGTAAATTTGGTTTATAAATGGTTTAATGTAAAAACCACCATTCTAAGTTGCTACGGGAGTTCTGAAATTAGGTGAACTCGATTATGAAAGATTTCAAGTCAACTAATTAAATGCACAGTAAGTTAGATAATATTTCAGGGATTTTTTCAATATTTATCATATCATTTTGTGTTGTTTAATTACGGAGCTATGCGGAAAAAGTTCTCAGTGGTATAGTAAAGAAAATTGGAAGATATACGCTACAGAGATAGGGTATACTAGAGAGTATATATGCTATAGTTATGGAAGTTGAGCTGAGTTCCTTAAAAAATTCAGAAGTGATGCAGTATATACCTATACCACTACCTCCCAGAGAGTTCTATAATCAGGTTAACGCGATTATGAAAGTTATATTTAACTATCTCAATATATATATAATGCAAAGAGAAATTTCATTCCGGCCGCTTATATTTTGAGTTCAGCTGAATAGATTTTGACGGGACTTAAATTATTAGTTAGATAATTTTTCAGAAAAGAAGTTAGTATAAAACATAACGTTCTACGTTGTTTAGTTGAATAATTATGGGGAAAGTTCTAAATCAGATGAACTCAATTTTGAAAGATTTGCTTTTTTTAAAGGTTCCACTGAATGAATTTTTATGGGATTTAAACTGTTAATTAGATCATTTTTAGGGAAGGTTTCGGTATATTTTCCAGTTTAAAAGATTCTGCTAAGTGGATTTCGATGCAACTTGATCGGTTAGTTAATTTTTCAGTGAATGTTTTAGTATAAAGCACATATCATTTGCTGTTGCTTGGTTCTTAGGTTGCTTGATTGTAGAATTATAGATGACAGTTTTAGAATCAGGCGAACCTAATTATTATGAACGATCAGCCTTTTCCATAAGTCCAATTAACAGATTCTGATGAAACTCGCATTGATAATTTTTCATGAACGCTTTTAGTAGATTACATATTGTAATATTGTTCTTTACCGAATCCTACACTAACAGATCAACTAAAGAAATTGGTCCTTAACAGTCTAAACTTTGCACTCAATAAAAGATATAATAGCGTAATGACATTCATATTGCTTTCAGCAATTCGGTTGGATACACCAGGTAAATGTCCATATTGCTTTAAAACGCATGATCAAATTCACAGATATATTTTGTTTCATTCAAGATTTCTTTAGAAAAACCGACCAGCGTAGCGGGCGAAGTTGGCTAGTAAATTATATTTACAATTTAAGTCAAAAGTTTTCCCAATAAAAATGCACATGTACTATAACTTTATTTGCCAAAAGCTTTTCGTTCTTCCAAGATTTGGCTTCTAATTTCGGAGATTGTAGAAATAACGTCATTTGTGTGAACTTACACAAAAATAACTTTGTTTTGGAGAATTTATCCAAAAGCTATGAATTAAACTAAATATTTAGAGAAATATAATTTTTCGCGCTAAATCATTTTGTTTTCAATGTCCCTGTGAAAACTTTAAATCACCATCTTAAAGGAATATTTGAAAATCTGTTTTTAGGGTTCCGTACTTAAAATGTAAAAACGGAACCATTATAAGATCACTCCTGTGTCCGTCTGTCAGAGGCATTTTACTCGTAAACTATGGAACGTGGAAATTTCAAATTCGGGGAAGTAATAAAGACTATTGAACCACATATTTTCAGATCATTAAACATTCATAAATATATTTAGTAAAAATGTATAGGGGCTAATTATGCTACTTGAAAAAAAAAATCTTTTCTTTTTATATCGTGTGAAAGCTTTCGTAACGCTGAACTCCAAAATCCATTCCTTTTAATTTTAGGTATTATATTTTCAAAGATATCGTTCAAAATGTAGAGCAAAAATATGTTACCCCCCCCCCCATCTAATTCCTAATCTACTGAAACTAAAATTATGAAAAAATTAGAGGTAGTAGACGCTAACTTAAACCTTGCAGGGAAATTATAGCGATTACCCTAGGTTACGTAGTTTTTGAGAAAATCGCATTTTTCTGTTACACACAAATTTCGATTTACGGGCATTCAGCGAAAGTGTTGAGCAGTGCTAGATGTACCTATCGTAGCAGAAGCATAAAAGCATTGTTGATAATGATTTTCGAAAACAATCGTCAGTAATTATCCGAGATATTAACCCTTAAAGATACGGGCAGTTTGGACATACACAATGACAGGGGCGGCGTACTCTATGCTTAGTTAACAACTTTTAATGATATATATGTGTAATGTAATGTCCAGTAGTAGTATAAAAGCAATAAACATCAAATTGTTAAAGCAGACTAATTTAAGGGGTCTCAAGACTCTTAAAATTGAAAAAAAAAAAAAAAAAAGACCATTTCCAACATTTAATGTCTTAAAATACATATGATTTTAAAACACAATTTTTATTGGGTATGCTTTTTCATTTCATGTGTTTAAAAAATTGCAAGATGCAGAATTAGTATTTATAGGGAGCTCGAAACTGTTAGAGATTTGTCGAGCAGAAAATTGGTATAACAGTTTACGCGCAGGATTACAAAATATGTATAGCAACTAGAATGAAAATTTTGGTCCCTACATATACTTCAGATTGTAATAATTAACCCGAACTTAAATACATTTGTATTTAAAGCTTTTTTATATTTTTAATTCAAAGTTGTAGTTAGCTAATACAAAATTTTGAAAATTTCAACAATATAATGTCCTAAAAAATATATATATTTTTAAAACAATAAAAAGGAAATTTTAGGTTCAGTTTATACAGACTAACATGAAATATATGTTTTGAAAATTTCATGAAAAAATATTCAGAAGTTTTTGAGGTATCCTGTGCTTTATGCCCAAGAACTTGTTTTGGAGAAAAATTACTTCAAAGTTTCGGAAACGCCGCTTCAGCTATTGAGCGGGTATAATTCTAAAAGCCTCAACTTCTGTTCTAATGGCAATTTCAAGGAAACATATAAAAATGTTCAGAAAAGATAGGAGTTTAACATATAATAAAATTTAAATTTCTAATATTTTGAAGAGTCCTGAGACTACTTAATTAGAATGAATCACATAAATGCTATAGGATTCGCGACTAGTTTGCATTAAGTGGATCTCTCAATATGGATCGAATGACTTTAAATGTTAATTAAAAACCTATCTGGAAAAAACGCAGCACGGACCAAGGCGTCGTTGCAACTTTGCGACCTCCTTTTGAAGCGCTCTTAGCACAATGCCAAATTTAATCTTTGAACAAAGGTTTTGTTTTAGCTACATTGTAGAAAGAAAGGTTATTACTACGCTGAATTTAGTTTTATGAAATGCCAAATGAAGTTTAAATATGCACTGCTTTTATTGTCAGTACCGAATTAAGTTCATCATTAACAAATTAGGATAATATTAAAAAATGAGTTATACAGAATGGCTATATTTGATATTATTTAGATTCCATATCTCTTTGAACTTTCATGGTACTAGTATATACAGTTATACCCAACCCTACGTTGTATAGTTTTTTACAAAGTCTTAGTATTCTAGCAACGGTTTTTTTTAATAATACAATTACATAGCTGCCAACCTTTACGCTTTTTTCCTACCACTAAAATTTAATAGATATTTTCCCCTTGTCTAATCGGGAGATTTCGACGATTAAGTAAGACAATATTTACTGCAAAATTTTAGTGGTAAGAAAAAAGCGTAAAAGTTGGCAGCTATGCAATTAGAAATTCATATATTTATTCTACGGAACCCTCTGTGCGCGAGTAATACTCGCACTTGACTGTTTATTACATTTTAAATTAAATTAAAAAGGCTACGATGGATATCTTTTTCTTTTTACGTTAATGGAATTTATCTTAATGTTCCAGTCAACAAACGATATTTTGCTTTCTAAAATATACCGACTTCTGAAGTTTGAATCTGTGAAAATAAGTTTGTATTTCTTGAAATTTTCATGAAAAATACAGTTCAATCACAATATTATTTTCACTATCTATTCAAATAAAAGTTAATTTCAATTTGAAAGTGACTTCAAACAAAGAAAACTAACAATCCGTATAGTTTTATCTTTTCTCCCTTTTATCCATAAAATTTGAGGAATTTAGTTGCCATCAATACAGAAAAATCATTAAAAAAACGAAAAAATTAATATTTCGAAAATTAATTGAAATTTTAAATTTCTAAGACTTTTTTCGCATCCTAGGATACATGCGGATGACTGGTGCTAATTTGATCGTCCAACGTTCCATATTCTACGAGGAATAGCTGTGAAATACAAACCGACAGTCACTTTTTAATATAATAGATTGATGAAGTTTTAATTTCGTTATGAAAAAATTATCCAGAGATGAATGCTGAACTATTTATATTCTTTTAAATGCAAATGGATTGTTTCGTAATGTAGCCTGCACGCGATGGAGATATATTAAAAAAATCATGCATAAAAATTATTTTAAAAGTCATAATAAATCAGTCAATCAAGATACAGTTTTCAAACTAATTGCATTTGAAAGTACATTTCCCCCCCTGTACGTCGGTGTAAAAATTGTAAATGTGTGATATTTAAAAGTTTAAAAAATTTCAGTACTGAAAATTGCAAAACCGAAATTTCATCGTCAAGTGTTGCCATTCGCAAAATGACGTCAGCATTACATACGGACACGTTTGTCCTTTATAATATAGATAGAGACCATTTGCTTACAGTTAGGAAAATGCTGGGGTTAACTTTAACAAGATAGCCTAGTTACATTTGAATTTATTGTTTTTTGACAGAAGGTAGAGTATAGAAATGTAAGAGACAAAACAAAGTTATAAAGAATTCTCAGCTCAACTGGAAAGTGTTAACCCTTTATGAGCCCCGACGCCCCATTAAAGAAAATGCAATATAAAATTTATTTAATTCGTCTACTAATAAAGTATATGGTACTTTTCTTACAAAATACTTTGCTGGATCACATTCAACTATCACAGTGAAACAATCGAAGCTAAGTATTTTTTAATGAAGTTATTTTCTCAACCATTTACATAAATTTAGATTTCCTCCTATTAAAAAATGTTTTACGAAAAATTTGCAACTGCAAAACGCTTCTCAGTTACAGATAGGATCACAATGCATTTATTTACATTGTTCTTGTAAGAATTGTGAGGTTTCCATAACAGTATTTTTTGTTAATTAATCTAATTATTCTTGTAAATATTTTACAAAAAAAAACCCCTCTAACTACCGATTTATTGAATCAGTTTTATTTAAAAATCTATCTAAAAACCAAATTGTTATTAGCCCCCGGTATGCTTTTTCTTTCTCCCAACTGATTTTGTGTCGTCTCCAAAAAATAACATTACGTTGTATAAGCTAGCCGTAATACAAAGCAGATGTATCATTGTACGATTAAATACTCTATAGCAATTATTTTTTAATTTCTAAGCATCGCACATTTTCAATTTTTATACCGTCCTATTGGGGAAAAAATTACTTTTAAATGCAATTTGTTTGAAAACTGTATCTCCAATTTATTTTTGGTCATTAATTTTTTTTGTAGTTTTTAGAGCCATTCGCTTAGTATTGGCAACGGAAGTACTCCATTTCTGTAGAAAGTAAAGGAAAAATTGTTCTAAAATAGTAATTAAATATTTTTGTTGCCATTTTCTCATAACAACTTTAAAAAATGTGAATTTTGAAAAAATATATTTTTTAAACGAATGATTTCTGTTAAAACATGGAGCTATTATACTATATTTAATTTTAAGTATCTATATTAATGTTGCAAAGAAAATGAAGGTCTATGAATCATTAGGTTTCCGGTTTTCTGTCGGGTTTCTTTAATGACGGCATCTTTTTGCTGCATTTGTGTATTATTTTGCGATAGTGACGTCCTATGCATGCCTTACTGTAGATGTTTAAGAGTGGATCGTAAATGTGGAATTCTTAAGCGGAAGCGAATGACGTCATTTTACATAAAATAAAAGCGTGTGCTTTAAGTCTTAAAATTGAAATATGTTTTGTACTATTTATATATACATATATATTTTTTTCATCGGGGGTGACACTAAATTCTGAAAAAGCAGAATTCCTGTTTTCTAGTTATATAAAATGTTTTGATATCTTCAGACATTAACGAAGATATAAAGAGGAGCAAATTTCTGATGTATAATTCGGGACATAAAGGGTTAAAGCAGAATGCAAAGTAATGGAGTTTTTTTTTTTTCTTTCGCATGTTTAAAGAAGCTACTGAGAAATAGTGCAACCGACTACTTTCATCACGAGGCTAAGTGTTTTGCACTATTGAGAAAGACATTCCAACTTTAATTGAATTTTTATGCAAAATCATGCAAATATGAATGACACTCATTTTGCGAATCACGTTTTTATCAAACCCATTAGTATGAAAGAATAGACTTATCAAGAAGACATATTATTTTTTGTTTTTTCTTTCTTTAATTATTTTTTTTCTTCTGCTCTTTCTTTTGAAATAAGGGTGCATGTAGGTTTTGCTTATCCGGATATGAAACTGGGAGGCCTTAGATGGGGATCGAGGCCTCTTTGGGAACATTGAAAGAAGAAGGGTCTTGCGTTTTTTTCAGGTCTATTATGTGACCCGCTTCTTATTTTTGAAGAAAGCCAAGTGTCATACACTCTGAGCTTCTGTCTTTATCAAACTTATTAGTGACAGTATTACCATCAAGGTAAGATTTTTGTATTATAATAACGTTATGTATACCTTACAAACGCAATGTTTTATTGAGAAAAGTTTTATTTATACTAGTTCACGAAACTGAATACTTTAAAAAATATTTCTTCGGCCAAAACTGGCATTTATTCTTTATGGCTTATTAAATAATAAGCAGTAATCTTAAGAAAAAGTTTGATAAATTAAAAACTGGAAATTATCTTTGATATATGAGGCATTCTCACATAATTTTGACTTTCAAGTCCTTGAATAATAATTTTTATTGTAGTACATATTCTTGTGTTTTTTTAATTTCTTATACTGGAAAACATCCCATTGCATGACTGTATAACAATATTAACGACATAAATAATTTTTGGACGATGTTGGGGGGGGGGGGTGTCCAAATATGCTACGAAATTTCTATACCGTGCCGTGTCTCTGATGCTGACTTTTAAGTTTGGAGCTGTCTGAATAAATTGTTTTAATAAAAGTAATTCGATGTAATTTTTTTCCGAAACTGGGACTATTGTTTTATATAAATATGTAGCAAAAAATTAAACTGCACACATTTTTATGGTTGTTATTATTTTTTAAACTCTGTCCCTGGGTTTTTCTTTATAGTCCCTCTCGCTAAAATTATACAGAAAATCACTTCAGATGCAGCCAGATAATTTTTTTTTACTGTTTTCTCATGCAGAAGTATGCTAGAGAAAGAATGGCTAAAATTATTTGACAGGAAATTTACTGCAGAATTTAAATCAGCATTTAAATATCAATTTCAAGCATCGTGGCTTTATTGGTAATCTTACCGTCCCCAATGTTTATTCCTGCACTTTTCGAGGTAATTTTTTTTAAATTTTATCCAATGTAAATAACTGTTTCTAAAATTCAATGAACATTGTGGTTATCACTTAGTCTTAACATGATTTACCTAAAAATAGGTGGTAATTTTCTTTACTGTCCCATCCTTACCACCCCCTTTTTTTTCCTTACCGTCTCTTTTTTCTCTTACAGACTCCCCCCCGTCCGTACTTACCCCCCCCCCGTTTATTTTTACCTTACCACCCATTTAACACCCCTTTAAGACAATGTTATACCAAAATTTTATACTAAAAATATTACATTGTTATTATTTCTTATTTGAATGTTCTGTGGGTACTATCCAAATTCATTATAAGTAAAAATTTAGAAGAAAATAAAAAGTTACAGAGGTAAAACGACAAGGAAAATTTAACTCGCAAGTTTAACTTAAACCTCAGTTAAATAAAAAAATCTTCACTGCTGACCATTTTTTCTTCATTTTTAATCATTAAGCCATTCGTCTATAAGTTTAAAATGTTATTTTATTAAGTTTAATTTAACCAGAATTTTATTCCTGAAAGTTAAAATTTTGTGAGAATGCCTCATATAGGATGTTCCAAAAAGGTTGAAACGCGATTTACTTTTTTTACTTGTCTGAAATTAGTAGGCAATGTCATTTGTAAAAGTGTTAACAAGTAGGAAATTGTACGTCAAACGTGGCAAATGAGGTGAGTTCGTGCTATAACTAGTTTTATAAATGTTCAGATCTTGGTGCAATAGCTGTTGCACTCGTATGCAAAAATGCATGAATACAAACTTTACTACGATTATATATATTAAAGCCAGTAACACGGAAATAATCTGACTCCATCTTAAAAAGGACTAAATCACCATGTCAAACTAGAATCATTACTTACCATGGGAGATATCATTGAATTAATTACGTATGATAGGATTTAATAGAATGAAAAAAACTTTTATTAATATCTTTTTAAGTTTTGATTCAATTTTCATATATTTGAAATGACTCGACAAAATTCTAAAACGATTATATATATCAGTTGGGTATTTTTTGCACTGTTATATGAGGAAAGACGGACAGACAGACGGATGGACCAGACGACGACTGTAGGTGTTACGTATCTATTTAATTACAAACGCACCTAAAAAAGGGAGGAAATAAGACTATAGTAATAAAATAGTCCTCCTATGACTACCATTAATTTAAAAAAAAGTTAAGCATTTTAAAATTTTGTGCGATCATGCTAAGCAAAATTGGCCAGTTAGAAATTTTTTTCTTCTGCTATGATAAGATCATTACAGAAAACTGCATATCTGTATCTTTAAAATTAAATGAGTTATGGTTAATTGAAAAAACGACTATTGTGAAAAAAGACCATTTCATCAAATTAGAAATGTAAATATGTGCGATGTTGCAAGAAAAGATAAACCCGGGCGGCAAATGATCTTAAACAAAAGATAATCGATGCTTGGAACAATATTAGTGGGAAAGAACTCCAAAATACGAGTAGGATACTCGTATAGTAGAATCCGAATAACTGGGACACATCGATTTTGCACGATTGTCCCATAAAGCAGCTGCTCCAATTATCAGAGATAAAGGTGCTAATATATTTTTTTGTCCTTATTTTACGCCAATTAAACGGTATCGCAAATAAGAAGAATCTACTAATACTTAAACAGACATTTTTGAATAGTTCGGTCATGTATCGGAAAGGAGAGAAAACATTTTGAAAATGTTATGTGAATTCCTTTTTTTTTTTCAATTATATTTCCAGCATTTTAAATTACATTACTCTTTACATGATCTCTGCGTGTATAATGTTTTACTTTGCGATGAAATTAAACTTTTTTTTTTTACATATATTTAATCTAAAGAAAGTCATTACAAATTTATGAATGGTCCCGATTTTTATTGATGAAATAGCGCGGAAACTACTTATAAGCCAGTTTTTCTCTTTAACATAATTAATTTAATTGTAAAAATAGAATTTTGTTGTTTTTCGCAATGGTCTTGTTAGAAAAAAAGTAAATTATTTTTAATTGATCAATTTTGTCTAGAATGTCGCATAAAAAATATAAAAAGTGTAACTGTTTTAAAATTAATGGGAGGGCTATCTATATTATAAAGGACAAACATATCTGTGCGTAACGCATACGTCATTTTGCGAATGGCAACACTTTGAAATTTGAAATGAAATTTTGATTTTGCAATTTTCTCTACTGCAAATTTTTAAACTTCTAAGCATCTCACATTTAAAATTTTTACACCTACGTATAAGAAAAAAAAATGCTCTTTTAAATGCAATTTGTTTGAAAGCTGTATCTCAATTTATTTTTGAGATATTAATTTTTTTGTAGTTTTTAAAACCATTTTTCCAATCGTGGCAACAAAAGTACCCCATTTCTATTGAAAGTCATTGAAAGTAAACGGAAAATAGTCGAAAATAGGAGATTACTGTATATTTTTGTTGCCATTTTCTCATAAAACCTGAAAAAGAAGTTGAAATTAAAATACGGCTATGTCAAGAATTTTATCTGTTATTCCGCGATAATGATGTCATATGCATACTTTTCTATAGACGAAGTTTAAGATTGGATTGTAAAAGCGGATTGCAATAGCGGATGCAAATGACGTCATTTATAAAATAGCGTGTATTTTAATTCTTAAAACTGAATTATGTTTTGTAGAAGTGCGTCATTTTCACAGCCCAGCTGCTTTCAAATTCTTCACAGGTGAAATGCTTCACTTTTGAAGATAATGTAATCGAAATCACTCACTGATAAAATGCAATGTTTTACAAAAATTTAGAGTGTCTTTATAAAAGAGAGGTGGCATGCAAATAATAGCGATTTATATTACAGAAATTGATGATTCCTGAATGGATTTGCTTCGCCGAGTTAGACAAGCAAACAAGTAACTCGAGGTTTAAAATAATATCATGTTCCTGAAATTATTGTCCAAAATTCTCTCGAACAATAAAACTTTAACGCTATTTTTGCATAAGAGTTTCAATTGATAACCACATCGTAATATCTGATATTTATTATATTTTGTTGATTACGTATCTATATTATAAAGAACAAACGTATCTGTGCGTAACGCGGACGTCATTTTGCGAATGGCAACACCTCATGATCAAATTTCGGTCTTTAAATTTTCGCTACTGCATTTTATAATCTTCTGACCATCGTACATTTTCAATTTTCGTCGCATAGGGAAAAAATTTACTTTCAAATGCAATTTGTTTAAAAGCTGTATCTTAATTGACTCATGTATTATGTTTTTTAAAATAATTTTTAAGCATGATTTTTTTAAGTTTATCTTAACACGTGTCGGTTTCAATGCATAATAATAATAGACATTTTGCACATAAGTCAACAAACATTGTTCAGCATTTGTTTCTGACTATTTTTGCATAACGAAATTAATACTTTCTTTATAAACAAATAAAAGAAAAATATTTAAAAAACCCAATCTAACATATTTGTGAAAGACAAATTAACAAAATTAATACTTCTTTTATAAACAAATAAAAGAAAAATATTAAAAAAACACATCTAACATATTTGTCATCATACAATTAAAATTTTTAGATCATCAAATAGGATTTTTTTTTCAAATGGAATTTGTTTGCAAAGTTCATCTCAATTTACTGATTGTCTATGGTTTTAAAAACAATTTTAATGCATGAAATATTTTTTTAATTTATCTATATCGCGCGGAGCTCGATTACGAAAGATTAATCCGTTTGCCCTTAAAACAAAATAAAGAGTTCATCCTTTTCTTACGGCTAATATCCATTAAAAAAACTTTCCTAAGAATAAATAAATAAAATAATATAAATAAATCACAAATTAAACAGATATATATAAGCTCTGAAATTATCAATAAGAAAATATTGCTTTTGATAAATTTCAAAAATTTATTGTATTGTATAATTCGTATTTTTCATATGGAAAATGCTGTTTTAATGTAAGTGAGCAATCGAAAAAACTTATTGCATATAAAAAAATTATTAGTTTTCAATTAAAATAAATGTTTACACCTATATTCTGTAACCCGGGAAACCCGGGTACGATTCCCTAGTATTAATATATGATGACATTTTCTACCTTATTTTGAATATTTTTTCAAATTAAATTGAATACTTATCTCAAATAGGTACGATATTAAAGCATGTTACAACATTTATTTATTTTTTATGACTTTTTTTACACTTAAGTTATTTTAAACAAAAATTATTATTTTTTTTACTCCACATAATTTTTTTACGCAAACTTTTATATGTACTTGCAACTGTTCAAAATTAAAAACAATATAAGTAACAAAATATATAAGTATAGGTAAGTAATAACTACAATAACCAATTTACGCATTTTTATTGCATTTTATATTTCACGCTTGAAATTCACTCTGTTCCAATGATTGTAATTCGGACTCGTTATGCACTGGTAAAAAATCTTTTGTTTCTTAAAAATAAATACAAATTTCCCTCATCTTCAACCGATATGCCGTCTTAAGCATCGATAGAAATCTATCTTATTTAGAAATACAAGTATACTTTTTTTTTTTTTTTTAAATCAAAACTAGTAACGATATGTCATACAAGAGGAGACAGCCAAACTTTTTAAAATAAAGAATTGCATTTAATTTAAAATAACATTCTTTCAGCAAGAGTAGATCTTTAGTAGTAGTTTTAATCGTACATATTTTATCAAATTTCTTTTTTGAGGTTATTAATTTGCATCTCAGTGTTATTGTGATGATTTTTTTTTTACAACTGCCACGATCAGTCTTTCGGAAGATTCTGAAAATAGCAACTTTTTAAAAAGTACCAACAATCTTGTCGAGAGCATAATTTCCAGCACATGGGAAAACATTCGATCACACATTCTGAACACAGGTGCGTTTCAGATGACAGTATTTTAATACTGTTAGACATTAATCATAATTTAAAATTTTAAGGATTTTTCCATTAGACCACAGGTAATAAATCGTCAAGTATTCTTTATGTTTATAACTGTATACGAGTTACAAAGGCAATGGAATTAGTAATTATGTGCTAAAGCACGCACGCCAAAATATTCCAACTAGTTGGGAAATTGTAGCAATGAAATTTTTTAAACATTGAAAAGTAGAAAATATAAATAAATAAATATATATATTTAAAATATAATCAATTAATAATTTAATATGAATTAAATTATGATTATAGGTTGAGGAAATAATTTAGAAATCTTGAGTAGATTGTTTAAATAAGCTATTTTTTTCCTTTCCTATCGCTTTATCTTAAAAAAGAAATAGAGCAAAAATTAACTAAAAACATAAATCCACTAGTTTGTGTTTTCTACCAAATATTTTAAAAGGAATGTTTTTACTGTTACAATTTAATTATGAGCAATTATTAATACTATTGGATCGAACCCGGGGTTCCCGGGTTACATAGAATAGGTGAAAACCATTTTTTCTTTAAATTGAAATTCAGATAAACTTTTTACAATGTATTTTTTAGATTGCCCACCAACATCAAAAAGTATTGTTATATGAAAAATGTTAGTTATGCAATCAAATAAAGCTTTGAAATGTATCAAAAGCAATATTTTCTTATTAGCCGCATGCTAAGAGTTATTAGCCCAAGATTGTGCTGCTTACGGCAGCCTTTTTGATTCTGATCATTTCAGTGATTTAAATGCGTAGTTCAATTATATGCATGTTAAATTTGTGTTTTATTTATATTATTATTATTATTTTTTACTTATAGAAGAAGTTTTAAATTTTTTATGGAATATTAGCCGTAAGAAAATACTGAACTCTTCACATTGTTTTAAGGGCAAACGGACAGACATCTTTTGTAATCGAATTTCACGCGATAGAGATAAATTCTAAAATATTTCATGCTTGAAATTTTTTTTTAAACCATAGACAATCAGTAAACTCAGATGCAGTTTGCAAATAAATTTCATTTGAAAGTTTTTTTATTCATAGTTGGTAGCGTAAAAATTTAAATTGTTCGATTACATATATGTTAAATTCGTGTTTTTTAATAGTATTCTTTTATTTATTCTTACAGGAAGTATTAATTTAATTATGGAAAATTAGTCAGAAACAAATGTTGAACAATTTTTAGTGCTTTATGTGCAAAATGTTTATTATTATTATGTAACGAAACCGGCACGTGATAGAGATAAATTACAAAACATTATACTTGAAAATCATTTTAAAAACATAATAAATGAGTCAATAAAGATAGTTTTCAAACAAATCACATTTGAAAGTGGATTTTGTTTCCTAATCGACGTGGGAAAATTGAAAATGTACGATGTTAGAAGATTAAAAAATTGCAATAGCAAAAATTTCAAAACCTAAATTTGATCGTGAAGTGTTGCCATTCGGAAAATGATGTCAGCGTTAAGCAAACACTCTAAATAAAAAGGAGTGAATAGTCACTCTATCAGTCTCTGTGCAGAGTCAAAATATGCCCAACCTCTTTAGGGTGACTATTCACTCTGAGCAAAAGTGAAATTTTTGACTCTCTGAAAGAGTGAATAGTCACTTCTGGGAAGTGAATATTAACTCTAAACAGGGGTGGATAATAACTTTTTCGGAAGAGTGACTATTCACTCTTGCTAAAGGAGTAAGTTTTTTCACCCCTGCTAGGAGTGAATAGTCACTCTTTCATAGGAGTGAATATTCATTTCTTATGGAGTCAATTCTTTTTTTATTTTGCTTTTATGGGCATTTTAAAAGAATCACATCTTTTACAGCATGCAATGAAAATAGATACAAGCGTGATAAAGATTGGAATAAAATACTTTATTAGCAATATTTATTTAATTCATAGTTTGTAACACGGATTGAACTTTTAAGGAAAAATTCAGTTAAAGTTACATATGAAATAAAATAGATTACTGGCAGAAAAAACTAAAATATTTTATTACAATATTATCCCGCGTGTTTGCTTTCATTGCATGCCCTATAAAGATAATTTTATAATGTCCATAAGGGCAACTAATTAACCGAAATCTTAATCAGTTAATGTTATTTTTTTCTTTTCAGATACCCATTTAGTATTTTAATAATTCCCGTGATGTACGTTAACTATGTTCTTTTTCTTTTCATATGTATTTCGAATTTGAAATATTTAGATCTCGGAATTCATTGCAATGAATTGAAATCTAATCAAACGTTATTGTTTACTGTATTGTTACTTTTAAAGTTTTATTAATAACTGTATAATAGTTGGATGCTATATGATTAACAATGTGTGATTTCATTTTAAGTTTTATTTTAAATATAAAATCTTATCTTTTTAGCGCTATTTTGCACAACCCTATTGTTCTAAAATATTTTTAATTTTTCCACTAAAAACACAATGCTTATCAACTCACATCTTTTTTTAATAAGTTCTAAGCTTGATCTAAATATTAAGAATGTGTAAGATTCTTTTTTATGTGTTGTGATCTGTCATTGTTTTATTAAATATGAACACGGAGTCTAGATATTTATGTTCTTTGGAATATGTTTATATTTTTCTTTTAAACGTATTCCTTAACTTATTTCAAATTTTCTTCCGCTATTACTGAAAAATGGGTATTAATACAACGCTTATTTATATAACGACATATGATAAGCCATATTTAATTTAAAATTTTTATTCCCGTATATATTGTATTTTGGGAACATGAGTTAAATACATTCCGTGTGTTTTATAGGCAAAAATTGATCTAGGAAACAGAAAAAAGAAGGAAATATAAAAAGAAAAAAATGACTGCATATGTACTGTTCTTATTGATTGAAAAACATTTTTAATGTAAAAAGTAATTATTTATCTCTTTAAAATGCAGTAAAGCCCCGATTATCCGCAAGCGGATGATCCGCGGTGCGGTTATCTCATACAATTAGAGATCGACAGAAAATTCGGTTTTCTTTTGGTTCCAAAATCTCAGTTGCGCCGAAAATTCATTTTCGGCGAAAATGCTGCCAAAAATTCGGCCTGACAGAAACTATCTATGTTCTAGAAATCTTATTTCTTCCTTTGGAAAATTTCAACATTACCCGTTGATTCGAGCTGTATCCGCTCAAATGAGACACTCTTTATTTATTGCTATGAACTTCACTGCGTTTAATTATCAGTCGTGACAGACTCGAGACGGGAGTAAAGATAATAATGCAAGCAATACATATATGACTCAACATTGAAGATTCATTTCGCGCGCTCGGAAAAAACTGCAGATAACAGTAATAAAAGTTTGAAACTGCTAAACTCTTTCGAATGATTCACTCTTTCAGAGGAGTGACTATTCACTTTTGAAAAGGAGTGTGTTTTAGTACGTAATTTCCAAGGCTAAATTATGGCTTTGAGTTTTTGTAAATTAAGAAGTGACATATTTTGGTGCTTTTCATTATTTACTCCATATATTGGTTCAAAGTTGAACGGAAAATTTTTAAAAAGTGTAGAATGCCAGGCTTAAACTCTCGTCAGCGGAGTGAGATATTTCACACTCGACAACGGAGTGACATATTTCACTCTCAACAATGGAGTGAAATATTTCACTCCTTTCTAGGGAGTGGAAAATTCCACACTTTAAAGAGAGCATTTTTATAAAATTCACTCCAAAAAGAGTGAAAATGCCTGTCACTTTTTCAAACGGTGCACTTTTCACTCCACCCAATTTTAGAGTGCAGGTAGGTTTGTCCTTTATAACGTAGATAGATAATGGCAAACACAAACGAAAACTTTCAGATTTAATAACAATAAGAAGGTAAAGAAATGGATAGCGATAAAAAAAAAAATCTGAAACTCAGAGGGGACAATTGTCCCACCCTGCCTTCCCTAAAGGATATCCAGTAATGGAATAATATGGATAGTGGAAAAAATTTCACGCACGTACGTAATTTTATGGTCTCAACAATACAAAACATATTGCCTCAAATTCGTGAAAATGAACGCCCAACGCAATATTGTTGTTCTCAAAACCGTAGAACCGTTTAATTTAAAAAACAACCCATGTCCTCTTTATGAGGTGAGAAAGTTTAGATTGTTCCATATAAACATCTGTGCAGAGACGTTTTTCCCTCTACCTGTTCTGAAAATTTGGAATTTCGGACACGTACTATTTTCGTTAAGAACCCTTCAGTTAATTTTAGATTTTGGTTTCATTTTCAATGACGATGGCAAACTCAGTATAAATAATTAACTGCTGATGTTATATAAATTCCAAGTTCAGAAGAATTAAAATCTATGGCTGAAATTTGAGATTGCGGTCAAAGTTTGAAAATCTCATACCTATGACTTTATTTTTTAACGTAAGGAGGTTGGATTCTGTACGATAATTCAGAAATATGAAAACAATCACAATACATATTTTTATAAGAAACTAGGGGGCTCTGCCCCATGCAAGCTACGCTCGTCAACCTCCGTTCAGACACCGCAGAATCTAAAAGCACGCTAATCTGATATGTTTTAAAAAGATTAGAGAAGACTGAATATATGAAAAAACCTGTAGCGATCACCCGGTAAACGGGTTTCCATTCAATTCCCTTTGATTACAAAAATTTAAGGCAGAATCAGTTGCTGTTAAGACATCGAATGGTTGTTCTCGTGTTTGGTTAAAGAAGATCAGTTAAATATTTGAAAAGAAGCTAAAATAAAATGAATTAAGTAAACAGAGTCTTTGTATCCCGGTATTTTTTAACAGCATTATAAAGCGATTGACATAATACAATTTACTACAATTACTAAAATTTGCTGCTTTAAGCCCTTCAAGGGCGGTGGTTCATTTTTCGACCACTTAATTTTAATTCTTAAATGCCGCATTGGCACCAGAATATTGGGATGAAAATCTCTCTTTTATTAAGTAAGTGAACAAAAGCATTCTTGTATTTCGAAATTTGTTTGTAAATTCTGGTGCCATTCACTGATTCCAAGGTTTTACGAATAGAAATACTTTGCCCCTGAAAGGGTTAAACGCATATTAATGTATTTATTATTTTAAAGCTTCCTTTCTCTTTTAATATTCACGTGTAAATACAATTTTCAAGACATAATTTTCAATATTTTCCTTATTTTAACACGTACTCATTTAATAGTGATTTTAAACTTTTTTTCTGTTTTTAATAGTCACGTGTAAATATATTTTTAATCGTTAGGAAATATTATTCTTTGCGCTGTTTTTAGAATTGAAAACAATCTCTATAATAATGGCCTAAGTCATGTGACCATCTTCTACAGTTCCAGACGGATCCCTTCGCTTTTTATATTCGCTATTTATTTATTTTTATATTGGTACTTTAAAGTTAGCCAGCCACAGATGTGATAAGTCGACATATTATTCTATCGCCATTATTTCATTTATATTATAATAGTCCAAGTCATGTAACTGCCATAAGCAACGGGCTGATCCCTTCGCTTTTCATAAGAAAGGTTTCCATTTTGATTAAAGAATCAAAATTATTTTTTCGAATAAAACTACATAAAAGTTGCCTTGATCGGAAAGAATTCCTGGTACTTTTATGTTAGCAGGGTGCAAATGTCGCCAATAGCTTTTTTTCTTTTTTTTTTTTTTTTTTTTTTTTTTTTTTTTTTTTTTTTTTTGTAACTCGCCAGTTAGCATTTTTTTTTTTTTTTTTTGGAGTGGTAAATTAAAACGGTGCTACTTGATTATCCCATCGACCAAAAGTCTGTCGCCAAAATATAAGATTAAATGCCAATAATGGTTGATCGTAAATGTCACATTTGCTTGACTTTAAGGAAGTTAGACGTGTTTACGCCATCAAGTGATTTTTATTTCGACGTTTTATTTGTATTTTTATTAATGTTATACTAATTTATTTGTTCTTTCGTTATTTAAAAAAAAAATGTCAATTTGTATAATTTGGCTATTTATATAATTTGGCGAAATTGGCGAAATCGAACAGGAGAAATAGTACCATTAAAACATTGCTTTGAAGTGGAAATTAAATGTCATGATTTGTTGCATTGTTATATACGCACCGGGTTTGACGTGATTTTTTTACGACACTATGGCGAAAACCTCGTTTTCAAATACCAGTTACATATGTATTTTTAAATTATTTTCTGTTGTTTTTAAAATGAAATAATAATAAATAAAAAAAGTTTAATTAATAACTATAGACCAAAACAATTTATAACATATTTTGTAAATAAAAAGAAAATAAATTCAAATAAACATTTATTATTAAATAAGCAACAATAACCGGGCTATTATGTCAGGCAAAATAACGCCATTTTGGCGCCAATTAGGTACCCGTTGCGTATATGACATCTGTGCCTAATATTTTTCATTTCTTTTCGTTTAAAAAAAGAAAGAATTGAAAGCCATTTATTTTAAAAGTTTCAGTTTTAAGTGAAAGTTTTGTATTAAATAAAATGATAACGAAATACAAATTGAATTATGAATAAAAGTAACATGATGCATTTCTTAGCATACATTTTAGAGAGGCTAAAGTGGTCACCAAATTAGTTTAAAATAATAACCTTTTCTAAAATATGAAAAAAAAATATCTGTTATGATTAAAATTTGAGATGCCATCATTAGAGAAATGTATTTATAATTAGAAAAAAAATTAATATTTCGAAAACTAATTCGAATTTAAAAATTCTAATACCAGTTTTGAGATCTGCGGATCAATACAAATTTTTGGTGTTAATTACATCGCAAAATATTCCTTATTTTAGGAGAAATCGTCGTGAAACGTATTCAGTTGTTTATTCAGTCGTTTCAAAGAATCTTTTCATAAATTCGTTACATTTCAGTCGTTTCATATATCCGTTTCATAAATTCGTTTCATTAGGATTTTATATATACTAAGGGATCGAACCCGAGCTCCTCGGGTTACAGAGTATAGGTAAAAACAATTCTGTTTTTTTCTATTTTTTAACTCTAATTATTATTATTTTTACATGTAATATATATTTTAGATTGTCCACTAACATAAAAAAGAATTTTTATATGAAAAATATCAATTATGCAATCAAATAAAGTTTTAAAATTTATTAAAAGCATTACTTTCACTTGCCAGGAGTTCTTAGCCAAAGATTTTGCAACTTAAGGCAGTCTTTCCAATCATTTCATTGCTTTAAGCGCATGGTTCAATCCCATGTTTGTTAAATTTGTTTCTTATTTACATTATTTTATTTATTTTTCTATAGAGGAAGTTTTAATTTTGTTATGGGACATCAGACGGAAACAAATGCTGACATTTTTACATTGTTTTAATTGCAAGCGGATTAATATTTCATAATCGAGCTACACGTGATAGAGATACATTTAAAACTAATTCATGCATGAAAATCTCTCTCTCTCTCTATATATATAATACGCTATCGCACGTGGTACAGAAATCTCAATTATTTGTTAATTGTTTAATGGCAACCGCCGAATGAAACGCATCTCATTGGTTATTGTGTAATAGTTTTCAAAAGGGAATAACAATAAATAAAAAAAAAGTTTAATTAATAACTATAGAAAAAACAATTTATATAATAAAAAAAAGTAAATAAACAATTTATGGTACAGATGTCATATTCGCCCCATATTGGCGCGATTTTTTTCGGTTGCCAATTTGGCGAAAACATCAACAGCATAAGCAACATAATCCGGGTTACCACATCAAGCAAAATAACGACACTTTGGCGCAAGTTAAGTACCCTTTGCCTATATGATTTGGCGTTAGAAAAAAATCGCGCCAATATGGGGCGAATATGACATCTGTTCCCAATTTATTAATAAATAAACAACAACATACAGGTTACCATATCAAGCAAAATAACGACACTTTGGCGCCAGTTAAGTACACCGGTGCGTATATGACATTGGCGTCAGAAAAAAAACGCGCCAACGTGGTGCGTATATGACATCTGTGCCGTCTTTTATTTATTTATTTATTTATTTATCGAAGAGCAAACATACGACTTCATCTCATTTAAAATACAATAAATAAATAAATAAATAAAGGTACTTTTCCAGTATAGGTACTTGGCGAAATAGAGAAAAGGTCCATGGCTGAGGAAAGAAATTTGGCAACGTACTTTCTGGCAACCTATTTAATCAAAATATTTTTTTCCAATAAAACTACATAAAAGTTGCCATGATCAGAAAGAGTTTGTACTTTAATGTTAGCTGGGCGCAATTCTCGCCAATGGCATTTTTTAACTCGCCAGCATATTTTTTTATTTTTCGAGGGGTAAATTAAAACAATGCTTTGATGTTGAAATTAAATAGTTTATGGTATTATTTATTATTTTTCTTTTTAAAGATTTTCTTTTTAAGTGAAAGTCATGAATTTTAAACGTTTCAGTTTTAAATTAAAGCTATCCATTTTAAATAAAATGAGTGAAAGGATTATATTTTAATCATGAAATATGAAAAACGGGTACAATGTTTGGCGATTTATCACCTGTGCCCGACTAACATAAAAATACCGAGTTCTTGATTTCTCTATCAGAATCTGCCTCTTTGGCGAAGGATCGAGCAAGTAAATTAAATTATGAATAAAAGTAACATGATACAATGCCTAGGATACAGTTAAGGGAGACCAAAGTGGTCGCCACGGGTGAATAGTTATTTTAAAAACCATAATAACTCAGTCATTAAGATACAATTTTCAAAAAAATTGCATTTGAAAGTAGGTTTTTTTCTCTATTTGACGGCGTAAAAATTGAAAATGCGCGATATTTAGAAATTTAAAAAATCGCTGACATAGCAAACATTTTAATTTAATTTTTTTTCAGGTTTTATAGGAAAATGACAACAAAATATACAGTATCTTCTATTTTCGACTATTTTCCGTTTACTTTCAATGACTTTCAATAGAAATGTGGTTCTTTTGTTGCCACGATTAGAAAAATGATATTAAAAACTACAAAAAAAATTAATATCTCAAAAATAAATTGAGATACAGCTTTCAAACAAATTGCATTTAAAAGAGCATTTTTTTCCTCATACAACGGTGTAAACATTTAAAATGTGCGACGGTTAGAAGTTTGAAAATTTGCAGTACATAAAATTGCAAAACCAAAATTTTATTTTAAATTTCAAAGTGTTGCCATTCGCAAAATGACGTATGCGTTACGCACAGATATGTTTGTCCTTTATAATATAGATAGGGTAGATGTATATAAGCTCTCTATGCTTTAAAAAAAAGTAACTAATGCAGTCACCGCTGCTGCCACTGTAAATGATTTCTTTGTGGCCGGGGGAGGGGTCTTTTTTCGCTAATATTAAAAAAACTACTACATGCAAAAATATGTAAATGGGTAGTATTATAGAGAAATGTTTGATAAACACGCTGAAGCAGACAGTTTTTAAATCGAATAATTATTTTAAGAGATATTTAATGTTAAATTTGGTCAAAATCGTTCCATTAAAAAGTTTAATAGGAGCAAAATCTATACATTGGAATTTAAATTTTTTTTCTAAGTATATACATTAGAAGTTCGCGGTGTGCAGACTGCATTCATTTTGTTAATTTGACTAATTTTTTGAGGGTTTTTTCAACTTTAAATTAAAATTTTCAACATTTCGAGAGATATCTTTTACACATTTTAGAAAAAGTTATTATTTTAAACTGTTGCCAATTGTAAAAACAGCACAAAAAGTAATATTCCCATTAAATTAAAAAATTATTTTACATGTGACAAATATAAACAGAAAAAAAACTTTCAAATTAGATTTAAATGGTTACGTGTTAAAAGCAGTAAAATATTGAAAATCACGCCATAAAAATTGTATTTACACGTGAATATTAAAAAAAGAAAGAAAACTTAAAAATAATAAATTCATTAACATGTGTTAAAAGTAGTAAATGGGGGAAATTACGTCATATTTAAAGTGGCCAAATAATAACATTGCCAAACAGTTTAAATCTACCCTATCTATATTATAAAGGACAAACATATCTGTGCGTAACGCATACGTCATTCTGCGAATGGCAACACTTTGAAATTTGAAATGAAATTTCGCTTTTGCAATTTTCGCTACTGCAAATTTTTAAACTTCTAAACATCCCACATTTTAAATGTTTACACCGTCGAATGCAGAGAAAAATGCACTTTTAAATGCAATTTGTTTGAAAGCTGTATCTTAATTTATTTCTGAGATATTAATTTTTTTATAGTTTTTAATACCAATTTTTTAATCGTGGCAACTGAAGTACTTCATTTCTATTAAAAGTGGATTAGTTATTTTTATTGATTATATTCTTACTGACGCCATTTTCTCATTGCAATTAAAAATATCATTTTTAAAAATTTGAACAAAAAATGACGTTATGCTTTAAAAAAGACACAATTTCCCTGATGATGCTCTTATATTTCACTATTTTTTTCATTTTGCTGATATTGAGTTTGAGACAATAGGCAAAATATTTCAGCGACTAAAAATGACGTCATATTTAAAAGTAAACGATAATTTTATTTGATAAAACGAGATATTTCCCCTTGAATGTCTACAAGTTATAAATTTCTGGAATTTTTACGCGCAGGTACAGATATTATATCAAGACCTCAAATCACGAGTGGGAATTTTAACATGGAAAGTTGTAATAGTTGACAAACGTGACTTCAAGCTTGAAAAAATATTTATTAATAACCTATTGCGCGTTAAAATGTTTTTAAATGGTTAATATGGATGTGAAACGTGGAAAATGACTTGATTCGGTTTAGAAGTAAAGGTAGAAAATTCTATGATTATGTCAAGGTGAAATCATTTATGAGGATTTTTCATTCCGTAACCAAGCATCAATTAATAACTTAATCAAAATTACTTATCTTGATTATATGTTACTGATTACGTATATGAATAAATTTTAATTTTTCAATAATTTTAACAGTTGAAGTTTATGAAAAAAGTATTTTGTTAATCTTAGGTTAAAATATGTCTTTGGAGAGTTAAATTAACAAGTGTAAGATGGATTTTTTATTCTAATTATTTTTTGTCGATGTATTATAAATTTGATGCAACACTTCCTTTGTAAACATTTTCTTTCGTCGAAATTCGACGGGTTCCACCTCGTATATATAAAATCCTAATGAATCGAATTTAAACGAATTTATGTAACGATTCTATGAAACGACTTATTAAACAACTGATTACGTTTCACGGCGATTTCTCCTAAAATATGGAATACTTTGCGATGAAATTAACACAAAAAATCCGTATTGATCCACAGATCTCAAAACTGGTATTAGAATTTAAAAATTAGAATTAGTTTTCGAAATATTATTTTTTTTCTAATTTTAAATACTTTTTTTTCTAATGATGGCAACTCAAATTTTAATCATAACAGATATTTTTTTTCATATTTAAGAAAAGGTTATTTTAAATTAATTTGGCGACGAGTTTGGCCTCCCTTAAATGTATGCTAAGAAATGCATCATGTTACTTTTATTCAGAATTCAATTTGTATTTCATTATCATTTTATTTAATACAAAACTTTCATTTAAAATTGAAACCTTTAAAATAAATGGCTTTTACTTCATTCTTTTTTTTTAAACGAAACGAAACGAAAAATATTAGACACAGATGTCATATACGCAGCGGGTTACCTAATTGACGCCAAAATGGCGTTATTTTGCCTGACATGGTAACCCGGCTATTGTTGCTTATTTATTAATAAATGTTTATTTCAATTTATTTTCTTTTTATTTACAAAAAATGTTATAAATTGTTTTGTTCTATAGTTATTAATTAATTTTTTTCATTTATTGTTATTTCATTTTAAAAATAACAAAATATAATTTAAAAATACATATGTAACAGGTATTTGAAAACGAGGTTTTCGCCAAATTGTCGTAAAAAAAAAAAAAAAAAAAATCACGCCAAACCGGTGCGTATGTGACAATGCAACAAATCATGAGATTTAATTTCCACTTCAAAGCAACGTTTTAATGTTATTACTTCTCCCGTCGACCAATTTCGCCAAATTATATAAATAACCAAATTATACAAATTGAGATATTTTTTTATTTTAAATAACAAAAGAACAAATAAATTAGTATAACATTAATAAAAATACAAATAAAACGTGGAAATAAAAATTACTTGATGGCGTGAACATGTGTAATTTCCTTAAAGTCAAGTGAATGTGACATTTACGATCAACCATTATTGGCATTTAATCTTATAGTTTGGCGACAGATTTTTGGTCGATGGGATAACCAAGTAGCACCGTTTTAATTTACCACTCGAAAAATAAAAAAATGCTAACTGGCGAGTTAAAAAACAGCAGGCGAGATTTTCACCCGGCTAACGTAAAAGTACCAGGAATTCTTTGTGATCATGGCAACTTTGATGTAGTTTTGATGTAGTCGAAAAAATAATTTTGATTCTTTAATCAAAATGGAAACCTTTCTTATGAAAATCGAAGGAATCAGCCCTTTGTTTATGGCAGTTACATGACTTGGACTATTATAATATAAACGAAATAATGGGTATAGAATAATATTCGGCGACTTATCACACCTGTGTTGCTGGTTAATATTAAAGTACCAATATGGCCGCCTGGAATATGAAAAGCGAAGGGATCCACCTGGACCTGTTGATGATAGTCACATGACTTAGGCTATTATTATAGAGATTGTTTTCAATTTTAAAAACAGCGCAAAGAATAATATTTCCTAACGATTAAAAATTTATTTTCACGTGACTATTAAAAACAGAAAAAAACCCTTTAAAATTACTATTAAATGATTACGTGTTAAAGGCAGGAAAATATTGAAAATTATATCCTGTAAATTGTATTTACACGCGTATATTAAAAGGGAAAGGAAACTTTAAAATAATAAATACATTAATATGCGTTTAACCCTTTTACGGACAAGGCATTTCTATTCGTAAAATCTTGAAATCAGTGAATGGGACCAGAATTTACAAACAAATTTTGAAATACAAAAATGCTTTTGTTCACTTACTTAATAAAAGGGAAATTTTCATCCCAATATTCTGATGCTAATGTGGCATTTAAGAATTAAAATTAAGTGGTCCAAAAATGAACTACCGCCCTTGAAAGGGTTAAATCAGCAAATTTTAGTAATTGTATTATGTGAATCGTTTTATAACGCTGTTAAAAAATACCGAGAGACAAAAACTCTGTTTACTTAATTCATTTTATTTTAGCTTCTTTTCAAATGTTTAACTGATCTTCTTTAACCAAACACGAAAACAACCATTGGATGTCTTAACAGCAACTGATTCTACCTTAAATTTTTGAAATCAAAGGGAATTGAATGGAAACCCGTTTACAGGGAGATCGCTACAGGGTTCTTCAGTATAAATCAATCTTCTCTAATCTTTTTAAAACCGATCAGATTAGCGTGCTTTTAGATTCTACAGTGTCTGAACGGGAGTTGGCAAGCGTAGCTTGCAGGGGGCAGAGCCCCCTAGTTTAAATATATATATACACGAGACATTTATTTTATATTTCGAGATGATCTTTTTAACTATTTTACCAACTCTAAGACAGCACAAATAATAAAATTTCCCCTCAAGAATATATTTACAATACAATTTTTGTTGATCCATGCAAAATAAATATAATAATACCTGAGAAAAGAATAGACTACATTTACACCTCCTAAGAAGGGAACTTGTCTATAACGCATTTTTTTCTTTCCTATGTGATTCCGTCTTAGAAGATTTTACTGTATAGCATTTTTCAAAGCCTCCTATACATGGAATATCGATTAACGACATTAAATGATAAGTTAAACACTTACATACAAATAGAGATTCATTAAAAAAAATTAAATATCACAGCCTTTGGCGCTTTAAAAAAATGAAGATTATAAACATGAAAAAAGAAAAGCTGTAGTAAGTATTTTTGGTCAGAACTACTTCATACTAAACAATTTTTAACCATATCGACGTAAAAAACTATGCTTTTTAGAAATTCAGTCAAGCTCGGGCTATCATTTTAACTTTTTTCCAGGCCGGGCCGAGCTTCTTTTTTTGTATGGGTCGGCAAGGGACGGGCCCTAGATATTTCGTTCTGTAGATCTCTAGTTCAGACCTCCAGCATATTTTGAAAGCAGGTTTAACGTAAAATCTATACGTTGCTATTTTATGTCCAAAGGAGAGGCACTGTCTTAAATCGATTTTTAATAACGTACAATTTGTAGGTGATCCCTATCTTGCATTCAAAATGAGTCAATAACTCGTCGCTCAGAGGCATGGGTAAATGGTGTAAACAACGAAATTTGGATTTTAATATCTCTGCGAGTTTTGCAGATATCGAGGTGAATTTTTTTATGTTTAATTCAGGAATGGATAAGGAAAAATTTCCTAATTGGAAATTTTACTCTACGGGGGCCGTATAAAAATTTAGTGTTTGTATTTTCTCAAATAGACCCCCCCCATGGAGTTGCAACATATGTCATTAAATTTTGCACCTTTTTTATGAAAATTTGCAATTGGAAGTATGTGTCCATGAACAATATTTAATTAAATATCCTATTGTTTCGATTTTTATGAATCACCCTATATATGGTTCCTATTTTCACTGTTGAAACAGCATTTCAAATGGTACGGAAAAGTGAGGCACAGTTTTTTCATTTGTTACAATTAAATTATCCTTAAAGATAGGCAGTTTTTTGTACTGTTCTTATTACAGAAAAAAGAAAATATCCAATTTATCAATTTTGTTTAAAGGAATCGTATATTTAAAATGCAACCTTTAAAAAATTAATGACAAAACTATTTCGTTAATATGATATTATTTCCTATCTTATTTTGAATACTTGATACTTACACTGCTTATTTATCTTCAACAGGTGAAAGATTAAAGCGAGTTTCCCACTTTTTGGGGATTTAAATTTTTTTATTTAAGTTTTAACTTTCCTTATTAGAATAAATAACCAGGTATTCATAAAAAAAAAACCTCTTCATTCCCAGTAATATTGCCATGCATACAAGACACCTGGTTAATGGGGGCTCTGCATGGATTTATACAGGGTGCTGCCGAATTCTACCAACAAATTCAGGGGGGTGATAGCAGGCATCAAGAGGATGAAAAATTACCATAGAATATGCGGTCGCAAACCAACCATTTAATCAAAAATACAGGGTGTTCTATCTTAGCCCAACTTTGGTTGACGGTAATAACTTTCAGAAAACTGAAGTAAATTATAATGCAACTTTTAATAGATATGCTCACCTTTGTTGTAAATATGATAAAACAAAAAGAAAGTGGTAGAAGTTTCCATTATACATGCTAGTAGTATACACTTGACGCTCCACATTTTGGACTGTGATTATCAGTTTATACGGTATCATCGATTGCATGAGCACCATGTTTTTCCAGAACTTTTTGTGATGTTATCACATTTCATACAAAATAAGGTACATATCGTTACATTTTTCTTGCAATATTTTTATTTTTTGCAAAATTATTACCGTCAAGCCGACTTCAGTTAGGGTGAAACACCCTGTATTTGTGACTAAATAAGCTGTTTGTGACTCCATGTTCTATGGCAATTTTTCATCCTCTTCATGCCTACTCTCACTCCTCTGAAATTGTCGGTCGAATTTGGCAACACTCTGTATAATGGTTCTCGTATGAGACATGAATACAGTTTCGTTATCTGCCGAATGTTCGGCTGTTTTTTTTACGTAAACCGAAACTTCGTCGAAACTTAGACTATGAGCCAAAGCTTACCGAAAACGAAACTAAATCTTCGATCGGATACTAAACATCTATCTTATTTTCATGATCAAAAGTATACTTACAGGATTCTATGCTCTTTTTTGCTTTCATTCATACGGTTTTGTCTTACACTTAATAGTACTCCTGTATTGTTATGTTCCCCCATTTTGTAAGGGAGGTGGGGAATTATTTTTTTCCTCCTTCTCTCTCTCTTTTTTCTTCACAGCCATCCCAGCTGCTCCGAGAGGATGCCGTGAAAGTGCATTTTTTGCACCCTCTCCTCGTTTTCCCTCGAGTTCAAAATACGAGAACGATGATCGGTGGTAGGGTTGGCGATAAGCATTCTTTCCGACAAACCGGTCGAAATACAGTCTCTCTCAAATCTTGGGTGAGACTTAGATCAGTTCACGGTCATGACATAAGCCAGATGATATAGTCAGAGTTCAATAACTACTGGAATCAATTGAAGGAGGTAAGGACCTTTATACTTTTTAAGTGTCACTTTTAGAATTTCGGTAAAAATACGAAAAACAGTCAAGCTTAAAGCTGTACTTTTAGTTTTTACATTTACATGTATATTGCATGTTATACTTTTTCATTTTCCTTAATTGGAAGAAATTTATCTCCTGTTCAAATAAAGGAGTGCTTTGTTTATTAATTACAGATGCGTCAATCTACTATTCTTTGCTCTAAAGATTTTTAGTTATAATAAGATCAGTACATTTTTTGTCTTTAAGACAATTTTTTTTTTTGTTTCGTTAGGATATCATTTATCTCATATGTTACCGAATTAAAAAAGTTTTGTTTTATTACCCACGTTACCATAAAAAACAGCAAAGATATTAACATTTAGATCGAAATTTTGCTCCGCTAAAGCATAGATTGTCTAACTATTCCTCGAATAGATAAAATCTATAATATATTAAAAAGTTTGATAATTTTTTTTTATATAAGTGACATGAATAGATGCAAAGAATAGTCGATTGACACATATATGCTTGTATACCAAATGCCTTTCGTATTTCTGTAGGAATTCATCCCATATTATTGATACGAATGCCAATAGTTGGGAAAAAAGTCTACTCTTAAATGGTATGCAGGAATTCAGCTCTTGTGTGTGTGTGGGGGGGGGGGGGGGGAGGGGTTGTCTAAATATAAAAATTTTAGCAAATTTTAATATTTTTATGTTAGAAGAGATATTTTTATATTATTGGATGAAGTAAAAACCTAATCTTCTAAGTGCCCCTTTTAGGATTTCGCTATAACATAGAAATGTTTCAGCAATTTAAAAGTTCTAATTTTATTCTTTATACTAATGTTAGAGGTTCAGTTTTATATTTTATCATACTAGGGGGCTCGGCCCCCTACGAGCTACGCTCGCCAACCCCTGTCCAGAAACCGCAGACTCTAAATGCACGCTAATTTGATCGGGTTTAAAAAGATTTCGAAAGATTGAATTATAATTTAAAAAACAGTGGCGATCTCCCTATAAACGAATTTATATTCATTTCTCTTTTATTGGGGAATTTTAACGCCAAATCCGCTGCGGTACTACTTGATTATCCTGTCGACCAATTTCGCCAAATTATATAAATCGCCAAACCACTCGCCAAATTATACAAATTGATATAATTTTTATTTTAAATAACGAAAGAACAAATAAATTCGTACAAAATTAATAAAAACACAAATAAAACGTCGAAATAAAAATAACTTGATGACGTATACATGTGTAACAACATTTCAAAATAAGCTAATATAAAAGGAATTAAGTAAAGAGAGTCTTTGTCTCCTGGTATTTTTTAACAAAGCGAAAAGAAAGTTCTTTTAAATGAGACATTTTAAATTAATTCTCAAAATATCAAATAAATATCTAGCGCAATTTCTAAATTTAAACTTTTTTGCAATATTATTTTGTGTTCATTTTATGTAATAACTATAATGACGTCATTTCTGCTAAGACTTCTAACGCATGTTAATGAATTTATTATTTTACAACATCCTTTCTCTTTTAAAATTCACGTGCATACTTTTTATGACGTAATTTTTAATAAGTTCCTGCTTTTTATACGTAATTATTTAATTCTAATTTGAAAGTTTTTTTCCTGTTTATAATAGTTACGTGTAAGTAAATTTTTAATTTGAAGCAAACATTATTGCTTGCACTTTTTATACAGTTGGCAACAGTTTTAATTAGTACAATTTTCTGAAATCTGTAAAAAATATCTCTAGAAATGCTGAAAATTTGAATTTAAAATAGAAATAAAACCTGAAAAAATGAGTCAAAATAAAAAAATTAATGCAATCTGCACTCCGGCAAATTCTAACGCATAAAATGATCTAAAATGATTATACTGTCATGTATAGTTTTTGCTGCTATAAAACTTTTTTAGTGGAACGATTTTGTCCAACTTTAGCATTAAATAACTCTTAAAATAATTCTTCGATGTGAAAACTGTCTGCATCAGCGTGTTTATCAAACATTTCTGTATAAAATCACCGATTTTCATATTTTTGTATGGATTTATTTTTGTTAATATTAACGAAGAAAGGCCTCCGGTCACAAAAAAATCAAAACCGGCGGCGGCGGTGGCGGTGACAGCGGTAGTTACTTTTTTTTTTACCCGACTACGGCAAAGCCAAAGGAGGGTTATGATTTTGACAGGCTATGTATGTATGTATGTATGTATGTATGTATGTATGTATGTATGTATGTTCATCTGTTCCCTCGTAACTTCTAAACCACTAATCAGAATTCGACAAATGACATATCATTAGAAGCGTCTTAATTGTCCGCTGGTTATAGGCTATATAGATTTTCACCAAATTCAATGTGGCGCCTTCTAGCGGACAAAATATACAGAGTAAAAAAATAAAGTTAAGCTAGATATGCCGTGTTTGGTATCATTTTAAAGCGCTTCACTTGTACATTTCGAATATATATATATTACTAGCATTTGCTTGTGACTTTACTTGCATTTATGGGCTAATTGCATATAATTCACATCTTTTCGTTCTTAATTTCTTTGGTACTTAGTAATCAGAATAAGACCACTGCAGTGCCATTAGAAGGGTCTTGATCTTGATATTCTGTTGGTTGTGAGCTATAAAGTTTGTCACCAAATTTACTATTATGCCCTCTAGCGGACAAAAAGTATAAAATAAAAATATATGTAATGTGTTTGGTATTACTTGAAAGAGCTTCACCAGTATTTATATGCTTATACATAATTACAAGACTGCTTTGAAGATGTTTAAAAAAAATGAGCGATAAGAGTAAAGCGCGGATCACGGGAACTGTAATGTAGAGCAGCGTGAACGTTATTCTATTAACGTTCACGTCAAAAAATAAAGTTAAGATAAATATGCCGTGTTTGGTATCATTCAAAAGCGCTTTACTTGTACATTTTGAATATATCTATATATTACTAGCATTTGCTTGTGACTTTACCTGTATTCATGGGGTACTTTTATACTTTTTCAGCGTAGTTTTTTGTCGTAGTTGGGTTTTAGTTTTTTTACTTTATCTTGTTAGAATACAGAGATTACTGATACGAATGCCAATAGTTGGCAAAAACGTCTACTCTTAAATGGTATGCAGGAATGCTCCCCCCCCCCACACACACACTCTTGTGGGTGTGTGTGTGGGGGGGGGAGGGATTGTCTAAATATAAAAATTTTAGAAAATTTTAATATTTTTATGTTAGAAGAGATATTTTTATATTATTGGAGGAAGTAAAAACTTAATCTTCTAAGGGCCTCTTTTAGGATTTCGCTATAACATAGAAATGTTTCAGCAATTTAAAAGCTCTAATTTTATTCTTTATACTAATGTTAGAGGTTCAGTTTTATACTTTATCATTTTTATTAACTAAGAGATCTAGTGTTATTTCGGTCATATATATATATATATATATATATATATATATATATATATATATATATATATATATTTAATTTCATTGGCTTAGATGTATTATAATCCCGCATCCGCCATCTTGGATTTTTTTGTTGCATGAAAACTCTTTTTTCGCCAATGATTAAATATTGTTGATATATTAATATAATATTGAAAAAACTGGAATATAATAATTATAACTATTAATTAAAAAACAATTTTTAATTCATACCAAGAAAAAAATCCAAGATGGCAGATGTGGGATTACAATACATCTGTTCCATTTCATTTTTATTAACAAGTAGATCTTAAATTTTTTTAAAGTATAGTTTATTAATTAAATTAACTATATATAGTATATGTAATACAATAAGTTTTTTTGGATAGTTATTTGTATAGTTACAGTATATTTGTAAGTTTTTTTTGTAAAATTCAGAAGAGGAAACAATTAGCAAGACCGTTATTAGTACAGGACGAATTCAAATCCTAGTATATTTTAATCACACCTACTTACTCCCCCCCCCATACTTTCTATTCAAATATTTTAATTTAAAGGTATCAATAATTAAAGTGAAGGTAAGTTTTTAAAAATGATTTGCTTTATTTTTGAAATTTATTTTGCCGATTGTGAACAGGAAAAAGTCAACATATTGCAGCAAGAATATTATTAATATCATTATAACTTATGTTTTTTTTTTAAATTTTGGAAATCAATTTAAGAACGTGTACTGATTATTAGATGTATTGGGCCTTTATATGAAGCTTTGAGTCATGCTAAATGAAAAATGAAAATAAAATAAAAAACATTTTTATGATTTTCTACACATTTTCCCTTTTGTGGCTGAAGTACAAATTCGTTCACAAAAAATAAAGTCATTCTTTCAGTGTTATAATTGTAATTCCTGTTTTAAAAGTCTCTATGACTGAACTTGGTTTCTGTTTTTTTCAATTCTTTATTCTAAATTTGGATCATTGGTCTGTGCAAGATTAACTATTACTCAAATTACAAAGGAATTGAAATGATGAGTAGAACAATAAATAAATGTTAAATACTGTAACTTAAAAAAATTCTTACGGATTTATTCTTGAAACAATAGTATTGAAATGTGTGTATTATAAATACACATACGAATGCGATAATTCTATTTAAATTACATACAATCGTGAAACAATTAATAAAAATTAGCTATACGTACGAACAGATTAAATAATTATTGATTTCCATAGTTTGAGATCTATATTTCACTTTCAATGTGAAAATTCAATATTTGTTGAGATCATGTTTGCCTAGAACTTTTCCAAATCTACTTCTACCGAAAAAACGTCCCATTCACAAATATTTTCGGAAAAAGCGCATGCTAACAGAAAAAACAACAGCATCTTTCCTGCATTTGATCCCCATTAACCATAGTGCCAGACTGGTTTTTAACTTAATTCCTGAAAAGAGGAAAGGGTAGATCTGACATAGGTCAAATTTTTGATTGGGTGATTTTTCGAAGATTGTTTATTTATTTTTAAAATTTTTGTATGCAAAATTTAGCTAAATATCTTATAATTATATCAGAAAATACGCTGTGTAAACTTGGTGTAAAATTTTTTTTTTCAAAAAATTTAAATGACTTTTACTAGAATTTAAAAAAAAAGCCTATACTCAATTATAGCAGCAGCGCCGTTTTCAGTTAAAAAAAGTGTTTAAGAGATTGGGTTAATTAGAAATTGGGTTTTATAGAAGATGTTTGTAATTAGTTATGTTTATATTGATATGTTTATTGCTGCGTTGACTTTCCCCCAAATTTTAAGGGTACAATAATATGGAAATCGTGAATTAGGGGAAAGTAGGGGAATGGCGCTCAGAAGCATAATCCCGCTCACCCAATATCTCTAAATAGAAACGTGCGATCGGTACCGGCACCTAGCGAACTTCATCGTAAGTTCCCAGTAAGGATATAGTGACCGTAGGAAGGAAAGTATTTTTGTGTCCTCACATTATTTGTTTGCAGTTGTTTTATTATAAAATTCTACAGCATCTAACTTGAAGGTATAAGTGTACACTCTTATTTTCAAATATTAATTTACTCATTATGTCTACAAAATATATACATTTAGCTGTACTTTCATGATTTTATTTATTTTTGTAGTGCGTTGTTACGACAATTATAATGCATTAAAACACAACATGACGATAACGGGTAATAACGCTCGCGTTGAATTCCAGAAGTGTTGCCAGTGGGCAACTTTTTTTAAATTCAAATTTATTGATTAACACCACTTTTTTGAAACAGTAAAATTCTCCTGTTTTCCCTTTAATTAATATGTCATTAAACAAGGAGAATTTTAAGATTTAAAAAAAGTGGTGAAAATCAAAAAACCTAAACTTAAAAAAAGTAGCTGTAACTAAAGTAACGCTGTAACACAATATGTGTGCACAATCTGTGCAAAGTGGTCGCAAAAAGTCTGCAGTGGTGTGAACAGACCAACCAACTATATATGTGACTTTAGTCTTACTTAAATGTTGTATTCAAACTCTGAGCGCAATTACCCTACGATGTCGAACATTACCGCTCAATGGATGGTTATTTAAATAAAACGATAAAAAAAATTCCTTAAACTTTTATGCAAATTAGTTGATTGCAAACTGTTCCTTATGCTTTGGAGTGATAGGGGAGACCGGGGGAATGGCGACACCTTAAGGGAATTTAATTTTTTTCACCTCGAAAAAATGTTTATTTTTTAATAGTAAAAATTCTAAAGCTGAATCATGATCTTTAGTATCTGTATAAATTTAACCGTAATCATAACTGTAAAGTAAGCATACATAAAAAAATATTTTTTAAACCTCTGCACAGTGGCGGGATTACCCAGGACACTGGGGTAATTCCGCCAGTGTACCGGGGTAATGTTGCCACTCTTTAATGACCTAGTACATGCATCAAATGGGTACTAGGAAACACACAACCTACTGAAAATAGTTAGAAAGCAATGTAATTGAGCAGAATAATGGTTAAGCTTACAATTTACTTCATATTACAAAAGTCACTCTGCTGAATCGGCTCCACTACATTAAAATAAGCCCATTTCTCACCCGATTTGCATGGCGGCGGCATTACCCCGAGAGGACAATATGGCGGAAATCCTCAAGCAAAGCCGAAAGAAGAACCGAACTTGTTCAACACATTGCATCAAAATGTCGGCGAATGCATGTAGATTACGGATCATATTATCTTAAATATCTAATGTTACAATAAAAGGTGCTTATCTCTACTCATTTGAAGCTCCAAAATAATAAGCAACTAGATGAAAACTACATTTTTCACTAGAACAAACGAACGACGTACAGCAAAGTCACTCTCACTTTAGGCACTGTTTATATTGTTAGCCGCTATGGTGCAGGCACATTCACTATCTCAAACTGCCCTTAGTTTTTAAACTAAATGGGGTGGCGGCATAACTCGGGTTGGCGGCATTCCCCCGGTCTCCCCTACTTCGTTAATAAAATATTGATTTTTTTTGTCTGAATTTGACTAGCTATTCATGTTTTCCCTTAAGTGAGCGCCATTCCCCTACTTTCCCCTACATATTTAAATATCTATTCGAAATGTAAACGATCTCAATTCGGCATTCATGTAAAATAATCAAATTTCGAACAAATCAAATATTGTTTGAATAATAAAAAATATTTCTAGTTGCCCGTTTGAGTTGCTCGAACTGTCTTCGGGCGACATTGGTAAGGGGTTAAACTTTATTAATCTTTAACAACAGATGTGCGGTCACAATGACCGCTCCTAATCTTCTTTAAGAAACATAACACTTCATAATTAATATCTATGTATTTTTAATTAATTCTTTCATGCTGATATAAAACATATGCGACCCCCAAACTTTAATGAAAATGTGTACATAAATATGTGATTTTTAAAAATATTTTTGAAATCTGAAGACATTTATAATTACCACACATCTGTGTCGTAGTTTCTAAATATTTTTTTTATTTTGTTTTATCGCAATAGTTTATGGTTTCTTGTTTCCTTTTGGATTTTTGTACTTAATCTAGACTGTACAACAGCGAAGTTTGTTAAAATTTGGATTTGCTGTTGAGTGCCATAAAAGTTTTCCATATTTTAATAAATTCTTTTCCGGCGTTTTTGAATACACGCAAAATATAATTTACCAGTTTACGAAAAACTGTAACAATCTTAACAAAATTGGGTTAATGGATACCTTAAAACGTTAACAAATTACATTTATCGTGTCTGAGTTTGTTTTCTGGAAAAAGTAATGATTGAAAAAATAATGCTTAAAAATTTCAATAAAAAGGGAAAAAGTAAGTTTTTTATTAAATATTTAAAATCCTGATTCAAATGCAAAATATGCGATAACTAAAAGAATTGTGTGAAGATAATTTTTGCGATATTTTAGATTCTTCTTTTAGATTTAGTGTTTTAGTAAAACTTTTCTGGTTACTGTTGTACTTTAGAATTTTATACAAACCTTCCAGCTTCTTATTGAACGAGCTTTGTATTTCCTTTTATTCAACAATATCCCATATGAACAATTACACAGATTAAACTACTTAAGGGTGTATCTAAAACTCAATAAATTGAACATATAGCTTCAAAAATAAATGTGAAATAACTGAACTCTGTAGTACAAAACTTAGAAAATTTACAGCGTAAATTGCGTTACTGAAATAAGGTTGATTTGTAGTAGTGTTTGAATATCAGGAAATATTCACTAAAGAGTACAATCATAAAATATCAAAGAGTAATCCATTCACTATTTTCTAAGCTTTACAAACCATGATTACTTACGAGTATGTTTTATTTTATAAATAAACACTTAAAGATTGTTCTACTATTTGCGCATTAATAACAGAAAACAGCTGTACAATTTAAATTTGGAAATTAGTATTTGAAAAGTTATAAATTTTATTGAATTTTTAAAAAGTTAAAAATTTGAATCGAAATTATAACATTAACACGTATATTCATCAATTTTTGGTTAAACTTTTATTATTAGTTAAAGATAAGCGCGTAAAAACTTTTATGTCCTTTTTATAAAATTAAGCGTTCAAAATAAAATTTTGAATTTTATTAGTTCTTATTTAATCAAATTTTTCAAATCTTTTTCAGATATTGCAATTGATTATTTGTTTTCATTTTTAAGGAATCTATTTATATAAAACACAGTGTAGGGGAGAGTGGGTCACCTTGGGACGCTTTTTTCTTTCTTTTTTCATTTTTTTATGTTGATCAATTGTCAAAATTTTACCTGGTATTCCTTCTTTTAACCTTTGCCTACGTTATTAAATAGCTTTTGATCTTATATCCATTATAGAAAAATTAAAATATATATATTTATTAAACTTGTGCTTCATCCGAAAGTGTACCACTTGGTAGAGCACCTTAAGACATTTAAAAATAGATTTGAAAAGTTCAACAATTGAATTGCATAGACAGAGAAATGTTTGTTCAGGAAAAGAAATTTATTTAACCTGAAAAGACATTTCAGCTGATAAAAGTTTTGCAACAGCTTTCTGAATATTGTCAGCATGAATTGCTGCATTTTTTTGTATTCTAAATTTCTAATGTTTGCCATTGATAAGCCTAATGACTTCTTAACAGAAGAAATAATAACTATTAATAAATATATGTTATGTAGATTAAATAAAAAATGTTTTAAACACAATATCATTTTGTTAAAATTTATCAAATAAAAGTTAGCTAGGCATATCTTGTGTCGCAAGGTGCTCCATCTCCACCTTGTCCCAAGGTTAACAATGTACCCACTTCGAAATTTTAGAATGTCACGCTGTTAAGCTTAGCACTAGAACTATTTATTATGCATCAGTTTTATAGAGAAAGCTTTAAATTTTGTTATATTACCTTTTATTCCAAAATATTTTCAATCAAATTACACTTTGCGATTTATAGACCAGGCAATAGGGAATTTTACCTAGCAAAATTAATGGTAGTTCTGTAAATCGGCTTACTTTATGTTTTTTGGGTCGCTAAATCCGAATTTGTAACTTCCCACCAAAATTTCCCCCGGCAACCTCCCCAAATTTTGGTAAAAAGCCCTCCAAAAAGGTTTTTATTAAAACAATCAATTTTGTTATTGTTTTAGGGAAAAAGTATCTAGAAATTCAGAAAGTAGACAAAATTTGCAACAAATTAGATATATGACATTATGACTTAGGATGAAGGGGAAGGGGGGATCTGCCTCGGAACATGCGCGCGGTGCTGCGTGGACTAAGTTGCGCAAGTCCACTTAACCACTCACACGTTTACATTCGCCCTCTCATCTCTCCTCCGAACTTTCCTTATAAGGCATAATGTCATATATCTAACTTGTTGCAAATTTTGTCTACTTTCTGAATTTCTAGATACTTTTCCCCTAAAACAATAAAAAATTGATTTTTTTAATAAAAACCTTTTTTGTGGGGCATTTTACCAAAATTTGGGGGGTTGCCATGGGAAATTTTGGTAGGAAGTTGAAAATTCGGATTCAGCGACCCAAAAAACATATAGTAAGCTTTTTCCAGAACTACCATGAATTTTGCTAGGTAGAGCCCCTATACGGTCTCTATTGCCTGGACTATTATCAATCTTTTACATGAAAGTTACTAGACATGGTTGCAAAATAAAAATCTTAATAAATTGTTGCCTGCATCATCAATGGAATCAAAACATGTCTGAAAGTTAGATTGTGCTGCTATCTATCTGCATCTGCAAGAGTTAAGGGGTCTCAGGAGAAAAAAAAAGACCATTTTTAACATTTATTATCTTAAAATGTATTTGATTTTAAGACACAATTTTAATTGGAATAAAATATATAAGTATGTTCTTTCATCTCATGTATTTAAAAAAATATAAGATGCAGAATTAGCATTTACAGGGGGCTCCAAACTGTTTGACATTTGATGAGCAAAAAATCGGCATAACAGCTTACGCGCACGATTACAAAATAAGTATTGTAACTAGAATGAAAATTTTGGTGCCTACTTATACTTCAGATTGTAATAATTACCCTGAACCTAAATAAATTTGTATTTAAAGTTTTTTTATATTTTAAATACAAATTGTATTTAGATAATGCAAAATTAAGAAAATTTCAACAGTATAAACCACCTAAAAAAATATTGTTTTGAACAATAAAAAGGAAATTTTAGGTTCAGTTTATACAGACTAACATAAAACATATGTTTTGAAAAATTCATGAAAAAATATTCAGAAGTTTTTGAGATATCGTGCGCGTTATGCCCAAAAACATCATTTGGAGATAAATGGCTTCAAAGTTTCCGAAACGACGCTTCAACTATTGAACGTGTATAAATGTAAAAGCCATAACTTCAGTTCTAATAGGAATTTCAAAGAAACAATTATATAAAAATGTTCAGAAAAGATAGGAGTTTAACATCTAAAAAAATTAAAATTTCGAAAATTTTAAAGCTTTATGAGTCCTGAGACCCCTTAAGGGTTAATTTAAAATCAAGGACCAAAAATAAATCTGTCTCGAGGTGTACCGTGTCCCAGGGTGAGTCACTAAGACTCCCCTGACTCACTAAGACTCCCCTACGTATTAAAATTTAATGAAATTATTTCCTTTCTAAAAAACATGGCTACAATTTCTAATCAGCTGTTTATTAGTTCTTCATTTTGCCACTTTTATCGTGATGAGATTTATTTTATCTATACTCCTATTATAAAGAGGAAAAAATTGTTTATTTGTAGGAGGTAAGCTCTGGAACTACCGAACAGATTCCAAAAGTAATGGTATCAAAATGATGGTGTTAGTCCAACTTAGAACATAGGCTATATATTTTGTCGGTGCCACTACCCCAAAGGGGTGTAGGAGCAAAAAACGTTCTAAAAATGCGATTTTAGCGTTACTGAAGAGCCTAGAAATATGAAATTTTGAATATTAGTTACTTATAAGATATAAATGATGTCTAAGAACAGTCCTTAAACAATTCGAAATTTAAAAGGGAGGAAAATGCACAAAAAGTGTTCTAAAAAACGTTCTAAACGGTAGTTTCTACACAATCTCAGGAAATACCAAACCGATTTAAAAAATACTGGCGTCAAAATGATGGTAACAACGTTTACTCCAAGATAGGCTATGTTTCATGTCGGTGCCACTACCCCAAAAGGGGTGTAGGAGCAAAAAACGTTCTAAAAATGCGATTTTAGCGTTACTGAAAAGCCTAGAAATATGAAATTTTGAATATTAGTTACTTATAAGATATAAATGATGTCTAAGAACAGTTCTTAAACAATTCGAAATTTAAAAGGGGTGAAAATGCACAAAAAGCGTTCTAGAAAACGTTCTAAATGGTAGTTTCTATACAATCTCAGGAAATATCAAACCGATTTAAAAAATATTGGTGTCAAAATAATGGTTACAACGCTTGCTCCACGATAGGCTATGTTTTATGTCGGTTTTACTACCCCAGAGGGGATGCAGGAGCAAAAAACGTTCTAAAAATGCGTTTTATGTGTTACTGAAGCTCCTAGAAATACTAAATTTGAAATATTAGCAATTTATTAGATATAAAGGATTTCTAAGAACAGTTCTTAAACAATTCGAAAATTGAAAGGGGTGAAAATGCGCGAAAATCGTTCTAAAAAAACGTTCTAAATGGTGGTTTCTACACAATCTCAGGAAATACCAAACCGATTTAAAAAATAATGGTGTCAAAATAAGGGTGTCAAAATGACGATGACAACCCTTGCTCCAACATTGGCTATGTTTTATGTCGGTGCCACTACCCGAAAGGGGGTGCAGGAGCAAAACGTTCTAAATTGCGGCTTTTGCGTTACGGGAGGGCCTAGAATCTTGAAATTTGGAATGGTAGTTAGTTATAAGATATCAATGATCTCTAAGGACATTTCCTAAAAAAATCGAATTTTAAAAGGGGGTCAAAATGCACAAAAAGCGTTGTAAAAAACTTTCTAATTTGCGATTTCTATGCAATCTCAGGAAGTACTGAACCGATTTCAAATATAATGGTGTAAAAATGATGGTGATAGATCTTGCTCAAGATAGGCTATATTTTGTATCTTTTTCCACTACCCCAGAGGAGATGCAGGAGCAAAATGCGCGAAAAGCGTTCAAAAAACGTTCTAAATGCCAATTTATTAGCAATATCTCAAGAAGAATGAATCTGATTTCAAACGTAATGGTAGGAAATTGATGCTGACAGCCTCTGCTCTAACATAGACGTTATTTTATGTCGGTATCACTATCACCAAGACGTTGCAGGAGCAAAAAAGCGTTCTAAATTTCGATTTTTGTGATCGGTAGGGGCTAGCAACTTAAAATTAGGCAAGGTACATATTTATTAGATATAATTGATCTTTAAGAACAGTTTCGAAAAAATTGGAAATTTAAAAAGGTTTGAAAGTGCGCGAAAAGCGTCTAAAAACGTTCTAAATTGTGATTTCTACTCAATCTAAGGAAATACCAAAGCTATTTCAAAAGTAATGGTTGCAAATCAATGGTGATAGTCCCTGCTATAACATAGGTTATATTTTATGTTGCTGTCACTACCATCTGAGGGTTGCAAAAGCAAAACATGTTCTAATTTGCGTTCTTTTCACAACTGAGGAGTCTAACACTTTGAAGTATGGCATCGTATTTATTTACAAGATGCAACTGCTTTCTAAGAACAGTCGAAAAAAAATTCCAAATTTAAAAAAATGAAGTGAGTGAAAAGCGTTATAAATTACAATTTTTATGCAATCTTATCAAATACAAACCGATTAAAAAAATAATGATAACAAATTGTTGGTGATAGAGCCTGCTCAAACATAAGCTATATTTTTTGTCTGTGCTACTACCACCAGAGGGTTGCAGGAGCTAAAAACTTCCTAAATTGCGAATTCTGTGATACTGAAAAGGCTAGAAACATTAAATATGACATGGTAGTTACTTATAAAATATAAATGCCCTCGAAGGAACGTCGAAAATAAATTCGAATTAAAAAGGGGTGAAGCGAAAGGGAGGTGCGAAAAGCATTCTAAAAAAGTTCTAAATTACGATTCTATGCAATTTCAGGGAATATAAACCGATTATAAAAGTAATAGTTGCATATCAATGGTAACAGTCTCTGATCCTACACAGGCTATATTTTATGCTGGTGATTCTACCACCTGGGGTTCACTGGAACAACAAACGTTCTAAAAAAGGGTTTTAAAAGCTTTTTAAATTACGTTTCTGTGGAATATTAGGAAATAATAAACCGATTTCAAAATTAATATTGGCAAATTAATGGAGACAGTTCCTGTTTCAACATAGCCCTTCATGTTGAGAGAGGTGGTCGGACTTGGAATTTGACATGATGGTTAATTTTAAGATGTAAGAAGATGGTTTCTAAAAATTTCAAAACTTCAAATGAATACTGAAATGAGCATATTAATTGAGCATAAAAGTTTCAAAATATATTCTAAAATATCATTTATTTAGTTTTATTTCATTTATTAATTTAAGTCTCATTTCTGCCTAATGCAGTGTAATAATGATGTTGAATCAAACTGTGTTTTAAATAGTAATTTTCGAATTATTCCTAAAAGTAATAAGTACCTTTTAATAAAAAAAAAACCTTTTAATAAAATAAAAATTTAGTTAGTACCTTTTAATAAAAATTAGACATATAAATATCACTTGGCATATTTCAAATATTACGCGAGCAAAGCCGCGGGGTTTGCTAGTAATCTATACTCCTATTATAAAGAGGAAAAAATTGTTTATTTGTCGGAGGTAAGCTCAGGAACTACCGAACCGATTCCAAAAGTAATGGTATCATTATTAAAAAAAAACATAAACAGATTTATAACTGCTATTCATTGCCTTTCCAACACTGGAAGTTAGATTTTTAGATTATGACTTCTTTTACAATCTTTGTTTGAAAAATAAATAGTTTTCATTTTTTTATTCTAATCTTAATTTTAGAGTATTAATATATTGATAAAGAAAATCATTTTATTTTATTTTTGATCTCAGCTTCTTTTCTTGAGAGCATGAGTATTTCTTATAGACGTTCAATTTCTAAACTAGTATATCTTTATTAAATTTTAATTACTAATAAACTTTTTTACCAAAAATAAAACCGACTTCAAAAACTACTACAAAGTAAAAAATATTTTTTTTTTACATAATAGTTAATAAGAAATTAAATTAAGAGCATTGTATTTACCATGCGTATTATTATATTTATGTACATTAATTTGATTTTTTGGAGTCGGTGCCAGCCAAACGAAGTTAAGTATAACTATCCAACAGACACACATCCAAATATCTACGAGTTTCTTTACGATTTGTTATTTAGTTAAAAAAAATTGAATTTTACCATTTTTGAAACATTTCATCTGATTTTATAAACGTGTATTTTCAAGTGAGATTAGCTGTAATTATGTGTGCTAAATTAAGGGTTATTATAAAATTAGTGCGTTTATACAGGCTATTATGTACAAAAATCATAGGAAAGACAGATTTTCAAATGCAGGATGGTGTCAAAGTTGATTGAGAATGGAATTTTTTTCATAAACGGCTTTGCTGAATCTTGCTATGATGTGTATTGGATGAACAATTTTAATTCTGAATTTGGCTTGGCTAACACCGACTCCAAAAAATCAAATTAATGTACATAAATATAATAATACGCATGATAAATACAATGCTCTTAATTTAATTTCTTATTAACTATTATGTAAAAAAAAATATTTTTTACTTTGTAGTAGTTTTTGAAGTCGGTTTTATTTTTGGTAAAAAAGTTTATTTTTCACTTTTTAGTTTTTTCGCATTTCAATTTTTGCATGAATGGTGGAAATTACGGACTTTTAAAGATGTTATTTTGATAAGTAAATACTTTTGTCCAGATTTGTGTGTACATTAATAACACGGGTTTTCTGTGAAAATTCTTTATATATATATGTTACATTTATTCTTCTTCAGATTTAATAGCTTTATTTTTAAATTGAATATTTTTGTTTCTCTTTTTGGACATGGGTAGAACGACAAGAGATGCTGCTTGCATGAAAAAATATCGAACTTTGGAAACTGACAATAAAAAGTTCCTCGGCTTACTAAAAATACTCTATGAAATAGAGAACAGAGACCCAATGACTCATTTTTCATAGTTTCTAACCAATGACCAGGCCCTTATCTTCCGGGTTGCCCTAGATGAACGGGTTTTTGATACCTGTCATCGGCGTAGGAGACCACCTAATCGCCACGTAGCGGCAATATACCTGATGAGCGCCTAGTTTGTTTTTCTATCGGCAGTGCCTATTTCTTAATTATGAACTTTTTTATGCCAGTTACTTAACATTTATATCTTGTTGTTAGCCCCTGTGCATTGCTAGTCATGTTAATCTCGTAATTTAGAAACTTAATCAGATGACGAGACCTTTACCTGGCAAGGCACCTCAGAGGTATAATTCATAGGTAACTCTGAGGTCTTCGCACCGGCGACGGAGTTTACATGCACCATGAGCTATTAGGGTACATGAAAACCGAAGACTACAGCGGGACAGTCTTAAATGGTGTTCCCTCAAATGGCTGGTCATTGATGAAATTTTTATAGTATCAAAAGAGAATTTATATATAATTCATTTGTAACTTCAAGAATTTAAAAACAAATTATTTTTTGGTGGCATTAATATTTTCTTATATGGAGATATTATGCAAGTGCCAATATGTAGTGTATAATGTATACGCAATGCCAATGTGCTTAAATGAATGTATGCTAAGCATTTCAGCATGGTACTTTTATTCATAATTTAAATTATTTGCTTAATCTTTCGCCAAATATAAAGATTCTGATAGAGAAATTCAGAACTCATTGCATCATGACGGCATTTTGTTTATTTTTGGTTGTTATGTATTTAATCTTTCTTCACAAAATCAGCTTAACTCACTTAGGCATTTATGCTTCTTATTGCATCATCATTTGCAATACGTTGGGCAGTGGAGATTTTAAAACTATTAAGTAATCTATTGTTATTGAGTCCACTGCCAATTGTTGTTTCTGAGCTAATAGGATTTGGTGCATTGAAGCGTTTTGCGAATTAAATATTTTATGATACCCACATTTACATTAAACCACATTGCTGCTGATATTTTTTTTTTTTTGTTTCACGCTAGCCTTAACTGTGGGCTCGATTACGGAAGATTAGAAATTCATCGTCATGCTCATTTAACAGTCTTGGTTAAAGTGTCATCGGTCTGCATAGTAACTGACGTATTTTAGTGAATATAGTACTGCAAAATATACTTATGATATTCGCATTTCCTTTACACCATGTTTGCTGTTAGTATCGCGCACCTTTTGCTTTTATCGAGCAATCTGATTCAAATTTACTTGCTCTCATTTCTTCATCCAATTTAAATGCTTTCATGACTGCGTAACTCACTGACTTGCATTCGCAATTATGCTTATGCCTACTGATGTTTAATTTCTGTGCCATGTAAATGCACCGCACCATAACAATGCCGCCTATAATACTAATTAGAGTAACTCCTTTTTTTTCTTTGTTGTTAATCCTGTACTTTAACAGCATAAGGGATCTTGGCTCAACTTGTGTTTGCATATAAAAGTAGACAAATGGTTGTTTAGAATAAATAAATTTATAAATATTGAAAAACTTGCTTGTGTATATGAGACAGTGGTACTACTTAGTTATCGCGTCGACCACAAATCTGTCGCCAAACTGTAAGACTAAATGCCAATAATGGTTGATCGTAAATGTCACATTCATTTGGCTTCAAGCAAGTTACACGTGTTTACGTCATCAAGTGATTTTTATTTCGACGTTTTATTTGTATTTTTATTAATGTTATACTAATTTATTTGTTCTTTCGTTATTTAAAATAAAAATTATGTCAATTTGTATAATTTGGCGAGTGGTTTGGCGATTTATATAATTTGGCGAAATTGGTCGACAGGATAATCAAGTAGTACCGCAGCGGATTTGGCGTTAAAATTCCCCAATCAAAGAGAAATGAATAGAAATTCGTTTATAGGGAGATCGCCACTGTTTTTTAAATTATGATTCAATCTTTCGAAATTTTTTTTAAAGCCGATCAACTAAGATAACTCGGGATAACTAAGTAGTACCGAGACAGTTAATAGGTTGTTAAAAAATATGCGTGAAATTGTCCTTTTCTCTCCAAAGCCCCTATACAGGAAAGTTATCATTAATGTTATCTAGTGGAAGTTGCCAATTGAGAATTTTAAATAGGACTGTCGATTAGAAAATGCGAAGAAACAGATTGGGGAAGATCCATTACTGAATTTGAATGGGAATATTGCCAAATTAGTCAGTTACAGCCAAGTTGGCTTCATTTATGGCGACTTATTTAGCCGCCAAATTTGGCGATAATTCACCTAACTGCGCCATGGCGACAACTTGGCGCTAACGTATATGAATACGTAGTTTTATGCTTATGATTGAGAAACTGGTTGCAACAATGAAAGATAATCTGGGTGAAATCCTTCATTTTATTGGTTTTCGTTGAATTATTAAAAAACTACTGAACCAATTTCGATGAAACGGAAGTGGTACCAATTCGAGAGTATCCTCTTTCAATTAAAACAAAAATCACATAAATCGGACAAAAAGTTCCGGAGCAATCGGTGAACATACATAAAAAAAAAAAAACATACATACGCGTCGAATTGATAACCTCCTCCTTTTTGAAGTCGGTAAAAATGATGGTGTTAGTCGAACTTAGAACATAGGCTATATCTTATGTCGGTGCCACTACCCCAAAGGGGGTGCAGGAGCAAAAAACGTTCTAAAAATGCGATTTTTGCGTTACTGAAAGGCATAGAAATATGAATGTTGGAATATTAGTTACTTATCTATACTCCTATTATAAAGAGGAAAAAATTGTTTATTTGTCGGAGGTAAGCTCAGGAACTACCGAACCGATTCCAAAAGTAATGGTATCAAAATGATGGTGTTAGTCGAACTTAGAACATAGGCTATATCTTATGTCGGTGCCACTACCCCAAAGGGGGTGCAGGAGCAAAAAACGTTCTAAAAATGCGATTTTTGCGTTACTGAAAGGCATAGAAATATGAATGTTGGAATATTAGTTACTTATAAGATATAAATGATGTCTAAGACCAGTTCTTAAACAATTCGAAATTTAAAAGGGGTGAAAATGCACAAAAAGCGTTATAAATAACGTTCTAAATTGTAGTTTCTACATAATCTCAGGAAATACCAAAACGATTAAAAAAAATATTGGTGTCAAAATGATAGTGACAACGTTTGCTCCAAGATAGGCTATGTTTTATGTCGGGGCCACTACCCCAAAGGGGGTGTAGGAGCAAAAAATGTTCTAAAAATGCGATTTATGTGTTACTGAAGGGCCTAGAAATATTAAATTTGAAGTATCAGCTACTTATTAGGTATAAAGGATTTCTAAGAACAGTTCTTAAACAATTCGAAATTTAAAAGGGGTGAAAATGCGCGAAAAGCGTTCTAAAAAACGTTCTAAATGGGGATTTCTACAGAATGTCAGGAAATACCAAACCGATTAAAAAAATAATGGCGTCAAAATGATGGTGAAAACCCTTGCTCCAACATAGGCTATGTTTTATGTCGGTGCCACTAACCCAAAGGGGGTGCAGGAGAAAAACGTTCTAAATTGCGGCTTTTGCGTGACGGAAGGGCCTTGAATCGTGAAATTTAGAATGGTAGTTAGTTATAAGATATCAATTATCTCTAAGGACATTTCCTAAAAAAGTCGAAATTTAAAAGGGGGGGGGGGGCAAAATGCGCAAAAAGCGTTGTAAAAAACGTTCTAAATTGCGATTTCTAACAATCTCAGGATATACTGAACCGATTTCAAATATAATGGTGTAAAAATGATGGGGACAGATCTTGCTCCAATATAGGCTATATTTTATATCTGTTTCCACTATCCCAAAAGATATGCAGGAGCAAAATGAGTGAAAAGCGTTCCAAAAACGTTCTAAATGCCGATTTGTCTCCAATATCTCAGGAAGAATCAAACTGATTTCAAAAGCAATAGTAAGAAATTGATGCTGACAGCCTCTGCTCTAACATAGACGCTATTTTAAGTCGGTATCACTATCACCTAGACGTTGCAGGAGCAAAAATCTCTCCAAATTTCGATTTTTGTGATTGGTAGGGGCTAGAAACTTAAAATTAGACAAGGTACATATTTATTACATATAAATGATTTTTAAGAACAGTTTCGAAAAAATTGGAAATTTAAAAAGGGGTGAAAATGCGCGAAAAGCGTTCTAAAAACGTTCTAAATTGCGATTTTTACTCAGTCTCAGGAAATTCCAAAGTTATTTCAAAAGTAATGGTTGCAAATCAATGGTGACGGTCCCTGCTGTAACATAGGTTATATTTTATGTTGCTGTCACTACCATCTGAGGGTTGCAAAAGCAAAACATGTTCTAATTTGCGTTTTTTGCATAACTGAAGGGTCTAACACTTTGAAGTATGGCATGGTATTTACTTACAAGATGCAACTGCTTTCTAAGAACTGTCGAAAGAAAATTTCAAATTTAAAAAGATGAAGTGAGCGAAAAGCGTTATAAATTACAATTTTTATATAATCTTATCAAATACCTAACCGATTAAAAAAATAATGATGACAAATTGTTGGTGATAGAACCTGCTCAAACATAAGCTATATTTTATGGTTGTGCCACTACCACCAGAGGGTTGCAGTTGCTAAAAACTTTCTAAATTGCAATTTTGTGATACTGAAAAGGCTAGAAACTTTAAATATGGCATGGTAGTTACTTATGAAATATAAATGCCCTCGAAGGACTGTCGAAAATAAATTCGAATTAAATGGGGTGAAGTGAAGGGGAGGTGCGAAAAGCATTCTAAAAAAGTCCTAAATTACGATTTCTATGCAATTTCAGGGAATATAAACCAAATATAAAAGTAATAGTTGCGAATAAATGGTAACATTCTCTGATCCTACACAGGCTATAATTTATGCCGATGATTCTACCACCTGGGGTTCATAGGAACAACAAACGCTCTAAAAAAGGCCTTTAAAAGCTTTCTAAATTACGTTTCTGTGGAATATTAGGAAACAACAAACCAATTTCAAAATTTATGTGTGCAAATTAATGGTGACAGTTCCTATTTCAAAATAACCCTTTATGTTGAGAGAGGTGGTAGGACTTGGAATTTGACATGATGGTTAATTTTAAGATGTAAGAAGATGGTTTAAAAAAAAATCAAAACTTCAAATGAATACTGAAATGAGCCTATTAATTGAGCATAAAAGTTTCAAAATATTTTCTAAATTATTATTTATTTAGTTTTATTTCGTTTTATTAATTTAAGTCTCATTTCTGTCTTACGCAGTGTAAGAATGATGTTTAATCAAACTGTGTTTTAAATAGTAATTTTTTTAATTATTCCTAAAAGTAATAAGTACCTTTTAATAAAATAAAATATTACCTTTTAATAAAATAAAAATTTAGTTAGTACCTTTTAATAAAAATTAGACCACTTGACATATTTCAAATATTACGCGAGCAAAGCCGCGGGGTTTGCTAGTTACCTTATATGGATGAAGACGAATGATCCATATAGTAGAGGTAAATCGGACCAAAAATTGAGTAATATAAAACAACTGGTGACCATTAACAAAAATTTGGGAAGAACTCCGTTATGGAGCTATAAATGAAGGTATGATCAGCCCCCGAAAAATAAAGTTGCTCTACCATTTTTTTTTTTTTTTGGGGGGGGGGGGATTTTAACCCAGAGAGGGAGGAAACTCAAAAATTTTTAAGCAGTTTAAGTAGTGTATCGTTTATGATGTATTTCTTAATTCTGAATCGAATGACACCATCTGAAAGTCGATATTATTATTTGTTACAAAGTTACGAAGGTTTTATGAATACAAAGTGGAACATTAAATTTTAGGGCAGGTAAAATAGCTTTTTAATGAAACAGCTGATAGCCATTCACGAATATTTGGGAAGAAATTTGTTTTGGCACTAGAAATGAAGATCCGAACCTACAAAATAAAATTATTTTACTTTGTGTAGGTTTAATAAAATTGGGCTCTCTGATAAAGTATAATTTTTGACTTTGTATTCATAAAACCTGTCGTAACTTTGTAACAAATGATCGACCGACATGCGGATGGTGTCGGTCGGTTTAGAATAAAAAAAAAAATGCATGATAAACGATACCCCACTTGACCTATTTACAAAAAAATTAGTTATCCAATTCTTAGTTAAAATGTCCCCGTATTCTCCACCCCCCCCCCCCCCCCCACCAAAAAAAAAAAAAAAAAAAGCAAACACTGTAAAACATTTTTATTTTTTGCAGACTCACCGTATCTTCATTTCTACTGCCAAAACAAAGTTCTTGCAAAATTTTGGTGAATGGCCATCAGTTGTCTCTGAAAAACCCTATTTTACCTGTACTAATAATGGAAATGATAACCTAAATAGCTTTTTCACAAGGTCACGTTAAAGGAAATGAAAGTGAAATATTATAGTATTTTTTTTTACTTGATTTTTAATTATAGAAATTAATTTTGCTGTTAGACTAATTCTAATTATTTTCTATCGAAAATGTTCACTGTAACCAAAAGATTTTTCTTAATATTTTGTAAATGACCTCCATCTCTCAACAAATTCACTGTAAAAATTTGAACATTGAAAATTAATATAATTAAATTTAAAGATATACTTTTGCTGATAGCCTTATTACTCAGTTAAAACCATAGATGTTTATGCCAGAAAAAGAGCAATAGTTTAGATATAGGATAAACGCAACAGTAGCCAACAGTGTATCGGTGCTTGTTAATTCGTAAATTCAAAGCAAATAACAAGATTTTAGATCACTTTTCCGAGAATTATCAAGTTTTGATGACAATTTCTATTTATTCTGTATGAAAATGAGTGGTTCTTTACAATTTTTTTTTTTTTTTTTTTTTTTTTGTAAAAAAATGTGGTAGAAGAAAAATTTCTCTTGTTTTTCTGTGATTAAACATGGTGGTTTAACTCTATTTTAAATATACGAGAATTCCATCCGATATTGTCCGTAGCATCCCTCCTACTTGGGATATAGGATAATCGGAAATTTTATGAATAACTGGCAAATGTATTTCTATCTTTGGTCCCTAAAGAAAATAACTCATTTTGTTTATTTTTGTTAAAATAAAAGATAATATAAAAACATTAACCCTGGAATGGAAAAATCAATCTTATCCCCTAGCTTTGTAAATAGAAGGACTCAAAATCACTCATTTTTCTATTCCATTGTTAAAGATAGACGTTACACCGTTGATTAATATAAAAATAAGAAATATAAACAGTGCATAATTGTACTTATAATCTGCTAAAAGTAGTGTAAAATGGAACCATTAAAAATTTAGTAAAAGTCAAATTCTTCCAACAGTTGCGGCTAAAACCCTATAACCATCCTTAAGTACATTCAGACACAAAACTGGAAGAATGTCTTTTTACTAAGTTTTTAATGTTTTCCTTCTACGCTGCTTTTATCAAACTACAAGTATAATTATGTACTGTTTATATTTTTAATTTATATAAAAGGTAAAAAAAATTTAAAGTAATTTTTTTCATATGTGTCATAGTTTTAAAATAGTATTTGTTATTTTAATTTTATTGATTCGTTATCTGTGCCCACGTTTCTGACCCTGACTCTTTTACTTTTTGACAGCATCCTATACTTATGTAAAATAAATAAAATAAAATATAAAAGACTTTTGAAAACTCAGAATCAATATCTTAAAAATTTTATATAATTCTATGTTAAAGTAGATTCTAGTTGATGTGAAAAAAGTAGATAGGAGCTTCTACTTCTAGTAATCAGGAAACTGTGAACAAAATATTGTGATTGAATGATTAAATAAAAAAATAAAGACTTTTGAAAAATCATGCTTTTAAAAAATCTGAATCCACATTTTGGGACTTTATTGTAATGCCTGCTAAAGGAAATTCCGATTGATGAAAATAAAAAAAATTAGTCGGATGTGGCAATCCCAAAACTTTCTTCTATCTCATACATGTTAATACTTCCTGAAAAATGCAGCATAGCAGTGCCACCGGTTAGGTGAATTATACCAAAATCTAATCAGCAACAACTTATGTCAACTTGTGATTGAATTTAAAGCTTGATGAAAATCCATGCATTAATGTTTGAGATAGAGATATTGCGGAAATCGCGATAATTTCTGCGTAGCAGTGGCACCTGTTGGACAATTTACGCCAAAAAATTAACAGGATTAATTTATATCAAGGACTAACTGAATCTAAAGTTTGATGAAAATTCATGGTAGATTTATACCAAATACTAAACAAAACTAATTTATATGAGGGACTAACTGAATCTGAAGTTTGATGAAAATTCGTGCATTAGTTCTTGAGATAGGGATATTTCGATAATCACGAATAATGCAGCATAGCAGTGCCACATATTGGGCGATTTACACCAAAAATTTATCAGCCCCAAATTATATCGCGAACTAACTGAATCTAAAGTTTTATTAAATTCCTTTCACTGTGATAGAGCGCCCACAAAATTTGTGTCACACACAGACAGACAGACTCACAGGCAGACATTTTGTAAAAACATGTTTTTTCGGGATCTCTGACCCCCTAAAACGCGTAAATCCGTCGAAAACGGGAATTCGAAAATTTTCACGAATCTAATACTTTCTTCTTATAAAGGTAAAAAAAAAAAAAAAAAAAAAAAAAAAGCCTCAGAAAAACAGCGTGATTTAGTGCTTAACCTGTTGGAAACTGGTGCCTTTACGCTAGAGTTTAAATATTTCAGGCTGGCAGCAACTTTTCAAACTTAAAAATTACGAAAAGATCTGCCAGAAGCATGGTGTGTATAGAAAAAAATCTGGAGAGAGGAGCAGATTTAAATCCTGAAGGAGGTCATTTTTGTTTGATTAAAATGTCAAATAAAATCAAAATTTAATAACTTTGATTATTTAGATTTATTTTTTTGTACTAAGGCATCTAATAAAAATGAATATTAAAAAGCATCATAATAAAAAATGACATAATTGTCAATCTTCCTGTTTTTTCAAGTCAAATAAATTTATTTCAACTAAGAAATTTTACAATGAATGAAAAAGTATAATTACTACATAGAAGGAAAGTAACATTAAAAAAAAGTGTATTCTGGTTTAAAGTGTGTGTATCTGATTAAAAATAAAACTCGGGAGATGCGCAGCTATGCATTGACGACTTACTTTTAGTATATTTTTGAACAAAATGTGTGCAATGAAAATAATATTAATCAGCATAAACTAAAAAATTAAGTATCTAAATTCAATACATATTTTCATATAATTTATAATATTTTTTTATCCGCATCCATATAAATATTTATATTTAGTAAATTTATGAAATAGTTGAAAATGTGAAGACTCTAAAATTTCTGTGACAACTCCCCCTCCCCCCCCCCCCCCCCACAAAAAATAGAAAAAAAATCATGATCCTCATTTTAAGTATTGCTTCGTTAAAAAAAAATTAAAAAAATATATATAAAAGAAGATAATAAAAATATCATTATAATTTCCAAGTATTGTAAATTCACAATTTTTAATCATGAAAAATTACATAAAACAGAATTTGAATACTGCTAAATCAATATAGAAAGTCAGAGATTGGAGTCTTTACTACCGTAATTTATTTCTATTTTATCAAATTTGCTTTTATTTCTGAGTAAGCGAACATAGACGCCAAGAAAAGAATGGGGCCATTTTCCGATCTTGATTGGATCTTTTTATCTCCCAATAGCCTTAAGAGCTTAAGAGGTCTATGTAAACGGAATTTTATTTGTGCAGTGCTTGTCATGCGACTTATTTATACAGTGATTTTTAGTATCTTATAATCATGATAACATCAGTTTTCTTTGCTTTATATATTTTCTAAATACATATTAGATGTTATAGTATAATATTTACAAATTTTAAGAGAGCCCACTATAACAGACAATTTTTATATAGAAAACAATGTCGCAATATATTCATTCAGTCAAAATTACAGGGTGCTTTCCTTCCATGTATGTATGTATTAAAAAAATCTGCAGAGGGGGGGGGGGCAGATTTAAATCCTGAAAGAAGTAATTTTTGTTTAACTAAAATGAAAAATAAAATCAAAATATAATAATTTTAATTATTTACTGTTTTATTTTTTTTTACCAAGATATATAATCTCTCTATTCTAAAAAAAAGTAACTACCGCTGTCACCGCCGCCGCCGCCGCCGCCGGTTTTGAATTTTTTGTGACCAGAGGTATTTCTTCGTTAATATTGAGAAAACTAATGCATACAAAAATATGAAAATCAGTGGTTTTATACAGAAATGTTTGATAAACACGCTGATGCAGACAGTTTTTAAATCGAAGAATTATTTTAAGAGATATTTAAGGCTAAAATTGGACAAAATCGTTCCACTAAAAAAGTTTTATAGCAGCAAAAACTATACATAGCAGTGTAATCATTTTTAGATCATTTTATGCGTTAGAATTTGCCGGAGTGCAGATTGCATTAATTTTTTTATTTTGACTCATTTTTTCAGGTTTTATTTCTATTTTAAATTCAAATTTTCAGCATTTCTAGAGATATTTTTTACAGATTTCAGAAAATTGTACTAATTTAAACTGTTGCCAACTGTATAAAAAGCGCAAGCAATAATGTTTGTTTCAAATTAAAAATTTATTTACACGTGACTATTATAAACAGGAAAAAAACTTTCAAATTAGAATTAAATAATTATGTATAAAAAGCAGGAACTTATTAAAAATTACGTCATAAAAAGTACACACGTGAATTTTAAAAGAGAAAGGATATTGTAAAATAATAAATTCATTAACATGCGTTAGAAGTCTTAGGAGAAATTACGTCATATTTACGTCACATTATAGTTATTACATAAAATGAACACAAAATAATACTGCAAAAAAGTTTAAATTTAGAAATTGCGCTAGACATTTATTTAATATTTTGAGAGAATATTTTCAACTATTTTTGTTAGGAAACCGCAAATAATATTTCATTGCTAACAAAACTACTTTCACGCGATTATTTAAAAGAGAAAGAATAGCTTGGTAAAAATTACGTCAGATTAAAAACGATTAATTTAAAATGTCTCATTTAAAAGAACTTTCTTTTCGCTTTGTTAAAAAATACCAGGCGACAAAGACTCTGTTTACTTAATTCCTTTTATATTAGCTTATTTTGAAATGTTGTTACACGTGTCTACGTCATCAAGTTATTTTTATTTCGACGTTTTATTTGTATTTTTATTAATGTTATACGAATTTATTTGTTCTTTCGTTATTTAAAATAATAATTATGTCAATTTGTATAATTTGGCGAGTGGTTTGGGGATTTATATAATTTGGCGAAATTGGTCGACGGGATAATCAAGTAGTACCGCAGCGGATTTTGCGTTAAAATTCCCCAATCAAAGAGAAATGAATAGAAATTCGTTTATAGGGAGATCGCCACTGTTTTTTAAATTATAATTCAATCTTTCGAAATCTTTTTAAAGCCGATCAAATTAGCGTGCATTTAGAGCCTGCGGTGTCTGGACGGGGGTTGGCGAGCGTAGCTCGTAGGGGGCCGAGCCCCCTAGTAAAAATAAATATTAAGAAGCTTTATAATAAAAATTTACATAACTGTCAATCTTCCTGTTTTTTCTCAAGTCAAATAAAGATATTTCAACCAAGAAATTTTAGAATGAATGAAAACGTATAATTACGAAATAGAAAGAAAGGGACGTTTTATTAAAAAATGTATTATTGCTTAAAGTATGTATCTCTCTATTCTAAAAAAAAGTAACTACCGCTGTCACCGCCGCCGCCGGTTTTGAATTTTTTGTGACCGGAGGTCTTTCTTCGTTAATATTAAGAAAAATAGTGCATACAAAAATATGAAAATCGGTGGTTTTATACAGAAATGTTTGATAAACACGCTGATGTAGACAGTTTTCAAATCGAAGCATTATTTTAAGATATATTTAATGCTAAAGTTGGACAAAATCGTTCCACTAAAAAAGTTTTATAGCAGCAAAAACTATACATGGCAGTGTAATCATTTTTAGATCATTTTATGCGTTAGAATTTGCCGGAGTGCAGATTGCATTAATTTTTTTATTTTGACTCATTTTTTCAGGTTTTATTTCTATTTTAAATTCAAATTTTTAGCATTTCTAGAGATATTTTTTGCAGATTTTAGAAAATTGTACTAATTTAAACTGTTGCCAACTGTATAAAAAGCGCAAGCAATAATATTTGCTTCAAATTAAAAATTTATTTACACGTGACTATTATAAACAGGAAAAAAACTTTCAAATTAGAATTAAATAATTACGTATAAAAGGCAGGAACTTATTAAAAATTACGTCATAAAAAGTATACACGTGCATTTTAAAAGAGAAAGGATATCGTAAAATAATAAATTCATTAACAGGAGAAGCCTTAGGAGAAATTACGTCATATTTACGTCACATTATAGTTATTACATAAAATGAACACAAAATAATATTGCAAAAAAGTTTAAATTTAGAAATTGCGCTAGACATTTATTTAATATTTTGACAGGATATTTTCAACTATTTTTGTTAGGAAAGCGCAAATAATATTTCATTGCTAACAAAAGTACTTTCACGTGATTATTTAAAAGAGAAAGAATAGCTTGATCAAAATTACGTCAGATTAAAAAAGATTAATTTAAAATGTCTCATTTAAAAGAACTTTCTTTTTGCTTTGTTAAAAAATACCAGGAGACAAAGACTCTGTTTACTTAATTCGTTTTATATTAGCTTATTTTGAAATGTTGTTACACGTGTCTACGTCATCCAGTTATTTTTATTTCGACGTTTTATTTGTGTTTTTATTAATGTTGTACGAATTTATTTGTTCTTTCGTTATTTAAAAGAAAAATTATGCCAATTTGTATAATTTGGCGAGTGGTTTGGCGATTTATATAATTTGGCGAAATGGTTCGACGGGATAATCAAGTAGTACCGCAGCGGATTTGGCGTTAAAATTCCCCAAACAAAGATAAATGAATAGAAATTTGTTTATAGGGAGATCGCCACTGTTTTTTAAATTATAATTCAATCTTTCGAAATCTTTTTAAAGCCGATCAAATTAGCGTGCATTTAGAGCCTGCGGTGTCTGAACGGGGGTTGGCGAGCGTAGCTCGTAGGGGGCCGAGCCCCCTAGTATCTGATAAAAAAAAAGAAAAAAAAACCCGGAAGATGGGCAGCTATGAAGTGATGACATACTTTTGTTGTATTTTTGAACAAATGTGTGCAATTAAAATAACAATAATCACAATAAACTAAAATTCAAGCAACTAAATTCAATATGTATTTTGATGTAATTTTTTAAATTTATATTTTCTTTATCCACATGTATATAAATATTTATATTTCGTAAATTTATGAAATACTTAAAAAATGTAAAAACGCTAAATTTTCCGTGACCCCTAAAATTTTTTCATGATTTTCATTTTAAGAAGTGCTGGGCTAAAAAAAAAAAAAAAAAAAAAAAAAAAAGAAAGGCATATCATTATAAATTTCCAAGAATTAAAAATTTAATCATCAAACACTACGTAAAACAGCATTTAAATACTGCTAAATCAATAAAGACAGTCAGAGATTGAGAGGTTTAATAACGCAATTTATTTCTATTTCATCCAATTTGTTGTATTTCTTTTATTTTCTTTCTTTTCTCTTTCTTTCTTTCTTTTGTGGGCAAACGAACATAGACGCCAAGAGAAGAATGGGGTCATTTTCCAATCTTGATTGTATCTTTTTGTAAAACGGAATTTTATTTGTGCAGTGTTTGTCACGTGACTTAATTATACAGTGATTTTTAGTATCTCGTTAATCATGATAACGTCAGTGTTCTTTGTTTTATATATTTGCTAAATATATACAGCGTGTTACAGTATAATATTTACAAATTTTAAGAGTTTGGTAGAGCACACGTACTACAACAGACAATTTTGATATAGAAAATCAGTGCTACAATCTATTCATTCAGTCAAAATTACAGACTGCTTTCCTTTAATCTGGGCCGAGATTTTTGATTATAACTTTAAAAATAAAGTTATTTTAATGATATTTGCAACATAATTAATTTTTGTGCAAAATGCGATGAAATTACGAAAATTGCTAGAAGTGCACAGTAATTTGGTCTGTATACCGTATGCAATGTCAATTACATTCCGAAAAGGGGATAGTCTAATTTAGCGCTATTTGGATGCGTGGATGGTGGCCGTTTTCATCAAATCTCGTGATATTGTCCTATTTACCGTGGTGGAAGTGGCAACCACCCACATCCAATCAGTGCTAATTTAGACGATCCTTTTTAACACTTTCCAACAAAGTTTGAAAAGTGTTTATGAATTCGGTTTGTCTGTCCGTCTGTCCACGCTCTAATTCAAATAAATATACACGGATTTGTATGCAATTGATAAATGTCAATGCTGTTTACCATAGCATGTTTGGTATTTAATAGGAAGTGTGCAGCATCAATAGTTCAGTTACAGGGGCACTCAAAAGAATTCCGTTACATTATGGTCAATGAGGGAAAATCGTTTTCAGTGTATTTTATTGACATTAAGCTATTTCAAATGCATTGAAATTGGTATAAATCACTGAATTTCACTAAAAGATGATTACTATAGTTCATAGCATTTATCGTTCATTTACAATGACACACAAAAGAAATGAGTTACAGTATTGTCTATTAACAATAACTGCTGAAAGTGCGTTTTCAATTTCGGTATGCGCTTTTAAATTTAATTAACTTTTTGCATGTCACTCGTTGTGTATCAATTCTATACCTCGTATTACAAGGATGCACAAAAGAATTCACTTGTACCATTCTCCTTATTAGCGGAAACTGTTGAAGGGGAATTTTAAACTGTGGTATGTATTTCCTGAGTGAATTAAATTTTTGCATGCATGAAATTTATATATAGAAATCTACATATCATATACAGGGTTGCTCAAAGAATTCGCAAAATTTTTTGACTGGGTGATTTTCAAAAAGTGTCGTGTTTTATTGTCCTTTCACATTTGCACAGAAAAATAGTTAAATATCACAATTTTAATTATTGCATTTTAACTATCATGTTTTTTAATGATAATTTACAGATATATTATTATTTTTAAAAAATTAAAAAATAAGAAATATATTCTTTTGTAGTCAAAATGCCATTACCGTAGGTTGTCCCAACAAGCAATTTATTAGGTAAAGATTTGAGTAAGTTCTATTTAAAACAGAGTGTTATAATTTTTTTAATGCATTTTTATTTATTAAGATGCTACTAATTAAAAAAATATTTATTTTCATTAATTAAACTTATCTATAATTCTTAATAATTACTTTAAACCGTGACCTAAGAAAGAGTGTCAATGCTGTGCTTCTGACAAAAAGTTCATCTGGAATTTTTTAGAAGGCAGCACATGCCTTTTTATCAAGGCAAAAATACTACTTAAAAGTCCACTTGTTCCAACCTTAACCATCAGGTTTAGGTGAATAGAGTAAATAGTTTTATAGTTTCAATAAAACAAGCAAAGACTTTGAATGTTTTGATGAGTATTTTTTTGTACATCATTACCGTACCAACTTCTAATTGATAATTAAGTAAATTTTTATTTCTTAATCTGGTTTTATTATATCAGAAATAGAAAATCATTGTATGGGACAGAAGATATAACGGCTGCCATTTATGCCTGGGGGAAAAATAAAAAAAATATTTTGCTTAATTTGTCATTACAGTGCTCACTTATGTTCATTACCAAGTTCATTAAAATTAAAAAAATAGTTTTAAAACGTTAAATTAGTAACTGGGTCTCTGATGATGCTTGTATATTACTGTTTATGAGATCAGATAATTATTTACAAAAAAATAAAACTTTCTGATTATTTCTAAAAATTTGATTTTGTTATTCCAAAACATGGACAGATTTTGAAAATGACCCGATTGTAGGTAGGAACTGCTGAAATTGGGTTTTTAAATGTGTTAATGCGTTTCCAAATGGTTAAACTAGAGATCCTATTATAACTTATTAAACGGCGAAGTCTTGTTATATTATTCTGAATTTGTTGGAAAGTGTTTCATAATCGATGCTTGACGCATGATATTTTCTATCTTGATTCAGAATGCAATTAATATTAAATGCAGTACACACTTCGTGATTTCATCGCATTTTGCACACAACAAGTTAAATTTTGTTGTAAATATCTTAAAACAGCTTCATTATTATTAAATTTATGACTAGTAATTCTGTCTGGGAGTGAAGAAAATTCCCTGTACAGGCATTTCTCGACTTACGTAAGTAATGCGCTCCGTAAAATTTTGCGTAACTTGAATTTTACGTAAGTCGAATTTGTAAATTGCTTAGGTAAAATTTCATAAGAGACTGCAATATTTAATATATACATATAATATATACATTATTTACATAGCATTATTTTACAAATAAAGCAGCATGCAACAATATTTACTTAGATATAAACTATAAAAGTATGAAAAAATGTAAAATTAAACTGAAATAACACTTTTCAAATAAAAAATATCTTGTAGAATACGGGATTTATAAATTAAACATTGATGAATCAATTCATATCAATTTTTAATCTACATCAAACAAACAGCTGATGCTAACGAGAAAAAATTCATTCGTTCCTCTTCATGGGAACTTTAAAATTAGGTTTCGTTACAGTTTGAATTCAGCTAACAAAATTGTAACGGTTAAACCCGATTTTTTTTTTTTGCCTCATTTTAATAAGATTTCTGTTTATTTGTTAAAGATTTGATTGTCTATCCCAATAAAAATATAACTCTATCTAATATATAAAACTATAATATGGTTGTGGTTTTTATCTGCATATTTTATTTATAAAACAACTATCAAAAGTATACAAATGCGTATGAAACGTGCTCGTATGTTCATAAATGTAATTTTCGATACTTATTACGTAAGTCGCGTATGACGAAAGTTGAGGGATGTCTGTAATTTTGACTGAATAGGTAGATTGCGACCCTGGTTCCAACACAAAACATTGTTTGTTGTAGTGCCTACTGCCTCTTACTGTGTGTTGTCTACTACCTCTTAAAAATTGTAAACGGTGTATCTTTCAGTAGTTCTTTGAAAAAGATACTTTAACATTTATTGTTTTTCATAAGATTTGGCAATGCTGTTGCTCCTCTTAAGTGATTACAAAGAAAAACTGATTTGCCATTTTATGGATATTTTGTTCTCTTTACTTTTTCAAATAATTCTTTTACTGTGTCTCATTTTTTTTAGTTCACAGGCTATCAAAGCCTGAGATCTTATGTGCCCGCAAGTTCTGTATGTATGTATGTACGTAACACGATAACTCCTGAGAGAAATATCCGATTTGCTTCAATTTTTTTTCTAGGTTCATTCTCATAAGGTGCTTCCCTGATTAGTTTTGGGGGTTCATTGGTTAAGTATAAAGGGTGGTACGGCGGGCTAATTCCCCCTTAACTTAGATAAATGGGTTTTTCATGCAGAATTATCAGATTTGCTTCAAAATTGGCATACCGATTAATTCTGATAAGGCGCTCCTCTGATTAGATTTAGCTGTTCATTGTTTTTTTTTCCTAACCGATGACCAGGCCCCCTACCTGCCGGGTCTCCCCAGTTGAAGGGGTTTGATACCTGGTATCGGAGCGGTGATCGCCTAATCGCCGCGTAGCGTCAATAAATCTGACGAGGGCCTAGATCTTCATCCTATCGACTGTGCCAACTGCTTAGATGTGAACTTAGTTAAAACTGTTACTTAATATTTTGATCTTGTTGTTTTGTACCTGCGTTTTGCTACTCAAGTTGGCCTCGTAATTTAGAACCTAGTACTGGCGGGGTTACCCACCACCCCCTTAATTTAAATAAATGGGTTTTCTTATCCGATTTGCTTCAAATTTGATATACCGGTTTATTATGATAAGGCGCTTCCCTGATTAGATTTAGAGGTTCATTTGTTAAGTATAAAAGGGGGGCGGGCTGGGGGCTAACAACCCCTTAATTTAGATAAATGGGTTTTTCTATCCGAATTGCTTCAAATTTTGTATACCGGTTTATAAGGCGCTTCCTGATGAGATTTAGAGGCTCATTGGTTAAATATAAAGATGTGAAACAAGTGGGTGGTAATCCCTTCTTTAATTTATTTTTTAATAGGCATTATTCTTTGAAGTAAGAGTATAAGAGACAATTTGTGTGATTAGACTGTGAGCTCAATGCCACCAGTTTAACTGGGCACTTTTCTTTTTTATTAACACTTTCCAACATATTTGGCAAGTGTTTATGAATTCGATTTGTCTGAAAATCGTCTGGCTGTCCGTGCTCTAACCCGCGTAAATATACTCGGATTGACACTCAAGTAATATACGTTATTAAGGTTTGCCATAGCATGTTTGATATTGAAAATGAAGTGCGTGGTCTTCATAGTTCAATTACAGGGCGCCAAAAAGTATTCCGTTACATTATGATCTACGGGGAATAATCATTTGCCGTGAATTTGTATAATATTACAATATTTTAAACATAATGAAATTTATATACCTTATTGAGGTGAAGTAGAAGATGGTTTCTATAGAATATGTTATGTGTAGCACTTACTGTATGCGTACAGGGGAACTCAAAAGTATTCCGTTATTCTATATTCTATGTGGAAAAATCTTTTGCGACGTATTCTAACGATGTTACTCTGTTACAAACATAATGAAATTGATATGAATTTTGGAGATGCACTAAAAGATGCTTTCTGTTGAAAATGGGTTGCAAAGCATTTATCATTCATTTACGCACAAATACGATTTGCATCGCATTTATAGTTCATTTACAGGGACACATAAAAGATTTTCAATACTGTATCCGAAGTATTGTCTATTAGGGAATTTCTGAAGAGCATTTTCGGTTACTGTATGCGTTTTAACTTTAGCGAAATTTTTTGTATATTATGAGGTGTGTATTAATTCTGTAGACCATATACAGGGCTACGTAAAATAATTCCTGAGCATTACTGAGAATAAAAGTGAATTGCTTAAAGGTATTTTTTAATTTGAGTTATGCATTTTCAAGCTCAGCTATATATAGTATACTTAGAGATGGTTGTAGCATTTAAATAAAATCATATATAGGGTTATGTAAAAAACTGAATACATCGCCACCTATGCATAGTAATTCCTAGAAGTGTGATTTCAATAGTTTTAAGCGGGATTTTGCCCGAATTAAATTTATTACGTGGCGCTTATAAAAATCTGAAGGTAATATACAGGGCTGTAGAAAAGAATTCAAGGACGTTTCCTTCTACCGATAGAAATTTCTAAAGTTGAATTTTAAACTGTGTTATGCTTTATCTAACTAAACTAAATTTTAGCATACTATGTAGAATATATACAAACATATAGATCGTATAAAGAGCTGCATAGTACCTTTTCGGCTATGTGCAGTAATTGTTCAAATCTGATTTTAAAGTGTGATATGCGTTTAATGTTTACTTAGACATCTTTTTTCTCTATTAAACGGCGAAGTTTAGTTTACGTATTCTAGAAGCATTGGAAAATGTTTAACAATCTATACTTGACGCATGATTTGCTTTTTAAATTGCCCACTTTTTCTAACAGGTGGTTTTGATGGTATGTTTCAAATAAAAAGAATCAATAAACGGTCAAGTGCGAGAATTACTCGAGCTCAGAGGGTTCCGTACAATAAATACATGAATTATTAAAAAAATCATTGCTAAAAGAATAATAAGACTTTGTAAAAATACAGGGTGGTTATAATTAAACTTCCCCTATAAACGGCATCCTACAGCGCAAACGGGTGAACGGAATGCAAAGAAATTTGGTATGTAGACTATACATGAGATGCGCTCACTGAATTTCAAAAAAAAAAATTTAGTTCCAAAATGTCCACCAGAGGGCGTCTTTTCCAGAAAAAACATTAAATTTAACACAATAAACGACCAAAACGAAATACTGAAATAATATTAACAATCCAGAACAAAAGTTATGAGTAATAAAATGTAAAACCCGCTGTTTCGGTCGTTTATTGTGTTAAATTTAATGTTTCTTCCAGAAAAGGCGACCTCTGGTGGACATTTTGGAATTAAATATTTTTTTCGAAATTGCGTGAGCGCATCTCGTGTATAGTCTATATACAAAATTTCATTGCATTCCGTTCACCCGTTTGCGCTGAAGGATGCTGTTTATAGGGGAAGTTTAATTATAACCATCCTGTATATAAAACGTAGTGTTGGGTATAGCTGTATATACTACAAATGTATGAATGGGTATACCATAAAAGTTCAAAGAGATATGAAGCCTAAATAATATAAAATATTGCTATTCTGTAAAACACCTTTTTTTTTATCTTATCCTAATCTGTTTATGATGAACTTAATTCGGTATTGACAATAAAAGTAGTGCTTATTTAAACTTAATTTGGCATTTAAAACTAAATTCAGCGTAGTGATAATCTTTTCTTTTTACAGTGTAGCAAAACAAAACCCTTTCTCAAAGTTTAAACTTTCATTGTGCTAAGCGCGTTCGGAAAACAGGTCGCAAAGTTGCAACGTCGCATTGGTTCGTGCCGTGTTTTCCCAGATAGGTTTTTAATTAACTTTCAAAGACAAGGGAGGTATTGAGAGATCCACTCAATGCAAATTAATCGCGAATCCCCATAGTATTTATGTGATTAATTCTAATTAAATTAATCTGTTTTTTTACAATTGGACGTTTTTAGCTTTTATACTGCTACTGGGCATTACATTACATAAATGTATTATTAAAAGTTGTTTTCTAGGCTTTAAAAACCTATGATACATAGAGTACGCCGCCTCTGTCATTATGTATCTCCAAACAGCCTGTGTCTTTAAGGGTTAATATCTCGGCTAATTACCGATGATTTTTTTTCAAAAATCATTATAAACAATCTTTTATACTTCTGCTACGTATCGTACCTCCAGCTCTTCTCAACTCTTTTGCTGAATGCCCGCAAATCGGAATTTGTGTGCAACGGAAAAATGTGCTTTTCTCAAAAACTATGTGAACTAGGGTAATCGCTGTAATTTTCCTGCAAGATTTAAATTAACATCTACTACCTCTAATTTTTTCATAATTATAGTTTCGGAAATAGAGGGGGGGGGGGGGGGCATATTTTTGCACTACATTTTCAACGATATCTCTGAACATATAATACCTAAAATTAAAAGAAATGCATGTTTGAATTCAGCGTTACAAAAGATTTCACAGGGTACCCCACATGATATGCAAAGAAAATATTTTTTTTTTTTCAAGTAACTTAATTAGTCCCTCTACATTTTTCCTAAATAGATTTGTGAATGTTTAATAATCTGAAAATATGCGGTCAGCCGTCTTTATTACTTACCTCAAATTTGAACTTTCCACGTTCCATAATTTACGAGTAAGCTGGCTGTGACAGACGGGCAGACGGACACAGGAGCGATCTTATAATGGTTCCGTTTTTACTTTTTAAGTACGGAACCCTAAAAAGGGAAGAATAACTATACGATTAGGTAGAAAAAGATCCTGGTTTGTCTTTTTAACATTTTCCAACATAGTAGAAAAAAGTGTGAAAAGTGTTTGAGAATTCGGTTTGTCTGTCTGTCTGTCGGTGCGTGCTTTAACTCGCGTAAATATAGTCAGATTCTTATGAAATTAAGATAGGTTATTGGGTTTTCGAAGTTAAGTACTAAATTCACCAACAAAACTTAAATCAAGATTAGAGATAAACCCAGTTTCTTCACTAAGAATGAGCTCTAGGGTGCTAAACATTTTGCGAAAATTCTAATATACACGAATACACACACGCATGTAAGGTTAGTTGGGGGTAACTGGGCCATAGGCTATTTTATAAAAAACTGTTGGTGTTTTTTAAGTTTTAGCTTTTGTGAACAATTCCCCTTAATCTCTACTTCCTAAAACAACGTGTATCAACTCAATCACAACTCTCACTTTGCTGTGATAGGTTGTCAAAAATTTATGTTTCTTTTTTTAAAAACGTCTATATATTTGAACTTCCTCGGCTGATTATTAAAATACTGTAAGTACTTTTATTAAACAATCATTTTTTTTAAAGATTAGACATATAACTACATTAATATTATTAGGTATCTATACATATTTACTTCATGTTTCAAATGTAAGCCCGATGTCCCAGTTACCCCATAAAAATTTTCAAGAATGGGGAAACTGGGAAATGTATCCGGGGTAACTGGACCATGCTGGATCCAGTTACCCCAATAGTTATAATTTTTTTGTGTTTCTCTTAATACGGGAAGTAAATTTCTCCATTGTTTTTTTGCTCACAATAAAGAAAATGATAGAATGCCTTATTAAAATTACGTAATGAAATTAAAAAAAAAAACCATATTGAGTGGTATCAAACTACATTTCTTGACCCCTTGAGAGGCGGTGATGCCGTCATGGCATGACTTAATTTTAATTCATAATTGCCACATTGGCACCTAAATTTTATAATGAAAATTTCACCTTTATTAAGTACACGAAAATATACTTTTACTTGTTTTCAGATAGATTCTTTTGTAAATATTTTGGTGTCATTAAATTATTTCAACATTTTACGAATGCAGGTACCTTGCCCCTGAAAGCGAGATAGCCAGACCTTGAAATTGTACTATACACAGAAGTCGCATTCTATAGGGAGACTTTTATCGTTCCTACCACTATTTTGAAAATAATATCTTCATTGCACCTTTCTGTAAGGGTTCTGGTAGGAACAATAAAATTTTCCCTATATAATGCGACCCTGGATAAAGTACTTAAGTACTGACGTAGCCGTTTGTTAATGGATTTACCTTGCTATTTTTTTCCTTAAAATACCCATGTGACTTTTATACTTATTATCTATAATAAAGTACATAAGTACTTCCTTAAGTTTTATGTTTTTGGTATAAATAAATCTAATATTTTCACTTTTAGTGCTTTTTTAGACACATTGACAGCAAAGGTTTCCCTTACAACGCTGTTTATTGACATATAATTTACATGATCTGCCTGGTTTAGATTCTTTTAAGTTGTTTACACTTTTTCAAACAGGACCTGATATCCGATATGAAAAAATATGAACACGTGTGGAACATAGACCCCCCTGGTCCAGTTACCCCATTTTTTGGGGCATCTGGACCCATGAGGAAAGAAAGATAAAATATGCATATTTTTATATTTTTAAATATTAAAATGTAATTTTGAGCATTTCTGTCTGATAGAGGGAACCTAACTGAACACATTTACAGAAGTTCAGACTTTAATTCAAATGAACATTAGTGTTTTGAAGCTGAATTGTCAGAAGTTCCAGAATCACATTGTAAAATCATGTCCCAGTTGCCCCAACTAACCTTATATGGAGTAGGTTTAAAAATGGCTAAAGCAAATTCAGAGAACCTCAAAGTGTTAAAATATGTTTATATTTCCACAGTCGGATTTTTATCATGTTTTAATACGTTTCTTCAAACTCACATGACGTTACATATTCACTTGCTGGGGTGCATTATATTTCCAATAGGACGCAAGATATATTTTTTTTATTCGTCAAACTATTTGTTTCATTTTGAGTTTTCATGCGGACATCTTGCTCTAGAAAACTTATGACGTAATATTAAATTTGTTTTCAATTTGTCAAACTGTTTAATTTTTCACGTGAAAATCTTGCATTAGAAAAGCAATGTTGTGGTCAGAATTTATTGCTTTTTTTTAATTCTTGGCAACTGCTATAACGAAAAATATTTATTTTTTCCTGTCATTGTTGTGCAAGAGCTGGTTTTATCAGAATCATGTTAAGACGGTATTCAAAAATTTTAACTCTCCGTATTTCCATTCCCTTGGGCCGATTTTGCCCAATTTCAATTCCCGCCGAGATATTAGCCATCTCAAAGTTATTGGGGAGTTTGAAGACGATCCATGCATAATTGTGACTTTTATCGTGCGGACAAAATTTAGTACATATTTACATATATATATATAAACTTTTTAGGTAGGGGTGGTTTTGGGTTCCTGGGGTCATATAATAAGTTATGAAAGAATTTTTCAAAAGTTGCACAATAGTAACGACTGCAATAGGTAGTATTCCTTACGAAATCTACTTAAAAATGCAGCAATTCGTACTGGCAATATTCAGAAAGTTCCTGCAAAATTTTATGTGAAATTTTAAAGTGAAATGTCTTTTAGGAAATCTGCTGCAGTTTACAATGTTAGTTAGACCACTCTGAATTGTCATGTTAATACTTTTTAAAAAAGTTAACAGCCAAATTTTAACTTAAAATACATATCAAAGATACAAAGTCGAAAAATATTTATCGATGATGAAGATGGATGTTGGTAGACAACATTTTACAAGCTTCGAAATATCACTATGGATAAACAATTAATGATGCACATACTCTTGCCTATGAATATGCTTCAGCAATTAAAAAGAACATTCCTTGAAATTAGTAGCATAAAAAAAAACTGGAAATGAATACCAAGGCCGAATATCAAATACTCGTTGCATCCTTAAAATTTAGAAAATTTACAATAGTTATCTTTTCTTTATCAGTTTAAATATTTTTTTTTTTCCTGAAAAAACAATTCCAAGTATATCGTAATTCAATTATTGAACTTTTCACATCTATTATTAACTGTCCCAATGTGCCAACCTAGGTGGTACACCTTGGGACAAAGCACAAGTTTAATAAATATATAGGGAAAGTGGGGTGGAATGGGACAGTGAGAGGAATGGGACAGTAAGTTTTTCTCTTTATGTATCATTCTAATCATTTCATCAATCACACATTAGATGAAGAAATGGTACCCCAAGCTTTAGTTGAAAAAAGTAGCTGATCTGCATAAGCTTTCGATTGTATAAAGAAAAAGATTATTTCAAGAATCAAAAGTAAACTTGCTTTATATACTTTTTATGTTTTTTGTATATTAGTGACTTGTTTATGCGTAGATGTAATAGTTTCCCCATTTATGGAACATTATACTGTACGTTATCCCTAATTTAAACTATGCTTAAAAGAAGCTTTTTTGTTTATACAAGAAGTTTAACATAAAAGAAGGTAGCGGGAGAAATGGGATATGCCAGCAAAGGGAGGAATAGGACATGTCTAATTCCTTCTTTTTAATAAGATGAATGTAATTTTGATAATATGCATATATTTTTCGAGTGTAGCATATTATATTAATACATGGAAATTATTCCAGAGAGAAACATTCGCCTTGGATACAATATTTCAAATGAAAATCAAATTTCAAAGTAATTGCTTAAAATGCGCAAAGGCCAACATAGTGAAAAAGATTCCAAGCCGGGACTCAAACCCGGGCCACCAGTATACCGCACTGACGTTCTACCGACTAAACCACTTGGAACGATACACAGCTCGGAAAATTTCTCACTATTATATGTTGGCAAGGCTACAAACGCAGCACAAGATGGAATATTTATCGTGAGCCACCGACCTGGGGCTAACACGAAACATAATTAAATCCAGCATCGATAGAAACTATATTAATACATGGAAATTATTCCAGAGAGAAACATTATCCAACAAAGCAATTACTTTGAAATTTGATTTTCATTTGAAATATTGTATCAAAGGCGAATGTTTCTCTCTGGAATAATTTCCATGTATTAATATAGTTTCTATCGATGCTGGATTTAATTATGTTTCGTGTTAGCCCCAGATCGGTGGCTCACGATAAATATTCCATCTTGTGCTGCGTTTGTAGCCTTGCCAACATATAATAGTGAGAAATTTTCCGAGCTGTGTATCGTTCCAAGTGGTTTAGTCGGTAGAACGTCAGTGCGCTATACTGATGGCTTGGAATCTTTTTCACTATGTTGGCCTTTGCGCCTTTTAAGCAATTACTTTGAAATTTGATTTTCATTTGAAATATTGTAGCATATTAATTTTAACATTATAAATCTATTCAATTACTTCAAAATGTAAATAAATTGAACTGACGATTTTTTAATGTCATCTCTCACTGGCAATCCTCATTTTTCCTTCCAGTGATGAAGGTAATGGAATTTGATATTGTAGCACAGACATTACCAACCTACAATCTTTGTTAGACTGTATATATAGCCAACACTATACTATTTTTGGCTTATCATACATTGTTTTATATCTCTCTGTTAGTGGGGAGGTATGGGACATATTTTGAAATTTACAATTTCTTTATTTATGAAATTGTTTCTGCAAATTATGTTTCTACATTGTTCAAGGACATTAAAAAGTGTTTAATTTTTGTATTCTATATATCGAAATTTTTGTTTTTGTGTCCAACAAAGTTGATTTCCTTATTTTTGTAAAAAGTGTCCCATTCCTCCCCACTCTCCCCTATTTTTATTTTTTCTATAATGGATATAAGATCAAAAGTTATTTAATAATGTAGGCAAAGGTTAAAAGAATGAACACCAGGTAAAATGTTGACAATTGATCAATATAAAAGAAAAAAAAAAAGAAAGAAAAATTGTGTTTCAAGGTGAGGCACTCTTCCTATTTTATTTCTATATTAAATTCGTATTACTTAAGTATCATCATGTTTCTGAAAATTTTCTGTTTTCCAGAAATGCATTTTAACAAATGATGAATTTATATCGCTTGTCATTAAAAAACATAAATAAAAAAAATAGGCCGTCATTTTTGAGACACCCGGTATATACAACAATAATTTTTATGGTATGATCCATGTCAATTCAGGCAGCCAAAGAAAAAAATCTTACCTTCATAGTCTCAGAAGTTTTTGAATTGAACATATGTTAAAATTCAATAAAAAATAAGATACTTGTATATTTTGGTTTTGCCCAAAAAAATTCCTGGCCCGAGATACAGGCCGCCAAAGATGGCATTCTGGGCACCATTTCCAATTCGCCATTTTCGATAAAAATTTTAAAGTGATCTATCTCTAGAACGGTGCAAGATATTTTGTTGCGGTTTTTTTTATTTTAAAGATAATATTCTTCTGTTTAAAATGATATACCCAATTTTGAAAAATGTATTAAACTTTTCTTGTGGCAACCTTTTGAAAAAAAAATTTATTTTCAAAAAAAATTTTTTTTTCGAAAATGCCAATCCTAAAAATTTTGATTTTTTTGCTGTTGATCAATACTATTGGGAACTATCTTCACTGTAAAGGAGAACTTCCACTTTTGAGTTTAACAAATTTTAGAAACATTTAAAAAATTCAGAGAATTTTACAGGAACTGTATACATACAGTTCCAGTAAAAGTCACTGAATTTTTGCTTATTTGTATCATATTTGTAAGGATAAGTCTACTATATATCCTAAACAAGTTAGAAATTGCAATATCAAATGTGGCAAATGAGGTGCGTGCATAGTATTAACTAGTTTTATAAATATTCAGATCTTGGTGCAATAAGTGTTACACTCTTGGGCAAAAAGGCATGAATACAAAATTTACTATAATACCACATATTAAGTTCAATAATACGGAAGTAATATGAATCCATCTTAAAAGGACTTAATCGCCATGGCAACCTAGAATCATTGCCTATCATGGTATATCATTGAATCAATTATGTATTATAGGATTTTTAAATAGAATGAAGAAAACTTTTATTAATGTCTTTTATGTTTTAGTTTGATTTTCATAGCATTTGAAGTGATACATACTTTATTGCAGAGGTTTACAAAAAATTACTTCCTGTGTCATAGAAAGTGCATAGTGTTTACAGGGACACACAAAACATTTCGGATACTTTACCTTATTGGAAATACTGTACATTAGCGATGATTGCTAGAGGTGCATTTTTAGTTGCAATATGAGTTTTTAAGTTTAATTAAATATTTCCATATTACGTTGTGTGTATAAAGGCTGTAGATCATATACAGGGCTACACAAAAGAAATCGTAAGGGCATTTCTGGAGGTGCATTTTTAGTTGTGTTTGAGTTTTTAAGTTTAACTAATTTTTTCCATCTAACGTTGTGTGCATAAATGCTGTAGATCATATACAGGGCTACACAAAATAAATCTTAAGGGTTTACTGAGTATGAATGAAAGTAGCTTAAAGGTGATTTTTAAATGAGTTATGCATTTTTACACTGAACTACATTTAGTATACTAAGATTTGTTTGGAGAATATAGATAAAATGATATACAGGTCCACGCAAAGAATTAGATACATGGCCGTCTATGGATGATAATCTCTGGAAGTGTGATTTCACTGGTTTTAAGGATGTTTTAATCTTAATTAAATATTAGCTAAATAGTGGCATGTATATAAAGATAGTAGGTAAAATACAGGGTTGTATAAAAGTATTCAAGTATGCTTCCGTCTATTGACATAAATTTCTAAAAGTCAAATTCCGACCTATTTATGTGTTTTTAACAATTTCCAACATAGTTGAAAGTCTTTATGGATTCGATTTGTCTGCTCATCCGTCTGAACTCTAACTTGTATTAATATAATTTGTATTGCTGTGTAATTGATATATGTTATTGAGATTGTTTTACTATGTTCGGTATTGAAAATAAAGTATGTATCACTTCAAATGCTATGAAAATCAAATTGAAAGATAAAAGACATTAATAAAAGTTTTCTTCATTCTATTTAAAAATCCTATAATACATAATTGATTCAATGATATACCATGATAGGCAATGATTCTAGGTTGCCATGGCGATTAAGTCCTTTTAAGATGAATTCATATTACTTCCGTATTACTGAATTTAATATGTAGAATCATAATAAATTTTGTAGTCATGCCCTTTTTGCCCAAGAGTGTAACTTATTGCACCAAGATCTGAATATTTATAAAACTAGTTATAGTATGCGCGCACCTCATTTGCCACATTTGATATTGCAATTTATAACTTGTTTAGGATATGTAGTAAGCTTATCCTTACAAATATGATACAAATAAGCAAAAATTCAGTGACTTTTACTGGAACTGTATATATACAGCTCCTGTAAAATTCTCTGAATTTTTTTAATGTTTCTAAAATTTGTTAAACTCAAAAGTGGAAGTTCTCCTTTACAGTGAAGATAGTTCCCAATGGTATTGATCAACAACAAAAAAATCAAAATTTTTAGGATTGGCATTTTCAAAAAAAAATTTTTTTTTGAAAAAAATTTTTTTTTTTCAAAAGGTTGCCACAAGAAAAGTTGAATACATTTTTCAAAATTGGGTATATCATTTTAAACAAAAGAATATTATCTTTAAAATAAAATAAACCGCAACAAAATATCTTGCACCGTTCTAGAGATAGAGCACTTTAAAATTTTTATCGAAAATCGCGAATGAGAAAGGATGCCGGGGATGTCATCTTTGGCGGCCTGTATCTCGGGCCAGGAATTTTTTTGGGCAAAATGAAAATATACAAGTATCTTACTTTTTCTTAAATTTTAACATATGTTCAATTCAAAAACTTCTGAGACTATGAAGGTAACCCCCCTGCCTGAGTTGATATGGATTCAGCCTTATGCAGGTACAAACGCAGGAAATTAAAATACATATTAGGATGTCAAATTATCCTTATAGCGTTTGAAAATGTTTCATAATCAAATGAGTAAAACTATTTTTTCGTAAGTTTTTTGTCAGTTATTTAAAGCCTAAAACTATTATTTTAATTCAGTGGAATGCATAAGGATATTTCCATGCGGGACTATCATATGTACAATACATTAGGAGCTTCTTCAGACATGCCGAGTGGATTAAAATAATATTTAGACATGTAATTTTTTTTTATTTTTACTAGGGGGCTCTGCCCCCTACGAGCTACGCTCGTCAACCCCCGTTCAGACACCTCAGACTCTAACAGCACGCTAATTTGACCGCCTTTAAAAAGATTTCGGAAGATTGAATTATAATTTGAATCTGACAATTATAATCTGACGTAATTTTCACCAAACTTTTCTTTCTCTTTTTAATATTCATGTCAAAATACTTTTATTAGAAATGAAATATTATGATCATCTTAAAATGTCAAGTAAATGTCTCGCGCAATTTTTAAATTAAAACTGTTTTGCAATATTATTTTTTGTTCATTTTACGTAATAAGTGTAATATGACATAAATTCTCCTATTTAGGACTTCTAACGCATGTTACTGAATTTATTATTTTACAATATTCTTTCTCATTTAAAATTCATGTGTAACAATAGTTTTTATGACGTAATTTTCAATGAGTTCCTGCTTTTTATATTTTTTGTTTATAATAGTCACGTGTAAAATAAATTTTTAATTTGAAGCAAACATTACAGTTTGCACTTTTTATACAGTTGGCAACAGTTTAAATTAATACAATTTTCTAAAATCTCTCTATTCTAAAAAAAAGTAACTACCGCTGTCACCGCCGCCGCCGGTTTTGAATTTTTTGTGACCGGAGGTCTTTCTTCGTTAATATTGAGAAAAATAATGCATACAAAAATATGAAAATCAGTGGTTTTATACAGAAATGTTTGATAAACACGCTGATGCAGACAGTTTTCAAATCGAAGAATTATTTTAAGAGATATTTAATGCTAAAATTGGACAAAATCGTTCCACTAAAAAAGTTTTATAGCAGCAAAAACTATACATGACAGTGTAATCATTTTTATATCATTTTATGCGTTAGAATTTGCCGGAGTGCAGATTGCATTAATTTTTTTATTTTGACTCATTTTTTCAGGTTTTATTTCTATTTTAAATTCAAATTTTCAGCATTTCTAGAGATATTTTTTACAGATTTCAGAAAATTGTACTAATTTAAACTGTTGCCAACTGTATAAAAAGCGCAAGCAATAATGTTTGCTTCAAATTAAAAATTTATTTACACGTGACTATTATGAACAGGAAAAAAACTTTCAAATTAGAATTAAATAATTATGTATAAAAAGCAGGAACTTATTAAAAATTACGTCATAAAAAGTATGCACGTGAATTTTAAAAGAGAAAGGCTATTGTAAAATAATAAATTTATTAAATGCGTTAGAAGTCTTAGGAGAAATTACGTCATATTTACGTCACATTATAGTTATTACATAAAATGAACACAAAATAATGTTGCAAAAAAGTTTAAATTTAGAAATTGCGCTAGACATTTATTTAATATTTTGAGAAAATATTTTCAACTATTTTTGTTAGGAAAGCGCAAATAATATTTCATTGCTAACAAAAGTACTTTCACGCGATTATTTAAAAGAGAAAGAATAGCTTGGTAAAAATTACGTCAGATTAAAAACGATTAATTTAAAATGTCTCATTTAAAAGAACTTTCTTTTCGCTTTGTTAAAAAATACCAGGAGACAAAGACTCTGTTTACTTAATTCCTTTTATATTAGCTGATTTTGAAATGTTGTTACACGTGTCTACGTCATCAAGTTATTTTTATTTCGACGTTTTATTTGTATTTTTATTAATGTTGTACGAATTTATTTGTTCTTTCGTTATTTAAAATAAAAATTATGTCAATTTGTATAATTTGGCGAGTGGTTTGGCGATTTATATAATTTGGCGAAATTGGTCGACGGGATAATCAAGTAGTACCGCAGCGGATTTGGCGTTAAAATTCCCCAATCAAAGAGAAATGAATAGAAATTCGTTTATAGGGAGAACGCCACTGTTTTTAAATTATAATTCAATCTTTCGAAATATTTTTAAAGCCGATCAAATTAGCGTGCATTTAGAGCCTGCGGTGTCTGGACGGGGGTTGGCGAGCGTAGCTCGTAGGGGGCCGAGCCCCCTAGTTTGTAAAAAATATCTCTCGAAATGCTGAAAATTTGAATTTAAAATAGAAATAAAACCTCGAAAAATTATTCAAATTAAAAAACTAACTGCAATCTGCACACCGGAAAATTTTGACGCATAAAATGATCTAAAAATGATTAAATTCCTATGTACAGTTTTTGCTCCTATAAAACTTTTTTAATGGAACGATTTTGTCCAACTTTGGCATTAAATATCTGTTAAAATAATTCTTCGATTTGAAAACTGTCTACATCAGCGTGTTTATCAAACATTTTTCTATAATACTACCGATTTTCATATTTTTGTGTGCAACTGTTTTTTTAATATTAACGAAGAAAGACCTCCGGTCACAAAAAATTCAAAACCGGCGGCGGCGGTGACAGCGGTTGTTACTTTTTTTTTAGAATAGAGAGATACCAATATCTTCCCCGACCAGCTGATTATTTTTAGCATATAAAAAAATCTTCTTAAGGAGATTATTTTATTTACTATGAATACAATTGTGGATCATACAACTGTGTTTGGCCTAACCAGAGTGGAATTCATTTTTTTGGATAATTTTTTAAGTTCGAATTTCTTCTGATTGCCTTGTGAATGAAAAGAAATTGCCTGGTCATAATTGTGCTCAAGTGTTCTAAATAACAGAAAATAAAATACAAAAGTCTTTATGGATCTTTTTAATAAAATTTATTTTATGTGATATACTCTACAACTCAATTGTGACTAACACTACACATTTTTTATACATAAAAACTAGCTATTCATTATAAAAATCAAATTTTCTTTCAAATCTTAGACTAAATAACACTACGAAGCTACAGAGATGAAGGAGCACCATTTAGATTCCTTGTGTTTCCCGACACGTATGATAAAATAATGACAAAAATATTTATAAAATGCTTTTTAGGGCTTGGGTTACATGGAATTATCCATAAAAGGTGGGCTGATCTATGTACGGGACAAGACATTTCCATGTTTCATTTTTAGATCTTCAGTGTTGTATTCTGTAGTATTATTTCACAATGTAAAAAGCACGTTTCTTCACCTTCCAATCTCAAATTTTCCCACGACTGGTGAGTAAGAGATACGTGAGTAGAGCTCGCTCATTTAGAGGGGTAAAATATTTCAGGCTATTGACTTGGCTAAGGTACTCTCAAGGTAGGCCAAGTCTATAAGGTAGAATAATTTCTATTTGGTATTTCATCGTTACAACTTATATTTAAACAAGTAAGAAAAATCATGCGTACAGCATAGATTATGAAACCCTTTCCAACACTACCTGAAAGCTATAACGAAACTTCGTTACTTAGGGAAATAAGGTAAATAAGATAACTAAGTAAACATTTAAAAATCTGATTTTAGTAGTAACCGCCCATAGCCAAATATGTATTCCAATTCTTTTGAACAGCCCTGTATTCGATCTGTATGTTGATATATATACTATATAATGGGAAACTTTAGTTTAGCAAGAAAATGCATAACAGGTTGAAATTTATACAGGTTTGAAATGCATAACAGGCATAATCTTTCAGCAGTTTATACTAATAGATGGAAACATACTTGAATACTTTTGTACAGCCCTGTAGTTTATTTAGTACCTTTATTACACGCCACTATTTAGCTAAAATTTAATTCAAACTAAAACACGCTTAAAACTACTGAAATTACATTTCCAGAAATTATCACCCATAGACGGCCATGTATCCAACTCTTTGCGTGGCCCTGTATATCATTTTATCTATATTCTACAAGTATTTCTTAGTACACTAAATTCAGTTCAGCGTAAAAATTCATAACTCCTTTAAAACCCACCTTTAAGCAATTTTTGCTCATACTCAGTAACCTTTACGAATTCATTTCTTTAGCTCTGTATATGAACTATAGCATTTATACGCACTTTATACTATGCATAAATATAGTGAACAAGTGAGTAAGTGTGATCACAGATCGCACAGTGGGTTTCGTTTAATATTCCTTTCAAAACACTTTATCCTTTTGAAAAATCTGTTAGTTCCACATTTCGCAACCAGGAACGCACTCTATTCTAAACAAACCTGTATCCGAACGAAACTCCGTTTTATATACTATCCATAGATATATTAGTCGAGGGGACTGGACCGACAGCACCCGAGATAAATAGGCGCCCCCTGGAGGCAAAAAGTGGAATTAAAATATGTAAAGCTATGATGCATAATATGAAAAAATGGTGAAAGGGGTGTCGGCAAAAGTTGGAAAAGTGCTCCCCGGGTGAAAAGTGCGGAGGTTAGAAAAATTGCTTAAAATACACAAGTTAGAGCCCGGAGGAGTAAATAATATAAGTCTTTTTGAAAATTTTATGATTTACCGTGTGGCCTGAGGTATTCAGCTATACGTATGTAAAAATTCATGTCACCAACTTAATTAGGGGCTCTCTTAGAAAGAATTGCTTAAAATACATATGTGGTAGCTCAAAGGGTTAAAAGTAAGACTTTTTTGAAGATTTTATGATTTGTCGCCTGGCCTCAGGTGTTCTTCTATAAGTATGCAAATATCCACATGCAATTAAGGGGCTCAGTTAGAAAGAATTGCTTAAAATACGCATGTGGAGCCCAAACGGTTAAATGTACGATTTTTTCAAAATTTTATGATTTGTCTTATGATATGTGGTGTTCAGCTATAAGTATGTAAAATTTCACACCCACAACCTAAATAGGGGCTCACTTAGAAAGAATCGTTTAAAATACACATGTGGGAGCTCAAAGGGTTAAATGTACGGATTTTTCAAAATTTTATGGTTTGTTATTTGATGCGAGGTGTTCAGCTATAAGTATGCAAAATTTCACGCCTCCAACCTAAATAGGCGCTCCCTTAGAAAGAATTGTTTAAAATACACACGTGGGAGCCCAAAGAGTTAAATGTACGATTTTTTCGAAATTTTATGATTTGCTGTTTGATGTGAGGTGTTCAGCTATAAGTATGCAAAATTTCACGCCTCTAACCTGATTAGGGGCTCACTTAGAAAGAATTGTTTATAATACACATGTGGGAGCCCAAAGGGTTAAATGTACGACTTTTTCAAAATTTTATGATTTGTCGTATTATGTGTGGTGTTCAGCTATAAGTATGCAAAATTTCAAGTCTCCAACATGCATAGTTTCTGAGAACGGGCTCTGTGACAGACGGACAGACAGACAGACAGAGGAGCGAGTCGAATAGGGTTTCGTCAGAGGAACGGAACCCTAAAAAAGCTCATATCATAATTAAAAATGCATTTCGAGCAATCATTACGAATATACATTAATTCGGATACAATAACATATCTGAAATCTTTTCAAATACACCGCAAACAATTTCCCCTATACCATTATGAACGGAATTCTTTTGTGTGGCGCTGTAAATAAACAATAACTATTCTTTGCACCGCACATTCAACATAATGCATATTTTAGTGGGCTTCACAAATGAATATCAATTTTACTATGTTTGAAAGAGTGTAACACCATTAAAAATCATTTGAAACGATTTTTTCACATTGGCCGTAATGTAACGGAAAAATTTTGACTGTCCATGTAAATGAACTAAACATGCTACAGACTTGATTTGCAATAAGTATAGTGCTATGGTAGAGGTCACTAACCTCCAAAATTTTCAGAACGATCCGAGTATATTTACGAGAGTTAGAGCACGGACAAACGGCCATACGGACAGACTGCCAGACAAACCGAAGTCATAAACGCTTTTCAACTTTGTTGGAAAGTGTTAAAAATAGAAGTGCAGTCAATTTCCAGATGGAGATAAAAGCATTGAAATTGTTGCAGTTATTGTCACTATGTCCTGTTTTCCAGTAAAGTTGTTGATGAAAATCTCTGCGAGTTTGTGGGCAACATTTGGACGAAATAAATTGATTTTTCTTACCATTTTAATCTTTTAAAAGTTAAATTAAAACGTTATTGCGTACGATCATTTTCGTCAAAGTTTCTGTCCCCAATACGGGATGAGAAACATTTTTTGTTCAGAATGTTTTCAATCTATATCTTTAAAGTTTAAATTAAAGAAATATTTTGATTTATCATTTAAATTTTTGAGTAGGTTTCTTGCTGTTGGCTATATTCATTTGCTTTTCCAGATCACGTAGCAGAACTTCTTGCGTCGAATGGTAAAATAGCCTGTACTGCCATTTATAGATGTAACCCTTTTGCCCCAGATTTAATGGCGAGACACTAAAGCGTAGGGGCTTTGTTGGAACATAGATAAAAATCCCAAATGTGGAGGTAGGGGGTTCTCTTTTTCACATATCAAATAACAATAGTTCCTTTTTAAATATACAAAAAAACCTTCCCTTTCGATAGTCACCGGAAAAGGGCTTGGTATATATACAAAAAAAAAAAAATGTAAATAAAAGTAGGAGGGCAAAGATCTTAGTAAAATCAAGGGAGTTTTTTTTAACTCTTTCAACCTTCCGAAAGGTCGAATGCACTGTGTACGTTAGATCACAAACGGTAAGTGTAAGCTTTCATAACTTCTTTTATTATTTAGTATAGCTGCATAAAGGTAAATGAAGGTCATATGATAGTGCAAGTGTTGAAAGAAGTTTGAATTGCAAGCATATTAAGGAAAAATCAAACACTTGATTATTTTATACAAGTAGCTAGATGTATTAATATAAAATATTATTTTAATGCACAGCTTTTTACGAAAAATAGCTATTGCACTTTATACAATGTGCCCACCCATGTGACGTGCTAGCTAGAAAAGATATTTTTCGTGTGTAGCGTGCTGCCATATGTGAGTGGCTGTTTATTAAAGACCATTATCGTTAATTGCTCAAATTTTTAAATTAAGTCGTCTTGTGGATAATACCTATCTGGAATGTACATATTTTCAACCCTTTAAGACCTGACCTACACAATTGTGTATGTGATTCTAAGGAAAAAGATAAAACAATTTCTTTTTTTTCTGTGATTTAAAGTCGAGCCTGCGCCACATAATTGGGTAGATCTTCCTTTACGCAACTTGACATCGAAATTTTTTTTTCAATCAAATATGATCCTATTAATTAGCGTTTAAAACCAAGACTTTTAATTTCTACCAAAACTCTTCAGGTCTTAAAGGATTATGAAAATGTTTGTTTTCATAAAGCTTCTAAGATAAAAGCAGAGAATTAAACAATAATTCATTCAGTGCCTTTTAAACCTCTTCTGTGGATTTAAATCTAACACTTGTTAAGTACAGGGCACTATGACTGTTTCGATATATTGAGACTCAACGGCCCCAATTTGAGAAATATTTACTCAGATGCTAGAATACGTTTTAAGCACGTAAAAAAATAAAATAAAAATTTAGAACATAAAAAAAATTACTAAAAGGTAATTTTGCATAGCTGCAATAAACAGAAAATGACATACTTTTCATAAATATTGTCAATTTTTCGGGTTCCGTACTTAAAAAGTAAAAACAGAACCATTATAAGATCCCTCCTGTGTCTGTCAGTCCGTCTGTCACAGCAAATTTACTCGTAAATTATGGAACGTGGAAAGTTCAAAGTGGGGGAAGTAATGAAGACTATTGACCCACAAATTTACAGATTATATTCACAAATAGAAGACACATTCACAAACATGTTTAGGGAAAATGTAGAGGGTCTAATTAAGTTACTTAAAAAAATCTCTTCTTTGTATATCGCGTAAAAGCTTTCGTAACATTGAACTCAAAAATACATTTCTTTTAATTTTAGGTATTATATTTTCAAAGATATCGTCGAAAATGTAGTGCAAAAATATGTTCCCGCCCATCTATTTCCGAATCTACTAAAACTAAAATTATGCAAAAATTAGAGGTAGTAAGCGTTAATTTAAACCTGTCAGGAAAATTATAGCGATTACCCTACGCCGCATAGTTTTTGAGAAAAACGCATTTTTCCGTTGCACACAAATTTTGATTTGCAAGCAAAGGTGTTGAGGAGCGATTGAGGTACCTATCGTAGCAGAAGTATAAAAACATTGTTGATAATGATTTTCGAAAAAAAAAATCGTCGGTAATTAGCCGAGATATTAACCTTTAAAGACACGGACGGTTTGGACATAATGACAGGGGCGGCGTAATCTATGTACCATCAGTTTTTAAAATCCAGATAACAACTTTTAATGATATATTTGTGTAATGCAATGCCCCGTAGTAGTATAAAAGCAATAAACGCCAAATTGTTAAAAACAGAGTAATTTAATTAGAATTAATCACATAAATTAAATACTATGGGATTCGAGACTAGTTTGCATTGAGTGGATCTCTCAGCAGGGCACCCGTGTCTTTAAAAGTTAATTAAAAACCAATCTGAAAAAAAAAACGCGGAACGAACCAAACCGGCGTTGCAAATTTGTGACCTATTTTTGAAGCGCGCTTAGCACGATGCCAAGTTTAAACTTTGAACATGGGTTTTGTTTTAGCTACACTGTAAAAAAGAAAGGTTGTTACTATACGCTGAATGCTGAATTTAGTTTTATGAAATGCCAAATAAAGTTTAAATTCGTGCGCTCTATGACGTACGTAGTGAAGTACGACATGCTATTCTTGCTCATTTCTGACAATGACGTACGCAGCGTACGCCATGATATATCGCTGATTTTTCAATTTGATATTCCGAAATCTCATTAGAAAGTTTTAACTTATTTTTGCTTTACAGGATGATTCATTTTCCATAAATAAAGTAAAAGAAAATTACCAATTAAATTTTTGTGGTGTGAATTCAAAATTTCTAAAAAGAAAAAGAAAATCTGCTAGATGCAGTAAAACTGTTGGCTAGTGACATACATCTGCTAACAGCGCCAGAGCGCAAGGGTTTAAATATGAACAATTTTTATTGACAGTACCGAATTAAGTTCATCATAAACAGATTATAATAAGAAAAAAAAGAGTTAAGCAGAATAGCAATATTTCATATTATTCAGGCTTCATAGAGGAGAAGGTCCAAATACCGGCTACTAGGTGTTCTGAGAACTGAGCGCAGTGCACCATAGCGGCGATAGGTAGAGTTTGTAACTTTAATTGAGAGAAGAAAGTTACGAAAAGTACGTCGCTGAAGTCTGTCTCATTTACAAGCAGTAAATGCAAAAGTGCCAAAACGACGTAATCTGGTACATCAAAAGTTTTTCAGATATGTGTTTCTCATTTTTTAAAAGTATACTGATCGTATATTAGGTTGAATTGATTATGAAGTTATTTTCTAGACATATTTAGCTCTCAATCGCAAATTTAGACAATTTTTTGAATGATGATATAAGTTAGAAATTCTTGATAAATGCATCCAAAAGTTTCACCAAAAGAACAAACAAATTATAAATATGCATATAAACCAATTTTTGGCTCAATAGCTCATAACAATTTTGAGAAATAGTCAAAAATGTAAAAACTGTTCACATGTGCCCCCCTCTCCCCTATATTTATTTTATTTTCTAATTTTTTTTTTATACAGCTCTTTTTAACTTTTCAATAAAGTCGAAAAGTGTTTATGACTTCGGTTTGTCTGGCCGTCTGTACACACTCTAACTCTAGTAAATATACTTGGATTGCCCTGAAATTTTTGGATGTTATTGACGTTTACCATAGCGCAATTCCTATTTCAAATGAAGTTTGCAGCATTTTTAGTTCATCTACAGAGACAATCAAAAGTATTCCGTTACATTACGGCCAATTCGAAAAAATCGTTTCAAATGATTTCTAATGATGTTACACTAATCCAAACATAACAGAATTTATATGCATTTATGAAGTGTATTAAAATATGCGTTTTGTAGAATGTGCTGTGCAAAGAATAGTTATTATTTATTTGCAGGGCGAAATAAAAGAATTCCGCTACATTAAGATATAGGGGTGGGGAATTGTTTGCGGCGTATTTTAATTATGTTAAACTATTTCATATATAATGAAATTGATATACGTCGCTGAGGTTTACTATAAGCAATTTGATGTATAATACGAAGTGCATAACATTTTCATTGACACACAAAAGATTTTAGATACTATATTGTATTCGAAGTACTGTACATTAGCGGTGATTGCTGGAAATGCATTTCCAATTATGATATGCGCTTTTATGTTGCACTATATTTATGCATACTATATGGCGTGTATAAATGCCATAATTTATGTGCAGGGTTATGTTGTATTATACAAAAGAATTCATAAGTTTTACTGGGTATAAGCGCAAATTGCTTAAAGGTGGTTTTTAAATGAGTTATGCATTTTTTACGCTGAACTGCATTAAATTTATTAAGAAATTTTTGTAGAATACAAAAGTATTCAAGTATGTTTCCATCTATTAGTATAAATTGCTGAAAGAGAAATTTGAACCTGTTATGAGTTTTCCTTCTAAACTAAACTTTCCCATTATATAGTATATGCATCAACATACAGATCAAATACAGGGCTGTTTAAAAGAATTGAAATACATATTTGGCTATGGACGGTAACTGCTGAAATCAATTTTTAAGATGTTTACTTAGTTATCTTATAAGACATGATTTTTCTTTCTTGTTTAGTCTTATTTTAAATTTATTCTAGTCTTAAATTTTTAGCCTTATAGTGTTTTATAGAAATTAAAAAAATTAATATTTAAACTTTTCGTCCTCACCCCCCCACCCTGCATATAGTACAAACTATGGTGCAGATAGTGCAAAATAATAGGGAATTTCGGTACTTTCCACTATAGGTGCCTTGGCGTTTTTTTTTTAAGCTTGGTGGTATTTGGGCATCATAAAGTGAGATTTGTTGTCAAAAGATTATAAACAGCTATGAAAACAAACTTGATGAAATTTTTTGTTTGCTTATATATGTATTTTAATTAAATGTATATGTTTTTTATGTACAAATTTCTTCTGTTTCTGCTTAAAATTAGACAAGTGGTTTCTTTATATTAAATAAATTGTATAAATATTTAAAAAAAAATGCGTGTGTATATGAAATGAAATAGTGGGTTGCCAGAGTATATGATGCCATATTTCCTTCTTCACCAAAGCAGTTTTCTCTATTTCGCAAAGGCCATTATACTGGAAAAGTACCGGGGATTTAATTTCTGCATCTGGCTATGTAAAGCACATTAAAATAGGATAGTTCGGAGCTCAGATAGTGCAGCGCCGTCTAGTGGCCGTTATTTTATTAGCAGCATCAGGATAAGATGTAAAGACGTACATTTTCGTATATTACGCCTTCGATTCTGACCCATGTTAAATTGTGGTGAGCTCGATTATAAATATTAATGGGTTTCAATGAGAATTTCGCTAAATTAGCCAGCTATCGCCAAGTTGGCTTCATATATGGTAACTTATTTTTGTAGCCAAACTTGGTATTTCGCCAAATTTAGCAATATTTTGCCAAGTTGGCTAAATTTTGGCGCTATTGCAGTAACCCTGTATTAGTACTTTTTAGCAATTACTCATTGTTGAAGTTGATACCAATTTCTCCATAGGAAGCCTAACATGGCCGAAATTAATGAGGTGGTCCAACCGGAATTGTGAGGGACATACAGAGACTTGGATTTTATGTAAATAGATTCTAAGCCAACAAAACTGATTCAATTAGTATTTTCAGTTATTATTTTTTATGGCCGTGTCTCGTACATATTTATACATATATATGCCTATGAATTAGTGTAACAAACTTGTCTTGCTTAAAAAATAAGAATACATACTTTCTGCTAGATTTATTACGATGCAAAAAAAAAAAAAAAAAAAAAAAAAGTTGGATGTACCAATGCGAAAAATTTTTTCTGTCTCATACATGTTAATACTTCAAACTTCGCTATCACAGTGAAAAATTAAAGGGCAGTCTATGCTCATCATGAGGATTCTAAAGACATGAAATTCCGTGCATTAGTTCTTGAGATATGACTATCACTGAAATCGTGAAAATGCAGCATAGCAGCACCATCTATTGGATAATTTACACCAAAATCTAATCGGAAATAACTTATGTCAACGTCTAACTGAATCTGAAATTTGGTGAAAATCCGTACATTAGTTTTTGAGATAGAGCTATTTAGAAAATCGTGAAAAATACAGTATAGCAGCGCCATTTGTTGGGCGATTTACACAAAAGCATAATAAGCAGCATTAAGAATCAAGGTATACGTGAATATGAAGTTTGATGAAAATTGTTGCATTAGTTCTTAAGATAGTGCTATTGAAGAAATCTTGAAAAATGCAGCACAATAGCGCCACCTATTATGCGATTTACACGAACATGTAATCAGCATCAATTCGTATCAAGGACTAACGCAATCTGAAGTTTGATGAAAATCTGTGCATTAGTTCTTACGGAAATCGTGTAAATCCTACAAAATGCAGCACGGCGTTTTTACATACGATTTACACCAAAACGTAAACAACACCAATTCATATCAAGGACTAACTGAATCTGATTTTTCATAAAAATCGTTGCATTAATTCTTGAGATACAGCTATTGCGGAAATCGTGTAAATCCTACAAAATGCAGCACAGCAGCGCCTCCTGTTGGGCGATTTATACCAAAACGTAAACAACACTTATTCATATCAAGGACTAACTGAATCTGACTTTTAACAAAAATCGTTGCATTAGTTCTTGAGATAGAGCTATAGCGGAAATCGTGAAAAATGCAGCATAGATGCACCACCTGTTGGGGGATTTACACCAAAAACAAATCAGCACCAACTTGTATCAGGGACTACCTGAGTATAATTTTTTATCGAATTCCGCGCATTAGTTCTTGAGATAGAGTGCCCACAATATTTTTGTCATATACATACATACAGGCAGAGTCACAGACTCGCCGACAGACATTTTGTAAACGCATGTTTTTCGGGATCTCTGACCCCTAAAACGTGTAAATCCATTGAAAACCGGAATTCGAAAATTTTCAATAATTCAATTATTTGTTCTTGCAAAGATAGAAGAAAGTAAAAAAAAAAAAAGATTCTTAAAGGCATTTTATCAAATGTTATATAACACTTAAAATTTATTCAATGTTTTCATTCAAATAGAAAAGTTTTAGAACAATTTTCCTTAATAAATTTGCATTAAAGGATAAAAAATTATCTATTTTAATGTACATTAATCTTTTTAAGATATGATTTAAAAATATATTTCGGACCTTCAAAGATTGTTTTTCTCGTATGCGATGTACGTGATTAGACTTAAAAGTAAGTAATTTTTTAAATGAAACGTACTTCGAATGTTTTTTTTTTAAACTGTCACATATCATTGAGACATTAGACTTAAATAATTTGAGATGTTAACTAATGTATAAAAATTCCTAGTAAGGCTTGTCGTATAACATTTATTCTAAATATAAATTTTTACTTCAATCTTAAAACATTTGGTAAAGAACAGTTCAGTGCATATTTCTTAATTTCAAGTAACGGTATTAAGGGGACCTTCTACATTAGGAGACAAAGAAAAAAAAAGCACTTTTTTATGATTTTTTCTGTAAGAAAACTGCATGATGGATCTTTTTGAAGTTTTAAGTTTATTGTACATATCTTAAGGTATACACAAGAATTTTTTTATTAGATTTTGTTGCTTCTACTCTAAGTTATAAACAAATGTGTTCAACCACATTTTTTGACACGGTGAGCAAGATTTTAAAAAAACTGCTCAATGGATCATCTTGATTTTTTTTTGTTTATTTAAAGCTTATTTAATTGCCTTCGATATGAATTAAAGCTTTTACTAAAATTGTTAAAAAAAAGTTATTAACAAATAAGAACGAATTTTTTTAACAAAAATTTTTTTTTTTAATCGGCCATTACATAACTTTTTTTAAATAAATTTATGGATTCCTTTAATTTAATTAGAAGCTATACTCACGAAGTTTAGGAAAAAAAAATATTTTTGTGTTTCAGATATTTTTACAAGGCGCTCTCTTGCCCACCGTCCAGATGAAAATTTCCAAAGCAGTTGAACATATTTGTTTATGACTTACAGTGGAAGCAACAAAATCTAATAAAAGAATTCTTGTGTATACCTTAAGATTTGTACAATAAATTGTTAAAATTTCAAAAAGATCCATCGTGCAGTTTTCTTACAAAAAAATCATAAAAAGTGCGATCTCCTAATGTAAAAGGTCCCCTTAATTAAACTAGGGGTCCAACTCGGTATTCCCAAGTTCAGAACACAGTTTTATTTTTAAAACTCTAATAGATTTTTTACATTTGATATGTATATTTTTTAATTTCCCACTAACAACACCAAAAAGCATTTTTATACGAAAAATATCAATAATGTATTCATATAAATATTTATAATTTATTAAAATCAATGCTTTCGTATTAGCCGCAGGCGTTTAGTTCCTTTTACCGTCCGAGGGATCCCAGTATTTTTATAAGAATGTGTGTAAATACCAGGATGTATATATTTTTTTAAACGCAGTTTGATGCTATAATATCTTTAATATTACTTCTTTCTATATAGGGTTCAAAATAGAATTATGTTTAAAATATTTTTGTCTACAGCAATTTTAACATGATTTCTAGAAATGAAAAAATCCGGGCCAGCCGGTTAAAGGGTTAAAAGCAGCAGAAAAAATCGCCAAAGATTTCGCAACTTTTAACAGCCTTTTTTTATTCTGATAATTTCAGTGGTTTAAGCGCATAGTTAAATTACATGTATGTTGAATCTGTTTTTATTATATTATTTCATTTATTTTTTGATAAAGTTTTAATTTCGTTATGGAATATTAGCTGAAAACAAATGCTAAACTATTATATTTGTACTTTAAGTTCAAGTTTGTTGATTTTTCATAAATCAGAGAAAAATAGATTAAAAAAAATTCATGCCTGAAAAAGGATTTCAAACACCGTAAAAAAAATCAGTAAATTCAGATAATTTGCAAAAAAAAAGTTGCATTTGATGGAAATTTTTTTTCACCTATTCGACGGTGTAAAAATTTAATTTGTGCGATGTCTTAGAAGGTAAAAAATTGCAGTAAAAGCGAAATTTGTTGGTCAGGTGTTGCCAACGTCAATATGACGTCAGTGTTACTTACTGTAGATTCATTCTTATTCTTTATTTAGTTACTAACAAATATTTAAACTTTTGCAGAGAATGAATTTGTCTACCAAAATGGCGTCTCTGCGGGTAATCAGAAAATGCCGTCGATCTATCACAACGGTTGTGGAGAAAACTGTTCAAGAAGCAGATGAGACTTCAAAGAAGAGAGTAGAGAAAATAGAGGCGAAACCTTTTGACTCTATGCCCGGGCCAAAAGGTTTACCTGTTGTTGGAAACATTTGGAGATATTTTCCTTTAATTGGTAAAAGTAATTTTTATACTTAGTAACAGCTGTTTGATATAAACATAATCAAAAATTTCTTTAATAAATATAATTTTTTTTATGTTAAATTATAATGTGAAATGTTGAAGTACATAGTACAAGTGTCATCATTGAAAAAAAAAAAAAAGAACATCTTTAAGAACTAATATGAGCGTTAACGTGCATTTTATACATAATCATTTAGACAGATTTTCTTGAAAACTTGGGTGATTATAGTGGAGAATAGGGTGAAAGGTTCCACCAAGATATCAGAATAATGGAGCAAAGATACAAATGATGTTGGGATCGTTGTCTTGATGTCTGACTACTGTTGTACCTTACAAAAGGTTGTCCTGAGGAGAACAGTTCTAGAAAATCGCACAGGAAATGGTTTTAATAGTAATGTTAAACTTATATTTCTGTTCTGCAATATCTATCTCACTCAAAATACAATGTTACAAAATATGCGAAAAAAAAAGGTCTTTACATATTTAATGTACTTTTTTGTACTTGTACTATTATCGGATTCTTGACTTTATTTCAAAAACGATAGCCAATACAGAAAAGTTGCTAGTTTTCGTATTCAGCAGACCAAAACTACTCGAAATCTGTTGTTCAATCCCAAGCCGCAAAATCACTGTTCCCCAGTAAATGATTGTGTAAAATATCATACCTATTCAAGTTAGACTTCATGGTAAATGCACGCAAAGATGTTGGGTCTTTAAATTAAACTTTCAGTTCATTTTAACAGAAGTTTTGCAATACCGGTGAAATCAATAAGACATCTCGTGACATCTAATGCCACTTTTGAGCTTAAACTTACTAACAGATACTTCTATGTTTTTAAATATAGGTATGCATCTGTGAACAAGAAATTTAGCTTTAAACAATTGAGAATTGCTTTCAGTGCTCAATTTCATTAAGAAGAAAGTATTGAAATCGTGAAAATTTTTAATTTCTGTTTTGGGATATTCTGAACAAAATTTGACTATTTTTGGAAACTATTAGTATGTGTATGACACAAATATTGTAACCACTCTATCGCAAAAACTAATCTTCGGAATTGAATCAAAATTCAGATTGCAATATACCTTAAAATAAGTTGGTCCTGAGTAGGTTTGGATGAATCTTGCTGAACAGTTGGCGCCGCTGTGATGTATTTATCGATTTTCGTGATAGCTTTACTTTGGCATCTGTATAGGATTGAATTTCACCAAATGTATCGTTTCAGATATTTATTGAAAGTTATGTTGATTAAATTTTTATTTTTTCTCTCAGCTGGACTTCTTTGCTGTATTTTTATGATGAATATTATAGTGGCATCTCAGTTCCTATTGGGTAGAAATGCACCAAATTTTATATTTGAAGTTATTTATTAAGATATATATGTTGGTCTAATTTTGTATTTGAATTCCTAACATGGGGTTATGGTAAATTGTGCATTTTGTATTCAATGATCAACAAAACACGTATTGATCGATATTTGTAGGGTTTCGAATGTTTAATTTTTGCTGCTGTGATGCGATCGTGAATTACTTGATAACATGTATTTTCAGACAAATTTTTCTTTTTATTACTCTTTATTTAGTGAAAAAATACACAACCTATAAATTTGAAAAGAAAATATAAAAAATATATATATAGGTGTTGGAGGGTTAAATGTCGGAATTTCATCCGTGAATCCGATTAGGTGATGGTTTCTGTAGTCTATCACTCTTGTTTAATTTGTTTCTGTAATATTTTCCGCCTGTGCGAAGAGCAGGATTTTGCATTTTAATCCCACCACTGATCAGGTGCAACACTGAAAATACTTGACTATAGAATATACAATGAACTTGTGTGGAATATCTGAGGAACATTGGTTCGGCAGAAGTGAATAAAACAAAATTGCAAGATTTGACCCAGACAAATCGATACACAGACAACAAACGAAGTTAAAAGCGTCTAAAAACTTGATGTACGTTAGCTTTCTTAAGTTCTGTTTTCTCTGTTTTAATAGGTCAGTTTCTAAAGCTACAATTATATAAAAACGATTAATATGATATTACAGCGAATTCCCATTTGGTAATGATAGCCTGTGGCCAAGCATATATCTATACTAGCAGAACTACCCGGCTTCGCCTGTGTGAAATATAAGGAGCCTTCCAGGTAAAATAAATTAAAAAGAAATAATACCACTATCACAATAACTGAAATTAGTGCATTCCCATCCACAAATCGTTAAATGACAACCTGAAAACATGACGTATTGTCTCGCAACCACAGTAAAATCCCTGAGCTTTAACAACAGAAAGCGCGTTTTCTTTGGCGGGTGTAAGAAAAAAATATATGATTTTCCTGACAATACGAAAAAAAAAAATCCACCAAATCGCGCAGCATTTAGTGAAATCCTCTTTTAAATGGTATATATCTACGTTATAAAGTAAAAACACTGACATCATACTGATGACGGCAAAGACTTAATCCATAAATTGTGCCTTTAGTGCAATTTTTCTAACTTCTAAACATTACACAATTACATTTTTTACAATGACGAATAGAACAAAGTTCTTTCAAATGAAATTTTTTTGAAAATTGTATCTCAATTTTCTTATTTTAATGGTTTTTAAAGTAATTTTCAAGCATGGATATTTTTAAAGGTGCGTGCAACCCGATTACGAAAGATGAACCCGTTTACTCTTAATGCAATAGTATAAAGAAAAGACATGTCTATGAATAACGCTGGTATCATATTTTCAGTGGCAACAACCTAACACAACAATAAATTTCCCTTTTACTGCAATTTAACCTCTAAACATCGCACATTCGATTGTTCCAAAGTCTTATAAAAAACAAAAGTGCTTTCAGTAATATTTGTTTGCAACGTTTATCTCAATTTACAGATTTTTTATGGATTTTAAAGTAATTTTCAAGCATGAATATTTTTTAAATATGCTTGCAACCCAATTACAAAATATTAACTCAATTGTTCAAAAACATTGTAAATAATTCAGAATTTGTTTGTTTTCGTGTAATATTCAATAACCAAATTGGCAAATGAAATTAAAACGTCAAAAATCTCTCTATTCTAAAAAAAAGTAACTACCGCTGTCACCGCCGCCGGTTTTGAATTTTTTGTGACCGGAGGTCTTTCTTCGTTAATATTAAGAAAAATAATGCATAAAAAATATGAAAATCGGTAGTATTATACAAAAATGTTTGATAAACACGCTGATGCAGACAGTTTTCAAATCGAAGAATTATTTTAAGAGATATTTAATGCTAAAGTTGGACAAAATCGTTCCAGTAAAAAAGTTTTATAGGAGCAAAAACTATACATCGGAATTTAATAATTTTTAGATCATTTTATACGTTATAATTTCCCGGTGTGCAGAATTCATTTATTTTTTTAATTCGACTCATTTTTCGAGGTTTCATTTCTATTTTAAATTCAAATTTTCAGCATTTCGAGAGATATTTTTTACTTATTTTAGAAAATTGTGCTAATTTAACCTGTTGCTAACTGTATAAAGAACGGAAACAATAATGTTTGCTTCAAATTAAAAATTTATTTACACGTGACTATTATAAACAGAAAAGATATTTTCAAATTAAAATTAAATAATTGCGTATAAAAAGCAGGAACTTATTGAAAATTACTTCATAAGAACTATATTTAACGTGAATTTTAAAAGAGAAAGGATATTGTAAAATAACAAATTCATTAACATGCGTTAGAAGTCTTAAATAGGAGAAATTACGTCACATTACACTTATTACGTAAAAGGAACAAAAAATAATATTGCAAAACAGTTTAAATTTAAAAATAGCGCGAGACATTTACTTGATATTTTGAGATGAACTTTTCAATTATTTTTTTTTTTGGACAGCGCAAATAATATTTCATTTCTAATAAAAGTTTTTTCACGTGAATATTAAAAAGGCAAAGAAAAGTTTGGTGAAAATTACGTCACATTAAAAACGATATATTTACAATGTCTTATTTAAAAGGACTTTCTTTTCGCTTTGTTAAAAAATACCGGGAGACAAAGACTCTGTTTACTTAATTCATTTTATATTAGATGATTTTGAAATGCCATTGTATCATTTAACGGCAGCTGATTTTTCCGTAAAATTCCCCAATCAAAGAGAAATGAATAGAAACCCGTTTATAGGGAGATTGCCTTTGTTTTTTTAATTATAATTCAATCTTCCAAAATCTTTTTAAAGCCGATCAAATTAGCGTGCTTTTAGAGACTGCAGTCAAGCCCCCTAGTAAAATAAAATAAAACACGAATTTAACATATATCAAATCAAACTACTCAAAATAATCTAATAAGTATATAAAATGCAACTGGGAATTTCGTTCTGGATGCATATAACATGAGTTCTTCAGAACGGATTTCCATGTAACTTGCACTATTAGTTTTTCAGTTAAGGTTTTAGTGCGTGACATGTTGTTCTCCTTTGCTTAGTCATAGAATTATAGTGGAAAGTTATATAATCATGTGAACCCAATAATGAAATTTTAGTCTTATTACTTGAATGAAAAATATAGAACTATTTTTAACTGTAAGTGCTGACGGGTTAATCTTCAGTAATCGGGCTATGCGCTAGTTGGCGTATTCGTATGCCACACGTTGAAGTGTGCCTCACACTTATTATGGCATGCACTTTTGTTGAAAACAATATAGGATCACTTATGTTTTAAGCGGATATTTGGCATGCAACTCGATTTCAAAATGCTATCCTGCAATAATGCTTAAGGTTGTTCCCTGCTCAACAATGCGAAACTTTCCGACACATTTTTTGACTCATTAACCGTAAAGACTTAAAATTTGTAGGTCTGACTATCGAAATGATTTGGAATTGAAATGTGTTTTCCATTTTTTGATATATAAATTACTTATCGATTTATGAGCAACTGTGGTCAAGTGACAACCGGTTTTTCTCCTTTATCGCGGTGTTGCATCCGAAATACAGTTCAAAAAACCAACTGAAAGGTCTTATTCCTTTACCAAAAAATGGAAACAATCTATGAATTACATAGTTTTTAAATAAGAACTCCTGCCAATTTCATGCGTTTCCGAACAAAAGTGAATTAAAAAATATGTCAGAAAGTAGCTCCTTTGGATTTGAGAACAGTGTTAAATTTATGAACAGCCGTAACTTGACATTTATGAAAAAACTCAAATTTTTAGTTTTAATTTTGGAACTAGCGAAATTTAAATTAAGAAAAAAAGATGTTCTTTTGACACAATTGTGGTAATTTTTTTAACTTTTAAAATTAAAATACATGTTTTCTTTGGCACGCGTAACAAAAATATACGATTTCTCACAATACGGGGAAAAATACAGTAAATGCATCCAGTACCAGTAGAGAAAGCAGTAATTGAAATTTTATTTGGAAAATTTCAAATTTTGTATGCTTAAACCTAAAACCTTCACTTTACGTGTAATTATAAGCTTTAATTAAAGAATTAGATCAAGAAGGTTTCCACTCTAAATAAAATATCACCCTTAAATGAAAACTTAAAATTTTCATTAATAGAAATTAAATGTATAATGATTAGATGTAAATGATTTCATTTTCCATAAATTTTAAGTCGTTACATCAGTCAAGAATTATTTTGAAAACGGAAATAACTTCTCTCTTTTTACTATTAATCTCAGAAAATCTTTCCACTGAATCTAAACCAATAATATACTTAGCTATAACGTATAGCTTTAAGATATGGCTGTAGTATACAATCGAAATAGTAAACAAAATATAGGAGCGATTTATTTACAGTGAGTTTGACTACACGTTGAAAAGTAGAATGTGACGTCATATCTAGCCTTTTTTATTCCTAAATTGTTTTCATGAAATTTGACTGTTTATATTAAAGTACATGTTTTAATTAAAAAACATCCAAATTAAGGTGCTTCGTCATTTTACCGTTCTTATAGTTACAGTTTTTATTTTACATATAAAAAAAAAATTCATTTTCTGATTAAAATGATATCAATTTCAAAAATGCAGCAATATAGCAAGAAAATCTGAATTTTTATTGGGAAATGAAAACAAAATACATGCGTTATCGTTTTTTTATTATTGTGTAATTTTTTAGGATAAGGCAACAGGAAATAAATAATTGAATTAGAAAATTTAAAAAGAGATATTTCTATAATGTTAATTTATTGAAGGTGGTAGAAAAAAGGAGTAAATAGTGGTTTGATGACTTTTTAAAGTTGACAGCTACTTATTCCACGTTCTAAAGCGTATGTATATCAAGTTTCGTGCAAATCGGTCAAAAATTGAAAATTTGTATAAGAGACATACACTCAAAGAAAGACTTTTATATATAGATAGATTGTATAAGAGACATACACTCAAAGAAAGACTTTTATATATAGATAGATTGTATAAGAGACATACACTCAGAGAACAGCTTTTATATATATAGATTTAATGCCCGTATTAAAGTATTTGAATTGTTAATAACCAGTACACGATTATTGTTTCAATAACTTGTGTACAAAGTGTCCTAAAAACATTGTAACGGTTTTTTTTTTTTTTTTTTTTTTTTTTTTTACATTTTGATGATACGTAGTCAATTTATATTACAAAACTGCTCAAAATAACGCAGGAATTACGAGTTATGCTAACGGCTGAAGACTATCTCGATTCTAAAAAAAAGTAACTAACGCTGTCATCGCCGCTGTTTATGAATTTTTTGTGACCGGGGGTATTTTTTTTTGGTAATATGAAGAAAACTACTGCATACAAAAATATGAAAATCGGTGGTATTATAGAGAAATGTTTGATAAATACGCTGATGCAGACAGTTTTTAAATCGAATAATTATTTAAAGATATATTTAATGGTAAAGTTGGTAAAAATCGCTTTATTAAAAAAGTTTTATAGGAGCAAAAACTATACACAGGAATGTAATAATTTTTTCTGAGGATATACATCAGAAGCTCCCGGTGTGCAGACTGCATTTATTTTTTTAATTTGACTGCTTTTTTGAGGATTTATTTCCATTTTAAATTCAAATTTCCTGCATTTCGAGAGATATTTTTACATCTTTTAGAAAAGGGTATTATTTTAAATTGTAGCCAATTTTATAAACAACGCAAAGAATAATATTTCCTTCAAATAAAAAAATTATTTACACGTGTTTATTATAAACAGAAAGAAAATTTCAAATTAGAATTAAATGATTACGTATTAAAAGTAGGAAAATATTGAAAACTACGTCATAAAAACTATTTACACGTGAATTTTAAAAGACAAAGAAAATTGTAAAGTAATGCATTCATTGATATGCGTTAAAAGTCGTAAATGAAGGAAATTACGTCATATTTAAAATAGTCCAACAATAATATTGCAAAACAGTTTAAATTAAAAAATATATTTACACGAGACATTTCACATTTCTATATAATCTTTTAAACTATTGTTGCCAATTCTAACGCAGCACAAATAAAAATATTTTCTTTCTAGAATTAAAATAATTTTCACAGGAATATTAAAAAGAGAAAGAAAACTTTTAAATAATACAGGTGAAAAGTGCAAGGGGAAATATTGCGTTTCGTTTTATGATTTTATTATATTAAATTCATAAATATGCTTTAAAAGCAGTGAATAGTAGAAATTTAGTCATAGTTGAAATGACCAAATAATAATATTGGAAAACAGTTTAAATTTAAAAATATATTTGCGCGAAACATTTATTTCATATTTTGAGGTGATCTTTTCAACTATTGTTGTGAATTTTAAGACAGCGCAAATGATATTTCCTTTCTAACAACAAAAGTATTTTCACGCAAATATTTAAAAGAGAAAGAAATTTTTGGTGAAAAATACGTCAGAATTAAAACGATACATTTAAAATAACTTTCTTATAGCGTTGTTAAAAAATACCCGGTGACAAAGACTCTATTTACTTAATTCATTTTATATTAGCTTATTTTCAAATGCTTTACTGATCTGATTTGATCAAAGAGGAAAACAGACCGTTAACAGGGAGATCACCACTGTTTTTTTAAAAATTATAATTAAATCTTCCGAATTTTTTTAAAAAGCCGATCAAATTAGCGTGCATTTAGAGTCTGCGGTGTCTGAACGGGGGTTGGCGAGCATAGGTCATAGGGGGCAGAGACCCCTAGTATTTGAAAAAATTAATCCACCCTATACTGTGTCCGCAAAAATGTGAAACACATTTCAGTTTTTACCTAATTTAGATACATAAGGAGTGTAAATTGCAAAAGTGTTCAAAATAAGGCAGAATTTAAAATTATGTTGATGAATGAATCCTGCTGTTAATTTTTAAAAAGTTGATTTTAAATTTTTATGCAGTTCCTGTGTTCTATAAGTTACATAAAAAAAATCATTACTCTGACATGTAAAACGGCAACTATCTCATTCTTCTACGACCAAAATTCGTGGAGATAGGACACTTTGACTTTTATGAAATTCCGAAACTTTCGCATTGAAAAATCGTGTCATTAATTTTAATGCCAGAAAGCTCTAAAATTTCATAAAATTCAAAGTATCATAACTCGGAGAATTTTGATCGTAGAAGAATGAGACTTTTACTGTTTTACTTTTCAAAGCATATACAAGATGTTTGTAAATATAACTTATAGGATCCACCAGCTGTATAAAAATAAGTGTAACTTTTGGTATATTAATAGCAGGACTATTGCATCAAAATAATCTTAAATTAATACATGGAAATTATTCTAGAGATTTTTTTCATTTGAAATAATCTTAAATTGTACCTTATTTTAAATATTTTTGCAATTTGCACTTCTTGCGTATTTCCATTAGGTATAAAACTGAATCGCGTATCAATTTTTTCCCCAATTGATTGTTATATGGTGTATTTAACTTTTTAAATATGCTTGAGCCGTTCTTTTTTATAGAATATATTCTAATTAAATCTAATTACATGATAAAACTTTACAGTATTACTTCTAAATGTTACTTCGTTTTTATACTATATTTGAAAATTTAATTATTATTCCATTTTTCAAAATTCCTAATTAGATAAGCCATCTCAGGCACTTTGCATTTTCTTTACAGATATATTAGAAAGTTTCTCATGGTTGTCGAAATATTTATTAAGTTATATGCAAACAGTGATTATTAAGTTTTATTTATTGCTAAGACAGCTTACAACTGTTCTAATGCTTTTTGATGTGTATTACTCAGTTTTGGTAAGAATTATTACATTTGATGAAATTCTTATATGCAGGTAACTACAGTCTTAAACGACTCCATCATACGTATGAAAAACTGTATGAAGAATATGGACCTGTAGTTAAGGAGCATGTTTTTGGGGATCGTGTGATTGTCCATGTGTATGATCCGCATGATATGTATACAGTTTATCGGAATGAAGGACGATTACCAGAACGCAGAAGTCATAGAGCTCTTGCCAGATATAGACAAGAAAGACCTCATCTTTATAGTTGTCCTGGCTTATTTCCAAGGTAATTTCTGACACAATGATTTTAAACTGCTTATATTTATAAATCAATAGTATATGTAATGTGTTATTTAAAAAAATGCTAATATACGAGACCTAATGACCGTACAATGCAAGTAATGTGAAAAAACAAATTATATGTAGTTATTTCAAAGTGTACTCTCGAGGATGTGGCGAGCAACAAAATTTAACTTTTCACCGTTTCATTTACAGTAACAAAATTTCAAATAGCAATACACAATCTTTTTGCATCGAGTGTGATCTATGCATTGGAAAATTATAGATAACTTTGAAACAGTGCTTGTAGTATTAAAAACTAGTGACGTCAGACACAAAGACATCATAAACCGAAACCACCAAGTACAATTAAACTTTATGCGGTAAACATCTTGGTTGAGCAAAACTACTACTGCAAATCCCTGCGAACGGCCTGGGCCCAGAGAAAGTTAACTGAGAAGAACTTCCCATTTTTAACAAATAAAGTTACGGTTGCTTAATCACACAATGAATAATGATGGTTACGTTACATATTGAACAACCAGGGTTACATAACGAACAATGATGGTTACATAACGAACAATGATGGTTACATAATGAACAAAAAACAAATAAAAACAAAAACAAAACAACGACAACAAAAAAAAAACAATATTAAAAACAGCAGTGGGTGAACTTCAGGTTTCAGTACCTCCCATGATCATACAACTCAATCCAAATGATTTCTGTCTCGGGCAATAATTCAAATCCATGTTCTACTCGTCGAATCTACGAAGTGCGACTGACAAGAAAGGCGCGATTAATCTCTGCCGATAACTCAAATCATGTTACATTACATTGTTGTGCACAATCTACCTCATGCACTGTGTTTACTTCTGTGTCAAAGACCAATTGAAAATTTTATAATTTAAATGGAATGTTTCATTTTGTCTTACTTTTTTGTACCGCTTATCTTCTTTGACTGTGTTTTATATCTCACTTTTTTGGTACTAAGGGTATTATTTTAACGACACTTATGGTTTTTCGCTACTGAAAGTTTAGTGCGATGCAAAAAAAAAAAAAAAAAAAAAAAAAAAAAAAAAAAAAAAAAAATCGTGTTTGCTATTTAAGATGCTAGAAATTTTCTTACTTTAATGATAACAGCTTGATTGTTCTTTATCACATTTTTAAGCAAATCTTTGAAATACCTACATCTCAATTTTTATCCCGATTCCTTTAACGCTTTGATCGTTAGTCTCATTTGTTGGTACAGTTTTTTATGACCACCTTGTATTTTTTTCAATTGTCTCCGGTCACAGATGTATGTAGGATAGTACAATTGGGGATGCTTCCTCTCTTTTCTCCCAGATACCCGTCACTTCTACTTAAGGCGTATCAGGACTCTTAAAGCTTCAAAATTTTAATTTTTCGATATGTTAAACTTCCATAATTCCTGAACATTTTGATGTAATTGTTTCCTTGAAATTCCCATTAGAGCAGAAGTTGTGGCTTTTAGAATTATACTCAGCTGAAGCTAACGGTGTTGCCGAAACTTCGAAAACATTTTTCTCAAAATGACGTTTTTGGGCATAATGCTCAGAATGTCTCAAAAACTTCTCAATATTTTTTCATGAAATTTTCAAAAGATATGTTTCATGTTAGTCTGAGTAAACTGAGCCTAAAATTTTCTTTTTATTTTTCAAAAAAGTACTTTTTAAAGTGGTTATACTGTTAAAATTTTCAAAATTTTGTATTAGCTCGATACATTTTTATCTATCTATAATAATAAGGAAAGAAGTTTGTGTGTGAGTGAGTGTGTCGACGGTATTCTGGAGAGACCGCTGCACGTAGAGATACAAAATTTGGGGAAAAGGTACGTCTATATATGAAGTTTTGCACCTCGAAGCCCGATTTTCAATTTTTTAATTAGATTTTTTTATGCGATTTTTAGCGCTTTTTTAAGTTTTGATGTGATTTTTCCACATCAGTGAAAATAATACGGCTTCTTTCTTTTAACCCAATATAGTAAATTTTATTCTCTTTTCAAAAAAGTTTATTCAGCATTCGTATAGCGATTTTTGAATTTTTAGCGAATATTTTATGCGATTATTGAACAGCATTTAATGCATCTCCATACCTATAAGGGAGGTTAACGCTGGGGGACCCAGTTCTTTCGCCAAATTCCACCAAATTTGGCGACCAAAATTAGTGGCCAAAAGTTACGCCAACTTGGCGATATCTCTAATATTTCGCAAAGTTCCCATAGACTTCCATTGTAAATTAACAGGGTTTCCTTGCTTACAGAAAATCAACAAATTGAGATATATTAATGCAACAAAAACTAATATTACGTGCTTAGCATGATTTTCCAAACATAAATTTAAATAGAGCCCACAGGTCAAAGGAATTAGATTTGAAATTGTTATCCAGTTATAGTAAATTTTGACTTTCGGGATTTTTGAACTTTTTGTGACTTTTAATGGGATTTTTATGTTTCTTCGCGATCTGCTGCAATTTTTTGACATTCCATTTTTGACCTAAAGTACATTCTACCCTCATTTCAATAAAGTTTATTCAGATTTCGTATAGCAATTTTCGAATTTTTCGAGAATTTTGTATGTGATTTTTAGTGTATTTTAGCGATTTCCTACCATTTTTCCACATTAGTGAAAGGAATCAACTTTCAATCTTCCAACACAATATATAATTTTTTTCTTCTTTTCGAAATTTGTGCAGCGATTTAAAATTTTTTCGCGATATCTTATTTTGATTTTTGGAGCTTTTTCGCAATTCCAGCTGTTTTTTGACGTACCCGGGCAACGCCGGGCAAGTTCGCTAGTATTAAAAATATAATAATGCTTTAAATACAAATTTATTTAGGTTCAGGCTAATTATTATAATCTGAAGTATAATTACGCAAAAATATTTTCAGTTCTAGATGCAAAATTTACTTTGTAATCTTGCGCGTACGCTGTCATGCCAATTTTCTGCTTGAAAAATGATTGACAGTTTGAAGCCCCCCCCCCCTCCCTACAAATATTAGTTCTACATCTAGTATTTTTTTTAATGTATGAAATAAAAGAGCATACTTATATCGTTCATCGCTCCAAAAATTGCATTTTAAAATCATATATATTTTAAGATATTAAATGTTGAAAATGGTCATTTTGTTTTAATTTTTTTCAACTTTAAGAGTCTTGAGATCCCTTAAAATAACTCTTTTAACTCTGATTTCACAGTAATTATTTACATAGAAATAAACAGATGATAAACTTAAATCAACATGATTTATTTTTTATACAATCAACAACTTCATATTACTGATTGGTCATAAATTAAAATATTTGAGAGCAATAATTTATTTATTTTTTATTTCCACCCTAAATAAATTCTTGGATATGTCTATGGTTAAAGTTTGCGTTAAGCCAAACATGAATTAAAATGTTTTCACATATTCCTTTTTATAAAACACAGAATTTAAAAATTCGCTATGATAAACTTCACCCAAAGTTTTTAAAATTATAACTGAATAACATCAACAATTTTTTAATATTTATTTAAACTTGCTCTAAATTTTTACTGTTTTACTGCAGCAATGGTGAAGAATGGTACAAATTTCGACGGAAGTTTCAATCTTTGTTGCTTGCTGGTGCTACAGGTGAAGCTTGTTCAGGTGCTATAGAGAACGTAACAGAAGATCTCATTGCCAAAATACCATCAAAACTGGACAATAATAAAGAAGTGGACATTCAACCGTTATTATTTAAATGGGCTCTAGAATGTAAGTTAAACGGTTGATTTTTAAAAATTAAAACTCTCCTGTTAATTTTTTTATTTGAACTTTCATTAATAAATCTCTCTAGTCTTAAAAAAGTCACTAATGCTGGTGTTTCAGCGGCAGTTGAATTTAATGAAACCTTTTCGCTTTCTTGTCTTATAATGCAAAAACTATTGAAATTATATAAAACACGAAACATGGTAATTTTATAGAAAAATATATCATAAAAACGTGGAATCAATGTTTAAATCAAATAATTATTACAAGCGCTATTTAATGTTGAAATCAGTCAAAATAGTTCAGTTAAACAAGTTTCCGTTAGACAAATATTCAACCATTTTTTTTTAATTTTTCTAATTTTTTTTTAATTTTTTTATTTAAAATTCCATTATCTGAATAGATATTTAAGTCATATTTTGAGATAGTCATTTTTTACTTACTGTTGTTAGACTTTAAAAAGGCCAAATAATGTTTTCAAATACGTTTTATGTTAAGAAATATATTTTCATATGAATATTAAAAGACTAAGAAAGTAATTTAAATTATTTAAAGTAATTAAATTATTACCTGCGAAAAGCATTTAATGGCGATTAAATTATTCTATTCAAAACGATATATTTCAAATGTTATATTTAAAGTGATTTTCTAATAGTCTCTAATTAAAAACTTTTCTGTTCGATGTTATAAAAAACCAGAAGCACCAGCATTTTTTACTTAATCGTTTTATATAAGCTGATTTTCAAATTAATTTATCTTAAAATCAATCACAAGCAATCATAATTAATCAATCACAAAAACAGCAGTCAGCTGTCACGACAACGGTGGATGCGGCCTTGGAAACGCAAAAATCCACCAGTCAAAAAGAAATGAATGGCAACCTGATTGCAGAAGATCACGTCACTGGTCGTGTAAATATCATTCAATCTTCCATACTAGGTTAATATTTTTAAAACCGAGCAATTTAATGTGCTTTTAGAGCGTGAGGGGGGGGGGGGGGGTCTGGACAGGGGTTTTGAAAGCATAACTTGTAGAAGCCAGAGCCCACTAGTTTATTATAGTAAATTTTAAAATATTACTTTACTATGTTTTAATCGCCTCTTCAAGGAATATTAGCGCATTACTTGTAAAAATTAACACTTCTTCAAAAGCGTTTTATTAATCCATTATAAAGCTAGCAACAATGCAGAAACATTTTTTCTATGGTTTTTTTATTTCCAGTATAACAAATATAACAATAAAAATTAACGCATTATTTTTACTATTGCAAAGACAAGGAATTTCCTCAGAAAAGGTACAATGGTAGATAATGAGCTGAAAGGAAATTTCCTTTTTAAGGAGCATTCACCATTACTGAGATTTTGTTTTTACACGAAAAACTTATTTTTTTCCTTTCATTAGTTGCTCTTTGCTATATCTGTTTGTATCCTGTCAGTTCAACCTGATAAAACTTTATCAGTTTCTTAATTGATTTTTCGCTTTTGTTTCTTTTTTCCTCGATTCACAATTCATTATCCTCTCGTTGAGTTATCTAAAGTTCTAATTATTCTCATACGATCATGTATTTTCAAAAGTTTCTCATTAAAAAATTGTTTTTAAATTAATTATGAAACTTGAGAAAAAATATTTTTTTAAATCATGTTTTGATAAAAACAAATGTTTTTATAAAACTATTTTTTTGATTTGCCTACATATTTTTTCCTTTTTAAAGTATTTATTAACCCCTTAAGCGTCTCTCCCGATAAGTGTGAGATACTTTAAAAAAAAAAAAAAAAAAAAAAAAAAAAAAAGATTGTTTGATTGCCATCGCTTTTTTGAAGTAAAATATTCAGCATATTTAATGGCAGAATTTTGAAGAGAATTTACTCGAAGAACCTGGGACCTCTGTCCCACATACCCAACACAAAAGATGATGGAAGTTAACTGTTAGAGAAATTCGTAGCTGGTAGCAATGGGAATAGAGGGCATGGAAAAGCGCTCATGGAATAAGAGCTCATGGAAAAATAAAAATTCTAAGAAGGATAATTAAGTACAACATTACAATAAAAAGGTATCTTTTTGGATTTTTCGAAAAATTTCTTAAATTTTTTGTAAGAATTTTGATGATTTTATGTATAAAAAAAACTATAATGGAGATAGAATAATGAGAGAATAAAGACAATTAAAGACTATTTTAAAACCTGGTAGAACTCAAACAATCTGAATAAAAAAACTAGTCTACACTGTCCGTGAAAGTTACGAGCGTGAAAATTAAGGGTTTAAATGGTTGGGAAACATAAATTATTCGCGTTTTTATCATCATAATTTGCACTTTAAAATTATAAAAAAAAAAATGTTTTAAATAAAAAAAAAAATATTATTCTGTTGATATTAAATGTTCGTATGATAATCTTGTGCCATATATAATAGAAGTACCGTAACCTGGACGATGTTAATTGGTACACGATAAAGAAGTTTTAAATCAACTTGCTTCTAGTGTGTTAAGAATATTGACATAATTTAGGGGTTTCATGCTTCTTAAAATTCCGTCGCCAGTGCGAAAGTAATGTAATTTCGAATTCTCATAACATTTTAAATACTCACGGAAATTACATAAAACTTTATAATATATTTAAGCCGTATTTACTGCTTTATAAAATGTAAAAATAAATGCTTTTAATATAATATAATATAATAAAAAAATACAGTTTAATTAATATTGCAGATTTTTTTCTCATGGTATGTCACAATTCGCACTATAACTTAGAATAGATATATCAGCATAAAACTTATGTTAAAATGAACTTTAAACTATACTTTATAGAATGAATTAATGATTATAAATTCTCTGACAGAAAGTATTTTAAAAAATTCTATTGAATTTGAAAAATGAAAAAGAAAAGAAATTGATGATTAAAAACTAATGAAAATAGTTACAAATCTTAGTAATATTAATTAATTCTATAAAATATAGGTTAGAGCTCATTTTAACACAAGTTTTATGTTTATATAACTATATCTAAGTTGAGTTATGGTGCGGATTGTGTCATACCACGTGAAAATATTTTTCAATATTAATTAAACTGTATTTTTTTATTGTTATCATATTATAAATGTTTTTTTTTTTTTTACATTTTATAAAGCCTTAAATATGGATTAAATATATTACAAAGTTTTATGTAATTTCAGTGATTATTAAAAAAAGTTATGAGAAATCATAACTTCATCAGCTTTACACTCGCGACGGAGATTTTAAAAGGTACGAGACCCCTTAACAATAATTGATTTATCATCTCAGTTGTCTCAGCACAGTAGATTCAGGACTCATTTAATTTTTAGGTAGCTTTCATTACAAAAAGCTACCTATTGCAGCCGTTCGGAGGAAAACGATTCCGAAAATTTTTGGTATATTTTAACCGATCATGACCCCCAAACCCCGAAACTACCCTCCGTTCAAAATTGATATATATATGGATATATATATATATATATATATATATATATACCATCAAAAACCGTAATATTGTGAATTAAAGCTGTAATTATAAAATAAAGTGCGAAATAATTTATTATAAGAATTATTATGGAAGAAAAAAGAAGAAAGTGGACACCGACAAATAATGGAAAAGCTTATATTTATATGATCTTTGTCATACTGTAACTCTCGTATTTATGAATCGATTTGGATAAAATTTCGTGTGTACATAGTACATACCAATGTCTCGACCGAGTTCGTTGGCCAGCTTCATCCGCCATCTTATTTCAAAATGGCGGCCATTTAAAAATTTAAAAAAAAATTAAAATTTAAAATGAGGCACAAAAAAAATTAGACATTGAAAAATATTTTTTTCTTATGTGTTTGGGCTTGATACAAAGATTCAGGAGTATTTTTAGTTTCGTCTATATCTTAAAAAATATGGCTGAGTTATAGCACTTTGAATTTCTAGCATGGCTGATATTTTGAAACGATCTGATTTTTGTCACGCGATAATACAAGTATTTATGAACTGATTTGGATGTGACAAAGAATGTGCATAGTACATAGCAATGTCTCGACCGAGTTCGTTGGCCAGCCTCATCCGCCATCTTGTTTAAAAATGGCGGCCATTTAAAATTTTTTAAAAAATTTTAAATTTTAAATGGGGCACAAAAAAATTAGACATTGAAAAATATTTTTTTTCTTATGCGTTTAGGCTTGATACAAAGATTCTGGAACATTTTTAGTTTCGTCTATATCTTAAAAAATGGCTGAGTTATAGCACTTTGAATTTCTAGAATGGCTGGCATTTTGAAACGATCTGATTTTTGTCACGCGATAATACACGTATTTATGAATCGATTTGGATATGACAAGGAATGTGCATAGTACATAGCAATGTCTCGACCGAGTTCGTTGGCCAGCCACATCCACCATCTTGTTTAAAAATGGCGGCCATTTAAAAATTTAAAAAAAATTAAAATTTAAAAGTGAGGTACAAAATAATTAGAAATTGAAAAAGATTTTTCCTTATGTGTTTGAGCTTGATACAAAGATTCCGGAGCATTTTTTGTTTCGTCTATGTCTTAAAAATGGCTGAGTTATAGCACTTTGAATTTCTAGCATGGCTGACATTTTGAAACGATCTGATTTTTGTCACGTGATAACACGCGTATTTATGAACCGATTAGGATGTGACAAGGCATGTGCATAGTACATAGCAATCTCTCGGACGAGTTCGTTTGCTAACTTCATCGGCCATCTTGTTTTAAAATGTCGGCCATTTAAAAATTAAAAAAAGAATTAATTTAAAATGAAGTAAAAAAAAAATTAGAAATTGAAAAAGATTTTTTTCTTATGTGTTTCAGCTTGTCACAAAGAGTCCAGAATATTTTTTGTTTTGCCTTTATCTAAAAAAAAGTCGAGATATAGCAGTTTGAATTTCGAATGTATGTGACATTTTAAAAAATCTGATTGTTTGCCTGCAACAGCACTCGCATATAACAACCTATTTAGATATGAGTGAGCATGTGCACAGGAATCACTAAGGTCTCGACCAAGTTCATTGGTGAGCTTTGTTGCATCCATTATGTTGTTTTAAAATGGCGGGCTATCACCGATAATTCGGGTTAATATAATTATTAATATAATTCGGGATATCACCGAATTTGGCGACAAATATAAATCACTTTAATAAAACCAGCTTGGATAACGCTGACTAATTTCGCGAAATTCTCATTCATATTCAATATTGACAAAAATTAGTATTTAATCTTCTATAATCGGGTTCCACTAATTTTGAGCTCCGTGTGTTTGAATAATATAAGCTGGCTTTAAAAAAATAAGGAATATAAAAGCTACCTCTTCCTCCCGGCACTGGCCGGAAGGACTTTTTTTTTAAGTTCTGAGTCAAAGTAACCTCTTATGGTCCTAGTCTCCCAAGTTATGTTTTTTTTTGTACTCATAATGATTACATATAGTTTTACTATAGTTTTGAGAACAATTAATTAGAACCTGTTATCATCAAGTGAACAGTAACACAGGGGAGTTGTTAATCTAATAAGGCTGCAACATATTCCGCCAAACATTATTTCTTAAAAGTAGTTGTTTTACTTAAATTCTGTTATGATTAATCTGCAACAAATATATGAAAATAATGTATGAAATATAGTCATCATTGATAACTAAATGTCTTAATATCATCTATGATATGTTACATATACATAGGATTTATTTTGGTATGATTGAGCTTAAATAATAAAATGAATGATACGATAATCATTGCTTTTGTAGGTATAGGAGTAATAACTCTAAATCGCCGTCTTGGATGTTTAGATGCTGAAGAAAATACAGAAGCTACCAATTTAGTGGAAGCTGTTAATAATATTCACAAGTCCGTATTTCAAACAGAAAATAGTCCCTTACATTATAAGAAAAGTTATAAAATATTAGAAGAATCCCAGGATTATTTGGCTAAGTAATTTTTCATATAGTTCTTAATATTTATTATTCGATAATAAATCGATGCCAAGTGTTATACAAAGTACTAGATTTATTATTATTATTTTGGATAACTATTAAGAAAAAATAGTTTGTAAGAAGTTATTTGGTAATAATTTAAGTATAATTCTCAAAATCATTAGAAATTCTCAAATCAATTTGTTCAGTTTTCTAGCTCTAATGTGATTAATGACATGCCTTTCACCTGTTCCAACAATGACCATTTTATATAAACGCTTAATTGTTTTTTCGATTAGAAGAGAAAGAAAAGCTTGTAAATGTGTACGTTAGTCAACTAAGTCAGAACACAGGCTTTCAGAAAATATTTATTTGATAACTGCACTGTTAAAGAATTATGTAACGTTACTCTATAAAATTGAGGACAACATGCTGCCTCTAATTTAACTTATATAATGGTGTAATTTAAACTGATATAACTGGTGTAATAATACATATTAGTGTAACGTAACGCCAGCTATATCGGTTCAATTAATAGAATGGAGGCAGCAAGGCTACTACCAATTTTATGGAGTAACGTTACATCAATTTTTTACAGCGTGCTTGCTCTGCAGTTTTAAGCGATTTAGTCAATGTTGAAAAAATTTATTTCTTTTTTTATCAAATTATTTGCGAAAAATCCTATTCAAACCCTTGGTCATTGCTCCTACGCTGGAAAAAATATTTCGTTTGTGCCCTATATTACAGTCAGAATAATAAAAAGAAAGTAGGTGGAATAACGCGTCTTTTTGTAAAATTAAACTTTGGTCTAATCTCCCTTTTTATATGTCGATTTTTCTTGCTTTATTATCAACATAGAAGTCAGTACGCTAAGTACCAAGCGAAGGGTAAATGTAGTAGCTGAGAAAATTAATTGGATTTTAAAACATTGTTCAATAAAAAGCAATTTTATGACATTTTCAAAATAAGGCCAGAACATGATCAAATTGAACTATAAGAAACCCATCTCGGTTCTTTTTCTTAGAGGTTGTTAGCAGGAATGATTTGAAATATTGACATAATCTTTGGATGTATTTTTCATTTCTAAAAAATAAATTTAATAACCCATTGCAGGCATTTGACGAAAAGTGCCAATCTTAAGATTTTTTGAAATATAAATTATATGGCAAGCTCAGCTCGCAATACTGTATTCAAATTCATATATTCCGGTTTCTAGTTAATATAGATAAAACGCTTACATGTGAAATTTGTAATTACACAATCGGACTTTACATACATAATCTTATTAAATTAAAAATTTAGTTATTCATTTTTTTTTCTTTTTTGCTAAGCTTAATCTGTTTGCTGAATGTTGTAGGATTTATGTTTTCATAATTATAATGTGCTTTCCGAAGTTTACAAATAAATTCTTAATGTGTTAATATCAATATTGTTTGACGTTGTTGCTTAGAATAGTGTTACCAACCTTTCTGACTTATGCAGTAGTTTTTAAAATCAATTAATATCGCGAATCTTCTTAAGTTTTATATGCCAATGGTATTTTTATAAGTAATATTAGGATGCGGTGGAAGATAGGGTACTTATTAAACGAATACAAAGAAAAGCGGCGTCTAAACAAGTGAACAATATTAATGCGATGAAATTATATGTGAAATTTTGAAATCTACCCTAAAGGTATTCTCAATCACCTCCAAAGTACACGATATTACTAAAATTTGGCTATACATAAGTTCTTCAAAGTTCTATAAATTGAACACGTTAAAATAGCTTTTATATTAATTGATGAGAACATTAAGGTGCGCAAAATAACGCATAAACGTTTAATGTGACACATGTAGTTGGATATTTTTTGCACTGGATAAGTTAAACTTTTAATTGTTTTCAATTTGTATAAATTTTAATTTCATTAAATTTTGATTGTTCTGGAGCACCACATAGCACCAGTGGGACAAAGGCTGGCCTAAAGCATAATTATTCATTTCAATGTGATAGATTTAAAGCCATTAATTTTAATATAGCTTTATTTTATATTCATTTCTAGTGTAGTTAAAAAATACATAGAAGAAGCACTCACTGATATTGATGATGAAAAGAACAGGCATTCCGTTTTGGCAAAGATGGTTCATGTCGAAAATGCGTCGAAAAAGGACGTGTTTACGATGATATCGGATATGTTCATGGCTGGAATCGATACAGTAAGTTGTAATTTTTTTTAAAACCCTTTATGCTTCTACGGTACTTTGAAGTACCACAAAAACTAGTTTATCCTATATATATAAACTCCCAATGAAACGGATATTATGAAACGACTGAATGAAACAAATTTATGAAATGACTGATTAAACAACTGATTATGTTTCACGGCGATTTCTCCTAAAATATGCAATACTTTGCGATGAAATTAACACCAAAAATCCGTATTGATCTGCAGATTTCAAAACTGGTATTAGAATTTTTAAATTCGACTTAGTTTTCGAGATATTATTTTTTTTTCTAATTTTAAATACATTTTAACTCAAATTTTGATAACAGATTTCATAACAGATATTTTTTTTTCATACTTTAGGAAAGGTTATTATTTTAAACTAATTTGGCGACCAGTTTGGCCTCCCTTAAATTTATGCTAAGAAATGTATCATGTTACTTTTATTCATAATTCAAATTAGTTGAAGAATCTTTCGCCAAATCGAAAGATTCTGATAGAGAAATCAAGAACTCGGTATATTTATGTTAGCGGGACGCAGGTGATAAATTGCGAAACATTTTTCCCGTCGCATTTTTTTGTTTTTAATTAATTTCATTTAAAATATAATCCTTTTATTCATTTTATTTAAAATACAAAACTTTCATTTAAAACTGAAGCATTTAAAATTGACGGCTTTCACTTCCTCCCCTTTTTTTTTTATTTTTTTTTATTTTTTTTTAAAACAAAACGGACAGAAAAATATTAGGCACAGATGTCATATACGCACCGGCGTACCTAATTGGCGCCAAAATGGTATTTGTTTGATTGACATGGTAACCCGGCTACTGTTGTTTATTTAATAATAAATGTTTATTTACTTTTATTTTCTTTTTTAAAATTATATAAATTGTTTTGTTCTATAGTTATTAATTTTTTTTGGTTATTTTCTTTTAAAAATAATAGAAAATAATTAAAAAATATGGTACTACTTAGTTATTCCGTCGACCAATTTCGCCAAATTATATAAATCGCCAATTCACTGGCCAAATTATAAATATTGACAATTTTTATTTTAAATAACAAAAGAACAAATAAAATAGTATAACATATTAATAAATATCGTCGAAAAACATCCAAATAAAAATCACTTGATTACGTAAACACGTGTAACTTGCTTAAAGTCAAGTGAATGTGACATTTACGATCAACCATTATTGGCATTTAATCTTATAGTTTGGTGATAGATTTTTGGGCACATATGTCATATACGCATATTGGCACGAATTTTTTCCGACGCGAATTTGTCGAAAACACCTGCAGCATAAACAAAAACATCCGGTTTACCATATGAAGCAAAATAATGACACTTTGGCGCCAGTTAAGTACCCGTTGCATATATGACATTGGCGCCAGAAAAAAATCGCGCCAATATGTATATGACATCTGTGCCGATTTTTGGTCGACGAGATAGCTAAGTAGTACCAAAAATACATATGTAACTGGTATTTGAAAAGGAGGTTTTCGCCAAATTTTCGTAAAAAAAAAATCACGCTAAACCCGGTGCGTATATGACTTCTGACCAAATTTTAAATAATGCAGCAAACCATGACATTTAATTTCAACTTCAAAGCAATGTTTTAATTTACCACTCGAAAAAAAAAATACTAACTGGCGAGTTGGAAAAAAGCTATTGGAGAGATTTGCACCCGGTTAGTGTAACAGTATCAAGAATTCTTTGCGATCATGGCAACTTTTATGTAGTTTTATTCGAAAAAAAAAATGATTTTTTAATCAAAATGGGAAACTTTCGGGACAGGTGTCATATACGGCCCCATATTGGCGCAATTTTTTTCTGATGCCAATGTCATATAACCAACGGGTGCTTAACTGGCGCCAAAGTATCGTTATTTTGCTTGATATGGTAAGCCGGATGTTGTTGTTTATGCTGTTGATGTTTTCCCCAAATTGGCGTCGGAAAAAATCGCGTCAATAGGGGGCCGTATATGATATCTTTGCCAAACTTTCATATGAAAAGTGAAGGGATCAGACCGTATTTATTTATGGCAGTTACATGACTTGGACTATTATAATTTAGATGAAATGATGGCGATAGAACAATATTTGGCGACTTATCACCTGTACCTGGCTAACATTAAAGTACCAGAATGGCACCTGGAATATAAAAAGCGAAGTGGTCCGCCCGGAACTGTTGATGATAGTCAGATGACTTAGGCTATTGTTATAATTGTTTTAAAATACCGGGAGACAAAGACTCTGTACATTTAATTCATTTTATTTTATATTATTTTCAAATGTTTAACTGATCCTCTTTAATCAAACACAAAAACAACCACTGGATGTCTTAACAGCAACTGATTCGGCCTTAAATTTTTGCGAAGGCAATTGAATGGAAACTCGTTTACAGGAAGATCTGCACAGCCTTTTTCAGTATAATTCAATCTTCTCTAATATTTTAAAACCGGTCAGATTAGCATGATTTTACATTCTGCGATGTCTGAACGGGGAGTTAGCGAGCGCAGCTTGCAGGGGGCAGAGCCCCCTAGTTTCGTTATAAAATTTAAACGCATTGATTGTCCTTAATACTTTTTACAAGGGCTGTTCAATAAAGAATGATCATAATTATTTTTATTAGCATACTTTATTGCACACAAATTTTCTTTTATATTCCATTGTTAGCTTAATGTGTAATGAGTATGTGGTAATTTTGTTTTCATTTATAACTGGTAGTAATTTAGCGGCAGCCATGAAAGTTAAGATAATTTCAGAATCGCCTACGTAAACAATAGAGGCAACAAGCAATGAGCAGTATGCTCTTGTCTGCTGGAAATTTTGCTTTCGCCTGAAGAAATCCTCAGTCGAGGCGTATGCTATAGGAGACTTATGGAGAGTCTGTTCTTCCCTCTAGCACTCTTAGAGAAGATGTTAAGAAGAGAAAAACAATCATCTTCAAAGGAGGACGGAACCAGAATTCCTGTAATTACGCTTGCAGAAGTCAATTAATACCGTTGCTGCTTTTGTCAGAGAAGATCGTTCGATGTGAGAACTGATAAATATATTGCAGTTATAATTCCGCGCCACGCACACGTTGATAACATAAAGGTGAACATGAGGCATGTTCTTGCGTGGTGAGTTCCGAGACTCCTTATACCAAAACAACAGGATATTTGCGTGGAAGTTTGTTCAAAATTGAACGTGATGTTACAGGAAGATGAGATGAATCCCCCAATGTGAAGAAACACATTCGTGCAAAGTATCTTTCACCATTATTCGCATTGGTGGGCGGCTGAGGCGATTTTGAGTTGACCTGTTTAAAATGAGCCATGAACTTAGTGGAGACCTTAGCAGTTCCTGTGCACAAGCTCACTCACATTGGAATCGGTTGATATAAATGAGTGCTGTCGCAGGCAAAAAATCTGATTTTTCAAAATGTTACCCATATTTGAAATTCAAAGTACTATATTTCATCCATTCTTAAAGACAAAACAAAAAATGCTCCGGAATCCTTGTATCAATGTCAAACACTTAAGAAAGAAATCTTTTTTCAGTTTCTAATTTTTTGTAGAGGAGATCGGGGCAAGATGACGAATGTCTTAACTTTTCCGTTTTCCACAGCATAAACCGGTCACTACTGGCTCTCCTATCGGCCGTTCGTTAAACAATAGTATAGAGACGCTAAAATCGCCATTTTCGCGTTAGTTGTGAAGCTTTGATTGTTTACCGCTGCCACGTTATAACTTTTATGCATGTGTAAATAAGCTCTGCTACAGATACAGGTAAGATATATCGTTTTCTTTTTAATATTTATGAATAACTTAGTTTAAATACTACCTATTACCACGAATAAATGTCAATTAATCGCCTTCCTTCATGTCAATGAAAACGAATATTTTTAAACAGGCAGTCCGGGGCAAGATGACGAGCTCGTCATCGTCAGACCTTGGTAGTAGAAAACCAACGTATAAACCCTCCAGAAGAACCAGAACTTATGGCAAATGCTGATTCCGATGCACCAAAGAAGCCTGTTAGTGTTTTTGATTTCAATCCATTGCCTAAAGCAACACAATGTGAGAGAAAAAGCAAAACACTGAGCTCAATCACACCCATCAAAGAAATGTTAGAACAAAGGGAAAAGCAGAAGGAAGAACAGGAATGTTTAACAAAACAGAGAAAAGAAGCTCGTGAAGATAAAAATGGAGTAAAAAAACTCAAACTAAGTTCCTGTAGGCCTAAGTCTATGAAATCCAGGCCAAAGAATTCAGTTGCATCAACTTCAAAGGATGAAGTTTTCAGATGTCCTGCTTGTGACGAGGAATATTGCGACCCACCAACAGAAGAATGGATCCAGTGCTGTAAATGCTAAGAGTGGTGGCATGAGGAATGTTGCAAATCACGAAAATGGCATTTTTATTTGTGACTTTTGTCAGCTGCACAACTAAACATTTCAATATTACGTTAATATGCATTATGTTTAGTTTGATATTTTGTAAGATGTAAAAACACAGTTATCATTTGTTAAACCATGTAACATATTCAAAAAATAAAATATGTTCAAGCTTTTTCAGTGTTGTCATCTTGCCCCAAGGCGAAAGTCATCTTGCCCCAGTACTGAAGTAAGATGACGATTTGATAATGCTATGAAAAAATAAAATTATCCTTTACTTTTTTCATTTGAAAAATTAAATGGTAATATATTTAATACAACAAAGGAATACTCTAACAGTTCATGTAAAATTAATTTTACTATACTTAAAAATAAATTAATAAACAACAAAAATTGTTAACATAATCATCTTGCCCCGGTCTCCCCTACCTCATTTCAAATTTAAATTAAAAAAAAAATTAATGGTCGCCATTTTTAAACAAGATGGCGGATGAGTTGACCAGCTAACTTGGTCGAGGCATTGCTATATACTATGCACATGTCTTCTCACATCCAAATCGGTTAATAAATACGCGTGTTATCCCGTGACAAAAATCAAATCGTTTCAAAATGACAGCGATAATGGAAATTTAAAGTGCTATAACTCAGCCATTTTTTAAGATGTAGGCAAAACAAAAAATGCTCCGAAATCTTTGTATCAAGGTCAAACACATTAGAAAAAAATCTTTTCTAATTTTTTTGTACCTCATTTTAAAATTTAACTTTTTTAAAAATTTTAAATGGCCTCCATTTTGAAACAAGATGGCAGATAAAGTTTTCCAACGAACTCGGTCGAGTCTTTGGTATGTACTATGTACACACCAAGTTACATTCAAATCAGTTTATAAATACGCTTGTTATCGCGTGACAAAAATCTGATCGCTTCAAAATGGTAGCAACATTAGAAATACAAAATTTTGGGATTGAAAGTGCTATAACTCAATCATTTTTTAAGATATAGATCATAGGTTCCCAACCTTTTCTGGACCACCGCCCCCTTTACAAGAAAAAAATATTCCAACGCCCCCTCTTCTATAACTAGCCGCCCTTGGCGACCAGTTTGGTCTCCTTTAAATCTATGCTAAGCATTGCATCATGTTACTTTTATTCATAATTTAATTTACATGCTCAATCCTTCGCCAAATCGGAAGATTCTGATACAGAAATCATGAACTCGGTACTTTTATGTTAGCCGAGTGCAGGTGATATATCGCCAAACATTGTACCGGTCGTATTTTTTCTTATTTCATTAATTTCATTACTTTCTCTCATTTTATTTAAAATACATAACTTTAATTTAAAACTGAAATGATTAAAGTTTATGGATCTCAATTTTCTCTTATTTCTTAAATGAAATGAAAAGAAAAAAAATTAATAAATAATACTATAAACAATGACATTTAATTTCAAAATCAAAGCTTTGTTTTAATTTACCTCTTGAAAAATTGTTTATGACAGTCGCATGCGATGGACTATTATAATACTGATGATATGATGGCGATGGAACAATATTTGGGCGATTTATCACCTGCGCCCGGCTAACACTAAATTACCAAATTGGCTCTTTGGCATTTAAAAAGTGAAGCGGTCAACCCGGAACTATTGATGACAGTCACATGACTTAGGCTATTATTATAGAGATAATTATGCCAAAGATAAAATATTGTTGGATATTAGCTATTCCTAATTTTATCTGTGTACCTTTCTATTAAGAATCACAAAGTAGAAATTAATTAATTAATGACCATCAAATGCGGTAAAAAATTGTTTATTAAATATTTAAAAATAAACACAAAATCAATAAGTAATAAAATGAGATGGGTGAGGCTGGTAAACTTTTAACAATTTGTAAGTATTGGGTTCCAATTTCGTTAACATCAGTCGCAAATGGCCACGTTCAGTGATGTGCAGCCTGTTCCTTTCCTTAGACAATAAGTTAGCTACCTTACTGAACCCATGCTTAGCCAAATATAATGAAGGAAAATTTCTGGCAATTAAAAATATCTGTACACTTACCCGCAAACCAGAGTAGGGAGCTGGTATTGATTTTTGTAGATCTTGGGTATCCATTTCTGAATTTTACTGTTAGTTAATCGTTAATTGTGAGTTCTACGAGTTCCTCCTCTAAATTTAATGATTCTACTGTATCTGAATTTGAGAAAGGATCTAAAAGTCAACTCGAAATATTCATGTTTGAAATATCCTGGAATCGCTTCCGAAATTCAGCATGAAGAATGTCCAAGTGTTGACAGTAAGTAAGTTTATATTCTTGTTTTGCGGAGACTGCTGATAATGTGGGTAAGTGCTTATATTAATTCACATCTACCTAGATTTCTTTTAAACAGAAGTTTTGTCAGAAAATCAGCTATGACGTTTTTTGTTTTAATTAAATTGAATCCACGCCCTTACAATAGCAAATTGACTTCATTAAATTTTCTAAACAAGTATTTCGAAAAAGCTATGTGATTTTTGGATGTAATCAGTTTTTCACCTCTGTTTTCAACGAAGTCAAGTATTGAGTTCAAATATATTGAAAAAACGATTCAGACAAATATCTATTGTGAGGTAATGAATTTCAGTGTGCAGCAGCAAGCGATTGTAATCTTCATCATTTTCACTACAAACTTGACGAAATAATCTGTCATGCAATGAAATGCTTTTAATCTTGTTGGCTACCTTAATAACGTTATTAAGCGACGTATGCCGTCGTTCATTCAGAGTTTTTGCAACCAAATGCGATGAGTTACATAATGTACAGAGAGTACAATTGATACTGCTTATTTAAAATGCACTATGAAACCATTATGATGCCCGTAACTGCTGGAGAACCATCAGTAGCACAGGACAAATTTTTTAACATTCGTAAAAGAAATTCAAATTATGGGGCCCAGCTATAAGTTTGATTGTATAGATTTTCATTTAAAGGTATATTTCAGGTTTTTATCACGGCCCCAGACAACGCCGAGGAAGTCAGATAGTTTACATTATTGTTACATTAATATCTTAAATTGGTAGGTACGCCACGGCGGCGCCCCCTTAGGTTGTCTTAACGACCCCCTCCATTTGCCTCTGGACCCGCCACTGACCCCCTGGAAGGCTCCAGCGCCCACTGGGGGGGGGGGGGGGTGTTACCTCCCCCGTTGGGAACCTATGATATAGAGGAAACAAAAAATGCTCCGGAATCTTTGTTTCAGGGCCAAACACACAAAAAAAAATGATCGGTGAAAATATGCAAAAATTTTTCGGAATCGTTTTCCTCCAAACAGCAGCAATAGGTAGCTTTTTGTTATAAAAGCTACCTAAAAAAAAAAATGGAGAGAATATCAATTTTCCTACTTAAAATATATTTAAACAACCTTAGAAAATTTTGTTGCAAGCTTTAAGAATAATATGCCGTAAAAGCATTTCAAAATACTTAAATAAAAATGTTCAAAGGGTGTCTTTCTAAAAACAACTAAAAACAAAGGAGTATTTTTCTATGACTTAAGAAAACACTACATGTCTAATTCGGGAGTCAGGGGATCAGGGAATCTTCAGGGAATTTTTCAGGACAAATATCAGTAATAGAGAAATAAATATACGTTAAGAGTGCAAAATTTCTCCTTATTTAAGAAGAGATTTTCTACAAGAAAATGCTGGTACCGAAGAATTTCCTAGTTTTGAAATTTCAGGACATGTACGACCCCTGCTAATTAATTGGACACAGATTAAGATTATGAGTTTTGCTAAATTGCTTCTGCATAAATCTTTTCAGCTTGTAAAATGTTCATTAAGTTTCTTCGTTAGGAGTTCGTTGATTGACACAATTTGTATAACAAAGAAATATATCTATGCAAGTACTCCTCAGCCGATATTAATCATAATTGGAGATATTCTACAAATTTCGAAATATTCGAATGGAAATTTCTAGCTGAATAGTTTTTAATGAGTCACTAACTACCGTTATAATTTCAAATAATCTCGCTCGTCAATATTTCAAACTTTATCAAGGACTTCATTTTCGCAGTATTTTTAATGAATTTGAATTTAAAATTGGAATTCACATTGGCAATGTCAAACTAATAAATATCCACATGTACTTGAAAGGAAATAAGACACCTTTTATATAAAGTGTTGATTTTAGAGGGACGGTGAAAGTTTAAATTAATAATTTTTTTCTCTTCATTTTAAACTCTTTAAATTATGAATGACTAACATGAAATAAGCATTTACAAGGGCATGTAGGCATGATTTTAAATAAAGTCAAAGTAAAAAAAGTTTTAATTAAAGTTAAGCAAGTTGTATTTTAAAATGCTCCATGTGATTATTAGCACCCGATATGCTATTCCTTTCAGGCAACAATTAAAGTGTCGACCCTAAAAAATAACGTTACGTTACCTAAGCCAGCCGTAAAACGAAGCCAATGTATCATACGGTTAAATACTGATAATCTCTACAGCAATATTTTAAATTTCTAAGCATAACACATTTTCAATTTTTACACCTTCGTATAGGGAGAAAAATTCTTTTAAATGCAATTTGTTTGAAAACTGCATCTCAATTTATTTCTGAGATATTAACTTTTTTGTGGTTTTTAATGCCATTTCCGTAATGGTGGCAACTGAAGTGTTCAATTTCTGTAGAAAGTATAAGGAAAATAGTTGAAAAATTGTATATTACTATATCTTTTTGTCGCAATTTTCTCATAGCAACTGAAAAAAAAAATGTAACTATAAAATACGTGCTATTTTGAAAATAAACGAATGATTTCTGACAAAACATGGAGCTACTATAAACTATATTTAATTTTAAGTATCCATATTAATGTTACAAACAAATGAAGACATATGAACCACTAGATACCCGATTCTATGACGAGTTTCTTGAATGACGACATTGCTTTTTGCTGGGTTTGTTTAGTGGCGTCATATGCATACTTTTCCATAGACGTTGTTTAAGACTGCATCTTAAATTTGGAATTCTTCAGCGAATGCAAATGGCGTCATTTTATATAAAATAAAAGCGTGTATTTTAAGTCTTAAAACTGAAATATGTTTTCTAGTAACTATATATACATGTATATATATTTATCGAAGAGCGGGGAGGGGAGGGGAACACTAAATTCTGAAAAAACAGAATTCCTGTTTTCTAGTCATTATTCATTCGTTCGTTTTAATATACATCAATTATTCATTCGTATTTTTTTTTATATGCGTCAGTTATTCCTAAATGTATAGAAATATTTTTCGCAATTTTGATAAACTTTATTGTTATTGTATTTTCCTTAATATTGTAATTGATAAATTTAATATTAAAAAATTCTTTGTTTTTCATACTTATACCATCTAATTTAAAAATAAAACCATTAACATACTTTACAAATTTGAAAGGTTTTGTGGAAAAGTAAATACCATAGAACGCTTCAATCATTTGTTACAGGTGAGATTTTATAACTAATTAAACACTTGATCAGATTTAAACAACCCTCAGACTGATTTAAAGTGAATCCAGATAATTTATCAAAGAAAAATTCATAACAAACACTGATTTTTCATTTCTTTCTACAATGAGTTTCCCGAATTAAAGTCTACCGTTCTCTTAGTTCCCAAATATTTATTCAAATTAATTTTTTCTTACTTCATCAAAGAATTGAAGAGCTGAGTGGAAGAACATGTTATGCTACATTTTCTTAAAAATTATTTTATCGTTTGCACGAAGGTGTTATCAGATATTCTATCACATGGTACAGCTAAAATACTAAAGTTCTATTTAGCCTTGAAGATTTAAGACATTATTCATTTATATTTAACATTTTAATATTTAATAATCCAAATAATATTAATATTTTTTACTATTTAAAAATTAAATATGAATAACTTTTTTTTTGATAGTTTAGTACCACACCTGTTAATATTTTAAACACACATTATCAAACAGAAAATAAATCATTAAAATTGAGAACAAAAACTTTCACATGAAATTTCTTCAAATGTAATTTTTATTACTTAACATGTTCTTCCACTTAGCTCTTCAATTGTGTATGCAACTTTATAATAAAAGATTTACAGTATTTTTATTTACATTAATTTCTGTACGTTTCAGACAGCATATACGCTTGCTTTTACCTTGTACAATTTGGCCAGAAATCAAGATGTGCAAGAAAAGTTAAGAAATGATTTAATGACGAAGCTTCCAGATAAACACTCTCGAATCACGGGGAATCGAAATCGTTTTCGATACTTGCAGCTTGTTATCAACGAAAGCCTTAGGTAAGTTAGGCGTAGGCACTTTTTAATATCCATTCATGTATATTTTCTATGTTGCTAAGTAACGTCAGCTGCATATATTTATAAATATGTGCAAATTTAACTATCTAATTATTTTTCGTGGCATTTATATTGATTGTCTTAAAAAGAAATGACAAATAAACAGTGAAACATTAAATATAACTACAGTGAGATTTCAGAAATCCGGCAACTTCAAAAATCCGACATCAAAACCATCTTTTCGTTTCCTTTTTCTTTTACACTTTCAAGTTATGGGAGAAGGAAAATAGTAACTCTTTGTGAATTAAAAACTTCAAGATCGAAAGTAAAAATGCAAAAAAAAAAAAGAATATTTGAGTTTTTTTCCATTTGTCAGAAGCGATTATTTTTTGAACAATTTTTCTGAGAGCTGCGTTGTTGCATAGCAACGGGAACAACTTCGGCGAATGCATTGCAAAATATATGGCCGGAACGAGTTTTCGGCAACGGCGACACCAACGATGAGGAAAAGTTTCAGCCTTTCACATGAAAAGACCGCAATTTATGACTTGATTAAACTCGCAAAATCGGAAAATTCATTAAGTGTCGAAAAAAGGGATATAGATGATTGGCTAAGTATTGACGAAAATGCATAAACGACAAACAATTTAACGACAGCGAGATTGCTGACGCCGTGCTAAATACAACAGCCGATAATGCTAGTAGCAGCTCAGAAGACGAGGATGAACAACCGCCAGAAGAAAAGGCGTCACTAGAAAAATGCATAAATTTGACTGGGGAATTAATATATCCTTTAAAGAAACAAGACTGCATTTCTGAAATAGACATTCTTCATTTGTATTTAAAAAAAAAAAACTTGTTAAAGAACGGCCAAAATAATTGAAGCAAACAAAATTGGCATCGATTTTTCCGAAATTACAAGAGAAGAAATAATTTCACTCTTTATTATTTTTTTTTCTCTAACACAGAAAATATCATTTAAAGTAAGTTTTTTTTAAATATTTAATTTTCTCTTTTTCATGCATATATATCACTTAATAATGAATTAAATTATTGCTAAAGTACCATTAAGAATATAATGCTACTTTTGATATGTCTAGTTACTATTTTTGATATTCCTTCAAAAATCCGGCATAATCTCGGTCCCGTTGATGCCGGATTTTTGAAATTATACTGTATTTAAATTATTATTGCAAGAGTAATGTGTGAATCGGACATTTCTTTTCCATGTTTACTAGTTTTAGTTTCATACATTACTGATAGATTATACTGAATTGTCTGAAACTGTAATAGTGTTCAAAATAACATTGTAGATCCAATACGAAAATATTGTTTTTGGTGTTTCAACGTTTAAACAGAGTAAAAACTGAGTGACTGTTGATAAAGCTTTATACGTTACTTTAAACATTATGGTAGTTTGTGACAGCAAAGCACCATCTATCAGTGGCATTTGAAAATAAAACAATCGTAATAAACTAAAGTATAATAACGAAATTCCTGAATTCACACATTAATCTCCTATCCGAATATTTCAATAGCTGACACTGTTTATTTGAAATTGAATTTAAAAAACCGTCAATTAATTTTTACGATACTCTGCTTTTATTATCTATATGATTATTTTTATAAAAGTATGTTGAGTAAAAAAGTTACCAGAGGAAATTTCTTTGTAGATTTGGATTTTATTTTGTAAAGAGCAACTGGAAATTTACAGTGCACATGTTACTAAAAATGATATATATAGTATATGATTATTGTTATAAAGTATGTTGTGAGTGAAAAAGTTACTAGATGAAATTTCTAGTTATTTTCTAGGACTTGAAATATATTTTGTAAAGTGTGATTGAAAATTTACAGTGCACATGTTACTGAAAATGATATGAGAATGTCTTTTGTTTTCTTTTCTTATGACAGAATGAATCCTGTTGCAATTGGAACAGGAAGGATAATTCCCACAGACTTGATTCTTGGAGGATATCATGTTCCAGCTAAGGTTTGATTGCAAGATCGTTTCTGAGTTTAAATTGTTTTTCATATTTAAATGTTTTTTCTTTCTTTCTTTTTTTTTATATAAATCTTTAAAAGTGTATATTTTATGCTTAATCGTATACGTATATAGCCGTAAAGAATATTATCATATTTCTCTTGCGTCCTAAAAGCATATCATTTAAAGCTATTCTCAAACCTAAATTAGCTACTTACCGACATATTCATGAAACCCTTTTTATAGCTAAGGTCAGAAAATGTTCTTATTCAGATTCGGAGGAATTGAATAGCGCTCTCAGTTTTTTCTATAAAAGTTATGCATCTTTCAGAAAAATCCCTCAAAATTGACGTTTTGAATCAATTTTCCAGATATGGCAACAGCGGAATTCTGGTACACAGGTAACAATCGGTTATAATCAAGCTTTATTGAAATTATAGAAAAATGGGAAATGCGAATTGATTGTTCAGAATCTTAATATTTGGGAATTTCATGCAAATATGAATGAAAATTAACTTGTGGAAATTTGTGTCAAATATTCGCAACAGAAAAAAAATTGAACTGCCCTTAAAATACGAGTCGTTTTAGAAGACTTATTTCGGCCCAAACTTATTTTTACTTAAATATACGACTTATTTTTCATTCATAGTCTTCGATAAAAATCTCATTTTTGTTTCATTACACTTGTTTTAGAGAAACAGAATTCCATATCTCACAGCTGACACTAGATTTCTGATGGAGTCAAAAACTCTATTTCTGCTCTAAAGTAGAAATTATTGAGCGATCAAGCTTAAACAAAGATTAACTATTACAAATTATTTAAATTTACTACCATATTAATAATCAATATGTTGCTACAATAGAAAAATATCAAATTAGACATTTTCTTAATTATTCTAATTAAAACGCATCGATAATTTGTTCTTTCTCTGGTTATTTCACAGATTTTAATTAAATTATTTATGTTTTTAACATGTAACATAATTGATTGAATAAATGATTAAAAAATTAAAACATTGGAGATTAGGAACAAGGTTTGAAAGAATGTTATTTTGGAATTGTTAATCAATAAAGTGAGTTATGTAAAAGTATACTGACTAAACTTCTACGTTTATTCGTGACAGAGTTTTAAAAGTGAGAAGTTCATTTAAAAAGTTGTTGAATATTCGTTTCATTTTAACTTATTATAAACAAAAGTTATGGATTTTGTAATACAAATTCAAGGGATTATTATGCTTTTTGTTCTTATTAAATAATTTCTACATTCTCGATAATTTAATATTGTCCTTTTAAATTATTGTGAATGTAAACAAATCGAGATTTTTTTATGTATAAAAAATAATAGTATTCCAATTATTGATACATAGTGCAGTAGAGTATATGTTGATAATTCAACGTTTTAAGCACCATAATGTTTTAGCTTGCAGGCTATTAAAGCCTGAGAGCTAATGTGACGGCAGGCTCTGTATGTACGTACAGTCGTGGACAAAAAAGAAAAAACCCGCTACTAACTCTGGAATAAATTATTCTAGAAGAAAGTTACTGGTACCAAACAATTGGAAATAAAGTCTACTTTTAAATGATGCATATAAAATTTGCTTAGGAAGGCATACACATACGAAAATGAACCCAAACTTTGTTTATTTCAATAGCAACGCCCATGTTTGACACGATAAATAGATTCCACACCCTTCAATTAGCCTAAATACAAATTTTCATGAAATTCGTACGATTAGTTTCAGAGAAATTACCTATTTTATAATGAGCTTATTTTAGGGGCTGTATCCAGTTTGAAGTTCAGTACTGGATTGTTGAAATGCTACAGAACAACTATATAACTTTTATTAATGTATTATTTCTTGCTAATAGGACAATTTCACTCCCTTAGTATGTTTCAATTATTGCCAGCCCAAATTTTTTAATAAAATGAGTAATATATATATATATATATTAACTTTTACTTTTCTGCCATGATAATTAAAGCATCATTTTAACGTTTTTAGGGTACCGTACTTAAAAAGTAAAAACGGAACTATTATATTATCACTCCTGTGTCTGTCAGTCACGGTCAAATGCGAGTGCTACTCGCATACGAGAACGTACCATTTTACTCGTTAACTATGGAACGTGGAAAGTTATAATTGGGAGAAGTAATAAAGACTATTGACCTACATATTTACAGATTATTAAACATTTACAAATATTTTTAGGGAAAATGTAGAGGGGCTAATTAAGTTACATAAAAAAATTTTTTTTTTTGTATATCATGTGGGACATCGTGTGAAAGCTTTCGTAACGATGAACTCAAAAATACACTTCTTTTAATTTTAGGTGTTATATTTTTCAGAGATATCGTCAAAAATGTAGTGTAAAAATATGTTTCCCTCCATCTATTTCCGAATCTAGCGAAACTAAAATTATATATAAAAAAAAAAAATTAAAGGTAGTAGACGTTAACTTAAACTTTGCAGGAAAATTATAGCAATTACACTAGGTCACATAATTTTTGAGAAAAGCGTATTTTTTCGATACACACAAATTTCGATTTGCGGGCATTCAGCAAATGTGTTCAGGAGCGCTGAAGGTATCCATCGTAGCAGAAATACAACACCATTGTTAATAATGATATAAAAAAATCGTTGGTAATTAACCGAGATATTAGTCTTAAAGACATGGACGGTTTGGACATACATATTGACAGGGGCGGCGTACTCCATTGACCATCGACTTTTATAGCCTAGATAACAACTTTTAATGATATATTTCTGTAATGCAATGCTCAGTAGCAGTATAAACGTCAAACTGTTAAAAACAGACTAATTTAGAATTAATCACATACATACTATGGAATTCGCGACTAGTTTGCAACGAGTGGTTCTCTCAATACGCCTCCCGTGTATTTTAAAGTTAATTAAAAACCTATCTGGAAAAACGCGGCACGGACCAAGGTGGCGTTGCAACTTTGCGACTTCCTTTCGAAGCGGGCTTAGCACATTGCAAAGTTTAAACTTTGAACAAGAGTTTTGTTTTAGCTACAATGTAAACAGAAAATATTATTATTATGCTGAATTTAGTTTTATGAAATGCCAAATGAAATTTAAATATGCACTACTTTTATTGTCAGTATCGAATTAAACTCATCATAAACATATATTGGAGTAAAATTAAAAAAAAAAAAAGAAAGTTATACAGAATAGCATTATTTGATATTATTAAGGCTTTATATCTGTTTGAATTTTTATGGTATACCCATTCATACTTTTCTAGTATATACTGCTATACACAACCCTGCGTTGTATAGTTTTTCAGAAATTCGTGTTATTCTTTCAGCAACGAATTTTTTTTAATAATACAGTTAATAATTCATATATTCATTGTACGGGACTCTCCGAGCGCGAGTAATACTCACACTTGACCGTTTATTTAAGCATAATTCGAAAACTACTTGGAAGGAAAATTTGAAATTGAGAATTTGCGTAAGCAGGAAATAATAAATATAATTCTATCAAAAAAATTGTAGGTTGCAATTCATATTTTTTTAATATAATTTCATAATCTATATCTATACTCCTATTATAAAGAGGTAAAAATTGTTTATTTGTAGGAGGTAAGCTCTGGAACTACCGAACCGATTCCAAAAGTAATGGTATCAAAATGATGGTGTTAGTCCAACTTAGAACATAGGCTATATCTTATGTCCGTGCCACTGGCCGAAAGGGGTGCAGGAGCAAAAAACGTTCTAAAAATGCAATTTTTGTGTTACTGGATGGCCTAGAAACATGAAATTTGGAATATTAGTTACTTATAAGATATAAATTATGTCTAAGAACAGTTCTTAAATACTTCGAAATTAAAAAGGGGTGAAAAGGGACAAAAAGCGTTCTAAAAAACGTTCTAAATGGTGGTTTCTACATAATCTCAGGAAATACCAAACCGATTTAAAAAATATTGGTGTCAAAATGATGGTGACGACGCTTGCTCCAAGATAGGCTGTATTTTATGTCGGTGCCACTATACCCCAAAGGGGGTGCAGGAGCAAAAAATGTTCTAGAAATGCGATCTATGTGTTACTGAAGGTCCTAGAAATATGAAATTATAAATATTAGCTATTTGTTAGATATAAAGGATTTCTAAGAACAGTTCTTAAACAATTCGAAATCTAAAAGGGGTGAAAATGCACAAAAAGCGTTCTAAAAAACGTTCTAAATGGTAGTTTCTACATAATCTCAGGAAATACGAAACCGATTTAAAAAATATTGGTGCCAAAATGATGGTAACGACGCTTGTTCCATGATAGGCTATATTTTATGTCGGTGCCACTACCCCAAAGGGGGTGCAGGAGCAAAAAACGTTCTAAAAATGCAATTTATGTGTTACTGAAGGACCTAGAAATATGAAATATGAAATATTAGCTACTTAATAGATATAAAAGATTTCCAAGAACAGTTCTTAAACAATTCGAAATTTAAAAGGGGTGAAAATGCGTGAAAAGCGTTCTAAAAAACGTTCTACATGATGGTTTCCACACAATCTCAGGAAATACCAAACCGATTTAAAAAATAAAGGCGTCAAAATGATGTTGACAACCCTTGCTCCAACATAGGCTATGTTTTATGTCGGTGCCACTACCCAAAAGGGGGTGCAGGAGAAAAAAATTCTAAATTGCGGTTTTTGCGTTACGGAAGGACCTAGAATCGTGAAATTTGGAATGGTAGTTAGTTATAAGAAAGCAATGATCTCTAAGGACATATCCTAAAAAAATCGAAATTTAAAAGGGGGTCAAAATGTGCAAAAAGCGTTGTAAAAAACGTTCTAATTGCGATTTCTATGCAATCTCAGGAAGTACTGAACCGATTTCAAATATAATGGTGTAAAAATGATGGTGACCAAGATAGGCTTCCTCCAAGATAGGCTATATTTTATATCTGTTTCCACTACTCCAGAGGAGATGCAGGAGCAAAATGCGCGAAAAGCGTTCTAAAAACTTTCTAAATGCCGATTTGTCAGCAATATCTCAGGAAGAATCAAACTCATTTCAAAAGTAATGGTAGGAAATTGATGCTGACAGCCTCTGCTCTAACATAGACGGTATTTTATGTCGGTATCACTATCACCTAGACGTTGCAGGAGCAAAAAAGCGTTCTAAATTTCGATTATTGTGACCGATAGGGGCTAGCAACTTAAAATTAGGCAAGGTACATATTTATTAGATATAAATGATCTTTAAGAACAGTTTCGAAAAAATTAGAAATTTAAAAAGGGGTGAAAATACGCGAAAAGCTTTCTAAAAACGTTCTAAATTGCGATTTCTATTCAATCTCAGAAATACCAAAGCTATTTCAAAAGTAGTGGCTGCAAATCAATGGTGACAGTCCCTGCTATAATATAGGTTATATTTTATGTCGTTGTCACTACCATCTGAGGGTTGCAAAAGCAAAACATGTTCTAATTTGCGTTTTTTGCACAACTGAGGGGTCTAACACTTTGAAGTATGTCATGGTATTTACTTACAAGATGCAACTGCTTTCTAAGAGCAGCCGGAAGAAAATTCTAAATTTAAAAAGCTGAAGTGAGCGAAAAGCTTTATAAATTACAATTTTTATGCAATCTTATCAAATACCAGACCAATTAAAAAAATAATGACGACAAATTGTTGGTGATAGAACCTGCTCAAACATAAGCTGTATTTTATGTCTGTGCCACTACAACCAGAGGGTTGCAGGAGCTAAAAGCTTCCTAAATTTCGATTTCTGTGATACTGAAGAGGCTAGAAACTTTAAATATGGCATGGTAGTTACTTATAAAATATAAATGCTCTCGAAGGACTGTCGAAAATAAATTTGAATTAAAAAGGTGTGAAGCGAAGGGGAGGTGCAAAAAGCATTCTAAAAAAGTCCTAAATTAAGATTTCTATGCAATTCCAGGGAATATAAACCGATTATAAAAGTAATAGTTGCGAATCAATGGTAACAGTCTCTGATCCTACACAGGCTATATTTTAGGCCGATGATTCTACCACCTGGGGTCCCCAGGAACAACAAACGTTCTAAAAAAGGCCTTTGAAAGCTTTCTAAATTACGTTTCTGTGGAATATTAGGAAAAAACAAATCGATTTGAAAAGTAATGTTGGCAAATTAATGGTGACAGTTCCTATTTCAACATATCCCTTTATGTTGAGAGAGGTGGTAGGACTTGGAATTTGACATGATAGTTAATTTTAAGATGTAAGAAGATGGTTTAATACAAAACTTCAAATGAATACTGAAATGAGCGTATTAATTGAGCATAAAAGTTTCAAAATATTTTCTAAATTATCATTTATTTAGTTTTATTTCGTTTTATTAATTTAAGTCTCATTTATGCCTAATGCAGTGTAATAATGATGTTTAATCAAACTGTGTTTTAAATAGTAATTTTTGAATTATTCCTAAAAGTAATAAGTACCTTTTAATAAAAAAAAAATAATAAAATAAAATATTACCTTTTAATAAAATAAAAATTTAGTTAGTACCTTTTAATAAAAATTAGACATATAAATACCCCTTGGCATATTTCAAATATTACGCGAGCAAAGCCGCGGGGTTTGTTAGTAATATTATAAATATCAAAGTGTGTCCGAAAGTTTGAATAGAGTCAACATCTAAACGGATGAATTAATGTTTTTGCATTTTTGCATATAGGTGTATTATAAAACGGAAATGAACATAGGCTATATTTTATTTAATTTATTCAAATAATTTTCTTAATAATTCAAAATTTCATTCTTTTTCATACAGAATCAATTGACATTTTTCCGATAAATTTAATCATCTTTCTTTCTTGTTGCCAAGAAAATCTAAATCTGGAATAATAATTTCTCCTCTATAATTAATTAAAAATTAAAATAAAAAGAATTCAAAAGATAATATATATGACGTCATATTTGAAACGAAAAATGGGGTATTTTTTATTATACATGAAGGATGAATATCGGTTACGTTAATAGGGGTTTTTGTCAAAAATGGACTCTTAATTAGAAGGAAAAAGAATGGAAAAGAATCATATTATTAATAAAGTTGTTCGCTTGGAAAAATATGACGTCATATTTGAAATAAAACAGGTATTTCCAAGTATTCGTTAAAAATGCAAGGGGCATGGATATCATAGTAACTAATGAAAATAGATAAATAATGACGTCATATTAGAACGAATAACAGAAATATTTTTTACTAATGGACCCTATTCTCGCTTTCAGTTCGAGGCTATAAAAACCCACATTTTACTAATTGTGACGTCACAGGAATACTGTCTATACTGATTAAAAAATTTTAAAAATACAAATGAGAGTTTTCTTTCAAAATTCACGTTATGATTATCAGGAGAAGAAATTTTTGGTGGAAGAAAGGGGAATAAAAACGCATTAAAATATTTTTTGACGCTATTTCCTCATTAAAATTAAAAAGAATTGAATTTCAAGTAAGTATAAATGGTACAAAAACATGATTAAAGTAAATTTTCCAAAACTGAAAACATATTTACACACATCGAAGCTTCATGAATGAATTTATTCCACAGAAGCGAAAAATCGTCTGCGAAGATATTGACATTTAGAACCAAGGATGTAAATATAACTTCTGTACATTTAAGTGGATAGTTATTGCCCACTATTCATACGAATTAAATTTTTTAAAAATCATATACTATTTTAATTAATTATTTTTAAAAAATAGCAGTTAAAACATGTTACAAAGGCGTTTTTAGTCGTTTTTAGTAAAAGCTTTTATCGGATAAAAATGATGTAATATTTTTTTCATGGAAAGCATTTTTCATGGAAAAATAATATTTTATTTGAGAAATAAAATGCATTCGACATTTTCATGCATTCGGTCAATGATGCACTAATGCACCATTAAATTTAAAATTAATATATTTTTAAAATTTTTTATGACATTTGCTTTGTTATTATTTTATTTACAGAACTCGCAACTTCAATCCATTATAAAAACATATGATTAATCTCAAGCGGAATAATTATATATTTTCAAAAAGTCAAATTTGTCACTAATCGTTTCAATTTTAAAAATCCAGCGTATTTTGAAAATTTCTCAACCGAAAGTGTTTACCACAATTGAATTACTGATATTTTATAGATGACTCCAGACCCCTTAAAATAGCAGAAAAATAAAATTAGTGAAAAATATTCGCCACAGTGTTAAAAATATATATTTATTGAAATGGTGCGTTTACGCACCTTTGGCCGAAAGTGGGTTAATACGAAAACATTAACGTATATTTATTTTAATTTCGTGAAAGCGATGTCGTTTTCATTACACCAGCTTCGAAAGTTAAAACGAAATCTTAAAATAACAATATACTTTTCAGAAATAAAATTTTGAACCAAAAGTCGCATTATTTCAAAATGAAATTTTAGCTTACATTTTAAATACATCTTCTTACTTGAAATTTAGTATATTTAATAAAAATAATATTTCAATATTTTTATAAATGTACAATAATATTGGATTTCATTAATCGATTTCATTTTTTAAATAAATTACATTGCATAGTTTTAAGTGATTCATGAAGTGAAAGAATATATATATTTTTTATTTCGACAAGTATTATTAAAACTAACAGTGAAAGTGTCGTCATATTTTAAATCATTAACTGCTTTTCTTTCAGAAAATATTAGCATTTTATAGCAGTTATACAAAATGGCGTGATTTGCAAAGAATTTAACAATCGCAAATATATAAGTTCACCCTTTTACCGTACAATCTGCAGAAACACTGGTTTCAATAAAATTTAATAAATGGCACATGAAAATCGACTTAAAAAAAGTTAATTTAAGTTAACGCAAGTAATTTTAATTTGAGATTAGGCATTACATGTGGCATCATTTACGTGTAAAGAAGAGCCAAAACCACTAACTAAGCAATAAATTCGTCTTTTATCTCAGATCCCTCTAATTCTTAAAGGCACCGTGATTATCGAAAAGAGCAAAGGAAGAAGGGAAATTTTCTTTCCATTTTAAAATATCGAAATCTGTATTTAAAATCTATCTGAAACACAGTCTCTGCCCCCCCCCCCCCCATTGAAGCATATTCGTGCAAATTTCAAAGCTTTCATAAGCCAAAATTACAGCACAGCATTAGATATGAAAATGTTTATTCATAATTCGGGTGCTTTTCCATAAATAGATTTATTCCATGAAAGCTATTGCTTAAATAATAAGTATTTAGGTTCAAGAGTCTTCAGAGCGTGATAAACATTTTGATATTATTGGTAGGTCTACAGCTGATTAAAGTGTATTTTTTTTAACTTTGATGCTTCACCAAGTTTGATTATTATTTTTTAATACCATTTATCTTTTTTTCTTCCAAGATGTGATTTTTTGGAATATAAACATAAGGTTGCATGTTGATTTTTCGATTATTCTAATCTTATCAAAGTCACGTCTGAAGTGACCTGTTAATAACCACTTTCTTTTAAAAATATTTACAAATATATTTCTTTAAATAATATTCTTTCTCTCGAAAACATAAATTAAATCAATATCATTGAACGGAATAAATATAAAATAGAATAAATATAAATAATAAAATAGAATAACAGATATGTAATTTATTCCTCATTTAATCTTAGAAAACGTGAACGAAATTTCATGCTCACGAAAGAAATTTAAATGATCCTATATATATATAAACAAAAATAAGCAAAGTGGGATCATCAGAAGCGTTTCTACTATAAAATGTGATAAAAGGTTAATTATATATGCTTTTAATTATCGAAATTTTTTGCTTAATTGATGAATTTCTTCTTCATTAAATGTTACGTGAACGAAGTCACGGGTAACAGCTAGTTCATATTATAACTTTTACAAATTACAAATTCAATATATTTATGTTTGGGTATTTTAGTATTATAACCTCACAAAAAAATATCACCTTAGGATTATAATTTCAGGAGATAATAATAAAAAAATGTAAACGTAATTTAATATTAGAAGCTCTAAAGTTTGAATGTTTATAATTCAAAAATTTATCATCCAAATGACTTGAAATTCCGTTTCTAGGCAAAGTTTCAAACGAAGATTTAAAATATATTGTCAAAATTGGGTATTGCCATTGAAAAAAACCAAAGCTCTGGAACAAAGGTTTGGTCTGATTTTGATTTGTTGATTGTCCCTAAGTAAATTTTATATACTTCATTTAAAAGTAGACTTTATTTCTAATTGTTTGGTACCAGTAACTTTCTCCTGTTATAATTAGTTGCAGAGTTAGTAGGGGTGTTTACTTTTTTATTCCACGACTGTACGTATGTATGTATGTAATGCGATAACTCTTGATAGAAATATCCGATTTGCTTCAAATTTTGTAAATAGGTTCGTTCTGATAAGGCGTTTCTCTGATTAGTTTTTGGGGATTATTGGTTCATTATTAAGGAGAAAACGGGGGCTAATGCAACCCCCTTAATTTAGGTAAATGGGTTTTCATGCAGAATTATCCGATTTGCTTAAAATTTGGTATACCGTTTTATTTTGATTAGGCGCTTCCCTCATTGGATTTGCAGGTTCATTAGTTAAGTATAAAGGGGGAACGGGGCGAATCCCTTCCTTAATTTAGATAAATGGTTTTTTTCATGCAGAATTATCCGATTTGTTTCAAATTTGATATGCCGGTTTATTCTGATAAGGCGCTTCCCTGATTATTTATGGTTTTGCTAGAAAAAAGTGAGTTCTATTTCATGAATAATAGACATAAATAAGAGTGTAATATACAATTAGTATGAATAGCCTGTGAGCTCAATGACATCAGTTTAACTGGGCACTGTTCTTGTTATTTACTAATTGCAAACTAGTTTCGGTAACATACAGGGTTCCGTAATAAGTGTAAAGAATGATGGAATTTTTTACATGTAGAGGAGAAGAGGATTCGATGCATAGGTTAATCGACCAATATAATTAATAAAAATTACGATGAAGAACTAATAAGAAATTGCATAAGAAAAGCGACTGGTAATGTAGAAAAATGTTAATAGAAATTGCGAAATGGAGGTTTTATATAATTTTGCCATCAAACTGACAATGGAGAGATAGCGAAGTCACAATATTTTTTATTTCTTTTTATAGATATGGAATAATTCAAGAAGGTCAAGTTCTACTCGAATTTTTCCACATTAGCAGTTTCTTTTTTCGTCCAATTTTCTATTCGTCCAATTTCTCTGTAATTTTCTGTAATTCTACTGGACAAAAGACCTATTCCACGAATCTGTTTCTCGTCTTGCTATATTGGCAAAATTCCATCATTCTTTGCATTGATGATGGTGAGCTAAAAGTTATCGAAGCACGTCTGCAATTTGCTATAAAGTTATGATGCTTAAAACGTTTTTTATCTGCCTAATAGTAGTGTAAATAGTAGTAACAACAAAGTAATAAATTATGATATTTGGAAAGTAATTTCGTTTTCTAAAATGTCAACAATATAAGCATAAATATCCTTATTGTAAAAGAAATTAATTAGGCTATCAAAATTATATATTTCATTAAAATATTAATAAATTTATCTGTGGTATACATATAGAAAATTACTGTCCCTGTATATATCTTTTTATCTCAGTTTGAATTGTGCAATATATATACACATATAAATGCATTTCATAGATATAAAATTTTATCGAAGATATCTTGCATAAAATACTTATAAATAAATCTTTACTTTGAATAAAATAACTTGCTCAAAACTGCAGTGTTACTGAACTAGTTCATCTCTTCTCATCTTTTAAGATTACTAAATGTCAAGAGTCGTGGAGATAAGTAGATCTCTTAAATTGGCTGCATATTTCTTATTTTTTGAATGGTGGATTTTGATAAGAACTGAACTCTAAAAATTAAAACTTTCAGAATATGAAACAAGAACGAAAAATCATGCGTTCAGCATAGATTATAAGACACTTTTCAACACATTTAGAATAATTTAACAAAACTTCACTGTTTATTAAAGTTAAATATGATATCTAAGTAAACAATTTGAAAAACGCATAACACATTTGAAAATCCAATTTCTGCATATACCGGATTATTATTTTGCTAGCTGACACTCCCGGCGTTGCTCGGGCCCGTGATGAATGAACCTGAAATGAACCTCAAATTTGTATAATTTTATACCTTTAATTCCTTTTTGTCTAAATTTATATTTTAAAATGAAAAAAATCGCAAGAAAAATATTGAATTGAAGGTACGTAATTTGATTTTTGGAGTCTATGAGTACCGAAAGCGAGCGAAACCGTGACGAAACACTCACATTTTAACTGATTTCGTGGTCATTTTTACACATTTTATATTGTAAAAATTTTTTTTACTTGTCCGAACGTTTAAAAATTTTGTAGGAGATGTAAATCTGGTCTATTTAGGTGGTTCGAAAAGATTTTGTTAAAATAAGGATGTTGGCTAAAACAAAAATTAAGAAATTTGATTAAATTACTATTCGAAAATAGTGGTTAGTTCTACTTTCTATCGACAGGGAGCGCAGTATGCTCTATACAAACATTACTCTACGAAACAGTGGTCTAAGGGCTGTTATAACTTACCTGGAAGTTTTAAGTCGATCGGTTAGTTAGTTTTCCGAATTTTAACAAATTCGCGTTCATTCTCTATTACAAAGGACATTTCTTTTTCTTTTTGAAAATCGATTTTTTTATAAAACAAAGTTCTGAATCAATTTTTTTGAAATTTACATATTCTTAATTAGTGTCCAAATATAGGCCCAGATGCATAAGTTTCAAATCTCTAAATGCTGTATTTTTAAAATTTTTGATTTAAATTTGAACTTTCATTAAAATTTTAAACTGTGGTTTTTATACATTCTCCAAAATGTAAACGAGGTGTTTTTTAAGTAGACATAATGTCTTTACCTTTTGTAAAATGCTAGCCTCGTCTCACAGCTATTGCGATTTCAAGGGGAGCATTTTGATTGGACAGTCTTGTGCTAGCCTCAATTCGGTGTCCAAATCTAGTCAGCGTATGGTTTTGAGGAAATAAATGCTCTTTTTAATTGGGCCGCTTGATGGCTTTTTAATGAGAGTGAGTTACGGCTTTTAATTATAACTCAAAAATTATAAGAATTTTAAAATTCTGAGGCTCAGATACATTTGGATAGGCCTTGGACTATCTTCACAAAAATTTTGAACCTCGTACGTGCCGTAGATTTTGCTAGCTATCGCTGACAGACAAACAGACACACACACGCAGAGGGATTTGTTCTCTTATTAGTATAGATTATCAGCAACACTCGGATTTTTTTTTCAGCCGTGTATTAGAAAATTTCCATTCAGCAATTTCCGCGAAAATGCGGAAACGTAGTTGAGAACTTTTGTGCAGCCCTGTATATGATCTACAGAATTTATATACACCAAATAATATACAAAAAAGTTAAATTTAAAAACGCGTACCACAGCTGAATACGCATTTCCAGCAATTATTGTTCATAGCCTTCAATAGTTCAATTATTTTTCAATTTTATCTATTGCCAAATTCTTTTGTGTGTCCTTGTAAATGAACAATAAATTCTATGCAAACCATACTCTACAGTAACCGCCGTTTAGCCCTATGTAGGGTACGAATACGTATTTGTTACTGAAAATAAAGTTATTGAACTGCTGAATTCTTAAAATAATTTTTCACTTTTAGAAATTTTGACAAAAAAAACTTAGTTTCTTAATAAATTCTGCGCAATGTATGTTGGAAACTTTTTTTAACACTTTCCAATAGTCAAAGAGTGTTTATGACTTCGGTTTGTCTGACCGAATGGCCATATTGCCGTATATCCGAGCTCTAACTTTTGTAAATATACTCGGATTGTTCTGTAACTTAAATTTGTGATTTATATTTATTATAACATGCTCCCTATAGAAAGTGAAGTGTTTTGCATTTTTAGTTCATTTACAGGGACAGCCCGAAGTATTCTGTTACATTACGGACAATGGGAGAAAATCGTTTCAAATGCATTTTAACGATGTTGCACTATTTTAAACACTAGGGGGCTCGGCCCCCTACGAGCTACGCTCGCCAACCCCCGTCCAGACACCGCAGACTCTAAATGCACGTTAATTTGATCGGCTTTAAAAAGATTTCGAAAGATTGAATTATAATTTAAAAAAACAGTGGCGATCTCCCTATAAACGAATTTCTATTCATTTCTCTTTGATTGGGGAATTTTAACGCCAAATCCGCTGCGGTACTACTTGATTATCCTGTCGACCAATTTCGCCAAATTATATAAATCGCCAAACCACTCGCCAAATTATACAAATTGATATAATTTTTACTTTAAATAACGAAAGAACAAATAAATTCGTACAACATTAATAAAAACACAAATAAAACGTCGAAATAAAAATAACTTGATGACGTATACACATGTAACAACGTTTCAAAATAAGCTAATATAAAAGGAATTAAGTAAAGAGAGTCTTTGTCTCCTGGTATTTTTTAACAAACCGAAAAGAAAGTTCTTTTAAATGAGACATTTTAAATTAATTCTCAAAATATCAAATAAATGTCTAGCGCAATTTCTAAATTTAAACTTTTTTGCAATATTATTTTGTGTTCATTTTATGTAATAACTATAATGTGACGTAAATATGACGTAATTTCTCCTAAGACTTCTAACGCATGTTAACGAATTTATTATTTTACAATATCCTTTCTCTTTTAAAATTCACGTGTATACTTTTTATGACGTAATTTTTAATAATTTCCTGCTTTTTATACGTAATTATTTAATTCTAATTTGAAAGTTTTTTTCCTGTTTATAATAGTCGCGTGTAAATAAATTTTTAATTTGAAGCAAACATTATTGCTTGCGCTTTTTATACAGTTGGCAACAGTTTAAATTAGTACAATTTTCTGAAATCTGGAAAAAATATCTCTAGAAATGCTGAAAATTTGAATTTAAAATAGAAATAAAACCTCGAAAAATGAGTCAAAATAAAAAAATTAATGCAATCTGCACTCCGGCAAATTCTAACGCATAAAATGATCTAAAAATGATTACACTGCCATGTACAGTTTTTGCTGCTATAAAACTTTTTTAGTGGAACGATTTTGTCCAACTTTAGCATTAAATATCTCTTAAAATAATTCTTCGATTTGAAAACTGTCTGCATCAGCGTGTTTATCAAACATTTCTGTATAAAACCACCGATTTTCATATTTTTGTATGCATTATTTTTGTAAATATTAACGAAGAAAGTCCCCCGGTCACAAAAAAATCAAAACCGGCGGCGGCGGTGACAGCGGTAGTTACTTTTTTTTAGAATAGAGAGATAATAAAATTTAAATGAATTTATGAAGTACACTAAAACATGCTTTCTGTTGAAAATGGGGTGCAAAGCATTTATTATTCATTTATAGAGCCACACAAATGAGTTCCATTATATTATGGTCTACGGAGTTAAACTGTTTGCAGCGTATTTTAATTATGTTACAATATTTTAAATATAATGAAATCGATATACACTACTGAATACAAGATAATTGCTGTAGAATATGACGCGCACGTCATTTATTGTTCATCTTGAGATCCACACAAAAGATTCCGGATGCAGTACTGTATCCAAAGTACCGTCTATTAGAGATAATTGTTAAAAGTGCGTTTTCAGTTATGATATGTGTTTTTAAGTTTAACTAAATGTTCATATTACGGATATGTATAAATACTATAGATGATATACAGGGCTACAAAGAAGAATTAGTAAGCATTACTGAATATGAGCATGAATTGCTTAAAGGTGGTTGTTAATTGAGTTATGCATTTTCAAGCTGAACTATAATTAGCATACTAAGAGATTAATTTTTAATTAATTCTTCAACTACTTCTCAGCATTGAAATTACGCTTGAAATTATTGAATATTAAAGACGTGGATTATCACTTTGCTAACTAAGCGTAAACCAAAAGAGTGAAAAATGTCCAAGCAGGGAATCGAACCAGGACCCCGCTTATTCTTAGTTAGCAAAGTGATAATCCACGTTTTTAATATTCAATAATTTCAAGCGTAATTTCAGTGCTGAGAAGTAGTTGAAGATTTAATTAAAAATTGTATATTCAAACTGCTGGGTTCATTTGCGTCTCATGTTACGCCGCAAAATTGTGTGCTCATGAAGACTTTTCCATCTAATAGCTGCGGTAGCAGACTTACCGACTTATGTGAGTGAGAGATGCCAAGTTGGGCATCGTCCTTGTGGCTTAATGATAGAGCACTGAAGCGCTATTCCAGGGGTCCGGGTTCAGTTCCCGGTTTGGACATTTTCCCCTCTGTTGGTTTACGCTTAGTTAGCAAAGTGATAACTAGGTCTTGAATATATTAAGAGATATTTGTAGAATATAAATAAAATCATATACAGGGTCCACAAAAAGAACTGGATAGAAGACCGCTTATGGATGATAATTTCTAAAAGTGTGCTTTCTGTAGTTTAAAGCATGTTTTTTGCCTGAATTAAATTTTAGCTAAATATGTGGCGTGTATAAAAAATCTGTAGGTAATATACAGGGCTATACAAAATAATTCAAGTATTTATCTACAAAAAAATTAAAGCACTTTTCCGGCTATGAACGCTAATTGCTGAATCTTGCTTTTCGAATATGTTATGTAGTTTCTAAAATGATTACTTAGGTATCTTATTAACCTTATTACATGATTTCTATTTTTATCATTATTTGCAGACAATGGTTATCCTACAACATCAAGTTTCCTCAATGTTGGATAAATATTTTCCTGAACCTTACAAGTTTTTGCCGGAAAGGTGGGACGAAAACAGCATTGGTTTAGTCTCTAGTCCCTTTGGATATGGACCCAGAGCTTGTATCGGTATCAGAATAGCTAGAAGAGAATTAACCCTTTCAGTTGGAAGAGTAAGTATTTTTTTCTTATGAACTTATTAAACTTTATATGTATCTATAATACAGTAAATAATTCTTCCGTACTAAACAAATAAATATGTCGAAGATTGAAAAAGCCGTTCGGTTAAAAATTCACGCATGCAAGGTGCAAATTCTGTTTAAATTCTTTTAGTCAATCTGTATTCTTCTTCTATTTTAAAACTACTTATCACTTATTTATTCAGATAAGACATTTTGTTTAATGATGAAAGAACTTTGTGTGATATGTTAAGATCAAAAATAACTTCTTAAAAACACCATAAAATTACAAAAATGAACAGGGCCTTTCGAAAGAACTTAGTCTTTCTTCATCAGGCGCGAAGAACGTGTGCTTCTACTTTGAAAGCAGGAGCAAGACTGAGAGGAAATAGGTAAGGCGAAGGGACAAGAATGAACTCTTTCAATTGGAAGAGTAAGCACTTTTTTCTAATGAATTTATCAAACCATTTTCTCCCATACTAGCTTTTTATTAAAATTTGTGCTTCATACTAATATTTTATAATAACTGGATCAAAAATTTGACAAAACTGAAAAGGGAAGCTTCATTAGTTTCGGAATTGTAAAAGGTGCAAAAACACACCATCAGCAGGAAACATAGACAAAATATATGTAATCAAGCATCGGTATACAGGATGGCCATAATTAAAACACCCCTACTTCGACTTCTCTATATATTGAACTACTGAGTATATGGCCTTCAGATTTTGTGCACATGCTACTCAAGACATGGGGAAACGAATTAAGCGAAAAAAAAATAATTTCAAAAACCACAGACAGACGGGGCTGGATAACTGGTCATACGCTGAAAAGATGTATCTCTACAAACTTTATTTGGACCTACCAAATGCTCACGTGACGAGCCTTATCTACGTGCTCAATATGTTTTCTTTCATGAAGATATAAAATCTGCAGTCTATGGACTGCTTGTTCAACTGCAGATCTTAACTAGTCGACTGAGATGTTTCTCACAAGTAGAATAATGCCTTCTTTCTGGTATACTAAGATTAATAGATGTCCTCCATAAATAAGATTTTAGGTAGATTTCGTAAGAAATACTACCTATTGCAGTCGTTACCATGGTGCGACTTTTGAAAAATTCCTTCATAACTTTTCATTATAGGACCCCAGGAACCCAAAACCACCCCCACCTAAAAAGTTTATATATATATATATATATATGTATGTATGTACTAAAATTTGTCCGCACGATAAAAGTCGCAATTATGCACGGATTGTCCTCAAACTCGCCAACAACTTTGATAGGGCTAATATCTCGGCGGGGATTGGAAATCGGCCCAAGAGGATGGAAATGGGCAGGGTTCAAAATTTTGAATACTGTCTTAACATGATTCTGATAAAACCAGCTCTTACACAACAATGGCTGGAAAAAAATAAAAGTTTTTTGTTATAGCAGTTGCCAACAATTAAAAAAAAACAATAAAATTCTCAGCACAACAATTACTTTTCTATTGCAAAATTTTCACGTGTAAAATTAAATAGTTTGACAAATTGAAAACAAATTGAATATTACGTCATAAGTTTCCTAGAGCAAGATTTCAGCATGAAAACTCAAAATAAATTGTTTGACGAATTAAAAAAATATGTATATTGCGTCATATTGGAAATATAATGGACCTCAGCAGGTGAATATGTAACGCCATGTGAGTTTGAAGAAACGTATTAAAACATGATAAAATCCCGACTATGGAAATATTAACATATTTTAACAATTTAAGGTTCTCTGAATTTTTGTAGCCATTTTTTAAACCTATTCCATATACATGTCTGTGTGTATTCGTGTATATTATAATTTTCACAAAAAGTTTAGCTCCCTACAGCTCACTCTTTGTGAAGAAACTGGGTTTATCCCTAATCTTGATTTAAGTGTTGTTGGTGAATTTAGTATTTAACTTCGAACTCTACCTCCGCCTGTAGGCCCGAGCCGGCAGGGATTTTTTTTGAGTGTCCCCACAACAAAAAATCACACCGATTAAAATCCGGAGAAAAAAACGGCCAGGTTGTTAGAAACGCATGACTGTTTGCTTTGTCATTATTGAAATATTGCAGAAGAACTGACATTCTCTTCAGGTTCTATCCTCTTTTATACTCAGAACATGTCTGCAAACCATGGGTTTGCTGAAAAGTTTTGGGCTTACAAAGTGCAATTGTAGTTACAATGGCAATTTAATATTTAAAAAATATATTTTTAATTATTTTTAAAATTATTATTTTTTTTTAAATATTTTCTGTTATACAGCGCCATTTATATGTGTTCCTGGAACTAAATATTTTTCCGAAATTCGTTTCACCCAGTTTTGAATAGTATGTACACAAAATCTGAGTAATTCGATTAAGGAGGTTAAAGTAAAAAAGGTGTTTTAATTGTAGCCACCTGGTAAAACAGAAAAGCAAAAATACGACTCTCATTTAAGTTCTTTATAAAAAAAAAGGCATGGGATATCAAATTTTAGCTATTTATTAAATATTTCAAAGTACTTAGGAAGTATAAACACCTTGCATCGTTTAGAAAAAGTCAAAAACATTCTTTTATCACTTTCTTCACAATATTTTTTATTATAAAAAATTGCGGCTGACAACTAAAATAATTTAATTAGTTAAAAGAAAATTCTAAAATTGTAATATTAGTTAAAAGAGAGTTCTACATATCAGGGAAACTATTCTTCTTGATCTAGACATTTATTTTCATACGAAAAAAAAAAAAAAATCTAAAAAATGGTTCGTTTTTGCACCATCAGCAGGTATTAGGTTTTAAACTTTATATGTATGGATAATGTAGTAAAACAAAGTTTTCTTAATAAACAAATAAACATGTTGAAGATAGAAAAAGCAGTTCGGTTAAAAATTCCCGCATGCAAGATGGAAATTCCGTTTCAATTCTTTCAGCTAATCTACATTCTTCTTCTATTTTAAAACTCCTTATATTACATTTGTTTATTCAGATAAGACTTTTTGTTTCAATTTCTAATTGCATTGATTTTTGTTGTAAGATAGCAATTGTTTTCTTATGGAATGAAAGAGCTGAATTATATATTTCAGTGTCTCACGTGAAGACCAAACAAACAAATTTATAACCAGAACTTACAGTTATTCAACATAATTTATTAAATAAAACACAGCAATAAGTTAAATTTTATTGAATAAAATTTTTGGTTAAGAATTTGCTTGATCTTCGAGTTACACACCGGAAAACACGGTAGATAGAATATCTGAAACAGTTCAAAAACAGCTTAATCTAAGTTAATACACCACTAGGTCACAAGCTTTATCACATAATAGTATTCATCAGACTTTGTTATCACAAAAAATCAGAATATTTCTATCATATTTTATGGTGACATATACTACCTCTACTACCTCACATTGTAGACAGAAAGATGTGAATTATGAGTATATTTCATCTGAATATTTGCTTTGAGATGATCCTAAACCAAGTTGTTTTCAGTATTTTCAAGCCTTTCATTTCTAACTCGCCCCACTTTCACTTAAAACAACGAGATGAAGCGGACGAAGGTTTGTAGTAAAAATATATTGGATGAAATAGTGCGTGGATGTAAAATCTCGTTCAGAAATTTTTGAAGGGAAAAAATCGGATATTTATAGTGTAGTTGAATGTAAATATTTATAAATTGAACTGAGGTTTAAAAAATCGTGTGCCACGATAACGATTTTAGCATAAACCGTACTTCCCAGTGGTTGGAAATAGCCCGCTAAAAGAAGAGGATATACAAAAGTCGCTACTTTTTCTGGTAAGTTGTAGTTCAGCATGTTGCAGTTTTAAAAACGTAAAGTAGTGAATAGAGCCGTACAAAAAAAAATCAAATCCTTAGTTTGTAGTGAACGCTGATGGTACTTTTAACGTTACTTTAAAAAAAAAAAGAGCCATTCTTCTGGTCACGTGATCGCAACTTGCTTCTTTTGTGCAAAAGTATTCTGTGCAACAATTTACGAATATCAGCAACATTTATCATTGCGTTTATCAACATATGACGCTATGGATTTTTCCATTGACACTTGTAGATAAAACCAAATGCCAAAATCCAAACCAAAGAAATTAATTTTCTTGCTGAAAACACTTGTGTATTTATTCATTATTATTATTTGCACCAGCCCACACTAACACGCTTGCTGATGTCTTAACTTATTGAATTTAGCTTTTAAATTTTTCCGACGAAAACTTCTCCCATCGGGGAACATTTTCCGGCAGTCTTGAAAGGGGCCCCGATTCCGCCTATTCTTCGAGTTAATTTTTTAATGCCCTCAGTTTATCATTTATTTTGTTGTATCGCATTTGATTGCATCGTATTTATTTGATTTTAAAAGCGATTTAAAGAGGGGCCATTGTATTACTTAATCCGTGTACTGAATTTAAAGGGAAGTAAGGACTACTTTGGAAACGTAGTTTGTAGTAGTTACTTTTTAAAACAAGTAATTGTAGTGAACTACATTTTTGATAAAGAAGTTGTAGTTTTCTACAAAAAATAAGTAGTTTTTCGATCACTGGCACTCCGGTATAATAATTATTATTATTTTTTAAAAGAGAATGTTTAAAGTTTATAACTCATCTCAGCCCACACTTTATATCGAAGCCATCCACATTTATCATAATTGCAGAGGATTTTCGTCTCATACCTGTTATCTTTTCTTGAAATAATTTTCATTAAAAAATGAACACTAAAATATATTGTAATAATTGCATTTAACCGATTGAATCCCAAGAGAAATTAAAAAAATATATATAGGGCATTCTCAAAATCTTTTAACTTTTATGTTCTTGAATAACAATTTTTATTTTAATACATTTTTTGTGTTTTTTTTTAAATTTCATATACTGGGGAACATTCCATTGCATGATTGAATAACAATATTAATGAGATAAATAAGTTTTGGACGATGTTGGGGGTCCAAATATCAGGAAAACTCCTATACCGTCCCGTGTCCCTGATGCTGATTTTTAAGTTTGGAGCTGTCTGTATGAAATTGTTTTAATAAAAGTAATTCGATGTAATTTTTTTTCCGAAACTGGGACAATTGTTTTATATAAATATGTAGCAAAAAATTAACCTGCACACATTTTTACGGTTGATATTATTTTTTGAACTCTGTCCCTGGGTTTTTCGTCCTTACCGTCCCTCTTGCTAAACTTATACAGAAAATCACTTCAGATGCAGCCACAATTTTTTTTCAAGTTTTTTCTCGTGCAGAAGTATGCTAGAGAAAGAATGTCTAAAATTCTTTGACAGGAAATTTACTGCAAAATTTAAATCAGCATTTAAATATCAATTTCAAGATCGTGGCTTTATTGGTAGTCTTACCATTTCCAAGATTTATTCCTGCACTTTTCGAGGTAAATTAAATTTTTTTTTAATTTAATCTAATGTTAACAACTGTTTCTAAAAATCAATGAACATTGTGGCTATCACTTAGTCTTAACATGATTTGCCTAAAAATAGGTGGTAATTTTCCTTACCGTTCCATCCTTACCCTCCCCTTTTTTCCCATTTCGTCCCTTTTTACTTTCTTCTATCTTTACAAGAAGAAAGTATTGGATTCGTGAAAACTTCGACTTCCGGTTTTCGACGGATTTACACGTTTTAGAATGCCCAGAACACGTTTTGATGGTTTTTAGAAAATGTCTGTCTGTGAGTCTGTCTGTCACCCTGTCTGTGAGTCTGTATGTGACAAAAAATTTTGTGGGCGCTCTATCTCAAGAACTAATGCACAGAATTTCACAAAACTTATTTAGTTAGACCTTGATATGAACTGGACCTGATTAGTTTTTGGTGAAAATCGCCCAACAGGTGGCGCTGCTATGCGGCATTTTTCACGATTTCTGCAATAGTTATATCTCAAGAACTACTGCACGGATTTTCATAAAACTTCAGATTCAGTTAGACCAGGATATAGTTTGGTGCTGATTACTTTTTTGTGAAAATCGGCCAACAGGTGGCGCTGCTATGCTGCATTATTCATGATTATCGCAATAGCTCTAACGGAAGAAAAAATGCACGGATTTTCATCAATCTTCAGATTTCGTTAGTCCTTGATATAAATTAATGCTGTTTAATTTTTGGTGTAAATCGCCCAACAGGTGGCGCTGCTGTGCTGCATTTTCACGATTTTCGCAAGAGCTGTATCTCAAGAACTATTGCACGGATTTTCATCAAACTTCAAATTTAGTTAGTCCTTGAGATGAATTGACGTGTAAATTAGTGCTGTTTAATGTTTGGTGTAAATCGCTCAACAGGTGGCGCTGCTATGCTGTATTTTTTGCGATTTCCGCAATAGCTTTATCTCAAGAACTAACGCTTAGATTTTCAACAAACTTCAGATTCAGGTATACCTTGATATCATTTAGTGCTGTTTATTTTTAGTGTAAATCGCTCAACAGGTGGCGCTGCTATGCTACATTTTTCAGAATTCCCGCTGTAGCTCTATCTCAAGAACTAATGCACGAATTTTCATCAAACTTCAAATTCAGATATACTTTGATATGAATTGGTGCTAAATTCATGTAATTTCTTGTACTATTTAAATGATTTAATTGATGTGATTTATATAGAAGAAAGTTTTGTGATGGCCACAACATACTAGTTTTACCTTACTGTCCCTTCTTTAACACCCCTTTAAGACAATGTTATACCAAAATTCTGTATTAAAAGTACTACATTTTTATTATTTCGTATTTGAATGTCCTGTGGATACTATGCAAATTCATTATAAGTAAAAATTTAGAAGAAAATAAAAAGTTATATTGATAAAATGGTAAGGAAAATTAAACTCGCAAGTTTAACTTAAACCTCAGTTAAATAAAAAATTTTTTGCTGCTGACCATTTTTTCTTTATTTTGAATCATTAAGGCATTCGTTTATCAGATAAAAATGTTATTTTAGCAAGTTTAATTTCACGAGATTTTTATTCCCGAAAGTCAAAAGATTGTGAGAATGTCCCGTATATACATTGTCGAAACACTGAAAAAATTGAAGTACTCAAAAATGTTTAAATAGATGTACTCATATCGAAATGAGTATTTTTGGATAAAAAATGAACCTATGTTTTCTCAATTTTGAAACATCACATGTTATCAAACTGAAACAAAACTATAATTTTGTACCCTGTAATGGTTTATTTCATTTATGGCGGCATAAATGATGTTTATTAGTGTAAATGTTAAATTATGCACAGTATTTTAAAGTAATTTAAAAGTGCTTGAAAATAATGCTCTTGTCATAAAAAAATTCGATTTGGGTATTTTGTTAATAATTTTGCTATTTTTCTTAATAAATAATCAATTAAACGTTTCTTGTTAATGACTTTGAACGGGAAATAAATGTCAGTGCATTTTTACTTTAATTTTTAGGTTTAGATGGGCAGTACATAGCGATTCATACTTGAACACAACCATGAAATAAAAAATGAGTACATGTGTTTCTCAATTTTGAGTACATTAGGATCGGAGATATTTTGAGTATGTGACGTATTTAAAATTGAGTACTTTTTACTCCATTTTGAGCACTCATTTTTTTCAGTGAAAAACAAAGAGGCGCAATAGCACTGGTCAATGTCGAAAAACGCCAAGCGGCTCGACAACGCTTGTCATTTTTTATGTATTATTATCGGTTTTAAGGAAATAAATATTGTTACTTTTTATTAAATAGCAAGTCGGAAACTGTACGTCAAACGTGGCAAATGAGGTGCGTTCGTACTATAGCTAGTTTTATAATTATTCAGATCTTGGTGCAATAGCTCATGCACTGGTACGCAAAAATGCATGAATACAAAATTTTTGTATTTATGTAATATTATAGGTTTTAAGGAACTAAATATTGTTACTTTTCATTAAATAACAAGTCGGAAATTGTACATCAAACGTGGGCAAATGAGGTGCGTTCGTACGATAACTAGTTTTAGAATTATTCAAATCTTGGTGCAATAGCTCTTGCACTGTTACGCAAAAATGCATAAATACAAAATTTATTAAGATTATATATATTAAATTCAGTAATACGGAAATAATATGACACCATCTTAAATAAGACGTAATCACCATGTCAACCTTGAATCATTACCAATCATGTGATATCAGTGAATTAATTACGTATGATAGGATTTGATAGAATGAAGAAAACTTTAATACGTTTTTAAGTTTTGATGTGATTTTCATAAAATTTGAAATGACTCGACAAAATTCTGCAGCGATTATACATATTAAATTTCAAACGATTCGTTTAGGTAGTTTTTGCGCTGTTATATGCGGACGGACGGGCGAACCAGACGACGACTAATAGGTGTTACATATTTATATGATTACGAACGCACCTAAAAATAATTAAATTACAAACACAATGTATTAGAGGACACAAATTATTGTTTGGACAAACTGTTTATATCGTTTATATACAAAACAGTGGCGTGGCGTCCGGTCATCGCTGGATGCGGCGATGACCAAGCAATATTTTAAAACTCTTAATAAGCTTTTAAAACTCTACGATCCAGTTTTAGCAGAACATTTGGAGTTCATGTATAAGTGAAGGTAAGATTTAAAGTTTCTTTTTTGAACATTCAACCATTGAATTTTAGAGTTAGTAATTTTTCACCACAAACTTAAATAATTGCGATGACCACCGAAAATTTTCACGCCACGCCACTGATACAAAATGTAATGATCCTGCATACAAAGAGAAAAGAAAGAGGCTTTGGCCAAGGCCATCTTGATATAACAGGCCGACACACACTGTAAAAAAAAAAAAAAACGGACTAAAAAACGAAAATACTACTGGCAATCTAGACGCCAGTACTATTTCCGTTTTTTTCCGGTAATTTTTACCCATAAATTACAGAAAATTTTCCGTTTTTCTGATTAAAAACGGAAATTTTTCTGTAATTTATAGGTAAAAGTTCCCGTAAAAAAAACGGAAATAGTACTAGCGTCTAGATTGCCAGTAGTATTTCCGTTTTTTAGCCCTTTTTTTTTTTTTTTTTTTTTTTTTTTTTTTTTTTTTTTTTTTTACAGTGCAGCGTTTTCGCTGCTAGGGGAATTAGGGGCTGTTGAAATCCAATTACTACCATCCTACAATATGTCTAAATCTAAAGTTTATATCTAAAATAACGTGCATATATTTTTTAGGTAGATTTCGTAAGAAATACTACCTATTGCAGTCGTTACCATGGTGCGACTTTTGAAAAATTCCTTCATAACTTTTCATTATAGGACCCCAGGAACCCAAAACCACCCCCACCTAAAAAGTTTATATATATATATATATATATATATATATATATATATGTATGTATGTACTAAATTTTGTCCGCACGATAAAAGTCGCAATTATGCACGGATCGTCTTCAAACTCGCCAACATCTTTGATATGGCTAATATCTCGGCAGGGATTGAAAATGGGCGAAATCGGCCCAAGAGGGTGGAAATGGGGAGGGTTCAAAATTTTGAATACTGTCTTAACATGAATCCGATAAAACCAGCTCTTACACAACAATGGCAGGAAAAAAATGAAAGTTTTTCGTTATACCAGTTGCCAACAATTAAAAAAATAAAAACAATAAAATTTTCACCACAACAATTACTTTTCTTTTGCAAAATTTTCACGTGTAAAATTAAATATTTTGACAAATTGAAAACAAATTGAATATTACGTCATAAGTTTTCTAGAGCAAGATTTTAGCATGAAAACTCAAAATAAAATAAACAGTTTGACGAATTAAAAAATATGTATATTGCGTCATATTGGAAATATAATGGACCTCAGCAGGTGAATATGTAACATCATGTGAGTTTGAAGAAACGTATTAAAACATGATAAAAACCCGACTATGGAGATATTAACATATTTTAGCAATTTAAGGTTCTCTGAATTTTTTGTAGCTATTTTTTAAACTTATCCCATATACATGTGTGTGTGTATTCGTGTATATTATAATTTTCACAAAAAGTTTAGCTCCCTACAGCTCACTCTTTCTGAAGAAACTGGGTTTTATCTCTAATCTTGATTTAAGTTTTGTTGGAGAATTTAGTACTTAACATCGAAATCTACCTCCGCCTGTAGGCCCGAGCCGGCAGGGATTTTTTTTTACTGTCGTTTATTTCATAAATAAAAATTCTTTTGTTTCTCAATACTTATTTGTTTTTGTTGCTCTTATCTAAAAAAATTCAGAAAAATATAAATTTGCTTCCCTTCATCAACATACAGGAAATCTATTTGCAGGAATTATTACACTATAAATAAATGCAAATTTCAAAAGAAAAATATTTAAAATTTACTATATAATTATTGTAAAGTACACACCTTCAAAGTTGGAAGATATTAAATATCACTCCTGTCATTTAAAATAATAATAGAAATTAGAATGATACCATACAAATATCAAGCTATCTTCATCGTTACACATTTAAACTAAGCGCAATTATATTAGATGTAAATTTCCAACTGGGCGAAAAATGTACGGACCAGCCAGATGCTATAATCATTAAGGTTGGCTGGGCGAAAAAGTTCCACCAGATTCGTCCGGGATAGCGTAGATGGTAGAGCACTGGTGGCTTCAGCCAGGAGATCCCTGGTTCGAATCCTGGGCCGGACTTTTTTCGCCCAGTTGGAAATTTACATCTAATATGATTTATTTACCAATTAGAATAATTGTGTTAAAATTAATCTAGTGTAAACGCAATTAATTAAAAAAAAACAAATAGAACTCCTTTTTGTAAGTTATTAATATGGTATATAATTTTTTTTTAAATAATTCACATTAATGTTTAAAAACTAACTGAATGAAGGGAAAAGGCATTTATTCATTTAATATTTGTATAACAAAACTCAAACAAAAACTTAAATCTTTGCTTTTAAATAAATTTGAAATTAAATCTCATGATAATTATTATACTTTTATTTTTTTATTTACATGAATATTTAATGCCTAACAAAATATATTACAAATAATACGTTAAACAGTTAATCAGTAACATAAAATTAATTCTTGAGGTGTTCATTTGTTTTTTCTCTCAATTTAGAGAGTGAAATTGTATAACGAATACAACTACATTTTATCATTATTAGTAAGTTTATTATTATATATATAAAAAAAAAAAAATCACAGGAATTCTAAATAAACAACTAAATGAGTGAGAAGTTATTGGGTATTCTAGACATATTTATTGTATAAAACAGCTGTAACAGGAGAGTCATTAAATCTTTGCTTAAAAATTGATGAAATACAATATTATCAAGAAAGCGCTGCTTTGGCAGTAAACAAAACCACCGACATTTACACATCAATATCGCATGTTATGGCTTTTTTCGACATTGAATCAGAAGCGCGATTTCACTGAATGGGGATCAAATGGTTAAACAAATATATTTATTATCTTATTGTTTTAAAGATAACTATTTTTTTGAAACCCCAACTTAATCAGTCTGAAGCTATTTATTTTTAAACTTAATTAGTATCTTAATTTTATCTTTGTTAGTTGTATGTGTTTCAAAATAGATTTATCTTCTTTCCAGATTGTCCGAAACTTTTCTTTTAGCTATCATCACGAGGATATTGATTCTTACAACATGCTGATAAATGTTCCTGATAAGCCCGTTCGACTTCGGTTTGGATCAGTGACCAGTTAAAAGTTTCGAAACAGCAGGTCAACGTGTATTATTTATAGTCATTCGTAAACAAACAAAAAGGATTGGGACATTTTCTCTGTTAAAATCAAAAGAAGTTTAATACAAAATGTTTTTTATTGTGTTAATATATTTAATGACTGCTATGGATATGAAAGGCCAGTTAAAAACCACATTTTAAAAGAGTATTCTTCTAAACTTTGGCCTGTATTCAAATGATAACCTATAATTCACTGATGGAAAAAGATGAATGGAGAAATGAACTTTCTATTGTAGACAAATACACTGACATGCCAGTTTTTGACAAAATGTATCGTCTTGAACAATTGTATTTCACCTTAGGTTGGCAAAATTTCCGCTTCTGGCTGTTTGCAAACAGTAATTTTCAAATGTATTAATATTTAAGGAAAACTAACTCCATTTAAAATGTTTATTAATTCATGTTTAGATTTTCATACCTTAAAAATTAGAAATAGTTTACAAGAAACTATCAGTTCAGTTTTTTAAATTAAAACATTTGTTTTTCTTTTAATTTAAAAATTGATACAAAGATTGAAAACATCGAATTTTTTTTAATAAAAGGGAACACCTGGAAGTTTTTTCTTTTCCCTTTTTTTAATTGCCAGATGACGAGTGCTTTCAAGGACCATTTTTCGAAAAAGTGACCAGAATTATTTTTTCTAGAAATCGTCTAAAACATCTCGCACAATAATTCCGCTTGTGTCGTAAAGGAACGAACCCGCCAACTTTGGTTTCGGGCTTCTCCTTACTTTATACGTTAGAAAGCATTAATTTATATAATTTATAGTTGAATTTTCACTTAGAAACAGCTCTAAGCTTCATATGCGTGTCAATAAGATCACTTTTAAAATGAGATCAGCTATAATATTTATTCATTTAATTATTTATTTTGTTTAATGCTCATGTTAGTTGGCAATACCGCAAACATATTCTCTAACCTGAGCTCTAATTTTCTTTGTAGTTAAATGTTATTATTTTATTGATTTATTCCACATTGGTTTAATTAATACCAATGTACCAGCTTATGTGCTATTTAGGAGACATTTTGCTTCAATGCTTTCATTATATTAAAATAAGTTTGAATGTTACTTGCTTCTGTCTAAAAGCACGCCAATTCGTATTGTATATGCAGGGTGTTCGAGACAAAAACGACCTAAAAGAAAGTTGAATAACTAACTCAGTGATATTTATATGAATTTAGTTTACTGAAGATGACAGACAAACCTTTATAAATTTTTATGTTTATCAATAAATGTCTGTGTGCACCTTTTACAAGGTAGGTCTCCCTACGCGCATGCTCAGAAAAATCCAAAAAAAAAAAAAAAAATACAGAATGTTCTCTCGTGTGGGTATATATGTTTATATATATATACATATAAATCCGGATTAAATAACTTCAGGAACACGCAACTAGTATATATTATATAAGCTTATAGTAAAACTAATAAACTGCTTCATCGTTTAAGTGTAAATTCATTAAGTACTGAGCATTTAAACGTTCATTTAACTAGAAGTTCAAAATTCATTAAAATCGATTGTACTTAAGAGGGAAAATGTTACTCGCCAAATTGCTTAACGCGTTCGCCTTTTTACTACAAGTATTCGAAAGTATTTTATTTTTTTACAGACTTTCTACCAGAATTTCGCCGCTAAATTCGACTGATCCTTTATTACATACATAAGTAGTTTGATTAGCATTTTTTTTCCAAAATATTTTGAGTATGCACTATAAGGAGACCTTCCTTGTTAGTATAATAGACATCCAGGCGGCATTTCTTTTCTCACCAGGTGTTACTAGCATATCTGGTTTATTATTACAGAATCACCTACAATTCTCTGACTTAATCCTCTAAATCCGTGACTGAAGAAGTAAACGGTGTCTTTTATGCATCCCGAATAAAAGAAATTCCGAGGGGCAGATGTGGGAATCTGGGAGGCCCTTACTATGGGATCACATTCACCAATTCAACGCTCAGAGAAGCAAACATACAAATTATACCACGAATTTTAGATGTTTATATCATTTTTTTGTAAATGTCATTTGCATTAAGATATCCACACATCTTCGGAGGTGATTTTTTGAAAATTTTGAAAATTTCTCTTTATACCAATTTTTTATGATGACATTTAAGTTAAACTTCGAAAAATGTGTAAATATTTATGCAATTATATGGAAATAATTTTTTAAAAGGCAAACTTATGTGAGAAACTGACATTTTCTCAAAATATGGTAACTATAAAACAAACCAATATCATAGCTGACAACATCTTACGCTTTTTTTGTACCACAAAAATTTTATAGTAAAGTTTACCTATTTAAATCACCGTAATTGGCCGATTAAATAAGGCAAAAATTTCTATTAAATTTTTGTGGTAGAAAAAAGCGTAAGAGTTGGCAGCTATGCAATATATTGACATTTTATATAAATTGCATAATAAAGAGAATAACTTTTTCTAGGACATAGACTATTCGCATCATAATAGCATTTATATTTCAGATGCTGTGGCAGTTGAAGTACTGATGTAATGAAAAATTTGTAAAATCCGTTGCAACTTTGTCACTTCTACAATTGTAAATATAAAATTAACATATTATCATGAGTGTAGTCTATTCCGTCAATAAATATTTGTAAAAGAAGTACACAAAATTTCAAGGCATTTGATGCATAGTAGAAATGTAAAAATATCAACGTTAAAAGCACCAATAATTTTAAACTAGCAGGGATGACAGAGCTAAGCTCGGTAAAAATTAGCCTTGTGTTCAATTCGATATTTTATTCTCACTGTATCATTCTTGCTGTTTAGATACAATTGGCATGATCCTGAGACATAGTGACTCAAAATGACCCACTAACCGATTATTTTTCGAACATGCGACCTAACCAATGCTCTTCTCGAACCTAAAAACGATAGAATACAAAATTTAGTCAAATTGTTAAAGTCGTTTTATAGATAAAATTAGCTTGACCCGCGGTAACCCAAAAGGGACCCGCTACTCTAAATTTCTGGAACATATGACCTATTTCAATGGTCTTCTAGTGCTAGGAAAAGATGTAATAAAAAAATTTGTCAAAATCGTTCGAGCCGTTCTTTAGATAAAATTAGCTTGACCCACAGTAACCCAAAAATGGACCACTAATCGAATTTTCTCGAGCATGTGACTTAGCCCAATGGTCTTCTCAGAAACGATATAATGCAAAATTTTGTCAAAATGTTTTGAGCCATTTTTTTAGATACAATTATCTTGACCCACAGTAACCCAAAAATGACCCACTAATCGAATTTTCTCAATATGTGACTTAGCCCAATGGTCTTCTCATGCTCAGAAGCGATATAATACAAAATTTTGTCAGTGTTTTGAGCCCTTTTTTTTATATACAATCAGCTTGACCCACAGTGACCCAAAAATGTCCCACTAATCTACTAATCGAATTTTCTTGAACATGTGACTTAGCCCAATCGTCTTCTCATGCCCAGAAAGGGTATAATACAAAATTTTGTCAAAATCGTTTGATTAGTTTTTTAGATACAATTAGCTTGACCCACAGTGATCCAAAATGACCGACTAATAAATTTTTCTAGATCATGTCACTTATCCCAATGGTCATATCATGCTCGAAAACGATAGAATACAAAATTTCGTCAACAGAGCCGTTTTCTAGATGAACTTAGCTTGACTCACAGTAACCCCAAAATGACCCACTAATCAAATTTTCTCTAACATGTGACTTAGCCCATTGGTCTTCTCGTAATCCAAAGCAGTAGATTACAAAATTTAGTCAAAATCATTAGAGCCGTTTTTTAGATAAAATTAGCTTGACCCCGAAGTGACTCAAAAATGACCCATTAATCGAAATTTCTCGAACATATGTCCTAGCCCAATAGTTTTCTCGTGCCCAAAAACGGTTGGATATAAAATTTAGTCAAAATCGATTGAGCCTTTTTTAGATATAATTAGCTTGACACTGACCCATTGTGACCCAAAATGACCCACTAATCGGTTTTTCTCGAACACATGACCTAGCCCAATGGTCTTCTCGTGCCCAAAAATGGTAAAATACAAAATTTAGTCAAAATCGTTAGAGCTATTTTTAAGATAAAATTTACACACACACGCACACATACACACACGCATATACACACACAATTGTTGCTCGTATTATAATACAAGATTTTAAGCATACCGGTTTCGGCAGCATATAGCATACCGCCCTCAGCCCTGAAGACGGTATACTTAACATTTAAAATTATTGGTGCTTTTAACATTGATATTCTTACGTTTCTATTATATTGCACCAAGCATCATCTTAATAATCATTTCATGCATAATTTTTTGCTATAGGATATTTTGTGTACAGCAAGAATTTGAAAAACTTCACTGAAAAAAAATGGGTTCTCAAAATTGAGTAAAATGTACTCAATTTTAAATATGTCACGTACTCAAAATAGCCACCATCCAAATGTACTGAAAATTGAGAAACACATCTATTCATTTTTGATTCCTTCAAATATGAACAGATATGTACCGGGATCCTGAAACTCCTGTTTACTACAGATTAAAGTAAAATTTTAGTGACACTTATTTCCCGCTCAAAATTATTAACAAGAAGCATTTAACTAATTTATTTATTAAGGAAATGTAGCAAAATTATTACTGAGATACCCAAATCAAATATTTTTAAGTAAGTAAGTAAGCACCCACCCTGGGAACCCGAAATATATATTTTTAAGGCAAGAGCATTGTTTTCAAGCACTTTTAAATTATTTTAAAATACTGTGCATGATTTAATATTTGCATTAATGAACATATTTTATGTCGCCATGAATGAAATAAACCATTACAGGGTACAAAATTATCGTTTTATTTCAGTTTGATAACATGTGATGTTTCAAAATTGAAAAAACATAGGTTCATTTTTTATCCAAAAATACTCAATTCGATATGAGTATATCTATTTACTCATTTTTGAGTACTTCATTTTTTTCAGTGTTCATTTTGTGGAAAAGTTAAAACTTTTAAACACAATCCAAAAGCTGATGTAATAGCTGTGACTTTAAATGGTTGTAACACTGGTTCTAGTTAAGATACAGGCACAATTTAAGCATGATTCGACAGTTAAAAGGTTCGATTTTAATGTTATTGCAAAGATAAATCGATATTTGGATCGAAAAGGACGTTTCAAAAGGTGTACGGATACCTTAAAAATAATTTTAATGCACATAGTATTGAGTGAATTGTTCAACTTTCTTAATGGTAACTTCTGACTCGAATGCTCTGCTTTGCACAGTAATTTGTTTTCACATTAAATACTATCTGTGTGTATGAAAAACAAGTTTCTATTGCCTTTTTTTATTTCTTAGAATAAACGCTTCGAATGTACCTGAATTTACTGTTTATTATTATTTTAATATGCTTAAAGCATGACTTTCTATCAAATTTGCATTTGTACAATGATAAAACGCTACAATTTTTGCAAGGTATATTTAATAATAAAAGTTTTGTTTAAGTTTGATTTTGTGTTTTTCTATAATATGTATCGCAAATAATATTCTGACAATTAAAAAATATTAAGATCAGTAATACACTTTCTTCAAAAATTTTTGTTTACTGCACTAGTTTCTTAATGTGTGTCGGGACACATAAACGAGCTGTGGGAGTGCATCAGGTGTGTACACTGATTACGTGAAATATTAAACTCTATTTTATATTTTAACAGATAGTATGATAAAAGGAACAGAGTCCATAAGCCGCATTTTTGGCCATGAAATAGACTAAAATTCGATTATGCTATTCTGACTTAATTATTTCCCTTTTTAATATTAGAAGGTACATATTGTACGATTTTAACAATAGTGTTTTCGGGTTTATATGGCTTACACAAGCTCAAAGTTCGTATAATTGGTAGTTTTGATGCAAAATACGGAATTTCTGCTATTTTTTACCCGAATTTACTCTCTATTTTTAATTTTATACTATGAGCACAGATTTGCAACACTTCTATTTTAACATGTTTTGTATATTTTGATGTCTTTTATAATGTATGTCAAGAAGAAAGTGTTGCACGATTGCGCTCATATAAATAATTGTGGTAAAAATAGAAAAATTGCGTATTTTTCATCAAAACTACGAATTATACGAACTTTGAGCTTGTGTAAGTTATGTAAATCCGTAGAAAATACAAAAACTATTGTTAAAATCATACAATACATACCTTCTAATATTAAAAAGTGAAATAATTAAGTCAGTATAACATAATCGAATTTTAGTCTATTTCACGGGCCAAAAACGCGGACCCTGCTCCTTTAACTTACGTTTCGTTTCTTTTATTATTGAGAAAATAGTTCAAACCAATCCCAAATGGTTTAGCCTATTCATAAAAACATGTATATTTAAAGGCCCTTTCGATGAAAAACAATATTTTTTTTTTTACATACTCTTAAGTTTTTGAATGCAGCAATTTTTTTATGCGATTTTTTTTTAATACTTACTAACGCTTCGTAAGGAGTAGGTAGTATATTTAAATGACATAGTTGACAAAGTCATAGTTTAATATCATATATTTATGTTTTCACTGAAATGTAAACAAAAGCCTAGTGTTTGTATTTGGAATAATGTGTTTCTGCTTTTCTAAATTTAAATTATGTATTTATATTTTTGTTATAATCTACCCTATATATATATATATATATATATATATATATAATCCTAATGAAACGATTTTATGAAACGACTGATTAAATGACTGATTGTGTTTCTCAGTTATTACTCCTAAAATAATCCACTAACCTTTGGCGGTGAAATTAACACAAATTATCCAAACTCATGCGCTGATTTCAAAAGTGGTGTTAGAATTTTAAAATTTTAATTAGTTTTCGAACTATTAATTATTTTCTAATTTTAGTTACATTTTTCTAATGATGGCAACAAAATAACTCGATTTTTGCGGAAAAAGAGGAAACTAGAGGGATTATTAGATTTCTTTTACTTCCGCTATTTTCAAATTGAATTTGAAATTATCCTTTATTTCAATCAATAGTGAAGACAATATTGTGATTAAATTATGTTTTTCAAGAAAATTTGAAAAAATATTAATAATATTAATATTAAATAAATAATTTCTTATTTATTTTAATTAAATTTTCATCATTTCAAGAGAATTTTTGCATATTTTAGAAAGGTTTTTATTTCAAATTACTGCCAATCGCCGAAGAATAATATTTCCTTGCGATTAAAAATTTATTTATACGCGACTATTTAAAACAGAAAAAACTCCAGAATTAAATGATTACATGTTAAAAGCAGGGAAGCCCTGCGGTGTAGTGGTCAGGACATCTGATTGCCGCACCGCAGGTCGAGAGTTCGACTCCCGACTGGGCAACGTTCACTCCGCCTTTCATCCCTTTGGGGTCGATAAAATGAGTACCAAGCTTGCTTGGGAACTAAATACCGGGGGTCTCGCGTTAGACTGACCACCTGGCCGGGACGCATGCTATATAGCACCTCGGGGCCCAGAGTCAAGAAAACAGAGATGGGCACTGTCGGCCCAGATCCTTCTTGGATTGTATAGCCACAGAGTTTAGTTTGTTAAAAGCAGGAAAATATTGAAAATTACGTCATAAAAATTGTATTTACAATGACTATTAAAAGAGAAAGAAAACTTTAAAATGATAAATTCATTAATGTGCATTAGCAGCAGTAAATGCGAGAAATTACCTCATATTTAAAATGGCTAAGCAGTAATACTGCCAAACAGTTTAAATAAAAAAATATATTTGATGAAATTTTTAACGTTTGTCGTCATTTCTAAAGCAGCGCAAAAAATACTTCCTTTCTAACAACATAACTATTTTCATGTGAATACTAAAAAGAGAAAGAGAACTTTAGAATGATAAATTCATTAATATGCGTTAAAAACCGTAAATGGAAGTAATTGCGTCATATTTAAAATGGACAAATGATAATATTGACGAACAGTTAAAAATTAAAAATATATCTATGCGAGACATCAATTCCAAATAATTTTTTTTGTGTGTGTGTGTTCTCATAATAGCAAGATGAATTAAATTTCAATTAAAAAAATAACGAGTTTGTACAAGTTCATGGAGGCTACACACTTTTAAATTAAATAAAGTATATACCCGTGGATCTTAAAAGAGAGAAAAAAAAACTTAAAAATAAATAAATTATTGGATGACAAATTCATTTAATATTGAAAATTACGTCATAATTTAAAATGACACATTTAAAACGACCTTGAAACCTAAGGAAGAATATTGGACATAGCGTCTTTATAAAAGTCAAAAAGATAGCGACATTTTTAACGTACCATTTTATACAAGCTGATTTTCAAATGTGTAATTGATCTTACTTATCAACTCCACAATCATCAGTTGTTACGACATTGATGGATGAGGCCATGGTAACAGAAAAAGACCATATTCAAACGGAGAAGCATGGCAACCCTATTACAAAAAATAGCCGCTGCTATAAGGATAATATCATTCGATCTTCCGTAACCTGGCAATATTTTTTAAATAGTGCACATTACTATATTTTCAGAGGCTTGCGAAGTCTGAACGGGGGTCGATGGGCGTAGCTCGCAGAGGGCTGGGCCTCCTAGTTTATTTTGAAATTTTATTCTTGTTTACGGAATCTGATAACTTAGTGATGAAAAACAAATGTGAAAATCAATTCTTTCAAAGTTACTTCAAACAGGCTCAAATATCAATTTAATAAATAATTACTGAGTAACTTTTAAAAATGTATAAGTAATTCTTCAAGTTTTTCTTGTTTTTCTTAAATGTTTCTCTTATAATAGAGTGAGTTTCTGATATTTTTAAGTTAAAAAATTGGGATGTGTCCCAACATTCTGAATATAATGAAGGTTTGTTGCTTATCAGGAACGGCGGAGAAATACTGATATATCAAAATAAAAGGCACATACAAAAACTAATAAAATTTTTCCAATGTTTTGATTTACTCGAAAAAATAGATATCAGTGTTACAATAACTGAAAAGGCAGTTTTAATATTTCTTTTATGTTTTGATAATTTAATGAAATAAATATTTTCTAATAGATCTAAAGGCATTTTGGATTTCTTTGAGCTGAAAAGATCCACAATTTTAAGGGCTGTTTCAAGCTATCGTTTATTTACTCTCCTCATTTACCAAAATAAGCAAAAAGGCTTGATTTCAATTAACAACTAATCACAATATGAATTTAAAAACAACGTTAGAAATGCCAGAATATGCAAACTTTGAGCAGACTAGATTTGGTAGCCTTTAGCGTATCGTCCTCAGCGCATTGCACCGTTTCTAACGTTGTTTTTAAATTTATAATATACTGCGCCAAGTATCATCCTAATAATTATTCAATAATCACAATACCAATCATTTGCAATTGCTTCATAAAACAATATAACTTTAAGTTGCATTTGAAAAGAAACTTCATTGTCTAAAACTATTCTAATATTTTAGGCGCTAATACACAAGACTATTGAAAACTGATGTTGGGGTCTCAGGAATCTTAAAGCTTCAAAATTTTCTAAATTTTAATTTTTTTAGATGTTAAACTTGTAACTTTTCTGAACATTTTTATTTGATTGTTTTTTTTAAATTTCCATTAGAACAAACGATATGGCTTTTAGAATTATACGCGCTCAATAGCTGAAGCGGAGTTTCTGAAACTTTGAAGTCATTTTTCTCCAAATGATGTTTTTGGGCATAACGCGCAGGATATCTCAAAAACTTCTGAATATTTTTTCATGAAATTTTCAAAACATATCTTTCATGTTAGTCTGTATAAACTGAACCTAAAATTTCATTTTTATGGTTAAAAAAATTTTTTTTTAGATGATTATACTATTGAAATTTTCAAAATTTTGTATTAGGTGAATACAACTTCGTATTAAAAATATAAAAATGCTTTAAATGCAAATTTATTTAGGTTCAGGATAATTATTATAATCTGAACTATAATTAGGTACAAAAACTTTCATTATAGTTGCAAAATTTATTTTGTAATCGTGCGCGTAAGTTGTTATACCAATTTTCTGCTCAACAAATGTCTGACAATTTGGAGCCCCATGTAAATGCTAATTCTGCACCTTGCAATTTTATATATACATGAAACGAAAGAACATACTTATATCTTTTAATCCCGATAAAAATTGTTTTATTAAATCACATACATTTTAAAACATTAAATGTTGAAAATTATCTTTTTATATCAATTTTTTTCAATTTTAAGACTCTTGAGACCCCTTAGTCCAGTAAAATTAGACCAAAAAAGGCGTCTGCCAGGAAAGTTTTGGAGAAGTTTTTTTCTCTTACTTCCTTTATGTTTTTGGGGTGCTGAACACGATTTTAAACTTTGCCATCTCGCATCTGGTCGGCTTAAAAAGTTATAAGCGAAAAACCATAAAAAATTGGGTTTTTTTCGGGTTTTCCATTGTAATCGCTAGATGGTTAAACTTTTTTGAAAACACTGCTGCACCAAATTAAACTAGAGAAAACGTCCTACATTTTTCATATGCAATGTTTTTTTCTAAGATGAACACTTTTGACAATACGAGCAAAAAGAATTTTAGCAATATATTCAAATTCCATCATCGGAGGACGAAAACGCAATACAATCACAATGCATCCATTTCAATCACCAATTTGAAGCTTTTTAGTTAATTGTAGTTGCATTTCGATTATGCTAACATTTGTTTGCCAAGTTTTAAGCCTTTTATATATTTATTAACAAAATAAATTGAAATCGGGTAATTAAGAAAAAAATATAAAACACAAACACTCCGAACAGATGAGAGCACTAATTTTTATTTTCCTACCAATCTGATTATAACTATTACATGATTATAACTGTACAATTATAACTATTATAAATTTAATGTAATAACATAAGTGGAAGATTGTAAACAGAAAAAAAAGAGAAATTCAGAGTTGTTCTGGCATTAATGTCGTTTTGGTAGCTTTGAAAGACCTAGTTGATGTTCTTCGAAAGGAGGCTCATCGTTATCTTGATTGATCATGTTTGGTATTTACTTGGCTTACAATATCCTAGAACATTGACTCTATTTCCAAGTCATTTTCGGCGATGAAGGAGCTGAGATTGTCACAATAGCCATCGCAGTTCAAACGAAGGAGCGAACAAAACAAACCTGCATTCCTATTGTCACACTTTTCACTGCAGTTTGTTTCGCATTTGCAGAATTTTTTTCGCAGAACAGCTTCTGGTGCGTGAGTTTGACAGTTGTTATTCGTGTGGTGCTTCTCTTGGTTTTATTCCAGCCTCATTCCTTAGCTTTTTTACAGTTACCTAACCGTAGCTGAACTGGAGGTAAACTCTTAGACAGGTGTATCGAGTTTGTTGCTTGTTTGTTGCACAATGTTTCTTTCTAAGATGAATAGTTTTGACATTACGAGTAAAAAGTATTTTAGCGATATATTCAAATTCCATAATCGGATGTCGAAAACGCTTAATATATTTTTCTGAATGCAAAACGGGTGGATGGGTTCCTGAAACACTTCCATGGCGCCACACGCATGATATTACAAGAAGCCCCTAATCTTTCTGCTCCGTCCCCTCTCTACCAGGGCCTTTTTGGTTCGTGTCGAAATTGAAAGCTCAGCTCTCAATTTGTTTCTAGACGTCTCGACTGTCGGTTATGCATTTGTTTTAATGTATGTGCAATGTGCCTTTAATTAAAAATTATGTGTTTTTAAAAGATTCTTTGAGACGTGAAGTGATATTCATAATGACAGAGAAGCGTTTTATCTCTGAGATAGAGTTAATGGGCGAAACTAAAGTAACAGAAGTGAAATCAAAAGTCCTTCAGATTAGTAAGTAAAAAACGAAAAGATGGGAGAAGGAATTATTTATTGAACAAGTAGTCTCTAAGGATCCATAAAAAAGGCCGTAAATAGTACACAAACGAAAAACACATTGCTGCAACTTGAAGAGGATTTCTGAAGACGTGGAAGACCAACTATTCAACAGTACAACAGTTTTCGTTTCAAAATCGTTACTTTTTGTTTGAAGAAAAAATCCCACCATACTTTAAAGTAAAAGAAATTCATAAAGTAATAACAAAACGATATATATTTTACATTAACAGTCCTTTAAAAGTTAAACTACTTTCTGAACATCATGATGATGAGCTGGGGCTTGCCATAATCTACGGACTATATCATGTGACTGACTTTGTTACTTCTGATAGGCAGTATTCTTTGAAATGTATGAAAAAGTCCTATCAGCCCGCAAAACCCATAGGGACGCAAAAAGGGTCCATTTGCTTCGGACATAGACACAGCTATGCAAGTCATTTATTTTATCTGGAGGAAAACGAAGAATAATACCAATTTTCAATAGAAGAATTAACAGACCAGATTAAAGCAGGTGAATACTGTCCTTCGGTCAAAACAACTAAATCAAGCTTTCTAACAAGTGTGAAGTAGATATTGGTATATCAACCACTGCAAAAAGGTACCTGTTCTCTGCTTCATGAACACATGTCATAAGGTTTTGAGTTATGATTGATATCAACAACGATGGCCATCTCCCCAGGAAGAATGACGGCGTATTGTTCAGATTACGGCGAGGATAGTGGCTGAAGATATTCGGTCTCAGGTTAACAAATCTACTCAATATCCTCCTCCAGACGAGTTTTGAATGAGAACGAGTCTCTCATTACAGAAACCATAAAGATTTTCATAGAAACACTATAAAAAAGAAAAGGAGACCTTAAAAAATGCTAGAACATGAGTACTGCACTAGCTCATAGCATTATTACTGAAGTAAGACAAAGAATTCTTTCAAGACTGCTGCAAATATAGTGTCGCTTCCTCTAACAGAAGATGCAACTTGATGCACATGTTTAAGAGTTTACCGCCAGTACAGCTATGGCTGGGTAACTGTAAGAAAGGTAAGGAATTAAGGTGCAATAAAACCAAGAGAAACACCACACCAATAAAAACTGTCAAACTCACACACCAGAAGCTGTTCTGCGAAAAAAATCCTGCAAATTCAAAATAAACTGCAGTGGAAAGTGTGGCTATAGGAATGCAGGTTTGTTTTTTTCGCTCCTTCGTTTGAACTGCGATGGCCATTGTGAAAATCTCAGCTCCTTCATCACCGAAAATGACTTGGAAATAGAGGTTGACAAGCCAATTCTCTGGGATATTTTAAGCCAAGTGAAGACAGAGCCTGAGCAAAAAAGATAACGATGAGCCTCCCTTCGAAGAACATCAACCAGGTCTTTCAAAGCTGCCAAAAGGACATTAATGGGAGAACAACTCTGCATTTCTTTTTTTCCTGTTTAGAATCTTCCTCTTACGTTATTATATAAAACTTATAACAGTTATAATTGTACAATTATAATCATGTAATAATCAAAATCAGATTGGTAGGAAAAAAAATTGGTATTCTCATTTGTTCGGAGTGTTTGTGATTTATATTTTTCTTAATTACCTGATTTCAATTTATTTTGTTGATAAATATATAAAAGGCTTAAAACTTAGTAAGCAAATGTTAACATATTCGAAATGCAACTACAATTAACTAAAAAGCTTCAAATTCGTGATTGAAATGAATGTATTGTGATTGTATTGCGTTTTCGTCGTCCGATGATGGAATTTGAATTTATCGCTAAAATTATTTTTGCTGTTATTGCCACAAGTATTAATCTTAGAAAAAAACATCGTGTATGAAAAATGCAGGAAATTTTCTCTAGTTTAATTTGGTGCAGCAGTTTTTTAAAAAAATGTTTAACCCTTTAGCGACTACAATGGAAAACCCGATTTTTTCATGGTTTTTCGCTTATAACTTTTTAAACCGTCCAGAAACGAGGTGGCAAAGTTGAAAATCGTGTTCAGCACCCCCAAAAACACAAAAGGAAGAAAGAGAAAAACTTCTCCAAAACTTTCCAGGCAGAATCTTAGATTGATTGGATTATTCAGAAATTTGTCAGCAAAGAGTTGTACAGTCGGTCAAAAATAAGAAAAGGGACAACCCCACAGTTTTTGATCGCCAAATTTTTCCAAAAGCGTCCAAAACATCTGTTCGATTTAGATTTAATACTTCTTTTAAATTTGTGTATAAAAAATAAGTTTAGGGGCCATCTCCATACTAAAAAGACAGACGAACTTTCAAAATTTCAATACTAACCCCTGTTTCTATGAATAGTTAAGAAAATATTCAACGTTAAAAATTGGATTAACTTTGAGGTGTTCCCAAAGGAAAAATCTTTACTTTAATGTACGAATTTATTGCAAATTTTAAAATTTTATGAGGGAAGAATGTATCAGTATACTACTTCAACAATACTGACAGATTTTTGAGCACGAGGAATGAGCTGAAATTTTGAACACACATATTATAGAAACTTCTAAAGATCAAGTTCATATTTCTTTTTTCGAATATGATTTTATAAATCATACTCCATGTATAAAATTTTTGTAAATGCATTAAAGTCACATAATTATGTTTGGGATAGTTAATATGAACATCGCAGAAAAAATTAACACGGAAAAATAATTATTACAGCAGATACGAATATAAATAGTAATAAGTAATTTAGCATTAGGAGGTTTAAACTTTACAACTTTATTTCCAAATTTGATATTCATTTTGATGCCAAATGTAATATTGCAAGTTAAGTTTCTAACAATCTAAATATAATGTTGCGCGAAAATTCAATACACTATAATATAATAAAATGCAATAGAATGCGCCCATTAGCAATGAAATTTTTAAATGGCATTCTATTTTTTTATTATGGAGATGGACCCATTTCATAAATAATAGAAGACGCCATAATTCTTAGTCGGATCTCGAAAGATACATTTAGCATGCTGCCGTGAAAATTTGATGATTAAAACTATTGGAAATTCCCTCTCTCTCTCTTTTTTTTTTTTTTTTTTTTTTTTTTTGTCGGATTTTCGTTTTTTTTGGTTAAACCTAAAAATACCTATTTGGGTCAATAAAATCTTTACAACAAAGACGAGGGATTTTTTATTTTATTTATTTTTTATTTTATTTATTTATTTATTTTTTTTTAGAAAATATATAAAATTTTCAAAATTGCATTTACGTTTACTAGATTAACATATTAATAAATTAAGTTTTAACATGTACCTACATTACCAAGAATGAACAAAACAATTATTTCGAATTTTGCACTGATAAAAGACAGATCAATGGTCTATTTGATCTAGGAATAATAAAAACTACAATTGGTAGATTTCAAATATTTTTATTCAAACTTTTGATGATGGACATGAATAGGTTCAAAAAATAGTTGATTGACCACTTTTTCCTGAAATTCGTCATTTTGAAGGGCACATTGAAAAGTATATTTCTATAAGAACGTTGTTAATTTTATATAGGCATGTAAATTAGAAGGCTATCTGAGAAAACTGACATATATTTGTATATAAAAATATCATATTTCTAAAAATACGTATAATTATCTTGAAAGTTTTAAGCGCAAAATAAAAAAAAAACCCTTAAAAATTGAACGGTTCCGTAAATTTAGATTCAAGCTCGGTTGTCAGTAGTATTTTGCTGACTTGGACGATTCGTTTAAGCGGCGTAGTAAAGCTATGGTATTTATACGTCACCAAACCAATTATAAGGTTATTTATAAACGTCGGAGAAAATTAACATGCATATGATTCTTTACACATACTTTTTTAACAATTTGAACTTATTATATGGATGATTTAGCAAATTGCAAAAGTGATATCGGATAATAAAATGAATAATAATAAACAGAAAAATAGGAAACTGCTTAGAGAGAAATTTTGCGGGTTAACAATGCATTTATATTAATTTTTTTTAAGTTATTTGACTATGTCTTGAAAGCTTGGGGCCTTAATTACATCGAATCCTTTTCAGTAACTATTTTGGATTTTTTTTCCCATCTCTAAAAATTAAAATGTTGGAAACAGAGAATCATGTATATTGAAATTAAGGGGCTACTGCACTCACGCGAAAACACCCGATGGCTAATATTAATCTAATGGGAGAAATTTTAAAAAATATCTCATCCGAAAGTGAAGGTATCTTAATAAAAAAAAAGAATCTTGTAAACGAAATTGAAAAAGTATAAAACTGCCTTTGTAGAGATGGAGCACAGATATCCAATACAGCGAAAAAAGAAAAAAAAAGGGAAATAAATCATTTAAAAATATTGAAATACAAACGAGATATTAAAAAAAAATTCTTTCATAGGATTAACATTAGAGAGCAAGTGCTTTAGAGTGAGCGAAGTAGCCTTCTAATGGCCATCTAAGAAATAAATGCTTAAAACAGAGTTCTAATTTTTTTTTCATTTTAAATATTTTTACTACCCTTATAAATATATTTTAATCTTTTCTAAAAAAAATTGTGCAGTAGGGACTTTTTAATTTTCGAAAATTCAAAGAATTAATGGAATTGAATTAAATTATTTTATTGTGAATAATGGTAGAAAATTATATATTGGGATCTTTAGTATCGCATTTTCCTTACTTACTTTTTCACAACAAGAATTCTTCTTTGGTGCTGCCATCTATTGTCAATTATTGCATTAACATGTAAACAGTGTGTTTTTATAATTAAGATTAGTGTTTCGTTCAATACAGTACATAAATTTAAGGAAATATTGTGAAATATTAGAAATATGCATTAGCTGTAATGTAACTTACATTTTTTCCTAAGACTTGCTCCATAATATTTTAAGATTTGTTCAAAGATAGCACTCTACCATCGGAGATGTGCCTAAAAGAAAGGTTCACCGAAGCAAGGTAATTAGAAAAATTTAATCTAAACTCTTCATCTAACAAATAATAATAAAAAAAGATAATGTAAGAATGTTTTCTTCCTATTTTATTTTGAAATTAATATTTAAACTTATGTGCTATAAAAAGGATAATTTTACATCGTATAAGAAAAACTAAGTTAAGGCAGTGATTATTAATTATTTTAGACATTTGTTCGCTATGTCAAACTGAAAATTTAAATATAAAACAATTCACTTTAAGATGAAGGTTTTCAAGTAAGAATTGAAATTCTAATTTAGGAAAGAATCATTGATATTTCAATTAATAATAGCTCGAAAATTATTTAGTGGCGTCACCTGTTAACAAAAGTAGCAATTAAAACTTATTTATTTAAACTATTTCGGTATAGTGAGAAAATGTGTCAAATATTCGCTTCTGATGCTCTTAATATTTGAGAATAGTATTTTTGTGGATAATCATCCAGGTCAGTGTTCCGAACGTGGAGCGTATGCACCGAAGAAGAACAATTAGAGATTTGATATTCACCCATTCCTTGTCAATTTATTTAGTCTCCTCCATTTTTTTTTTTTTTTTTTTTTTTTTTTTTTTTTTTATATGGAAAGCAATGCATTTTAGACTGCTAAAAATAAGAGTAATTTATGTGGATTTGTAAGATAAAAAAAAAATAATAATAATTTAAGTTTTAAAAAGTTCTCGTACGAAATTTCAAAATACAGTAGCAATTATATGACAAAATGTTAGGGATATTTAAGTTTTTATAAATATTTTTTTAAGTAGTTTATCTGGTTCCTTTTTTGTATTTTAGAATTTTTGTACGACTTTTCGAGTAGTATTTATTGAATGAGACTTTTTTTTCTATTAGCTCTTGCATATGAATTCACCTTTTAAACAACAGCAATTATGTATTTCAATGGGAGGTGGACATCTTGATTTTAGAAGGCTTAGGTGGGACGTCGCCGTAAAAAGATTGGAAATCACTGATTTAGGCAAAATATTTCAAATAAACCTACGAGATATTTCAAATATCTTTTTTTGAGACGGTGTTTACTACCACACTAAACTTCATTACAATTAAAGCTTAATATGACTGATAACTGAAGCTTAATAATTTATCTGAAGCTCTCTAATTTGTGTAATACTTGAGATAGAATTCGTATATTTTATCAGATGGATAGTGAAATTATATGCAATAATTATCTTACAGTGATTATGGCTTTCTTTCAAAATTGTGAAAAAAATGAACCTCATTCTCAGAGATAAATTTCATTTTGACTTATCAATTTCGATTTAGATAACTATTTTTCTGAAGAATATTCCAAACACATACGTGCTAATTTAAAATAGTCTAAATTTTGCAAGAATTCAATATTTATAGAAAAGAATCTTCTACTGAGATTTTAAAATTATAATTTGGTAAAATATTTTCTTATTTAGTCTTCTGAAAGACTTTTCCTTATTTTTCTCTCATTCAAGAAAAAAAAAAAAAAAAAAAAAAAAAAGTATTTTAATTTGTTTTTTGTTGAAAAAATTCTTGACACGGAAATTTGTGATTTTCAAAATAGCTCTATATCTGTAGTATATTTGTTTAAATTATAAAAGATGAGAGCACGACTAATTAAATGAAATTTTACTTGGAAACAGTCTGAGATTTTATCCTTCTCAGCTCACAGACTATCAAAGCCAGAAATCTAATGTGCCTGCAGGTTCTATATGTACGTACGTATGTATGTACGTATTTATGTACGTAACGCGAAAACTGTTGATAGAAATATCCGATTGCTTCACACGTTTTGTAAATAAGTTCATTCTGATAAAGTGCTTCCCTGATTAGTTTTGGTGGTTCATTGGTTTGATTAAGTGTAAAGGGGGGAACGGGAGCGAATCCCCACACCTTAATTCAGACAAATAGGCGTTTGCATGCAGATTTCTCCGATTTGCTTCAAATTTGCTATACCGGTTTACTGTTATAAGGCGCTTCCCTGATTGGATTTGGAAGTTCATTGGTTAAGTATAAAGAGGGGACGAGGGAGGGGGTCCCCTTAATTTAGATAAACGTGTTTTTCACACAGACATCCGATTTGCTTTAAATTTGGTTTACCGTTTTATCCTGATAAGGCACTTCCTTCATTAGATTTGGAGGTTCATTGGTTAAGTATAAAGGGAGGAAATGAGGGAGCTAATCCCCACCCCCCTTGATTTAGCTAAATGATTTCTTTTGTCGATTTCTTTATTTTTCGAGGGGCATTATTCGTTGAAATAAGAGTATAATATACAATTAGTGTGAATAGCCTGTAAGCTCAATGCCATCAGTTTAACTGTGCACTTTTCTCTTTTTTAAAGGTTTATGCAATAAGGGTCATATTGTATAAAATAAATTAAATTGAATCCAGTAGAATCCATCTTATTTAGTGCTTACTTTTTATAGTCCGAGTCAAATCTATTCCCAGAGTTTTAATAATTCCGTTTAGAGCGCATGAGAGATACTAAAGAACAGCTAAGAATTTTCGTTAATTAATCAGAATGGCTTGAAAGCTTAGCGAACTGTTTCATTATGATAACATTTCGCTAGTTTATCTGACTGTTATGTTGTTCTACTAAACAGATTTGTTTTTCGCTTTCTAGTCTTTGTCTTAGATTTAATTAAAAATTTTATTCATGAGGATTACGTTTATTTCAAATAGTAGCATTGCTATAAAGTTCTAATACCTGTGAATAGAAAAGTAAAAAAAAACCTTTTATAAGAAAATTAAAACTTTGATTAAATTGCTATAAAGAATTTTATTTGAAATATTTAAACTAGAAAAACTGAATTAATTTTAAGTTTCAGATGCATACTAACATTAACATTTTGATGTTGAAATTTACTGTATTATATGCCATAAGCAAAGGCCTTTGAACGATAATAAGATACGCATTTGCCTTGTTAATATTGGCAGTTGCACTTTTTAAAAATACTGTTGTAATGCTGCTGAGTAATCATTTTGAATTACTTTTAAAAAATTGAAAAAGCTAAACGAATGCGAAATATCATATGATGTAAAGTGGAAACTTAATTATCCGTGGTTCCATTTCCGACTGTTCCATTTTTCCATGAAAGCTATTTGTGTGAGGTTGTCAGGTTTCTGACGTTAATGAGCGTGTGACTAATTAAGATCACTGTTAATTAATATTATTTTATTTTACTTGGGTTAAAGAAACATTTTTGTTATCTTGGAGTTTGGAACGAGCTATTATATTCATATCTTATTATATGAAAAGATCCATTGTGTAAACGACATAACAGTATTTCTTTTGTAAGAATGTGGTCAACAAAGAAAATAGATAAAGGAACAAAAGAAGGCCTTGGGAATCTCTACTGAATGACTGAGAGAGAAAGCGAAGTGCAGTGGGAGGTAAGGTGATCCCTTGATTGTACAGTGGAAGACCACACGTGTTTTTTATCGAGGTAGAAACTGAGAGAGAGTGTTGGTAGTCTTGGCTGAAGTCTCGTGGGTAGAGGAAGGAGCCGTGGATTTGCAGGTGAAGAGAGAAAAGATTGTTCTCTACGTGGAGAAATGTGTATACGAAGACAGATACCTGAGTGGTTCTCCGAGAAGCCTTGCTGAGTTCATTAAAGTTAGAAGGGAATAGACCGTAGTTTAATAATTCTACCCAGAACGTAGACAATTCAACGTATAACTTAGTATTGGGCAGGATCTGCTATATCCGAACCTATAATTGTAAATAGTGTTTTTTTTATGTAAATAATCTCTAAATAAATTATTCTTTAATATTAACTGAATAAGTTAGTATTTAATGATTATCCTTCTTACATTATGCCCAATATCACGCATATACCGGTGGCGGCAGCCTATCAACAAAACATCGGTTATCCGAAGTCTTTACGAGTGGTTGACTGGAGTTTACGTAATCATCATCATCGTATTGACTACGAAAAAGCGTAAAAGTGGTTGTTTACTTTTCTGTCTGAAATCAGAGGATAATCGGTAGGAGTGCAGTTTTGTTCATACTATGTCCTTCCCTATCTTTTGTAAACAAACGTAAGTACATGCCTTTACGGATAAAATAATGAATTTGATATCGTTCTCGTCATTCTGTACAAGGCGGTACACAAGGACTTCATTAAACGATATAAAATAATTGCGAGAAAAATGGCAATGCTGAAAATAACTCTGTTTTTCAGAGAAAAAAAAGTAATTGCTTCACAAGCCTTGGAAGAAACAAATATTTTACTTTCATATTTAGAACAAGGGGATGAAGATTTGACATCCATGACATACAAAGAATTAGAAATTATAAATCTTCGGAAGAAAATAAATAAAAAGAAACTAACAGTGACTTTTGATTACTTATTACCATGCATAATAGTAATCCTGCCATTTATAGTACTGAAAAAAAAAATCTTTTTTCTTGTTTTATGTCACCCTTCTTATTTTATGTATAAAGTCGTACTGTGTATTTTAAAATTAGGAATAGTATATCTTTATTCTTGAGTGTCATTATAGTTTTCAAATTGCAGAATATTTCTTATATATACATTTAGTCTTACAATATATTTATACTGCTTTACACGTTTATTCTTACAATATAATTATACTATGATACTTCTTTAGTCTATAGTCCTCATGACTGGCAAATTTTACGTGAATACGATTAACTTTAATCTGTGCTTCAAATGATTTTTCTTTCCTTCTTTTTTTCTTTAAATTATTATTACTGCAATACTTTAAAGAACGCTTTTAAAATATCCCATCAGCAGAATAGAATAAGATTATACACGAAAATTAACAAATAAATAAACAGATAATTATCTGAAAAACCTAACTTTTAGGATTAATTCAAAATTTTGAGTCATCTTCTAAAAATCTGCGCAAAAATTATAACATAAAGTACAAAAATCTAGATGATGAAATATTGAACGAATATTTAAAGTTATTAAAAGGAAAAATGATGTTAAATTGCTGGAAAAATTAGGAAAAAAAATGAAGATAGCGTTTACACAGATTATATGACACACAGATCGAAAACGCTTTAGAGACTAAGGTGAGATATTTTTCATCGTCCGTTGGAATTACATAAGTCACTACAATATCGCATAACAGTACCCTAATATTAATATATAGACACACACACATATACAGGGTGCAAAGGAAAGTCTCTTTAACCTTAAAATACTTGCGAACGGAGAGAGATACAGTTATGCAAGTGAGGTAACGGTATAGTAAAGCGACTACGCCCGACCTAATGCAAACGACAGCAGCGCCCCTTGTGGCGAAATTTGGAAGACAGCCATTGTAAATCGAAAACGAAAAGACATAGGGCAAAATTTCCAATAACAAAGTTTTAGAGCATCAATTAATTAGTACGAAACGACATTTGATTTACATGGATAAGATAAATCTTCGCCTGTTTACCAAAAATGTCCGAAATCGATGCACTCCATTTTGTGTAAACGTTTGAATGGAATAGACAGAAGTATCAAGAAATACGTACTTATTTTAGTACATTTTGATAACATCACACACACACACACACACACACACACAAAAAAAAAAAAAAAAAACTGGCGCTCGCAGTGACAAAAAGTTAATATTCAGTATGTTCGAAAAGTTCGCCATTGCTCACGATACACGCTTGTATTCGTGAGAGTAATTCTGCAAACCCATTTATCAGCATAGAACGTCTATTGCAAGCCTCTTCAATACGACGACATAGATTTAATCTAAATTTTTAAATGCATTAGAAATTAAATTTTTACAGCACAGTACAACGTCAGAATATGCAATTGTGTGCTACTACATTTCCGGAATGTGAATATGCAAAGTAGAATTCATGCTCATCGATTTCGGGCATTTGTGGGTATACAGGCGACACGATTTATCTTATCCGTGTGAACTAAATGTCGTTTCGTATTAATTAATTGATTCTCTAAAACTTTCAGCTTTGAAATTTTGCCCTATCTCTTTTCGTTTTCGATTTGTAATGTATATCTTCCAAATTTCGCCTCTAGGGGCGTTGCTGTCGCTTGCATTAGGTCGGGCGTTGTCGCTTTTCTATACCATTACCTCACTTGCATAGCTGTAGCTCTCTCCGTTCGCAAGTACTTCCAGGTTAAAGGGACTTTCCTTTGCACCCTGTATATATATATAACCATTATATAATTACAATTCATTGTATATATATGTATACATTACAATGTAAAAATTGTGTACTTCATTGTAAATGCTACTGCGAAAAAATGTAAACACATTTTACTCTAAACTAGTGCTGCACAACCTTTTTGCCAGAAAATTGTTTGCCACCACAAAAAATTTAAAAGTAACATTTGAATTATTTAATAGCAAAGTTTCTGTCAATTAATCAGGAAAATTATTCTTCATAAAAATAGTGGTAAACTTGGTGGCCTGCGGGCCGCAGGTTGTGCACCCCTCCTCTAAACGGTCACTTTTCCCATATATGCACATGTCTTATGCTTTTTAATGACAAACGATGAATCGCTAAAAGCAAAATTGACAATTATGGTACAGTATTTAACGTGTATTAAAAACAGAAAAAGTACATTAGGAACTGGAAAATTATTTATACAGGGTGTTGCCGAATTCGACCGACGAACTCAGAGGGGTGATAGTAGGCATCAAGAGGATGAAAAATCGCCATAGAACATGGGGTTGCAAACCACTTATTTAGTCACAAATACAGGGTGTTTCATCTTAACTGAACTGGGATTAACGGTTACTAATTTCGAGAAAAATAAAGCCATTATAATGAAAATGAAACGATATGTACCATGTCTTCTGCGAAATGTGATAACATCATGAAAAGTTCTGGAAAAACATGTTGCTCAAGCAATCGATGATACCGTATGATCTGATAATCACTGTCCAAAATGTGGGGCGTCAATTGCATACTGCTATGGCGTATAATGCAAACTTCTACCACTTTTGTTTGGTGTTATCACATTTACAAAAAAGGTGAGAATGTCTGTTAAATGTTTTATTATAATATACTTCTGTTTTCTGATACCGCCAACCCAAATTGAGTTAGGATGAAACACCATGTATTTTTGATTAAATACGTGGTTTGAGAACCCATGTTCTGTGGTAATTTTTATCCTCTTTTTCATCCTACTATAACCCCTCTGAATTTATCGGTCGAATTTTGGAACACCCTGTATATACCGGTTGTCCCAAAAATGACTGATGGATTTTAAAATTCAATAACTTGCAAACGGTGACAGACATTAAAAAAATTCTTGCTGGAGCGTTATGTAAGGTGTCAGGAGTTTTTATGCTGCGATTCTTAATTTTAGTGACAAATAGCATCGATAGATGGCGTTGCAAACAATAACCGCTAAATCCAGGCTCGAATTTTCAGCCTCTCTCTTCTTCCATGCGCAAAAAAGGAGATTAAATTATATTGAATAGATCCCGTATGGTAAAAATTGGGTCTGGTCTGAACGCCTATTGCTCCCAGCGCCATCTATTGCTTGAAATTCGAACTAAAATCAAGAATCACAGTAAAAGATCTCCTGACATCATACATAACTCTCCTGCAAGATTTTTTTTAAATATCTGTCACCGTTTGCAAGTTATTGAATTTTAAAATCCATCAGTCATTTTTGGGACACCCGGTGCCTTACAATGTCAAATTTGTGTACTCTCATCCTAAATGCTATGGAGAAAAAATTTAAGCACAATTTACTCTATACCTAAACGTTCGCCTTTCCCATATAGGGTGACTATGCCAGTAGTTGATCAAATTTTTTAAATATTGTTCCATTTCAGGCGGAAATGAGTTTTACGCGTGACACTAGACATAATATCTTTGTTTGAATGCTGGAGCACCTGCTGCCATATTGTTGTCAGCTGCCTACTGTAAGAGAAACCATTTTATGATTTTTTTTTAAATTAGACAATGTAAAAATTTATTTTTTGATTAGTCGGAGACAATTGCGGTAAGTTAAAAAAACCCACTTCCATCTTGCTTATTTCAAATAGTACTTTTATATAAATTATTGCTAATCACAACCCAAGCATGATATTTTAAAGATTAATTTTTGAATTTTCGACTGATTTCTTCGATGGATCAACTACTGGGAAAATAGCAATTAAAAAAACTATTTATTAACCATTTGGAAAAATGGTTATTAACCTCGTCAGGGTAGGAAATCAAAAGCATATCTGAAGGTTTTTATTGGTTTAATCATCATTTTATTCGTTTTTTGACTGGTCTATACAGTAATCTGTATTTCCCTTTACTTTCAACAGAGATGGACAACAGAGTGTTGCCACTATGATAAAAAAGTAATAAAAACTACAAAAAAAAAATTAATAACTCAGAAACAAACTGAGATACAGCTTTCAAACAAATTGCATTTAAAAGTACATTTTTTTCTCTATACGGCGATATAAAAAGTAATATTGTGGGATGTTTAGAAGTTCAAGAATGGAATTTCATTTAAAATGGGTCGTCAGATTTCTTGGAAATCTGACGATGGAAAAGCCTTTTCCCGAACAGCCAATGAAATGCTTGGATAATACGTAAGTTTCAGGTGGATAATACGTGCGAGTTGCAGGCGATTTCTGTCGCTTGCAATTTTTACGTGTAATAACACTATTAATGTTTAATCCATGGCGTACGTAATGTATGATCAACTCCGTGCTATTTTTTATGTCTTAAATTTTAGTCTTTGAAAAAAATCCTTTTCCAAATGGTCGTTGTAATTTGTTAAATTGCATTTTTCTTTTTATAATTTTGTTGCTATTTAACTTCAGCAGATTTCATTTTTCCCACTATAGGACATTCATTAAGGGTTGTAGCAATCATGTTAGTTTACTTCTAAAACTTAAAAGGAAGGATAATAAGAACCCCGTAGCACTAACCTTATTTGATCAACTACTGGCTCGGTCAACCTATACAAGTCTTAAATCTTTTAATGGCAAGCGATGAGACGCGAAAACCAAAATTAACAATTAGGTAAAGAATTAAACGTGTATTAAAATAAAGAAAAAGTACATTAGTGATGTCACTGGAAATTTATTTATATATTTATTATAACAGATTTTTTGATAAATCCTTTAAAAAAATTAAAAATCTAAAAATGTTCACTATAAATTAAATTTCACAATCATTCTCTTAAAACGGTTAAAAAATTCTAATAAAAAAGTATAATCTATACTAATATTAAAAAGAAATAAAGTTTGTTTGTTTATTTGTAGTGGGTAATCTCTGGAACTACAGAACCGATTTCAAAAGGTCATGGTATCAAAATGATGGTGTTAGTCTCTGTTCCAACATAGGCTATGTTTTATGTCGATGCGATTAACCCAATGGGGGTGCAGGAGCAAAAAACATTCTAAAAATACGATTTTTGTGTTACTGAAGGACCTAGAAACATGAAATTTGGCATGGTAGTTAGTTATAAGTTATAAATGTTCTCTAAGAACCTTTCCTAAAAAAAAAAAAAAAAAAAAAAAAAAAAATGAAATTTAAAAGTGGTGAAAATGCGCGAAAAGCGTTCTAAAAACGCTCTAAATGGCGATTCCTACGCAATCTCAGAAAGCATCAAACCGATTTCAAAATTAATGGTTGGAAATTGATGATGACAGCCCTTGCTCTAACATAGGCTCTATTTTATGTCAGTGTCACTGCCACCTGCGGGTCGCAGGAGCAAAAAACGTTCTAAATTGCGATTTTTGTGATACTTCAAGGCTAGCAACTTGAAATTAGGCATGACAGTTACTTATAAGATATAAATGATCGCTTAGAACATTTCCTAAAAATTCCAAAATTAGAAGAGGCAGTGTTGGCAAGTCTCCGGCTTTTTGCACACCGCTATTATTTCAGAGAAAAGGTTGTTTTTTTAAATCGCCCAAATGTTTCAATTAAATAAAAGAATATTTCCTGCGTTAAAATACTGGTATCATAAAAGCCGGATACTTGGCAGCTCTGAAGGGGAGAATATGGGCAAAAAGTGTTCTAAAAACGTTCTAAATTGCGATTTCTACGCAATCTCGGGAAGTACCAAACAAATTTCAAAAGTAATTGTTGGAAATTATTGGTGACAGCCCTTGCTCCAACGGCTATATTTCATGTCAGTGTCACTACCACCTAGGTGTTGCATGAGCAAAAAACGTTCTAAATTGTGTTTTTTAATACTGCAGGAGCTAGTAACTTTAAATTTGGCATGGTAATTACGTATAAGATATAAATGTTCTCTATGAACAGTTTCCAAAAAAATTTGAAATTTAAAAGGGGTGAAAATGCGCGAAAAGCCTTATAAAAACGTTCTAAATTGTAAGTTCTACGCAATTCCAGGAAATATTCAAAATATTCAAATATTCAGGATTTCAAAAGTAATGTTTGCAAATTGATGGTGAGAGTTCCTGCTCCAACATAGGCTATATTTTATGTTGTTGCCACTATCAGCTGGGGGTTACAGGAGCAAAAAATGTTCTAAATTGCGTTTTTTGTAATACTGAGGGGTCTGCCATTTTGAAATTTGGCATTGTAGTTACTTAAAAGATGCAAAAGCTTTCTAAGAACCGTCGACAGAAAATTTCAAATTTAAAAGGATGAAGTGAGTGGAAAGCTTTGTAAATTACGATTTCTAGGCAATCTTATGCAATACCAAACCGATTTAAAAAATAATGGTTGCAAATTAGGGGTGATAGAACCTGCTCAAACATAAAATATATTTTATGTCGGTGTCACTACCACTAGAGCAGGGGTATCCATCTATGGTCCACAGGATGATACCACTAATTTTTTAAAGAAATAGTTGACTTTTTGAATCGCAACGATTCGACAATTAGGTAATTTGATGATTACTATAAAGTTAGTGGTATCCGGCGGGCCACAGTTTGACACCCCTACACTAGAGGGTTGCAGGAACAAAAAATGTTCTAAATTGCGATTTCTGGGATACTGAAGACGCTAGAAACGTGCAATAAGACATGGTAGTTACTTATAAAATATAAATGCCCTCTAAGAATTGTAGAAAACAAGAAGGAGTGAAAAGCGTTCTAAAAAAGTCCTAAATTACGATTTCTATGCAGTTTCAAAAAATTATGAACCGATTTCAAATGTAATGGTTGCGAATCAATGGTGATAGTTTCTGATCCTACACAGGCTATATTTTATGCCGGTGCCACTTCACCTCGGGTTGGCAAGAACAACAAACGTTCTAAAAAAGGCCTTTAAAAACTTTCCAAATTACGTTTTCTATGGAATATTAGGAAATACCAACCCGATTTCAAAATTAATGTTATCAAATTAATGCTAACAGTCACTGTTTCAGCATAGGCATTTTATGTTGGTGCCACTGCCACCAAATAGGTGGTAGATCGTTAGACAAGAAGTTGAAATTTGTCATGATGGTTAATTTTAAGATCTAAATGCGTTCTAACAAGACTGGTTTCTAAAAAATTCAAAACTTCAAATGAATACTGGAATGAGCATAAAAGCTTCAAAATACCTTTTAATTATATATTATTTAGAATTAGTTTCAGTTCTTATTAGTTTAAGTCTCATTTCTGTCAAGCCTTCAAACGAGGTCGAATATCGCTGTAGTTTAATTAGGGACTGAGTTAGAAAAATTGCTCAAAATACACAAGCCCGGAAAGGTAAAAAAGAAACTTAGAAATACACCCCCACCCCTCACACACACACATACTTCTTAAAAATTTTTAAGTGTTATAAAATATCTGAAATTTTAAAATCGATGACTTGATTACTCTTCTTACTTTTAATTTCTTCCTTTTTGCTGAAATCAATATTTGGAAATAGTGGTAATTACTACCACTTATAAATAAAAGGGGCAATATGTCCATTTTATATCTACCCTATATATATATATATATATATATAATCCTAATGAAACGAATTTATGAAACGACTGATTATGTTTCACGGCGATTTCTCCTAAAATATGGATATTATGCGGTAAAATTAACACCAAAAATCCGCATTGATTCGCAGATCTGAAAACTGGTATCAGAATTTCAAAATATGAATTAGTTTTCGAGATATTAATTTTTTCTAATTTGAATTTAATTTCTCTAATGATGGCCACCAAATTACTCCATTTTTGTGGAAAAAGAGAGAAAACAGATAACGACAGGGATTATGAGATTTCTTCTTTTTTTGCCATTTTCACATTAAAATTGAAATTATCTTTTATTTCAATAGGTAGTGAAGGCAATATTGCGATTAAATTATGTTGCCTAGGAAAATTTGATAAAATAAATTTTTTGTTTCGCATTTTAGCCGCTAAAATCCAGTTTATTTTATTCATCTTCAACTTTGACATACATTTCATAGACATACAAAAAATTCATTTTTGCGGAAAAATGGCAAAAAAAGGGAAAATGAAAGGTATTATTACATTTCTTTTTTGTCGTAATTTTGAAATTGAAACTAAAAAAATGAAATTTTTAAAGTGCTTAAAATAATTAAATTATTATGCGTGAAAAAATTTTAATGGTGAATATTAGGTCATATTTAAAGAGTCTAAACAATGATATTTCCAATATCTTTTAAATTAAATAATTTACATACGTGCCCGTGCATCTTAAAAGGGAAAAAAAATTACATGAGAAATGTACTTAATAGTGAAAATTTCGTCGTATTTTAAAACAATGAAACAATTTTCATTCCCCAAAATTTTACTGTGATGTTACATGGTATAAAAATAGTGCGGCTAACAAATTTTTTTATATGTTATATCGGGAAGAGTTCCATATCCTGTTCCGTTTTTCTTGGCGAGCTTTTTTTGGCGATAATGTTTCGATGTAGTTATTGCGATCTTTCAGCATTTGGAGTTGCTTTTTTAATTAGAGTAAAGTGTCCATATTTCGCCCCCTTTCATAATTTCGTCCCCCTCAACTTCTCCGCTTCTGCGAAAGTGCTCACACTTATGGCGCAAGGCACAGGGACAGAAGGTAAAAGGGGTCAGTATTGAAAGTTTCGTTACAGTTTCGCACAACATAAATTAAAGACGCCGAATTTCCTATTTTTAGAAGACCTAAGTTGTTATTACGTCGTTTCTAGAACATTATTTACTGTACTGTAAGTATTTATTTCTTATTCATTGCATGTATTTTACATAGGTAAGATGCTGATAGTAGCATACAGTGAGTTTTAGGACGCTCAGTTCATCTTAAGGGAGCTGAAGTTCCGCCATATTGGGAAGTAGCGTGGTTCAAATTTCGTCCCCTCCCCTTGCAGTTCTTATTTTCGTCCCGGGGACGAAATTAGGAATGCTTTTTCATAATAATTTTTTAATTTTTTTCTCATGTTTGGATGGCTAATGTTTCGTTATGTTATTATTCCACTGATAATTAGTACATTTCTTTGTGCCTTACTTTAATGTAAATTAAATTACTTACTCATTTAGAAATAAATTTTGATTTAGTTATAAGTTAAGCCTCGGAGTATTGGAATTTTTGGGGTGACGAAATTGGGACCATTTTTTTTTCTTTTGCATTTTTTAGGTACTTTTGAAAAAACAATTTTTCGCATTATTATAATCTTTTTGTACGATATTTGCCTAGGTATGTGCGGGCATAGTTAGTCTATGTAAAATTCAAATTTGGCAGGTTTTCACTGAATATTACAACATTTAGGGCCTAAAAAAGACTGGTGGGACGAAATATGGGCACTTTACCCTACTTGAATATATATATATATATATATATATATAAACCAGTATTAGATTACATTTAGCCTGAACCAGCGCACCCCTCCCCTCACAGAACAAGAAAAAATAACTATGTAAAAATTAAAATTTTAACGAAAACTAGGAAACAATAGGTTGCGGCCTCATCGGCAATGGGTTATGTTTCAAAAGCAGCCGAGCATTCGATAAAATATGCATTAGTGGCAGTGGGTTTCGGCAAAAACAGTGAGTAACATAAAGTACCTACTAAATATAGATTTATTTGCAGTAATGTCAACAGTATAGGAAATAATTTTAATAGGAAATTTGAAGATTTACTTTAAAAAGTTTTGAACACGTTAAAATACAAGTACAAAGACAGTAATTGTTTCTGGATAATTTCAAATAGTTTCGAGATTGCTGAAAAATTAAAAAGCAATAGTATTAATTCTATCCAAACATATGATTTTGAAAATTTATTTACTACTATTCCTATTAATAGTTTAAAGGAGGCACTTTTAAAGACAGCGGAATTGGTTTTACATAGACGATTTGATCGTGTTAAACTTCAATAATGATTTTAATGAAATTTCTCAAGAAATTTATCCTGATTCCCTGACACTAAAGAAAACAATCAATAACGGTTTGGAGGCTGATTACCCCGATTTAAAAATAATTTTAGAAGGTAACAAAGTACATATTTCAATCTACAATAAACGTAATAGTTTTCAATTTCAGGTTAATCAATTTGTTCACTGGTCCTCCAATATTTACAAAGGTATATATATTAATATAATTAGTCAAATATTTCGCTTTTTTAAAATTTGTACAGATAAACATCTGTTTAAGAAGGAATTGTTTCATTTAAAAAGTAATCTATATTACAAAAACAATATTCCTTTAAATTTTATAAAAAAATATTCAGATTTTGCAGATTTTCTTCATTACTGATCGATTGCTTTTCGACGTCAGTGAATGACTCATATTTCCTAAAGCCTGTTCAAGGGCGGTTTTATGATGATGTGCTGTGTCGATTGGCAACAGACCTGGAATGAATTTGGATTGGTTGATTGGATGTTGGATTCTGCTTTGTTTAGTTTGTTTTATGTTTTATATTTGGGTTGTGGCAATGTGGCTAAGTTGGTTGAGTGTGGTTTTTTTCAACGAACATATTTTTAGCATCTTTTACTGTGTTCCAGGTAAGGCATTCATTTAATAATGTTGGCGTAGGGTCCGGTGGGGGAGCATGTGATAACAGCCATCGAATGTTTAACATTTAATTTTGCTATCACTGTTCTGGCCGAAACCCACTGCCACTAATGCATATTTTATAGAATGCTCGACTGCTTTTGAAACATAATCGACTGCGGATGAGGGCGCAGCCTATTGTTTCCTAGTTTTTGTTAAAATTTTAATTTTCACATAGTTATTTTTTCTTGTTCTGTGAAGGGGGGGGGATGCGTTGGTTCAGGCTAAATATAATCTAATACTGGTTTATATTTATTTTACGTGTTTTACTGCAGCTGTTTGGCGCATTTCACACGAATTTAATTTGTTTTTTGTTGGTGATTACTATACTTTACGTTTATATATATATATATAATAAATTTGAAATCACAAATATATGAATAAATTGGTAAAGTTCTAAAGATGAATTAGAAATGAACATAGGAAAGCAGTATGTAAAATAAGAAACTATGAATTACCCACAGAATCTTCAGAGGAGCTTGTGGGTCATATATATGTATGCATATAAATATATAAATAATACAAATATAAAGTTTATAATATAAAAATATATGTTCATAAAAATTTAAAAACTATCTTTTCCGCCATCTTGAAAAATTTGGCAAGATGCTAAACCGGTCTTTTGGCGCCATTTTGGATTACCTCGCCAACCGCGCTAACCAGAACAGGATACGGAACTCTTCCCATTATATCACTTGATGCAGCACAAATAGAGGTAAATGTATGCGTAAAACACTTTCGATTTATTTTAACGAATTACTATTCGATAAATATATATTAGAAATTTAGGATATTCTGATTAAATAACATAAACAATATGCCTTACAAAAATAACATAGAAAATATGCATGATGGAATATTAAAATAGAGAAAAGTATTCATGAATAACCTATACCTGTTTCTGAAAATATCTAAAACTCGATCAAAACATAAAATATAACCACAAAATTTTAGAACATAATGCTTTTCAATATGCTGTGATTCTGAAAGCTATTCCCAAAAGCCGGTGGAGCTTTTAACCTTGAACCTAGAGGAACAATATTGTCCATAGCGTCGTTATAAAAGTCAGAAAGATAGCGAAACTTTTAACCTAACAATTTTATACAAGCTTATTTTCAAATGTGTAATTTATCAATCCCGAAAACAACCGTCAGTTGTTACGACAGTGATGGATGAGGTCATAGTAACAGTAAAATGCCTCATTCAAACGGAAAAGTATGGCAACCCGACTGCAGAATATAGCCGTAGTTAAAGTGATAATATTACGTTGAGTAAAAAGTTTTCCGCCAAGGGGAGATACCTTCGCGCCAACAGCTGTCATTTGTGCGGTTGTTAGTTTTTCAACCAACCAATTTTGGCATTTGAAAGCAGAGCATAGGAACTATATGGCCATGTACATTTTTTGTTAAAAAATTATTATCTTGTGTTTCAAAAAAGTGTTTAAAATAGAGCTATCACGTCAGCAGCTCAGAACGATTATGTACTATGAGATCCGTAACAAACTCAGTGTGACTGAATGCCACAGAAAAATGTGTGAAAGTTTAGGCATCAATACTGTTTCTTATGATACAGTCAAAGTTTGGTTTCGGATGTTTAAAGCTGGAAATTTTGACACTGAACTTGAACCACATTCTGGCCGCCCTATTGCAGTTGATTGTGAGCAGTTAAAGCAAACCATTGATCAAGACAGAAATATTCCAACACGAACTATTGCGTTAGAGCTTAAGGTTTGCCAAAAAACAAAAGTTAACGCTCTGAAACGCAAACATCTAACGTTTAAGTTCAACCTCTGGGTACTCACGAATTGACTGATGAAGACTAGCGCAAGAGAAAAAACTGTTGTTTGGTTCTGCTCAGAGATCAAAGGAAAGAGAATATTCTGGACAGAATTGTGACCTGTGATGAAAAATGGGTGTACTACAACAATACAAGTCGTAAAGGGGGGTGGTCAGCACATGGGGAATCAGCAGGCTCGGTTGCAAGATGTGCCCTAACTGACAAGAAGGCACGCCTCTGCATCTGGTGGGATTGTCGTGGAATTCTGCACATAGAGTACCTGAAAAGTGTATAGACTATCAACAGTGCAATATACAGCAACGTGCTAGTCAAAGTTCGCGGTGCCATTCGCGAAAAACGAAGAAACGAGTTCAGAAGGCAGGTGGTTCTCTTTCACCAGGATAACGCCCGGCCACACGTTAGTACGATGACCATCTGGACGCTCAAGAAGCTGAAGTGGGATTTGATGCAACATCCACCATACAGCCCCAACATGGCTCCTTGAGATTTTTATCTCTTTTACCATCTGCAGCTGCATCTTGATGGCGCAATCTTCGATTAAAATGCTTCAATCATAAATGAGGTCGATCTCTTTCTGGACTTGCGGACGCCACAATTTTTCGCAGAAGGGATTGAAAAGTTGCTAAAACGTTGGCAGACGATTGTAGATTTCAACGGAAATTACTATCCTCATTAGCTTTGATAATTTCATCATTTACAATAAAAAAAAAATTGGCGGACAACATTTTACTCAACGTAATATCATTCTTTCGTCCGTTACCTGGTAATATTTTTTAAACAGGGCATATTGTTTTTAGATGCTTCGAAGCCTGAATGGGGTTGGCGGACGTAGCGCGCAGGGGGCTGAGCCCCCTAGTAGCTAATAATAAAAAAATCGGACGTAAAATAATGATAATTAGTGGAGAAACGCTTAGATTTAAATAACGTGTCATGCAAAAGCATTTCTTTTTCTTTTTAAAAAGAGATTTTTGGATAAAATAAAAAAAAAATCTTAATCGATCTTTACGAAAATTACATATTCGGAATCAGCGTCGAAAAATAGGCATATGTGCACACGTTTAAAATCTATAAATGCTGTATTTGCAAAATTTTTATACCTCAAAAAACAAGATTAGTGAAAACATTTACTGTGCCAGATGTCTCGCTTTTAACGTTTTCGCGGAGAGGGAATGAAATTGGAAATGAATCCTTTCGTTAAACCAGATTTTTAATTGATAATTATGCTGGACATATTTGAACGAAAATTACATATTCGGAATCTGCGTAAAAAATTACACATAGATACTTAAAAAATGAATCTATAAATGCAATATTTGTAAAAAAAAGTATACGCCGGCAATAAATGCCAGTACTCTAGGCGTCTGCCGTCTGGCCATGAAATATTTCTCAAAGACCTGTGTTCTACTGCTTGTCTTTGAAAGGAAATAAAATCGGTTTACAGGCATTCCCCGACTTACGTATTACGCGACTTACGTAAATTCGCAGTTACGTAATAAATCTCGAAAATTACATTTGTGAACCTATTAGCGCGTTGGATACGCAGTTACATACTTTTGATATTTATTTTATAAATAAATTATATTGATATAAACCACAGCCGTAATATTGTTTATATATTAGATAGAGTTATACTTTTATGGTATATACAATCAAATCTATAACAAAACAACTTAATCTTTGTGTTTAGTTATTCACAGTAGTCATCTAATTCATAATAAACACAGTTTATGCTTATCAAGATTTATTTCATTTTGTGAGTGCTATTCATTTGTCTTGCCATCAGAAATTCATGGAGAATAGGTTAAATGACTTTAACTATTTCTTATTTTTATAGTCGTTTGATGTAGATTCAAAGTTATTATAAATCAATTCAACCATGTTAGATTTATTAATCCCGTATTCCACACGATATTTGAAAAGTGTTCTTTAAGTTTGTTTTTATATTTTTTCACACGTTTATAATTTATACATGAGTCAATACTGTCGCATGACGCTTTCTTTATAAAACAATACGGTGCAAATAATATACATAATAAATATTGCAGTTTCTTACAAAATTTTACCTAAGCTCTTACAAATTCGAATTACGTAAAATTCAAGTTACGTAAAACTTTACGAAACGCATTACTTACGTAAGTCGGGCGATGCCTAAATATAAATCGATTTTTAATGGATTTTTTTGCTTTTAGATTGAATTTTCGAAAAAAATAAAATATAAATTCTGAAAGAAAATTTTTTTTGCGTCTGCGTAGGGCAATTTTCAAGTCTTTAGATCCGGTAGATTATAAAATACAGGCGTCTTTCAAAACGCCCATTACATTTATCGCCAATGTACCCCTTCTAAATTATGGTAAACTCACCCGCTTCTGACAGAAAATCGTCGCGGTTTGATTAAAATGAAAGCTCTTATTGAATTATGAGCATTTTCCATTCTTTTAATTGAGATTTATAATTAACTAGCAAACGCCCTGGTTCGTTTGGATTCGCGAAGGTTTAATAAAATAAACATTTGATCGTAACAATATATTTTTTATATTATTCTTGCATCTTTATTAAGCAAAAACGTTATTTTATGTTTTGGAGCATTTTAATTTTAGAAATGTAAATTCATTCAAATAACTAAGAATTTCCTCGGAAATTTTTATTTATGACACTAGGGGGGCGTCGCCCCCCTGTTCGCTGCGCTCACCAACCCCCCGCGTAATCGGTTAGCGATTCTATTCGGTATCGCGAAGCAATTCCTATTTTCTAGCCAACCCCAGATTATTGTTTGTGCTTAAAAATAATGTAAATAGTTCAATTAAGCTCTATTCATAAGCTAATATTAGTTTTTGTTGCATTGAAATATCTCAATTTGTTGATTTCCTGCAAGCAAGTAAACCCTATTGTATTTCAATGGGAGTCTATGGAAATTTGGCGAAATACGTGAAATAGCGCCAAGATGGCGTCACTTTTGGCGTCTAATTTTGGTTGCCAAATTTGGCGATATATCGCCAAGTTGGCGGTAAACTTGGCGACGTTTGGCGAGAGAGCCGGGTCCCCCCTTGGGAACCTCCCTTATAGCGTCATAAAGCTCTGATTAATCAGATGCATGTCACGGTATCTACGCAGATTTTCATTGGTCCATTTCCAAAGCATTACTTTTTTTTTTATATAGTAGGGAGCTCTGCCCCCTACGAGCTACGCTCGTCAACCCCCGTTCAGACAACCGCAGACTCTAACAGCACGCTAATTTGATCGGCTTTAAAAAGATTTCGGAAGATTGAATTATAATCTGAATCTGACAATTATAATTTGACGTAATTTTCACCAAACATTTTTTTCTCTTTTTAATATTCACGTAAAAATACTTTTGTTAGAAATGAAATATTATGATCATCTTAAAATATCAAATAAATGTCTCCCGGAATTTTTAAATTTAATTTGCTTTGCAATATTATTTTCTGTTCATTTTACTTAATAAGTGTACTGTGACGTAAATGTGACGCAAATTCTCCTATTTAAGATTATGTTAAATGTTACGCATGTTAATGAATTTATTAATTTACAATATTCTTTCTCTTTTAAAATTCACGTGTAAGTATAGTTTTTATGACGTAATTTTCAATGAGTTCTTGCTTTTTATATTTTCTGTTTATAATAGTCACGTGTAAAATAAATTTTTTATTTGAAGCAAACATTATTGTTTGCGCTGTTTATACAGTTGGCAACAGTTAAAATTAATACAATTTTCTAAACTTTGTAAAAAATATCTCTCGAAAGGCTGAAAATTTGAATTTAAAATTTAAATAAAACCTCAAAAAATGAGTCAAATTAAAATACTAAATGCAGTCTACACACCGGGATTTTCTGCCGCATAAAATGATCTAAAAATGATTAAATTCCTATGTACAGTTTTTGCTCCTATAAAACTTTTTTAATGGAACGATTTTGTCCAACTTTGGCATTAAATATCTCTTAAAATAATTATTCGATTTGAAAACACTCTGCATCAGCATGTTTATCAAACATTTCTCTATAGTACTACTGATTTTCATATTTTTGTATGCAACAGTTTTTTTAATGTTAACGAAGAAAGGAAAGGCCATGATTAAGCATTCAAATTGGATGCCGATCTGCCGGGAATATCTACGCAGATTTTCATTGGTCCATTTCCAAATCAAAACTTTTTTTTATATATAGAAGGATAGAATGATAAGATTGGTATAAATAAAAATATTTTCGAAGCAAAATTTTATAAAATTTTTATATAGCGAATTTAACAATTAATTTTATTTGTTTACAGTTCTTTTGTTGCCACTTTAGAAAAAAAAAACATAATATAATTCTTTTAAAATGCGGAAGTATCGTCTGCGTAAATGATTTCACTTAATAACAATAAATTGTGTATTTGAATTCTTAACACTGAAAAATACTTTTATATAGAATGTAAATAATTGAATTTTCACAAATTATAATGCATCAAAAATATGCTATAATTTTCATGAAAAAAAGGTATATATAAGGGTAAGATTGGTATAAATAAAAATATTTTCGAAGTAAAATTTTATAAAATTTTTATATAGCGAATTTAACAATTAATTTTATTTGTTTACAATTCTTTTGTTGCCACTTTGAAAAAAAAAAACCATAATATAATTCTTTTAAAATGCGGAAGTATCGTCTGCGTAAATGATTTCACTTAATAACAATAAATTGTGTATTTGAATTGTTAACACTGAAATATACTTTTATATAGAATGTAAATAATTGAATTTTCACAAATTATAATGCATCAAAAATATGCTATAATTTTCATGAAAAAAAGGTATTTTAAAAATTTCATAAAAGAAATCGTAACTCCATGATTTATTTTTCCTTCTAAAAATATAAGTGTTTAATTTTTATTTGCAAAAATGCGTCCGTAATGAAAAAACATGTAAAATAAATTAATCAAAATAATAATTTTTTTAACGTTATTCTGTAAAAAAAATCATATTGTTCAAATCTAAAGGTCATAATTTATTTTTATGTTTAATTTCAAGTCAAAACACTGAATAATTTTTTGGTAAAGTGTACGACAAAATGTAATTTGTGTAGCCTAGTAGAAGATTCGCTTCGCTCATCCTAACAATCTGCGTTAATTAAGACTTTTTCAAAATTTTATTATTTTGGTCATTCAGATCTGTGTAAAAAATAAAAATAAAAGTCTGTAACTTAAAAAGTTTGCGAGTACGAGCGCTGCGACAGACGGACAGAGACACGAGACTATAAAGGTTTCGCAAGATAAACGAAATTCTAAAAACATAAAAAAAATCCGTAAATTGATATACAGTTTCTATCTCAAATGCATTTGGCAGAATATTTTTTCCCTATTCAACTGTATAAAAGTTAAAATTGTGCGATGTTATGAAGTTAAGAAATAAAAAAGAAAAATGTCCAGTTAAACTGATGGCATTGAGCTCATAGTCTATTCATACTAATTGTATATTATACTCTTACTTCAAAGAATAATGCTTTCCAAAAAATAAATTAAGGGGTAACATCTTTATATTTAACCAATGAGCCTCCAAATCTCATCAGGGAAGCGCCTTATCAGAATAAACTGGTATATCAAATTTGAAGCAAATCGGATAGAAAAACCCATTTATCTAAATTAAGAGGGTATTAACCCCTCCCGCCCCGTTCCTCTCTTTATACTTAACCAATGAGCCTCCAAATCTAATCAGGGAAGCGCCTTATCATAAAAAACCGGTATACCAAATTTGAAGCAAATCGGATAAGGAAACCCATTTATCTAAATTAATGGGATATTCTCCCCTTTATACTTAAACAATGAACCTCCAAATCTAATCAGGGAAGAGCATTATCAGAATTAACCGGTATACTAAAATTCAAGCAAATCTGATAATTCTGCATGAAAAACCCATTTATCTATGTAAAGAGGGGGGGGGGGGTTAGCCCCATAACTCCCCTTTATACTTAGCCAATGAACCCCCAAAAGTAATCAGGAAAACGTCTTGTGAGAATGAACCTAGAAAAAAAATGAAGCAAATCGGATATTTCTAGAGTTATCGAGTTAAGTATGTACGTACATACAGAACCTGCGGGCACATTAGCTCTCAGGCTTTGATAGCCTGTGAGCTAAAAAAGCAGTACAAAATTTTTTTATTGTTCAGGTATTGCCACAGTCAGTATGGCGTTCATCTTAGTCACGGATAAGTTTCTCCTTATGTATGCATATGTATACAATACTTTCCATGTGTATACAATATTTTTCATACATATAGAATTGTTGAATTCTATAAAATCCTTATTCTGAAATCGATTAAACAAACATAACGAAGTAGATTGTTGTTCCTGATTAACATTTTGAAAGACTTTTTGAACTTTCATTTATTTCACCTATATCTTTTGTTTCCGTCGACTCATTTCCAGATTTAATATCTCTAAAAAAGAATTAAGTTCCGTTATTCAGTACAATTTGATAATATTCAAATCTGTTCTTCTTCAGAATTTTAATTTAACCTTTAAAAGGATCCTTTATCTTCAGTCTCATTTCCAAAACTTTTCAGCTCTTCCATCTTGGAGAAAAAAAGGAAGTTTCGCTCACACAATTACGATATTTCCGAATTAAGTACCAGATCAAAAATAATTGAGAGCACGCTTTCTTGTAATGTTAGGAAGCTTAAAAAAATTGAAAGAGAATCTCTTCTTTTGTAAAAGTTTGCTGAGTAGTAGTTTTTATTAGTGCTACGCTTGTTTCTCGTTAAACAGAGTATAATGCCCGATTACACCTTTTTTATCTACTGCATTTTTTTTTTCTAGGACGAAATTAAGGTTAAGGATTTCTTTAAGTAAAAGTGATTATACAACATGGTTTCGAGAAAAGAGCTGAAATAAGTGCTTTTGAAGATCGCTCAGAATTTTTTTCCCGAGTGTTAATTTTTTTATTTCTTCTATCTTTACAAAAAGAAAGTATTGGGTTCATGAAAAAATTCGACTTCCGGTTTTCTACGGATATATACGCTTTAGAATGTCCTGAAAACGGTTTGACTGTTTTTAGAAAATGTCTGTCTGTCAGTCTGTGAATCTGCTTGTCTCTCTGCACGTGACAAAAATTTTGTGTACGCTCTATCTCAAGAACTAACACGGAATTTAACAAAAGTTTAGCTTCAGTTATACCTTGATATAAATTGGTGCTGATTAGTTTTTGGTGCAAGTCGCTAAATAGGTGGTGCTGCTATGCTGCATTTTTCACGATTTCTGCAATAGCTCTATCTCAAGAACTAATGTACAGATTTTCATTAAACTTCAGATTCAGGATACTTTGATGTGGATTGGTGTTGATTATGTTTTGGTGTAAATCTCCTAGCAGGTGGCACTGCTGTGGTGCATTTTTTATGATTTCTGCAATTGCTCTATTTCATTAACTAAAGCACAGATTTTCTTAAATTAAGATTCAGGTATACCCTGATATGAGTTAGTGCTGATTATGTTTTGCTGTAAATATCTCTACAGGTGGCGTTGTATGCTGTGTTTTCCATGATTACTGCAATAGCTGTATATCAAGAACTAATGCATGAATTTTCATCAAACTTCAGATTCACTTAGACTTTGACATAAGTTGTCGGTGATTAGGTTATGGTGTTAATGGACCAGTAGGTGACGCTGCTTTTCTGCATTTTTGATGATTTTTGCGAGAGCTGTACCTCAAAAACTAATGCACGGAATTTAATCAAACTTCATATTATGTCACACTTTCACATAAATAGATCCTTTTTAGGTTTGACTGTATACAACGCGACAGATGCCGCTTTTATGCTCTTTGAGTTCGGAATTTGCATTACAGATATCTAAGGGGGTGGAATTCAATGGTGGAATTCTAGAATGCCGAAATTATATAATTTGTTTGAACGATGCCATACTTGTATCTCCTTTTTAAATGTTCACAATTCAATGAGTCTATACCTTTAGAATCGTCATGATGGGTATGGATTGTCGTTTAATTTCGATACTGTGACAGAGAATTTTCAGGCATGGTTATTATCAGACAGAAGAAAGTTTTAGAATTGGCACATCCGACTAGTTTCGTATAGTTCCGTATAGTTATTGGTATAGTTTCGTGTATTTTTATACTTTTCGTTTTTTTTTTAATTGGTAGTAGTAAAAGATATATGAGGACCCCGGAACAGGGCTTAATTTGCGCCGGAGCCCACCAGAGCTCAGCTCCGGTACTTCTCTATTTTTAGTAAACATTTAAATATTGGTTGGAATTCACCGGAGCTCATAAATGCAGGGCTCCGGAGCCCAGTGTAACAGCGCTTCCGAAAAAACGAAGCCTAAATTGCTTTTTCGTTTCCTTCCCATCTGCAAGCTTTTGCATTCTTTTTTATCAAAACACTTATATGTGACGTAATGTATCGCCCATGTAGGGAATGGACATGAAACGGACTGAATTTTTATATCAGTTTTTAGGTTTGGGCGGGCTTGAGCTCAATCTGTCTTACATCCAAAATTTTATTTAGCTATTATTTTTATTTATATTATTTGGGGGAAAAAAATCTTTTCCTCCTTAAAAATTGCGTATTATCTTTCAAATTATTTTGATGCTATTTTGATCAGAATGAAGGAAAAACAAAAATCGTATTTTTCTATTCTAGTAATATTTGCAAATTTATATCTGGCATTAATGGAGATAACATTAAAAAAACTTGTTCCATTCTTCAGCATTTAAATATTAATTTCTGCAAATTTCATTCATTTTTTCATAAGAATTCGTAGCTGCGAACTATTCCTTTTTTGAGTTAACACTATTTCCTGAATCTTAAATTACCTGAATCTTAAATCATAATCCTTACCGTATTTAATCGCAGAATTTTGCAATTAATTAGCATTAAAATTAGGCAAAGACTTCAATTCGGAAGGAGTGATAATTAAAAAGTGGAATAGTTGACAGCTAAGTATACGCAGATAGATATATTTAAAATTTATATTTTGCTACAGAAAAAAAAAAAAAAAATGCTTTAAAGTTTGCAAATAATGTATGGAATATAACTATGCGGATTGGAGTGATGACCGATGGGGGGGGGGGGGGGGCGCCGGGGTTTTTAGTACTGCAGAATATTAGGGCTCCGGTACTTTTTTTGTTAGAAATTAAGCCCTGCCCCAGAAGCCAAGGGGTATAAGGTACAAAATTGAAAAAAATGAACTAAGAACACAGATGACCTGGAAATATCATCTTTTCTTTTCAGGTAAAGAAATATAAGTGATTTTCTAATTATGTGTCGTGTTTTAGAGATCAACCACTTTTGCCAAATAATAATCAATATTGATTAATTATAAATTTAAAGAAAATTGCACTCTACTTTTTTCACATTTATTGAAATAAGAGTTCAAAGACCACTGTGAAACAAGCAGCAGTTTCCTATTTCAATTCACTCAATTATTATTGATGTTCAACTTTGACGTCAATTATCTTTGAACTCAATTTACTCCAAATCGAAATTTTGTCACTTGTACTCTTTAGCTTCTGACGTCCTCATATATGGTCTGATAAAAATTCTAAAATGAGTGCGAAATTCAATTTTTAAAGGAAATATTACTGTTTTATAGAAAATACAGCAATTAATAGCAATAATGAAGTGTACAAAATAAGATAGATTGATAGTTTTATTTTCCTAAGCACGCAATGAATAATTTTAAAAAGTTATACAGCAGACGCTCGATTTTACAAACTCGAGCGGACTCATATAATGTGTTCGTAAAATTGAAAGTTCGTAAATGGGAATAACATTAGTTCAATGGGATGCGGGTCGGGACCAGTACACCAGTTCGTAAAAACGAAGAATTCGTAAAAATGAGGTTCGTAAAATCGAGCGTGTACTGCATATGTAAACTGAAATTGCCTTGAGCAAACAATATATAATGTAAGATCATGGATAAAGGTGCAAAACAGGCACTTACGGCAAAATTTGTAATGGCAACTGTACTAACGTCAATAGTTACAAAAGGGAAGAACTAACATGCCTCGAAATTTACCTATGTCGATGAAATATGTTTTCGCTCTATGTTTTCTATTAGCCACCGATATGGCATTTCTTTCAGACAAAAATTAAAGTATTGTCACTAAAAAATAACGTTACACCTAACCATATGCCACCCGTAAAATGAAGCAGGTGTAGCATTGTACGTTCAAATTCTGAAAATCTACTACAATATTTTAAACTTCTAAACATCGCACATTTTCAATTTTTACACCATCGTATAGAGAAAAAAGTATTTTTATATACAATTTGTTTGAAAACTGCATCTCAATTTATTTTTGAGATATCAATTTTTTGTAGTTTTTAATGCCATTTCTGTAATGGTGTCATATGAAGCTCTCCATTTCTGTAGAAAGTAAAGGGAAAATAGTAGTTTTTGTTGCCATTTTCTGTTAACAGCTGAAACAATATTGTAATTATAATACGCCTATGCCAAGAAAGTCGTCTGCCATAATAATGTATTTTAAAGAATATTTGTGTGGCTTATTTTCTACGCATTTACTTAATTCGTATAAAAAAACTGAAAGAATGCAATTTTATTAATCCGTGTGTAATAACATTTTCCGAATTTTGAAAAATATAATTGAATGATTTCTGATAAAACATGGAGCTATTATTAACTACATTTAATTTTCAGTATCCATATTAATGTTACAAACAAATGAAGGAATATGAACCATTAGATACTCTATTTTCTTGTCAAGTTTTTTGAACGACGGCATAGCTTTTTGCTGGGTTTGTGTATTATTCCGCAATAGTGACGTTATATGCATACTTTTCTATGCATGTTTTTTAAGACGGGATCGTAAATATGGAATTCTTCAGCGGATGAAAATGGCGTCATTTTATGTAAAATAAAAGCATGTATTTTAAGTCTTAAAATTGAAATATGTTTTGTACTATCTTTCTATCTCTCTCTCCCTGTATATACATATATATATATATATATTTAATCGGGTCGATACTAAATTCTGAAAAAGCAGAATTCCTGTTTTCTAGTACCTATTCTTTCCTCTACGAGGCAGAGGCAGACAAATTTTCTGGGGCTTGTAGAGTGCAATATTACGTGTATTTTTATATTATACCACTGCTTTATGTGGCTTTAAATCCAATAATATCATACTTATATGATATATAACATTCTGGAAGGATTTTTTAACTTGTTTTTCCTTACATTTATATCGTTCACCATTCATGCGCGCAAAAAAAAAACCCGTGTAAGATTCTATTGAAAATATAAACATGTAACATTAAAAAAAATAGGTCGCAATAAGGTAGACGCTCAAGAAAAAAAAAATTCCAAAGATGAGAAGTTTCTTCCCCATTGTGACTAAATGCGCTACGATCGTAATTGCAGTATCATTACACTCTATGAATATGTCCTATCTTGTGTGTTTATCAATGTGTAAGATTGACCAAATTTAAAACTAAACTATTTGATTTTATTTGTTTTATATTTTTAGTACTTAAATAAGCTGCTTTTGCTTTTTCAATGGACTTTAAGTACAATTTTTAAAGTTCTGCTTGGACGATTTATATAGGAAAACAGACTCGAATTCTATTTATTTAATCTTATTTTTATGTGCAGTAATATCTGCGTGTGTATGTCTTTATCTATTTTTATATCTATTGGTTATTGTTTTTTTTTTGTACTTAAAACTGAATTACGACGTGATGTTATTTTAAAGAAAAATTTGGCAACTAAGAACCTCAATTGTTGTTTCCGACTCATTTATTTCTCCTCATTACAAAACATTTGATTCAGAATTCAATATAGATTTTTTTAAACTTGTGGATATTTTTTATTTCAAGTATGTTTTGTTTGAGGGAACATTCTAAGAACATGGTCCGATTTTTAACATGAATCACATTCTAGTGTGATTTATTTCTCTTAAATATTTTGTTTTATGTAAATTTACTCATATGCGGTAATACGTACGCATATATTCTTTTATAACTTCTGCGCAAAGGATGATTTTCTTCGGGTTTCAGACTTTCTTCATATTTTAAGAAATGCTTATCGAAATATTCGCAATTAATTTTTCTGTATATTGGAACCCTAAACTTTTTTTCAGAGGATTGGGTGTATAGGTATGCTCAGCAGAATGTTGTGTAATAAATGGTGTGTTCAGATTAAAGTTATTTATCCAGATTCTTGTGCAGTGGACAGCAGCGTGCGAAGAGAAAAGTGCGCCCGGGGACAAAGCTTCAATTTGGCGCGCCCCCCTTCTCAATTTTTCTTTGTGACAGGTGTCACAAAATTGAAAAGTGCAGAAACAGAAACAAAGTCTATTGAATACATATTTCGCGTTTATTTTGAAACTTTAGGTTTAATTTTAATTTAGAAATTTCAAAAAACTAAGTAACATAAAAGAAAATTGCACCTATATTTTGGAAAAGGAGATCTGGAAAATGAGTGTAGAAAAAATTTATATAACAGTACAGTATAACAGTTTGGAACTCCTTTATATTCTAAGAAAAAAACCCCATGCTATTTTGATAGTATATATTTTCGTCACAAGTACAGACTCAGAACAGAGAAAGTTAACAAAAGAGACAAAGGCGAAAACCTGAAACAAGTTCCGAAAAGAAAGAAGTACTTATTCATAAATTTGTATTTCTGTGTGAGGTAAAGGAGAGTGCAATAACTTTAAAACGAAAAATATTCGTACTTTCACTGAGAAAAAAAAATTACCAATATGTAAGCATACATTAAAAAGGAAAAAGACGAGGTTTGTAGTATAAATTTGGCGCCCCTCAAGTTCCGCGCCTGGGACGACTGCCCATTTCGGCCCCCGCTTCGCACGGCCCTGGCAGTCGAGGCTTTTCTTCGATTTTTAAGGCTTCTTTATATTTTATTAAATATTTATTCAAATATTCGCAATTCGTTTTCGTACATTTGAATAAGCATGTCTGCCTGTGTACACTCTTAGGCTATGACGAATAAAGACAACATTGGATAACACTCTACAACATAGTGCAACATCTCTAAGCTCTACAACATTGGACACGGTGGTACACCAAAGTGTACTCAAGAACATCTTGAAGAGATTTTCTCAAAAATCGATCTAGACTTATTTCCAAAGAGTTTATTACTGTATTTTTGCGTTACTTCTTTTGTTTCATCGACTGGGTCAAATGCAGTCATCGAATTTCAACCAATTCCGACATACCCATTTGCCTCAAACATTGTACATGTGTTCATTATCGATAGCAATACAATATTCATACATTTTCAGAGCTGTATTTCATCAGGGGCAGTGCCAAGAGGGAAAAAAATATTTTGCGTTTTTTATTGAAATCACAAATCTAAACAACCAGTTTTTCTCAAATTTTATATAAAAGTTTATTATCAAACTCCATGAAATATCCATATATTTTCTGGGTCGTACCTTATCAAAGGTAGGGTCGAAGTTTCAGAAACATTTTTTTTTTTTTTTACAATTTCGATTGAAATCACATATATAAACAACCAATTTTCTTAAATTTTACAACGAAATTTCAATGTCGATGAAAGTGCAATTTCATACACTTTCAGGGTCATACCTTGTCAAGAGCAGGGACTAGGAGCAAAAACATTCTTTTATGTTTCGATTGAAATGATTGACGTTTTTATTGAAGCGATTTTTCTGAAAATTTCCACACAAGTTCACTATTGATAACAAAGCATTATTCATATATTTTCAAAGGTATATTGTCATATTGTCATATTCCTTTACATCCTGGTCTATGGGAAATCGTTTGCAATGTATTTTAATGATGTTACACTACTTCAAAAATATTGAAATTGATATACATCATTCAGGTGCACTATAAGATTTTTTTCTACAGAATATGGTGTACATAGAATTTATTTTTCATGTACAGGGATACACAAAAGAGTTCGGGAACGATAAAGTCTGTGAGCAATGATTTCTGAAGTAGGTTTTCAATTATGAAAGTTTTTAAATGTAACTATTTTTTTTACATATTACTTGTTGTATAAATTCTGCAGATCAAACAAACGGGTGCATAAAAGAATTCCGATACATATATATATATATATATATATATATATATATATATATATATATATATATATATATATATATATATATATATATATATTACTGTAGATGGACATTTTTGAAATTGTATTTTCAAATGTGTTATGCGTTTCCGAAATTGTTATTTAGACATCATCTGCCACATTATTGTTCATTTACAGGGACACACAAAAGAATTCGCCCTAGGTAAAGTCTGTGAGCAATGATTTCTGAAGTGGATTTTCAATTATGGGAAGCGTTTTTAAATGTAACTAATTTTTTACATATTACTTGTTGTATAAATTCTGCAGATCAAATAAACGGGTGCACAAAAGAATTCCGATACATACACACACACACACATACACACCAACACACACACACACACACACACACACACACACACACACACACACATAACCTTTTATCTAACAATACAATTAGCTTCTTAGATCTTAAAATTACAATAAAAGACAATAAAACAATCACAGATTTATATGACAAACGTAAATAATTTAAATTCACAGTTAATACACTTACAAATTTTAAATCTTGTCTACATCATTCTGTATTTCGTAATATAATACTTAATCATTTATATAGAATAAAATGTTTATGTTCTTCTCCTCTAATTAACAATAATATTAAAAAACTAATTTATGATGCATTAAATCATGGTTTTCCAAAAAAATTCATGTATTCATTAATATACAATTAGTACTTTTCTTACATGATCTATAAAAACATATTAACACATGCGTAAACAAAATTACAAAAAAATTATAAAATAAAAAAATATCTATAAAAAATTAAAAATTGTAAAATAATAAAAAAAAAATATTATAGGTTGGTAGGGTGGGTAGATGTTAGAGTACGGAGGAGGGTGGTGTTGTCTGGATAATACGCATTGGTTAATTATTAAAAAAAAAATGGGGGCTCTTGTATTATTACTATATTTTTGTTACGTATTTTATATGGATGTTGATTTGATATTTTATATGTAATTGGAGAATTTCATTAATATTATAATTAGCTTAATTATTGATTAATCTAATTTACAATTATTTGTTATTAAATTTTAATTTACTAAGGACAATATCATATTAATTACTAATAGTATGCCATTCTTATAGTGAATAATATACATATAAGTATGTTTAATATAAATATAGTTATACTGTATGCATTAAAATTGGGTAATTATTTTTATTATTATTCCTCTATTCTTTTTAATATTTATTATCGGTTTAATGTTTTTGAATGTCCCACATTCATACTTTATGGATTTTTATGGATGTCTGAAAATAATCCACATTCTATATTTGTGCTTTTTAAGTAATGGGAATTTAAGTATCATTTAACCTTCTATATACTTCCACATGTTTTTTATTTCCTGTTCATTTTATAAATATCTTATATATAATTCATTAAAAAATTATTTTTATATTATTTTTAATAATTATTTATATTAATTATTACTGAATTTATTTTGTTTTATAGCATATAGCTATATGCTATATATTATCAATGTTCTAGAATTATTTAAATTCTTAGTTTAGTTTAAATAAGTTAGCTAATAGAATATATTGTATGCTTTTAAATTTTATTAACAATAGTTTTTAAATACATTGTGTGGTTTATATTAGGTTTATAATTCTCTATATATAAGGATATGTTTGGTTTTGCTGTTTAAACAGTTATTTACATTCAAATGCTTACAAATATTTATCTTGCGATAGATGTTTAATATAAGTAATAATAGATGGCAGCACCAAATTTGTCTCTTTAAGATAGCTCTAATTTTTAATTTTTCTAGCTCCATTTCAGTTATAATTTATACACCAGGGGGTATTTTTAGCTAAATTTTGACGATATTGTTAAACTGTTATTAATTAATTTAATAGTGCATTTTAAATAATGTAATTAATATCTATTTATTTTATATTAGATTAAATGTGTTTTACAAGGTATTTCAAATTTTATTTCAAAATGTTTTAACTGCATCCTTTGGTATCATTTACTGTGATTTCTTAACTGTTTTATTCACCTTAATCTTTTTGATATACTGGTAGACATGTGCGCATGGATTTTTGTAAAATACTGAAATATTAATCGGTATGGTGTTTATTATTTATATTTTATATCCTATAAATATTTAAATACGTTTTATTGATTCTTCCATTTCATATTATTTGTTTCTATTCTGCTTTCATTTTTAATCAATTCACTTGATTTTAGTGGTTGTTCGGGCACAGGGGAAAATAATTTTTAGCTTTAGCTTATTTTTCCCACAGAAAACAACCATTTTGCTTATACCATTGAATTCTGTGCCCTTGATAACGTAATTCAATGTATAAGCTTTTCAATTTTTGTCGGTGTTCACTTTTTTTCTTTTTTCTTCCATAATAATACTTATAATAATTTTTTTTTTTTTTAAATACTTACAGCTTTAATTCATAATAATTGACGGTGGTAGGTTATGTTTAATTAATGGTTATATATATATATATACATGGGTTATTCTCTACAATACTTGCAAATTTGGCCAGCAGTCTGACTTGAATGATGCATATGTAAATTTTCATAAAAATTAGATAAATGGTAAGAAATCAGTCAATTATTGAAGATTTTAATAGCAACAGAAATTGTTTTAAAAATTTGACTTAACAAAAAAAAAATAAAATAAAAATTTGTGGAAAAAATAAAATAAAAAATGTGAGGGAATGACAAGTGAGGGAATGATGAAATAAGACATTTTTACTAGTTGTAGGGGGAAAATGCAAAATTATGAAGAAATCCAAACTGTTTCCTTTAAGAGAAACACTTAATATATAATGTATGATAAAATTAAAATTTTTGATATTTACAAAAAAATTAATATTCTGTGTGAGGGAATGACTGCTAATAAAAACGCTTCCGGATATACTGACTAAAAAAAAATTCTGTAAAATTAACAAAATCTTACACCACCAATTTATGTTGCTGGACTGACAAGTGCTCAAAATAGCTTCTTCTCTGTGAAGGATGCTAGACTGCTACTGCTCATTAGTGGTAGATATTTGAGATAATAGCAATGTGTGAGGGAATGATGGTCTAACATGGGGAAACATATAATTGATTGAGTAGACTATATAATAATAGTAAAAATTAATATTTTTATTATTTTTTGTAATGTATCAAATAAGAACTTTATTTTGCTTAGGGTATTTTTAATTATTTTCATTTCTGGATGGAAAGAAATAGGCAATAAAATATGGTAGTACAGGTGGGGAAAGGTGAGGGAATGATGTTTGCATGATATATATTATATTTTTAAATACTAAATTTGTTTATTTTTAAATTTTACTCTCTGCCCCTAATAAACTATGTTTAGATCTTCTAATAAAAATAAAAATAAATAAAAATGTAATAAAATTAAGAGCATTTATATGGCTGGGAAGCACTTTTTGCACTATTGCAGAGAATAACCCACATATATATATATTACTGTAGATGTAAATTTTTGAAATTGTATTTTCAAATGTGTTATGCGTTTCCGAAATTGTTATTTAGACATGATCTGCCACATTATTGTTCATTTACAGGGACACACAAAAGAATTCGCCCTAGGTAAAGCCTGTGAGCAATGATTTCTGAAGTGGGTTTTCAATTATGGGAAGCATTTTTAAATGTAACTAATTTTTTACATATTACTTGTTGTATAATTTCTACAGATCAAATAAACGGTTGCACAAAAGAATTCCGATATATATATGTTGCTACAGATGATAGTTTCTGAAATTATGTTTTCAAATGTGTTATGCGTTTCCGAAATTGTTATTTAGACATCATCTTCCACCTTATTATATGATTAAGTTTTGTTATAATATTCTGAACGTTTTGGAGAGTGTTTCATAATCTATGCTAGACGCATAATTTTTCTTTTTTCTTTCTCTCGACTTTGAAAAGCATCTATAATATACGTGTTGTACTAGTTTCTATAACAATTATTTAAGTTTAGAACAATAACTGTTCTAAAAACAATTTTAAAAATTAAGCGCTAATGAAAAGATAAAAAGGGTACGTTAGGAAGTTTAAAGAAACAATTTTTGAAAATGTTCTCCATGAGGAATTATTGCTAACATTATTTTAATTGGCTGTAATTTTTCTTTAGTGATTATTAAAATTGCTACGGTTAGTCAAAAGCGAGTGAGAACCCTGCATACGCATATAAAAGAGTACTAATAAAGAGTACTTATAAATAAAAAAAATCACCTTTTTTTTTACTCTTTTTTTCTTTCTTTCTTTCAAAAAGCCCTAGACATTCTTTGGCTTTTCTCAAATTATTGATTATAAAATAATAGGTTATGTAAAAGGGAAATTTATTCCACGGTAAATATGATAGGTATTACGATAAATGTCGTTCTTGTTCATCAGAGTTTTTTGGGGGTAAAAGGAGGAAAATAAGATGTTTTTTTTTTTTAAGAATACTTTGGTTACATCAACTTTATCTATTTTCTTTGCATCAATAAACGGAAAATTTGGCTATTTTTTGCCTACGTATGGAAGTTGAAGTATTTTTTATTATTTTTATTTTATTTTATTTTATTTCATTTTTCTAAATGCAATGAACAATTTCATTGTTATGCACAATTTTTTTATCCGCATGTATAAAACATTAAAATAAAACGAAAATACATTTTTACAAATTTATCTTTCACATAAAAAAATTCATGCTATTCATATTTTTTGCGAAATAATAAAGAGTAAATACTCCAGTAATGAAATAATTAGTTTTCTGTTAAACAAACATATTTATGAGTACATTATAATACTGCTAACTAATGATTCTTAACACAGATTTCAAACTATGACACTCGTTAAAATAATGAAAACTATTAACATTTTAATCTTATCTATTAATATAATGAAATTCATTAATACCTTTAATCAAGTACTGTATTTCAGATTCTTTATGAAAATCATTAAAATTTATTCATTTTCAAAGAAAATGAAATTGTTTTATAAATTAACTAGCAAACCCCGCGGCTTTGCTCGCATGATAGTTGTAATATGCCACGTGATATTTGTATGTCTAATTTTTATTAGAAGAAATACTTTTAGGAATAATTAAAAAATACTAATTAAGTCACAGTTTGATTAAACGTCATTATTACACATCATTAGGTAAATCGTTGAGCTCGACATCTTGCTGAGGTCTATTTCGACCCCAGACAATTAGGGTGAAGGGTGCACCACGCACCATGTGTGTGTGTGTGGGGGGGGGAATTGATTTTTTTCATGTGACACATCGTTTTAAAGCTCTTGGCCTATACATTACTGATCACTCACTCTTACCCCCTTAACTCATTTTTTCACCACTAGGGGGTGTTTTAATTTTTTATTTTTTCATTACTACCCCATAAATTTTCCCAAAATCTAAGAAAAAAAAATCTGCATAACAAATCTCAAGAATTTGCAGCTTCTCGCTCATTTTTGTCTTTCTGTCTACACGGAGAGGTATTGAAAAAAATTGAAGCCCTTCAAATTTAATCTACGATATGTCATGTAATATCTTAAATGAAAGGCCATGTGCCCAATAATGTTATTCTTCGCACTCTCCCTACATATATCCTTACCCCTCTATATCATCCTGATCTATGTAAGGATTTAACAATTATCAATTACTAATTTGGGTTTATTAATTAAAGAATTAAATGTTTTAAAAGGAATATTAAACGAAACACTCTGTGCAATCTGTGATCACACTTACCCACTTGTTTAAAATAATTTTTAAGCATGATTTTTTAAAAACATCTTCTCAATCGATTACGAAAGATTACCCCGTTTGCACTTAAACCAATATAAATAGGTCAGAATCTGTTTTCAGCTAATACAGGGAGTTCCAAAAATGTATACGTAATTTAATTTATCATAACATAATTTTTTATTAGCACACACTTCATTTTGAATTGTGAAATGGAACTATGGTAATGAACGTTTTATAAAATTAACTCTTGTATAGAAACAAATTTGATTACAATATCGCGTATTAATTTTGTTTGCCTAAAATATTTTCAATTTACAATTTAAACGTTTTTAATATTTTTTGATTTGTAGTATTTTCAAAAAAAAAAAAAAAAACTATGACATTCACTTCAAGAAAAATAAATTCTCCTTTATTTTACACAAGTAAATAGTTACTACCAAAGCAACACATTTCTATTTTACTAATTGGAAAGAAAAGGGATAATAAATTAAAATATGAACTTACACGAGAAAAAGAAACTATGAGTAAAAAATTCCTAATGATCTTTAAAAAAGGTTCATTTCACGCTTTTGTCGAAACGAAGTTCTATAATCAGTTTTATTTAAAAAAGTCTTAACCTTAATTTAATCCTAGCAAAAAATGGAATGGACAAAAGAGTGTAATCAGGCATTATAGTCTGTTTAATGAGAAACAAGTGTAATACTAATAGAAACGGACTACTCAACGAAGTTTTACAAAAGATTCGCTTTCAGTTTTTTAAAACTCTTGAAAATTACAAGAAAGCGTGCCCGCTATCTTCTTTTTTCATTTTGTATCTTATTCGGAAATATCGTATTGTTGTAATATGTTTGAGCGAAATTTCCATTTTTTAAGAATAAAAAGATAAAAAAAATTTAGAAATGAGTCTGAAGATAAAGGATTCATTTTAATGAGAAATTGCAGTTCTGGAGTAGAATATATTACAATATTATCAGATTGAACTATTTCGTAAATCCTTTAATTCTTTACAAATTTTTGACACATTAAGATAAGTTAAATGAAATAAATTGTATAGATGAAATAAATGAAAGTTAAAAAACAATTAAAAATGTAAAATAAGTTAAATGAAATAAAATATATAGATGAAATGGATGAAATTGTCAAAAGCAATTAAAAATATTCATCAATATCAGCAATCAATTCTGCTATTATTTTTAATTAACTTCAAGTAAAGAAGATTATAATATTTTACAATGTATATCCATACATATTTTAATATATTTTGAAACTTTACTTTTTGAAGAATGCTCCAATTTTGAAAACAACAACAACAACAACAACAACAACAAAACAAGGTTTGTTTTTGGAAGAGGTTCCACGCTCAGAATAAATAGGTTAATAAAGATGGCATATACCGCCAAAACAGTTTGCAATAAGCGCCCGGTTATCACTCAAATTTAATCATTTATGTACTGAATTATGAATTCATGAAAATTTTATCTTCTGAAGTATTTTTCGTGAATTGTTTAAACTACATTAGAAGATTTACATAATTATTTAATAAATTTTAGAAGGATTTAAGAAGGATTGAAGGATTTAGAAGGATGAATTAAATTAGAATTTATAGGGATTTTGTGGAATATTTATAACCCCCACTCAAATCTTTTATTAATTGATTAATCCCCCCCCCCCTCCTAACGCCAAGAAAGCTAAAAAGATGCAAAGGCAAAAGAAATCACCCATTTAAAAATAATTTTGTTTTGTGTAACCAATAATAATTTTAGAACAAGATAAAGTAATGTATCTATAACTCATTCTAAATTGTATTACAACTAATCGATGTATTAAATGAATTTTATAACAAGTTATTTTAACGACACTTATAAGTATAGTCAGTAGATAAAGGGTTAAATGCCTACATTCCATCCAAACAGGATAAGCACAAGGATCTAGGGATGAATTCTTACGTCGAGAAGCTTTAAAGATCATTTACTGATGAACAGGAAGGCGGCTGTATAAACCATCACCTCATCGAGTTGACGAAAAAAATTCCAGGATTAGTTAAAACTCAATTCGCATATTAGAATGTAGCTGGTCTGCCAAGTCCTGTCTTGGTGGATAACACCTGCATACCTGATTTTAGTGGTTGACTGGTAGGTTTACCATTGTGTTTTCCTGCTCCCAGTCTTACATGTTTTCATATCTTTAGGTGCAGGAGAACACAGTCATAAACCTACCGTTCAACCAATGAAATAACGATCAATAGCGTTCAAATATAAAATCGAGTCTGCAGATGTATTCTACTAAGATATGACTTGGTAGACCAGTTGCATCTTAATGTGGTAATCGAGTTCTGTCTAATCCTGGAACTTAAGCCGTCAACTCGATGAGAAGTTGGTCTGTGCCCCTGTTTATGATTCCAAGCGAGTTGCAAGTGTTTGCGACGAAATTAAATCGGTTTTAGTGTTGCACTAGCCAATTACTCTTGATTTCAAGAAAAAGTTGCACGTTTAACCTATATGACACAGAACTGTGTATATGGTCAAAATCTAGAGCTAAACTTATAAGCTAATTTAGTTTTTTTTTAGACATACCTTGCTGATATGTGAGAAAAAACGCTTAATGAATTATGGTGTTGAAGATCTCAAAAAGGCTATACAAGTTGTCCAGAAGGGATTATTCGTGTAGACTGCAGTAAACAGTGTATGCTGCTTTTCTGAGATTTAAGTTCTAAAATATCTTCATTATTTTTTAACATAACTACTTTTACCGCTAGATAAGTAAATTAAGTAAATAAGTAAATTATATTACTATTTACTCTGAGGGTTCCACGCAAGTTGTATTAAGGTACAAAAGTAGCATGTTTATCTGTCTATTTGCTTATTTCTCATAGCTTTAATTTTCATAAAAATAAGCATTCAACACTAAATTTTGATACTGTTGACATATACAGAACTATTTTCAATTTTAAAACTAATCATCGTATCGAATAAATTTTTTATAGTACTACATTACAGACGGGCGTTTGTTGCATACCAGTTTTTACTGAAACCCATAATTTTAATGGGTACACTAAACTGGTTTATTTATTAGACTAATTTTTATAAAAACATTAAATATTATTAACTAGATACACGGATTAAAATGTCGGTGGAGAAAGCGGGTTAAGGGGACCTTCTACTCTAGGAGACCAAAAAAAGCACTTTTTATGATTTGTTTTGAAAACTGCATGATGGATCTTTTGAATTTTTAACAGTTTATTGTACATATCTTAATGTATACACAAGAATTTTTTTGTTAGATTTCGTTGCTTCTACTTTAAGTTATAAACAAATATGTTCAACCATATTTTTTGACACGGTGGGCAAGATAAAAAAAAAAAAAAAAAAAAAAAAAAAAAAAAAAAAAAAAACTACTCAATGGATCTTCTTGATTCTTTTTTTAAAATTAAAGTTTATTTAATTGCCTTCGAAATGAATTAAAGCTTTTACTAAAATTATTTAAAAAAAGTTATTAACAAATAAGAAGGAATTTTTTTATAAAATTTTTTTTATTTTTAATCAGCCATTAACGTAACTTTTTAAAAATAAATTTATGGGTTCCTTTAATTTAACTAGAAGCTATACTCACGAAGTTTACAAAAAAAATTTATTTTTGTGTTTGAGATAATTCTACAAGGCGCTATCATGCTCAACGTACAGACGAAAATTTCCAAAGCAGTTAAACATATTTGTTAATAACTTAGAGTAGAAGCAACAAAATCTAATACAAAAAATCTTGTCTATACCTTAATATATGTACAATAAACTGTTAAAATATCCAAAAGATCCATCATGCAGTTTTCTTACAAAAGAAATCATAAAAAGAGCTTTTTTTTGGTCTCCTAATGTAGAAGGTCCTCTTAAGATATGATGTTGCATCATGATATCATTAGAAAGCAATACACATATATAAAAATCTATATTTATATTTTCGGAGTCTTAAGTATAAAATCAGAAACCCGGAATATTGTATAATTCTGTAAATATAGTGTGAAATGAACGCAGAAAAAGTTTAAGTAAATATAAGAACATTTTGAGTACCAAATGATTTACTATGTATTTCATTCTAGTTTTGATAACATTAAGCGTCCAGTCTTTAGCGTAAAATTCTGCAATGAAATTTTACTCATAGAAATAGTGGAGAAGCCGACTGGAGAGACAAGTTTTTTTTACCGTTATAGAATTACGGAAAATTTGAGAGTACAGCCAATAGGAATGTATATAGGGAAACAAACTGATAATATGAAAAATGCAAGTAGAAATTAAGAAAAGTGGGTATCATGCAAGATTTTCCACAATTTGACAATGGAGTAACAGCAAAATCAGATATTACAATATTTTTATATTTTTTGTCGATATGGAATGCTCAAAGGAAGTCAAGTTTAAATATGGTAGTTGATTTATGTATAATATTAGCGGCATTGCAGTCGCAGATGTGGTTCATCTTCTATCAATGGCCTTTTCAAAAGATCGCTCGGAGATGAACAACAGCTTCGAGTGCAATCCTGCTAATATTATCATTGTGCACATTTGAGCATTCTTTGACATACCGCACTATTTTTTTGCCTAAAAGGGGTTCTAGACCCATATTAAGTATAAGTTTCTAACTCTTTATTCTTGTGTGAATTATTTTTCTACTCTCTGCATATGTTCCAGCGTTTCTAGATTAAATACACAAAGATGAACACATTTTTATCTTAATTAATACGATATCTATTATGCACTTTTAATAAATTTATCATATTTATTTTGTTACTGTCACAGATATCAAAATAACTTTTTTTTAAATACATTTGTGTTAAAAAGGAAATTTTTTAAAATATAGTATGAAACATTTTTGTATTTTCACACGTATGCATATTAGAACTCTCTCAATTAGATAATACATATTGCGATCTTTTAATAAGCCTCATGCAAGTTTCAGAAATGGAATATGTGTGAAATGTATGAATAATGGAACGAGAAATGCCGTATAAATAAACATGAGGAAATCAGCATATTAACGTGTCATGAATGACATTTTGAGTAGCGACTCGATCATTTGTATTCGAAATAAAATAAAGGAGGAAACATTATATTAAAGCCACTATTATGTGAAAGGACAATAGGTACACAACTTATTCACACCTATATATGAATAATGTTTGATTTCGTGTGCAATGCATAACAGGTGCAGAAGATAAAATTAATCTTTCATGCCAGATTTGAAAATGAAGATGCTTGATATAGAACAATAAGAATTTTCACAGATACCTTTTATTATTTGAACTAGTTTATAAATTAATCGGCAAATAGCATTTTCAATTATAATTATTATATTGCTTTGTAATAATTTCTTTTTTATTTAGGGCACTTTCTTTAAGATTTTATATTATATTTTTGTTCGTTAAATATTGCTATACAAAATCGGAGATAAAACGCAGATTAAAAATAACATATATAATTATTTATATAGTATAACATTATGTTATGCATCTATATTTACGTAATATAATGCGGAAATGAATATGGGGCATTCTCACAATCTTTTGGGTTTCGGGAATAAAAATCTGGTGAAATTAAACTTGCTAAAATAACATTTTAATTTGATAGGCGAACGCTTTAATGATTCAAAATAAAGAAAAAATGGTCAGCAGCGAATCATTTTTTATTTAAATGAGGTTTAAGTTAAACTTGCGAGTTTAATTTTCCTTACCATTTTATTACTATGACTTTCTATTTTTTTCTTCTTTTACTTATAATGAATTTGCATAGTACCCACAGGACATCCAAATGAGAAATAATAACAATGTAGTAATTTCAGTACAAAATTTTGGTATAACATTGTCTTAAAAGGGTGTTAAAGAAGGGACGGAAGGGAAAAAAGGGGGATGGTATAGGAAAAAAAGGGACGGTAATGAGAAAAAAAAAGAAGAAATGGTAAGGATGGGACGCACTGCAAATAGAGGCGTCTTAAATTCAAACAGATATGTGACTGAAAAAGCAATTAAGACACTTAAACGTCTGAAAATAAAATTTCAGACGTGATAGATGTCTAAATTTAAGACACATAAACGTCTTATTATGATCATGGCATAAATGAACTGAAAAAAATGTTAGAATTATGATTATATGTCTGAATTTAAGACACTTGCAATTTTAGACATTTCAGGAATTCAGCCATTTGAACCACTCACCAAGTAAAATGAACTGAAGTGAGTAGATTTGTTTGTTGTTGCAAGCATGAACGGTGCGCGAGAAGAACGCGACCGGATTTGATTATTGCTGATTTGGCGGGCAACGGCTATTACTCAACGGATTGGCGAATTTGAATTAAAGTATCTCAGTACAGTTAATTTGTCTGAAGTGTTAAAATTGCTTTTAAATTTATCAACATTTGATAAATTATTTGAAAGTGTGACGATATATTTTTCCTCAATCCGAAATCTCTATAATGACGTTTGTTATTCACATAATAAATGGAATCGTCAGTCGTCGTTATAACCTTATAACGCGTGTAAAGTTTCTGCTTTATTTCCAAAACATTACACTGAAAGAAGATTTGAACTTTGAATTCTCTTACTTGTAAATCGAAGATGAGTCAGAAAGTGAGTGTATCATCATTAATGAAGAGAAAGTAGTGACGCAGCATTTACTTTCTTTTGTGAAATAGTATGCACATCTACACATACATCCGTTGGTGTGTTAGTCGTTAGAGAAAATTTTTTTTTAGCATAGTGATCCGATGTCTGTATTTTATATCTTTGTGTCTTCATTTTATACATACTAGACGAAAATTTATATTCGGTTTATTGGAATGGTTTGTCAGTACGTGCTTATAAATGGAGATCGAAAAAAAAATCATTTGGGAATTATATTTTTCATGGAAATATAAAATTTTCAAAAATTTCTACGATAATTTTTATTCAAGACTCACCAAATATTCAAAAGAATAGTATGATATTTATAAAAATACAGTGCTAAAATAATATGAATACGCATATATTTTTAAAATGGCGTTCAGTATCGTAAAATAATATGTCCTTCAAACTGGATTAGCTGTTACAGTTTTGGATATTTACGCCAAGGTAAGGTATTCCACAGGTTTGGAATGATAATTCACAGAACGTTCTTACATATATATTATTATTTATTTACTATTTAAATTATTCTTATTAGACTAATTTGCATTTGTAATATTTTTGTCTTTTTTTTATCAAATAAATATATTTTGTGTGAAAAGATTTGTTTGCTTATTTCTGATGCTTTTCAATGAGTGCATATAATTTTCAGTATTAATAAATATATTTAATTCTCATCTAGATCTTTACTTTATAAATTAAAGTTTCATGTATAGTAAATAATCTATTTATTGATTGAATAATAACGTGAAAAATACAACAGTTTCAATTAGATTTGGTAAGATGTAAAGAAGTTTTGAAATTATGGAATTAATGTTTCCTGCATGCTATTAAAAAAGTCCTTCCGGCCAGTGCCGGGAGGAAGAGGTAGCTTTCATAATCCTTATTTAAAAAACTCGGTCGAGCTATTTGTATGTACTATGTACACACCAAGGTACATCCAAGTCGGTTCATAAATACGCCTGTTATTACGTGAGAAAAATCAGGACGTTTCAAAATGTCAGCCACGCTAGAAATTCAAAATGCTATAACTCAGCCATTTTTAAGATATAGACGAAACAAAAACTGCTCCCGAATCTTTTTATCAAGGTCAAACACATAAGAAGAAAATATTTTTTCAATTTTCAATTTTTGGTACCACATTTCAAATTTAAATTTTTCTTAAAAATTTAAATGGCCGTCATTTTTAAACAAGATGGCGGGTGAAGCTGGCCAACGAACCCGGTCGAGACATTGGTCTGTACTATGTATAAACGAAGTTACATCCAAATCGGTTCATAAATACGCCTTTTATCGCGTGACAAAATTCAGGACGTTTCAAAATGTCAGCCACGCTAGAAATTCAAAATGCTATAACTCAGCCATTTTTAAGATATAGACGAAACAAAAACTGCTCCGAAATCTTTGTATAAAGGTCAAATACATAAGAAAAAAATATTTTTCCATTTTCAATTTTTTGGTACCACATTTCAAATTTTAAAATTTAAAAAAAAATTTAAATGGCCGCCATTTTGAAACAAAATGGCGGATGAAGCTGGCCAACGAACTCGGTCGAGAGATTGGTATGTACTATGTACACACCGAATTACATCCAAATCGGTTCATAAATACGCCTTTTATCGCGTGACAAAATTCAGGACGTTTCAAAATGTCAGCCACGCTAGAAATTCAAAATGCTATAACTCAGCCATTTTTTAAGATATAGACGAAACAAAAACTGCTCCGGAATCTTTGTATAAAGGTCAAATACATAAGAAAAAAATATTTTTCCATTTTTAATTTTTTGGTACCACATTTCAAGTTTTAAATTTTTTGAAAAATTTTAATGGCCGCCATTTTGAAACAAAACGGCGGATGAAGCTGGCCAACGAACTCGGTCGAGACATTGCTATGTACTATGTACACACCGAATTACATCGAAATCGGTTCATAATTACGGGAGTTACAGTGTGACATAGGTCAGATATATATATATATATATATATATATATCAATTTTGAACGGAGGGTGGTTTCGGGGTCTGGGGGTCATGATCGATGAAAATATACCAAAATTTTTTGAAATCGCTTTCCTCCGAACGGCTGCAATAGGTAGCTTTTTTGTAAAGAAAGCTACCTAAAAGAATATTTATAATTTTGTTAATGATTGTTAAATAGCTCATATCATCTGAGCAACATATTAAAAAATTGTTCAGTATAAGTTTAAAAAGAAGCTAATTTTTATATAACTTTGCACAAGTAAGTTCTTTCCTTGCGAATTCCTTTATTTTATATTAGTGATATAATTTTACATACAAATTTTCATTTTTAGTGACAAGAGTGCCATTTATTTATCTTACAGAGTATATTATTGAAGTGATTTTTTTTATATTAACAAATTTAAATTTATCTTTGAGAAACCATGAACTTTTTATTTTTTGTTTTATATGGGGGATATAGAGTATGAAAAGAAATCTCGAAAGTATAAGGGTTTGTGTTATCGTGTATTTCGGAGTATTTGTAAACTTGCAGTTTTTCCTATTGGAAATAAATCACTCTTATTGTATTCAACTGTACGCCGATACTATATATATAGGGTAGATGTGCCAGTAATGGACACCCTTAAGGAATTTCTTTAAAAATTATTTTTTTATTAATAGTTATAATTATTATATTTCAGTTTTTTCAATATTATATTAATCTATCAACAATATTTAACCATTCTTATAGCCTCATTTCCCCATATGAATAGAAATTTAATTTTAATTAACAGAAATATATCAAAACACCCAAAAGCCCAGTAATGGACACCCTCTGGCCCAGTAGTGGACACCCTCTGTTCCAGTAATGGACACCCCATAAAAAGTAATAAATATAATTGTTTTTATGACTGTATTTAGAACCAGAATTTAATGAATACATACTAATGAAACAAAATAGTTATTTTAAATAAATTTAACAATTAGGATACCAGTAATTAATAAAATATTTGTGATAATCATTTACTGTTTGCATTAATTATTGTAATTATCAGAAGATCGATGTTTTAATTATTTTAGATGGATAATTTAAAATACTAAATATCAGACAATTACAGCTATCAAATTATTGAAACAGTGGTGGATTTAAAAGGTAATAATAATAATTAAAAAAAAGTTTTGGAATATTAATGTTTAGTTTTGTGCCACTATTTTTAATAATCTTCCAGAGATTACTTGATATATCATTTATAATAATTAATATTACAAATATGAAAGAAATGATATTGTGAGTTGAATATTTTAAATACTAAATAAAATAATTCCAAAATAAAACTGTAGAACTGATGTTTGAGGCCACTGATCTGCAGATTTACTAGTTTCATGAATATTACCTATAACTTTCATTAATAGTATTGCTTTTTTTTTTTTTTTTTTTTTAACAAGGAAACATTTAAGACAGAAAATGGATTTTTAATAGCTTCTGTAACTTAATTGTTTTTATTTAAACGGAGAGGGATTAAGCCCTATGAGCCCCTCTCTGACTGCACTCTTAAACTGTATTTTTCTACTTCCTGGCTGGTTTGATTGCCAGATTATAAAATATGTGAGGTATATATATATATGTACTACATAAAAAAAAATTAAAAAAAATATTGAAATTTTACTAATCACATAAAATAACTTAAAAGCAGTTATTTATAAAAGTTTTGGTGTTATTACATTTTGGTAAGTATAATTTAAAAATTAAATTTGATTATTTAGGTTTGTAGTTAAGCCAAAATATTTTATGCACTATAAACATTACTGAAATTGCATTTGTAGCAATGTCTACATGGGGTGTCCATTACTGGAAAATGACTAATTAACCATCCCAGTAATGGACACCCCCTCTTAAAACCTTAAAAATAAATGAAATTTAGTAAATGGCCGTTAGTATATAATATTCTAAGTTTCCTATTGCTACTCAAACAAAAACATTCAAATTTTGCAAGAAAATAAATAATATATAAATTAATTAAACGAAGCCAACTCTTAGCCTCTTCGTTAAGATTTTCACAGAAAAACAGTGAAACTTTGAAACATTATTTTCTGCTTCTTGATTGGTTTGATTAAAAGTGTAAACAATAACCCAGTTTTATAAAACATGCAAGGGGGTAATATAAAAAAAATAATTAAAGCTAAATATTTATTAGTTATTTTTTTATGAACCAAAAACATCAAGGGGTGTCCATTACTGGAAGGGTGTCCATTACTGGCACATCTACCCTATATTTAATAATCCTTATGAAAATTTATTTCAAGATGGAATATACCTAGTATGTATTTCCTGCGTTACATCTCAACACCATACTTAAATTTTTAAAACATGAAGTGATCTTGAAAGTAATTATAAACAAATTATAAAAATCGGCGTAATTAATTAAATATGTGCGGAAAATATTAAAAAAATCAATTTAAATAACATCATGCAAAAAAAAAAAAAAAAAAAAAAAAAAAAAAAGAAGATGGGTATAAGAATTCTCGCCCATGACAGTAGGAGATATTTTTCATTTTTGTAATAAAATTTAAGACCTAAATAAACATGTTGTGAAAACGCACTTCTAATGCAAGATTTCAAACAAGTATTGCCAATAATTCTGACTGATTGATAAAGTGTAACTATGCTGATATTTAATATATTTTGAAAAAGTAACATGGTTTGAAGATTAATTATTCTTATAATTATTTTTGCTCCGAGTATGTATATATTTTCATATTATTATAACATTTTTTAATACTAATTATTTTTATTGTGATGTTTATGGGAAGAAAAATGTTTTTAGAAGTGTTTTTCAACCCTCAAAGAATTTTTTTTAAGCATATCTGGGTGCTAAAAAGAATCCATGAAAATAATAATAAAACAGAAACTCATTAAAAAAAAAAAAAAAAAAATCTGGATTTTAAGTTTTATTTATTTATTTATTTATTTATTTTTTTTTGGTGTGTGTGTGTGTGTGCCTGTGTTCGTTAATGACAACGTTAATATCAACACACGTTATCTTTTAAATTTAGTTTGTAGAATATTATTGAATAGTATCAACAACTGGACCTAGAATTTATTTGGAACATATTTCTTATACTGTCACAAAAAAGGTAAATACTTTTTACCCTTTAGAATGTGCATATAAATGAATATACAGCAAAACCTCTGAATAGCGGACACCTCGAGAGCACGGAATTAGCCCGCTATTTGGTGGTGTCTACTTTAAAGAGGTGAAGACGTACAGATTTAAAGGTGTTGGGGATAAGAAAAAAAAAAAAGAAGTGTTCGCTATTCAGCAATTTCTGTTATGGAGGTTTTACTTTAAATACACACAGTAAAACCTGCGTAACGGACATTCCTGAATAGGGGATACGTCTGTTTAGCGAATCATAGGGCTTCTGCTTAAAACATGGGCTAAGGGTACCTGCTCCTTTTTGTTTTTTATTGGGGGGGGGGGGGGCGTTGATACAATTTTCGTAAATCTGCAATTTTGAATACCTTTCGAAATTACGCTGATTATAATGAATATTTTGAACGGTTAGAGTAATATAGTATGATTTAAGAAGGTTTTCGCTACACAGAGATTTCTGGTATTCGGGAATGTTCATTAGCGGACACTTCCGAGTTCCGAATTCTGGTCACTTCTATTTAACGAACCATAACGTTGGGTTGGATTTTTTGCAGACGCAGGATTTTATTAAAGCATTAGCAAATTGGGCGATGCCCCCTTCCCTTTGTATTTTGGTGGCCCCAAATTTGGTATTCTATTTTTGTAAAACTGATATTTTGAATGTCTTTCAACATTATGCTGATTAATGTGCTGTTGTCAAATGTTTCAATATTTCTTGCTAATGATAAATAATATAATAACAACAACAACAAAAAAGTAAGAGTTTCATACTTTTTTTTTTTTTTTTTTTTTTTTTTTTTTTTAATGTTGGGATCTCATATACTGAAAATTTTGTGTAATCTAGTGTTAGATTTTATTTAACACACAAATAAAAATGTCACTGGGAATATCTAATTTAAATGGAAAAAAAAATTGAACAACAAATCAGGGATAAGATTCTTTCTGAAGGAGTGAATCATTTTTTTTTTATAAATGGGAATAATTGGTTACCATAAAGCAGAGCTGATTGCAGCATGGACAAACTGGGCTGTTTCTTTGTGCCTTTAGCTTTACGTGCTCCTACATTTGGTATGAAATTTCTATAAAGCTGATATTTTAAATTTGTTTTGATCTTATACTTATTTTAATAAATATTTTGTACTTTTAGAAAATGATTAGGTTAAGAAAAAGAAATATTTATCCAAATATGTATTTGTATTTAATGACATTGAATAGGCTTAACTTTTTTTTGTAACAGTATATGAAAGGCGCGGGCGGGGGGGAGGGGGGAGACGAATGAATACTAGATCTTTGGACTAGAATTAATTTAAAGTTCTCACTGAAAGTAATAAACGTTTTTTATGCGCGCATATATGATATCACATAAATACATTTTTAGGTGATTGTATATATATATATATGTATATATATATATATAATATCCTGTTCCAAAACTACAAAATACTGATTACAATCGTCATAAGTTCAAAAGTGATTTAAAATATCAGCTTTATGAAAATTTTGTACCCAATTTGGGGTACCCTAAAATAAGGGGGCAGATGCTTCAAAGTTTTCCTGCGCTGCGATCAGCTCTGCTTTATGGTAACAAATTATTCCCATTTATAAAAAATGTTTCAATGTGGTCAAATATGGCTGCGTATGTGGCTTAGAAAGAAAAGTGGTCAAAGATGGCTTCATATTGGTGGTGGGGGGGGGGGGAGGAAACCGGCTCTCAAAGATGGCCGCAATTAAGACATTTGAAATGTCTGAAATTCAGATGCAAGAAGTGTCTAAAAATTTTCAGACATTTTAAAATGTCTGAAAAACGAACACTCTTGTTTCAGACACTTAAGTGTCTGAAATTCAGACACAAGAAGTGTCTGATAATTTTCAGACATTTTAAAACGTCTGAAAATTGAACACTGCGTTTCAGACACTTAAGTGTCTGAATTTCAGACATTTCAGTTTAGAGTGCGGTAAGGAAAATTACCACTATTTTTAGGCAAATCATGTTAAGACTAAGTGATAGCTACAATGTTCATTGATTTTTAGAAACAGTTATTTACATTGGATTAAATTAAAAAAAAGAAATTTAATTTACCTCGAAAAGTGCAGGAATAAACCTTGGGGACGGTAAGACTACCAATAAAACCACGATGCTTGAAATTGATATTTAAATGTTGATTTACATTCTGCAGTAAATTTCCTGGCAAAGAATTTTAGTATTTATATAAAACAATTGTCCCAGTTTCGCAAAAAAAATTACATCGAATTACTTTTATTGAAACAATTTTATACAGACAGCTCCAAACTTAAAAATCAGCATCAGGGACACGGGACGGTATAGGAGTTTTCCTGGTATTTGGACCTCCAACATTGTCCAAAACTTATTTATCTTTTTAATATTGTTATGCAATGATGCAATGGGATGTTCCTCAGTATATGAAAAAAAAAACTCAAGAATATATACTAAAATAATAATTATTATTCAGGGACTTAAAAGTCAAAAGGTTGTGAGAATGCCCCATATGTATAGTTCAGGAAAAAGTCATCACCTCCTATTGACACTATTGAAAATCTTCGTATAAAAATGTGACTGATACTAATAGATGCATAATATGTCTAGTAATTAATGCTATACTTATATTTTGCTTTGGGGATTGTCTACATATCGAAATTGCAACAAAATTTAACAGTTTCAATAAGAACACTTAATTTTGTCATCTTATTTAGATATTTTGGTAAATGTTACCTTTGGATACAAAACGGGAAGTCATTTAGTCACATAGTTTAGTAACTATGAAGGTTTAACCCTTTATGTACTGAATTATGAATTCATGAAAATTTTATCTTCTAAAGCATTTTTCGTGAATTTTTGAAAGTACATTATAAGATTTACATAATCATTTAATAAATTTTAGAATGATTTTAGTAGGACTGAAGGATTTAGAAGGATTAATTAAATTTTAATTTATGGGGATCTTGTGCAATATTTATAACCCCACTCAAATCTTTTATTTTAAATATTTTTCTTTGTATTTTGTAGAATTAAGAAATGCACAAATATAAGTTCTTACAACAGAAATATAGAAATATTTCCGAATTAAAAAATTAGTTTAATAACTATGAATGTTTAACCCTTTATGTACTGAATTATGAATTCATGAAAACTTTATCTTCTAAAGCATTTTTCGTGAATTTTTGAAACTACATTAGAAGATTTACATAATCATTTAATAAATTTTAGAATGATTTTAGTAGGACTGAAGGATTTAGAATGATTAATTAAATTTTAATTCATGGGGATCTTGTGCAATATTTATAACCCCACTCAAATCTTTTATTTTAAATACAGTCGGACCTCTATTTAACGAACCTCTATTTTGCGAGCTTTCTCTTGAAACCAAGAACATTTTGCAAATTTCTTCGTAAAATAACCTCCAAATAGCGAAATGCATTCTCTATTTAACGAATGTTTCCTTGGGATCTAATTTTTTTTTCTCCCTATTTCTTAAAATATTACTGGACATTTCAAACTTATTCTTTCTTTTAACACATTTTATGATGATCAATGACCATGAACAGGTCATACCAGGCACCCAACTCCCTTAAACTATAGTTTCCCGTTTTCTGGATTGTTGATCATGATCAATCGTGTTGGTAATTTCGGGTCTTGTAGCTCAAAAATGTCAAAGCAAAAGTGCTTGAGCATCAAAGAAAAAAAAATTCTTGATGAGGTGGATAAAGGCGTGAAGAAAAAGAATACTGCTTTAAAATTTGGTATTCTTCCAAACAGCTTATCAACCATAATAAAAAATCGTGATTTTAATGTAAAATTATTTTTTTTAACTGAAAATACAATGTATTTCCAGACAATGTTTTGTTTCATTCTTATTTCCCTTGCAGATTTTTTTATGGGTAAAATAAATAAAACAAATAGATATAATTTATAAAAAAAGGTGTCACTAATTACTTTTTTAAATTATATTTAGTGTTTATGGACTTAAAATATGTTTTATGTAGTTTAAAGTATTTTAAAAGGTGATTCTCTGTTTAACGAATTTTCCATATAACGAACTTTTTTTCGGGATTTAGCGACTTCGTTAAATAGAGGTCCGACTGTACTTTTCTTTGTATTTTGTAGAATTAAGAAATGCACAAATATAAGTTCTTACAACAGAAATATAGAAATATTTCCGAATTAAAAAATACCCCCCCACCCCCAATGTCAAGAAAGCTGAAAAGCAGGGCGACTATTTTTAAAGTCTATCTGGCACCACTTTCTCAAAACATAAATCCTTAAGACATACTTTGAAAATATTTGCAAGAGTACTATATTACAAAATTTATATTAGAAAATTACTGGTGCGAACAGAATATAAAATTGTCACCTGTGGCAGCCCTGAAAAGATGCAAAGGCAAAAGAAATTATCCTTTTAAAAATATTTTTGTTTTGCGTAACCAATAATGCTTTTGGAACAAGATAAAGTAATGCATCTAGGTACTTTTACGTTATACGGATACCATGCCAAAATGTATGCTAATATGCCAATTATTTCAACTATTACGCTAATACGTTATTACGCTATTATTACGCTATTACGCTGTTACGCTATTACAGTATTATTACGCGTTATGCTATTACGCTATTACCAACTATTACGCTATTATTTCAACTATTACGCTTGACGACAATGGTGTCCGTATAACGGAAAAGTACATGCATCTATAACTTATTCTAAACTATATTACTACTAATCGATGTATTAAATGAATTTTATAACAAGTTATTTTAATGGTACTTATAAGTACCGCCAGTAGATAAAGGGTTAAAGTTTAGAACTTCAAAATGGTAAATTCATTTGTAACCTTTCAAAACAGATTGTAATGCGGGTATTTTTTTAAGCATGTCCCGAAAAATACTTCGCGGAATGAGTTGTTATTTTGGGTTCGAATATTTGAATTTTATTGAAACTGGTTTCTGTAAAAATATTTTAGTTTACAACTCTTATTTGTTTTGAAAATTTAGTTCAAATGTATGTATATTTTTAAATTAATTTTCAAAAAAGTTAATAAATTGTAATATATGTTTTTTTAAAACAGAAATCGATTTCTAGAAGCGTCAATAATTAACTCATCTCATGGGCTGAACTAGTTTAAAAAAGTTAAATAAGTACATCTTTCACTTTTATCAAATATATAAATATTTTTAATTTGTTGAACTTAAAAACGTTATTATACAGACTAACAGGCTACGTCAGCTGCGCTGGTCCATTTTTACAAACGAAACTTGAATCAAACGAAATGATGAATTTTGCCTTGTATTTTAAAGCAATAAGGACCTTCACTTGGAATGTACTTTCGCATTGCTAAAAAACGATACGAACGCCAATGCAATATTATGCGTTAGACAAAATTTGAGCTACGAAGAAGCAATTCTATTTGCTGATCATTTATAGTATTGTTTGGTTGAATGAGACCGTCGTGACGCCATGAATTAAAATGTTCTCCAGTCACCACACTACAAAATGAGATAGCATTACAATTATTGCAGAGATTGATCACAGAACGGGGAATGTTCGGGTAGTTCATTTTTGTTTGTTACTTCTTGAAATGCGCGCCTCTGGGATTGGCGTTATATGTGTTTTTTAGCTTATATACAATCTCACTCTATGTTACGTTATATTTGATAATAAAGTAGTATCCTGGCAGGTCTATTATGGTTTTACATATTTAGAATAGAAGAAAGTAAATACAGTAAAAAATGTAATAAATTATTTGCAAACAAAGAACAGTGTTTAACTCTCATATTTAAAAGAAAAAAGAAGCACAAAAGAGTGGATTTTTAAAGATGAATTACTTGAATAATATTAAAATGACAGTTTCACTGCCTTTTCATTATTTAGACCAGTTGAAATTGTGGTACTGTTAATTTGAAAAAAAAAAAATCTATGCGTTATTCTTGTAGACAGATAAACCTCTAACTTGCATCAACTAAAATATTCCTAATCTTCTGTAACTGGCTCCCTAGCCGATGTTGACGTCAAACATTAGAAGTGCGTGCAATATAGGTTCAAAATGTGCCAGCGTTACATATAAAACGAAATTAATTATGTGCCAAGCTACGTTCCATTAAATAACGTCAAACTACTCTTGACTCGATTAAAGATCTTTATCAACAAAACTCCATACTTTAAATAGAACTGACAATGACGAATAAAGTTAGTTATGCTAAGTTAGTAATTTTTAGTAATATTGCTTTTGATGAATACTTGAACCGAAGATTTTTGTTGCATTTTTCTAAGGAGCAAAATAACATGGACAAATGAATACACTTTCTATTCCCTTTATATTCAAGATTAAATCCTTTTTTAGTATGTTGCCTAAGTTACCCTGATAATGAAAATAATTAAAAATTTTTTCACTAAGTTTTGTTGCTACGTTGTGCGTCAATAGAATTTGTTTTACATTGATCAAAATTTTATCTAATTAGAATTTTAGGTACATTTTTTCTTATCTAAGCTGAAATGATAAATCAACATATATTTAAAAATAGCAAATAAAGCCTTTGTGCAACAATATTAAAAAGCAGAAAATAACAAGGTTTAAAATGCCCAAATAATATATGAAAAGCAGCAAACAGCTGTTTCGAATCTACTAGCGAGATTCTTCTTCAGTTCAAAATAGGGAAAAAGGAACAGCGTGCTAGAAAAAGCAAGTCCGAGCAAAATAATAGACAGAGACGCGCTGTCTTTTATACCCTATGCGGGTGGCGAAGGCGCCAAAACAACCAATGAGAGAGAAGCAGTGGAAACGACTAGGTGGACAAGTAGCGACATCTACCGTAGAAGGAGAGAAAAAGAAACCAAAAAGGGGGGGGGATTAAATTAATGCTTTCCAAATACTTGGAAAATCAGGAGTACTAGATAAGTCATTGACTAAAGAGTGAGAATTTTTAATGATATAGTAAGCTTCCCCAAAATCAAGATCAAGGTTAGAAGAACATTTTTGGATAATGATGGCTGAGGAAAAATCGAACCTATGTTGAGAAGATCAAGAATGTTGAGCAATAGAAGAACGTTTGAGCTCCTGATTTTTAACATAACCTTCATGCTCTTTTAAACGAAATCTAACAGCACGTTTAGTCTGTCCAATATAAGAAAGGCCACACTGGCAAGAGATTTGGTAAATGCATCAATTATCAAGGCGATCAACGGGGTGTTTGAGATTTGAAAAAGTGATTTGATTAACAGGAGAAAAAATAACTTTAAAATCAAACCTTCTTAGGATTTTAGCAACTTGCTGACTGATTTTAGGAAAAAATGGTAGCACAACTGAAGTATTAGAGTTGGAATTAGAATGCTTTTCAGAATGGACGGATTTCGTCAATTTCTTATAAATAGAATCAATAATATTAGAGGAATAACCACGATCAACAGCAGTAGCTTTGAGGTAATTAAGTTCAGCACTAAGTAACTGAGGGGTGGAACAAATATTGGTAACCCGAAAAACAAAAGTATTGAAAGCAGAAAATTTCTGGTTAGGGGGATGAGAAGAATACCTGTGAGGTGGGAGACTGACCACAAAAGGTTTACAAAAGACGGTAGTCTGAAGGCCATTTTCACAACGAATAACAAGGACATCCAGGAACAAAGACAGTTATTGGTCTCAATTTCAGAGGTAAATTGAATGCAGGGATCAATAGAATTCATAATAGATAATATATACAATATTTGCTGATGTGAGTCCGAAGCTATAAAAATCACATGCTTAAAGAGAACAAACCAGCATGTTTTAAGAGTAAAGTATGGTGAAAAATATTTTAAATCTCTGAAATGAAATTATTATTATTATTTTGTTGTGTGTGGCTGACATTTAAGCAAAATATAAGTATTGGACTCCATATTTATAATTTTAACTGATATTTATACAATGTGGCGCAAAAGTTTATACACAAGCTAAATGTTTCTATAAAATGAAAAATATGCACCAGAAAACTGAAATTTTTAATCTAAGCAATTATATTACAAATTCATGTTTCGAATTCAGGAACAATTCATTGTAAGGAAAATAATAAACTATATAAAAAAAAAAAAGAAATCAAAATTGTAATGTCGCAAAAATTTGTGCACAAAACGAAACATTTAACATTTCACAAAGTACAAAAGTCATTTAGATGTCTATGGTGTTACCATTGCACCTGATGAGCTCGAATACGCGATTTTCCATTGATAACACGAGAGAATGGAAGGTTTTGGGAGCGAGTTTGTACCAGGTTTCCTCGATCGCTGATTTGAGCTTTTGCACTGAGTAATACTGCTTCCCATTCTTGTAGACGTCACGTGAGAGGATTACCCAGATGTTCTCTATCGGATTGAGATCTGGGATGAGTGCTGGCCAGATCATAACTGATATTCTGAGACTTTAGCAATTATTTTGTGCAATGGGAAGTCAGACGCGATGCGTTGTCTTTCTGAAAGGTCTAGTTGGGACCACCTAGGAGATCCCCAAACGGTTACAAAGACTCACACAGAGTTTCTTGATACTTTTGTGAATTTTGTCTGTCATTTAGGAAGCAAAGAGACGTCTGTCCATTGTAGCCAAAAGCGCCCCATACCATGAGTGAACCACCACGTTGTTGCCTGTTGAATATGCTCTTCGCATCTTTCCTCAAGGCACACCAATAGAATGAAAAGCCATCTGGACCATCCAAATTCCATTTTTTTTTCATCAGAAAAAATAACATTAATCCATTCCCCACGATAATACCTGTGCTGTTTTGCCCACTGAAGTCTTGCTTGTTTGTGACACTGTTTCAGAAAAGCCTTACGAGCTAATTTTCTTTTTTGATGAATCCTGATTCCGTTAGTCATCTGCGTATGGTGTCACGAGATCTTTTTGATCTAAGTCGATTTTTTATCTGATTAAGAGACAAATTGCTAGTTTCAGCCATTCTTTTCATTCTTCTTTCCACACGAAATGTGGTTTTACTCGACCTTTCTGAGCGATACGAATTTTTGAATTGTTTTCCTCGTTGCAAAACACCATAAATACCACTTTTAGACCGATTTAAAATAAGCGAAATTAGAAAATCGGATTTACCTTCAGCTTTCAGCTTCCAAACTTCCATAAACTTCTTCCTCCGAGAACTGCAGAGATTTAGGCATTTTGATATATCTCGTACAGCCATCGCTACACTTTATACTCTAGGAGAAAAGTCTCGCCAACCCTTCATCTATCATTTTTAAAGAGATATTTGCATACAATCACATTTGTGCATAAACTTTTGCGACATCATAAAAAATGTTTTTTTTTTTTTTGTAATTTCTGATTTTTGTAACGATGAATTTTTTCCAAACTTAAGAGTATATTTATGATAATAGTATTAACCTACAGTGGATATTTGCAAGTATTCCGTTGCACAATTTTATTTTTATTAAAATATATCCGTTGTGCTTGAACTTTTGCGCCGCACTGTATAATTTACATTTGAATAAAAATATTTACTCCAAAAATACCCTCGTACACTTAAATATAATTGCAAACATTGCTCGGTCTGATGTTACGGATATCTTTTTTGGCCCTTTTTGTTTTAAAGTCACATTGCTTGGCGGCAAAATAAAATAAAAATCGTAAATAAAGACATGACATGTATTTCACAAGTTAAGCCATTTTTACAATTACATCTGCTAGTTTCAAATGATGGGAAAATAATATACATATAATAAAAAAAATACTATTCTATTTTATCTAATCAAGTTTTCTGATGTATTTTTATTAACCTGACAAAAAAAAAAAAAAAAAAAAAAAAAAAAAAAAAGATAAATCGTCAAACATTGCAATCTTTCACATTGAATTATTTTTAAAGCATTACGAATATTCCTTTCATGTTAAAATTAAGCATTTTGTTTTTATAATATTACCCCTCATCCAAATGGTTTTTGTTTGTTTCTATTTCTTTTCTTTTCTTTTAATAAAGTTTGCAACTACTTCGTCTTTATTTTGCGAGGTGTTTGTATTATTTTCTTTAATTCTATAACCAACGACAATGGTTGCATAAAACAATGACTAAATGCAATCTTTTTGTCCAAAATAACTATAAAATACCAAATTTTATTATCAAAATTTTTGGTTATATCGGTATATTATACATACATATTACCGCGGAAATATTATCTCTCTAATGGTATGATATGTGAAAAAAATCCACTGGTTAGATTCAATTTTAGCTGGAAAAGACAGAAAGACACTTTTAGACTGCTTTATAATATATATGATAAGAACAAAATTTAAATTTGCAATAAATTTTTTGAGACACAAAATTATTTTTAAAAACATGAGTTACATGTCATTCAACACTGAAACCTTTAAGAAAACCTTGAAATAAAGGGCTAAATAAGAAAAAATGACAATCAAATCGGAAATAAAATAAAGTTCGTGACAAACGAAAACTGTTTATATAATTTAATATAATATAAGATTTTAAATTAATGCTGCTTTAAAAAGATATAGAATCGACAATTTGAAGTCCTTCCTTAGAAGACGATACTAAATAAGAGAAGGAGGAAGGGGCAAAAATACACAAGCAGTAAATTTTGTTGCATAAAAGTACACATTAATAGTAAAAAAATGCCTCTGTATGAGAGGCTATCCTCTTTTTACTCTTTTTACTTATATTTTATAATAGTTGTGACGATCGATCCCCCTTGACGTGAGATGTATCCTCCTGGATCATATAGCACTATTTTTTTTAAACACAAAATGTAGTTTATTTTACAATACACAGGAAGACGTTACATGGCGAATACATTATACACTGATCCACAAATTGACGACACAACTATGTACAAATATATAGAAATTTCACACACGATCATGATCACAACACGATCGCAATATTCACCTTTTACTACACTAATATTTACTTCACTAACTACCAAAATTATAACACTTTGGTGCCCGTAGCCCCCTACAATACTTTCATTTTATGTATATCAAAACTCTCGCCGGCTCACACGCACGGCGTAAAAAATACCTCTACCCTTCACTCTCCAAAACAGAATCTCATTTCCTTCTCTCCTATGCCTGCACGTCAAGTGTGTCACCTGACCAATGACGCGTTGGCTCCCAGGGCTGGGTGCTTCGATTAGACCTCTTTTCAACTCATTAAATGCCCGGTCATGCTCTTCTGACCAACACAATTGTTCTAGACTGTTCTTTTTTGTCAGTTCATTTAGAGGATATGCTACTTCAGCATATTTGAGTAGGTAATAGCGATAATAGTTACAGAGGCCGAGGACACTTTTCAACCGTTTCTTCGTTTGAGGTCCTGATAATCTCCAAATGCTCTCCACTTTTTCGGGGTCGGTCCGATGGCTGTCGGACCCGATGATATGTTCTAAGTATCTAATCTGAGGCTTCGCGAATTCACATTTTTTCAAGTTCACCGAGAACCGTAATTAAGATAACTTAGAAAATATACTTTCTAGATTTATTAGATGTTCAGAAAATGTTTCAGAAAAACGGCTATATCATCGATATATGCTCTGGCGAATTCCTTGTATTCCTTTATTCACCTCTCTTTGAAAAGTCGCTGCTACGTTCCTGAGCCCGAAAGCCATTACTTTAAAGCGATACTGAGCCCTATGAGTCTTAAAACAGGCTAAATTTTGACTATCTTCTTCCAATAATATGGCCTAATACCCTTTCAATAAGTCTATTGTGGGTATTACATTGGCCCTGCCAATACGGAATAGCAGGTCGGTGGCATTTTCCATTAGAAAATCATCGGTTTTCGTGATAGCGTTTAGCAATCGTAAATCTACGCATAGGCGCAAAGCCCCGTCCTTCTTCATCACGCACACTACTGGATGTGGCACCTCCGCCTCACTCTCTTCAATCAGATCTAAATCAAGCAATTCTTCAATTTCTTTATCCACTTGCGGCTTTAAGGTCTCTGGGATTCGGTAAACATAGGGCTTTTTCTTTTCTGCGTCACTTATTCGTATTTTGTGCTCTCCTACTTTGGATATTTGTACTTTTCTAGAAAATAATTCTTTATATTTATATAATAAATCTAACTTTTTTCCTTCTCCACATTTTCTAAATGACTTAAATCAACTTCCTCTACGTTAAATAAGTCGGAGCTATCTTTCGTATTGGGGGTGGGATGGACCTCCTCTAATTCTTCCTCATTTCTGAAAATCACCCCCACCACATGTACCATAGGAGTAAATATTCTAATTTTATTTACGTGGAAATTTCTAACATTCCCAATTATTTATTGCACTTTGTACGAGTCAGGGTTACAGCTCGCCACTATTTCGGCTGGACGAGTCCACCTCACGTAAGGTTTGTTCGTGGAGTCCGAGATTAATAGATATACCTGGTCCCCCGACCTAAATTCCTTGTAAATCACTCGTCGATTAGCGTACTTCTCATACGAACCTTGCTTATCCTCCGATACGAACCTTGCTTAACCTCCGAAAAATAAAACAATTCTAATAACCGCCTTTTATGGATAAAAAGAAAGGTTTATGTGACTGTGTGTTACCTTTTTTATGTGTTTGAATAATGGTGACAAGATCAAGTTTCAGATCATTTGTGTGGAATGTAGAATTATGAAATCTTAAGAATTCGGAGAATACTAAGGACAACTCATAAAAAGTATTTCTCTATCAAGAGTTGTAATATCAATATGCTTATTACTGTGCATACTTACGCCAGTTACATAGGAAACTTCATAAATCTTAAAGATTCAATGAAAATATATTTAATAGTATAAAGCCTAGTATAGTGTAAAATATTTTTTAAAGGTAATTTCAAATAAAATTTTTGAAAGCAAAATTAAATAAATGATATTGAAAATGCAGTTGGAAATTACCTTTAAAACTTGTATTTCGATAATTCAAACCCTTGTGCATTAATCATAGAGTGTGTTTATTTAAATAAATAAAACCATAAAGAGTTATATGATTTAATTCTACTACTAAGATGCAAAATGATTAACAGAATACAGAAAAAGACATTTGGTAAAGAAAAAATATATTTTACGCAAACTTTCATATAGTATTTTAATCTCTTTGACTACCGAAATATAAATAAATCGTCTGAATATGAAGAAATTGTAATCATGAGAATATTGAAATTAGTGAAAAGATTTGAGAGTATTAGCCGTGAATTCAATTTGAGGATGTATTATTTATGCGATGGAATAAACAGTATCATCTCAAATATAAAGTAAAAATTCTTGAAACTACACCAGTTTTCTGAGCATCCCTTATTTCCAGATATTTTTCTAATTTTCAAGCAACTGCGCATTGTGTTCTGTCTTGTAAAAAATGTTACCAAGCTGTACTTTGTTCTTATTGTTTAATAAAAATTCTTATCTTATTATTTAATTTAAAAAATCATTTATATTACCGAAATATAAGAAATAAATTTTAAAATTCTTTAAATAATTTTTGAACTTGTGTATGTGGATATCCTATTTCAAGATAGTAAGGATAATTATTTTCAATAATCATATTCAAATGTTTTACAAACAATATAAAAGTTTTAATCAATTAAACTAACTTTGATAATCAGTTAAGAAATATAAGAAGAATATATAAATTCGAAGCTTTAACCGAATTACAGTATGGAATCTTAAGTTAATTTTTCTTATAGAAAACATAAGAACGAAATAATCAAGATCAACAATAAACAATTAAAATAAAATTTTTGAGCTGTGATGTTATTCTTTTTTTGTAACTAAAAATGCATAATGCTAAATAATTAAACAATTAGAATTTTTTCTAGTTAAAGAGTAGAAAGTTTAGCTACTAAACTATTTAGATAGAGTTGCTCGTAATGCATGCTTTGTTAAGATTAACCTTAAATTATCTCGTGCTTAAGGATTCATAATGATGCACAAGTCCAAGGACGTGATTGGAATACTAAAAGGAATTGCAAACTGATTCATTTTAAGCTTCCATAACCAGAATAATGATTAAAATAATAATGTGGCTTCAAAAAGGGTTTGGAATACTAAGAAGCTGAAACATTAATGCATTTTAAATGCTTTATTATCAAGTAAGTAAAATTTTTAAAGATATTTCATTGGAAGATTTTCTTTGAATACTTCTAGAAATACATGCACAGTCTGAATTCAAATAATTAGTAGGAGAAATGTTATTAGAATACAATTTCATGGTAAACTTAGAGTAGGTCTATTTATAAAATTAAGTTATAATTAATCTAGGAATATTTCGTTTATAAAAAAAAAAATTGTTCTTCCTTTTGTAGGCTTATGAAAGATGGTACTTGAGGCATTATTTTTTCTATCTCCTAAATGTTGAATGAATGTTCAGTAATGATTGCAACAAATATCGAATATCTATTAAAGAGAAAATATTTTCCAGCTCCCATTAAAAAGAAAAAAAAATATTGCTAAAGGCATTTAAGGGGACCGTGGACCTTTATTTGATCAAAAATTTACCCAAAAACAGAAATTATTTTTTTTGTCCATATTATTATTCTCCGGTTTGTTCTGAGCCATTTGCAAAAAACCGCATGCAAATGCGATTATTTTTCGCAAAGTTACAAGTGTTTGAATTTGTATACAGACAACTTTTCGGCCCTTTAATATACTTTAAATCGGTTTTTCTCAAAATGATTTTTCAAAGTTTTTAGATTTTTGAAATGCTCCATGTCTTAATTTTTTATCAAAATGCATGAAATGATAAGGACTAATTCTGATTGCTTGCAAAGAAAGTGTGTATGCATTTTAAAATTTGACTTCATTAAGATAATTAAAACTGAATTTTAACTTATTAAAAGGGAAAATTTTGATGAAAATTGATTTGAAATTCAGACGAAAAATGTCTAAAATAATAACTATTCAAGGAATTAAAAAAAATATACACAGATTTCTTGGTAATAGGGTTTTAAGTGATTAAAATGTAAGATCGAGGAAATATTTTGAAAATTAAGACGCATGGAACATTTTAAAATCTTGGTTTTTTTTAAAATCTTTAAATTATAATATGATTAGAAATTTCTTTTAAGGCGTTCTATATACTTACGGTGAAATACATATTTCCACAAAATTTCAGATTTCTAAGATGAAAAAACAACAACAACTACAACTATAACAACAAAAAACAAACAAACAAACAAACAAACAACAACAACAACAAAAAAAAATACCCTGCCGATCGTCTCCTTAAAATTTAAGAAAAAATGTACATGCATATTTTCTAAAGCGTCCACAAGTTTAGATGAATATGATACCAATATTCTTTCATATTGAAACATTATGCCTACTTATGGAAATTAAAAAATGATCAAGGCGATTTCTTCTTCTTCTTCAAAAGAAAAAAGAGTAAAGACGGATATTACACGTCTATTTCACATATATCTGCTACGGATTGATTCTATAATTTAGTTATTTCGGTAATTTGACACAAAACTGTTGCCTTTTGATTAATTTAAATCTTGGGGTTTTATTCATTAATTAAATAAGTTAAACGAAAGATTTCCCGTTTAAAAAATACCAGAGATAAAACTCTAATACTTTCTCAGAAAAGCAGCTTAAAGAAAAGTGTAAATCTGTTATAAAATTTAGTAAATATTATGTGTTATTTGATTTTCTTCATATACTCTACGTCTGGATAAAGAGACATGCAAAGATCTTTTTTTTATGTGAGAGAGTAAGATGATCCTCAAGACTGTATCACTAAAAATGTACACAATAGTGTTTTTTATTTATAAATTATGTTAAAATATCATATTTTTGTTTCCAAAGCAACGATGTGTCTAATAGAAGCAATTAATAATTAATCATTAAGCTTTTATCTACTACAAATATTTATTTTTTTTTTTTTTTTGTGTTTTTAGGGTTCTGTACTTAAAAAGTAAAAACGGAATCATTATGAGAAAACTCCAGTGTCTGTTTGTATGTCTGTCACAGCCATTTTACTCGTAAACTATGGAACGTGGAAAATTCAAATTGGCTAAAGTAAAAAAAAGGCTATTGATCCACATTGGATTATTAATCATTCACAAATATATTTAGGAAAAATGTAGAGGGACTAATCTTGTTACTTAAAAAAAATCTTTGTAGATCGTGTGAGGTATCGTGTGAAAGCTTTCATAACGCTGAACTCAAAAATATATTTGTTTTAATATTAGTTATTACATTTTCAGAGATATCGTTGAAAATATAATGCAAAAATATGTTCCTCTCCTTCTATTTCCGAATCAACTGAAACTGAAATTAAAAAAAAAATAGAGGTAGTAGAAGTTAACTTAAACCTTGTAGGAACACTATAGTTATTACCCTAGGTCACATAGTTTTTGAGAAAATTGCCTTTTTCCGTTACACACGAATTTCGATTTGCGGGCATTCAGCAGAGGAGTTAAGGAGCGCGAGAGGAACCTATCATCGCAGAGGTATAAAAGGATTATTGATAATAATTTTCGAAAAAAATCATCGTTAATTAGCCTAGATATTAACCCTTAACGACACGGACGGTTTTGACATACATAAAGACACGCGCGGCGTACACTATGCACCATCGGCGTTTAAAGCCTAGATAACATTTTTAATGATATATTTCTGTAGTGCAATGACCAGTTACTATTTCATATATTTATTGTACGGAACCCTCTCTGCGCGAGTAATACCCGCACTTGACCGGTTATTCTTATTTCATAACAGTATAATGCTGGCATTCATATTTTCTGATTTCGATGCCTCTTTTTGTGAAGAATTTTCATCGATCAAGGCTAATTTTTCTATTTTGCATTATATATATACATATATTAATACTTTATATATACATATACTAGGAGCCTTCGCCCGCTACGCTGGACGGTTTTTCTAAAGAAACCTTAAATCAAACGAAATATATCTGTGAATCTGATCATGCGTTTTAAAGCAATATGGACATTTACCTAGAATATCCAACAGGATTGCTGAAAACAATATGAACGTCATTACGCTACTATATCTTTTATTGAGTTATACAAAATTTAGGCTGTTAAGGATCAATTTGTATAGTTGATATTTTAGTGTAGGATTCGGTAAAGAACGATAGAACAATATGTAATATACTAAAAGCGTTCATGAAAAATTATCAATTCAAGTCTCACCAAACCCATTAATTGAACTTATTGAAAAGGCTAATCGTTCAAAATAATTGGATTCGCCTGATTCTAGAACTATCAGCCACAATTCCACGATCAAACAACCTGACGACCAGGCAACACCAAGCAAATGATGTGTGCTTCATACAAAAACATTCACTGAAAAATTAACTAACCGCTCAATTACTATCGAAATCCACTTAGCAGAATATTTTAAACTTTAAAATGTACCGAAACCATTCTTAAAAAGGATCTAATTAACGATTTAAATCCCATAAAAAATCATTCAGCAGAACCTTTAAAAAAAGCCAATCTTTCGAAATTAAGTTCATCTGATTTAGAACTTTCCCCATAAATATTTAACTAAGCAACGTAGAACGGTATATTTTATACTAACATCTTTTCTGAAAAATTATCTAACTAACAATGTAAGTCCTATCAAAATCTATTCAGCTGAACTCAAGTTATATGCAGCCGGAATAAAATTTCTCTTTGCATTTTAGATATATTGAGATAGTTAAATATAGCTTTCATAATCGCGTTAACCTGATTTCAGAGACTTAGGTGTAGGTATAAGCCGCACCACTTCTAGATTTGTTTAAGAATCTCTGCACAACTTCCATAACTATAGCATATATACTCTCTAGTATATATCCTCTGTCTGTAGCGTATATCCTCCAATTTTTTTTACTATACCACTGAAAACTTTTTCCGCATAACTCGGTAACTAAACAACTTAGAATGATATGATAAATATTGAAAAAGTCCCTGAAATACTATCTAACTAACTGTGTGTGCATCTGTCATTAAAATCTATTTAGTAAAACTTGAAATCTTCATAATCGAGTTCGCCTAATTTTAGAACTATCGTTTTATGAGCAACTTATAACGATGCCATTTTAAACCATTTATAAACCAAATCTAACAGTGTAAATTCTACAAAATTCTGTTCAGTAGCATCTGAGTTATAATCAATCATCGGAATGAAATAGGAATTTGCGTTTTACATATATAGTAAATGATGATGTGTAAAAATGTAAGTGCTGTTATTTGCGATTTCAAAAACGTTATTGACGATATTTGCGCACGTCTAACATAAAAGTACCCATTTTTTCTTCTTATCTAGGAGCAAACAACAAATAACCAAATTTAAATATAAGTCTCTGAAAATGAAAACTTTTTTTTAAGTCGTACAAACATTGTTTTTATATTTAAATTAAATGTTTTCTTTTTATAATATTTATTTCTCATTAAACCTTTTTTCTTTGCATTTGAAATAAAATCACTAACTGTTTTGTTATTTTTATCGCCAAGTGTAATAGTTAGCGCAAAATGTGATGAAACATTTAAAAAAAGATGTGTTGATTAAAAAATGAGCACTTAAAAAATATAACTTTTGAAAATTACAGACTTTTACCTACCATTTTTTAAAATCAATAAAAATAAGTACTAGAATAAAAAACAAATAAATATTTCGCAAGTAATTAAATATAGTCAATTTAAACTGCAGGGTTGAAATTGTAAATGACTCTTAGTACTGAAGCGTGACGTATGTAATACGTATGTCTCACATTGTAGTAAACATTTCACTTTTTGAATGAAGACATTAATGTTTTTTTGAGCAAAACATTTTTATTTGTATAATTCCTAAGTTCTGAAATGATTTTATTGTAGCTTCCTGATCATCAGAATCAGATAACTGCCAAATGGTAAAATCCATGTCAATATCAGTAACAAATGTAAGTTATAATTAATAAAAATATTTTCTATTAAAAAAATAACAAATTAAAAAGTTTTGCAAGATTACAATTGGATAATACTCATAAAAAATATTCACGTTCAATAAATAGCAAATGTTAATGTTTGGCACGGCTTGCAGTAAAAATCCTTTGCACGGTTAGTGTTGAAATAAATGGCTCGATACCATACATTTTGGCATGGTGTTGGTAAAATGAAAAAGTACCACTTTTTTTTTCGTTTGTTTTTTAGTCTTTGAGGCATTTGTAATTTTTTTCCTAACTGACATAGTTGTTCTAATTATTCAACCAAAAGAATTCATTAAAAAGTTATTCAATTTCGATTTCTTTCTTTGCTATAGTAACAGATGTATTTTTTAGAAATTATCATTTGAAAATTTGAGGTTTTGGCGCCAAAAACATCACCAAATTAGAAAAATATTAAATATCTCATGAACTATTAGACTTAAAAGAATTTGTTTAGTACCATTCGATTAAGCATACAAAAATATACAAAAATATGTTATCAGTTTAAAAATAACTATAAAATCAGATTTTTAAGGAATCCTTTTAAAGTTCGTTCTCTTTTTTACCCTCCTTAGGGGTGGAATTTTAGAAAATCGCTCTTTAACGGCATTCTATGTCATAAGAAGTATTTTTACTCCAATTTTCAAGATTTCAGGTTCAGTAATTTGGGCTATACGTTGATTAATCCCCAATCCAGACTTTCTTTTGTATATTATATATATATTTTTTGTAAAATAATGATATTTAAAAAAAAAAAAAAACTGTAGGCAGTTTTAATTCAAGCCATTTAAAGAAGAAGAGGATAAACATAGTATTTTGGTATAGTATACTTATACACTGTAAGAAAAAAAAAAAAACTGTATATCTACAGGTGTAAAGTTACGGAAATCTGTATGTTTACTAAACTTTTATCTGTAAATTGTACAAAAAAAGATGTAAATCTACAAGACTAGTTTCTGTAAGGCTATAGAAATCAGTAGCTTTGCAAAAGAATCTACTAAAATTGCAGCAATCTTATTAAAATTTTATCTGTAACCCGGGTTGTAGTTACATAAAAAATTCTAGGCATCCCAGTTTCCTAAAAAAGTCTTAGTAATATTACAGATTTTTTGATTTACAGTGCAAATGTGTATCTGTTACAAGGATTTTTGTTGTTGCCGCTACATAAAAAGTTCTAGGAATCCCAGTTACCTAGAAAAATTTTAGTAACTTTGCAGATTTTTTTACAGTGTATAAAGTTAAAACGCGTTATTTGATTAAAAAAAAATGGAAGTTAATCGAAAATCCATGAAAAACGTATTAGGAAATAATCTCAAAGATCGTGGTGCGAAAGCGTCGCAAGTGTCTACTGTTTTTTTTTTAAAAATTGGTAACTCTAATAGATTTTTTAAATTTAATACATTTTTTAGAATTCCCACTAACAATACTAAAACTCAGATTTATATGAAAAATAGCAATAATGTGTTAAAATAATATATTTTTTAACGTATTAAAAGCGACGTTTTTATATTAACTACAGGTCAGGAATTAACAGCCAAATCTCTAAAAATCGCTATTTACAAGCAACCTTTTTGATCCTGTTCATATCAGTGGAACGAAAAGCAAAATTCGATTGCATGTCTTAAATTTGAGTTTTATTTACATTTTATTGTTTTATTTATTTATTGATTAACGTATTAATTTCGTTATGCAGCTGAAATCAAATGATGAGCTGTTTATATTAATTTAAGTGCAAACGGATTTATCTTTCGTAATCGTCTGCCACGATCGAGAAAAATTTGAAAAAAACATGCTTGGTAATTAATTGTAAAACAATAAAAATTGAGTAAATTGCGATACAGTTTTAAAATTAATTGAGATATGTTAAAAATAGCAATTAAATCCTTAGTGCAGGAATATTAAAAAGCAGTAAACCAACGTTTAAAATGCACAAATAATGCGTGAAATGCAGCAAACAGCTGTTTCGAATCTACAGCGAGTTTCTTCTACAGTGCAAGATAGGGAAAAAAGAACAGCGTGCTAGAAAAAACAAAGCTGAGGAAAAAAAAATATTTTATTTATTTTTTATTTTTTCTAGCACGCTGTTCTTTTTCCCCTGTCTTGTACTGAAGAAGAATCTCGCTGTAGATTCGAAACAGCTGTTTGCTGCATTTCACGCATTATTTGTGCATTTTAAACGTTGGTTTACTGCTTTTTAGGTAGCTTTCATTACAAAAAGCTACCTATTGCAGCCGTTCGGAGGAAAGCGATTTCAAAAAATTTTGGTATATTTTCATCGATCATGACCCCCAGACCCCGAAACCACCCTCCGTTCAAAATTAATATATATATATATATATATATATATATATATATATATCCATATATATATATCTACTAAAAAACAACTTTTCAAAAGTAAAAAAAAGCCAAGCAAAAAAAAAAAAAAAAAAAGAAAAGAAAAAAGGTGAAAGTTGTGGCTAAAAAATAGTGTGATATCAAATTTCCAAGCTTATATTACGATACTTATTTAACATTTTTTGATAAAAATTTACCATATGTAAGTCGAGTACCTAAGTATGTGTTGATAGAAAGCCTTTTCTCCTTTACTAAATACATCATAACGTGTTTCTGAAAATTAAATTTTTTTAAATTATGCATGATGGGCTTGGCGGCCATCTTTCCATATTTTACACAAATTTCTAAGCACACAAGTTCATTGTTAAGATTGGAAGTTCGAAATTGTTACTAAAGCAAACATTTTATTCTTTTAATTTATGGAAATGAGTGCCTAAAAATTTGTGTCTAAAAATTAAGCTGAAGTAACTTTAGGTTTCATCTTATGAATCTCTTTTTTCGGAGGGGGGTTAATTAATTAGTTAAAGCAGTAAAAATCAATTTGTTTTTTTCAAAGTAAAAAACTTTCTTAATTTATCTGTCTGTAGCTAAAACTAGAAGTTCGAAATTCTTAATAATGCAAATATGTTACGAGCTTGAGTGCTTAGAAATTTGTGTAAAATATGGAAAGATGGCCGCCAAGCCCATCATGCATAATTAAAAAAAATTTAATTTTCAGAAACACGTTATGATGTATTTAGTAAAGGAGAAAAGGCTTTCTATCAACGCATACTTAGGTACTCGACTTACATATGGTAAATTTTTATCAAAAAATGTTAAATAAGTATCGTAATATAAGCTTGGAAATTTGATATCACACTATTTTTTAGCCACAACTTTCACCTTTTTTCTTTTCTTTTTTTTTTTTTTTTTTTTTTTTGCTTGGCTTTTTTTTACTTTTAAAAAGTTGTTTTTTAGTAGATATCAGTTCTTTTTTTAAAACAAAAGATATATAATTGAAATAATTCTACTAGCTCAAATTAAAAGTAGTCCTTGTATAGCCTTTATAAGCAGGGAGCAAACACAATATTATACATTTTGTTTACCTATCATTCATTTTTTATAGTGATTAATAATTTAAAAGTAAGGAAAGTCAATTTCTTCTTTCAAAGTATCAGTCTTTCTCAATTTATATCTCCTTAAAATTTTCTACAAAAGATGAAAATTTAGTAAAAAATAGAGTCGAAATAAAATATATATTTACAGTTAGTCTGTGAGTTAATTGTTTTTTCTAACTTTTTTTTGCTGACGGTTTTGCAAAATAAATTTACCTTTACAAATACCTATGGTTAATCCGAGAATGAAACCCCGCAGGCATCTAAAGAATCAAAGATCTGTAAATCTAGCAATTCTAGACATAATAAAGGAACATTTTTGATAAAAAAAATCTAAAAATTTAAAGATATAAACTTTACATATAACTTCTTCTTCATTTAGATCGTGTTATATATAAGAAAGAATAAATATGTAATTTTACTCAAGTCTGTTTATCCATAGCTATTTGCATAAATGTGAGTATATTAATTTACTATAAAATGTCCCCTAATAGTCTATTATTAAAGCCGCATACACATTAGAATTAAATATTTTTCGGTTAAAAATTGCCTGAAATCTATAGTCTTATCGTTCGTTTTTTTTATGCCCAGACTCTTTTTCTGAACTCTGACAAAAGATCACAGACATATTGAAGCTATCCAAATTCTTATATATTTCTATCGTATTTCTTTTTTTGAGAGGTGTGTGAGGAAGAGCCCTTAAGAACTTCGTTTTGTTCTCAGAATTCTGAATTATTCATTCAAAAGATCTACCTACATAAGTCTTGTTGCAGAATTTACATTAGCTAAGAGTTGCATCCAGTTATACATCATGTGAATCTATTAAATTAATTTTGTGAAATACTAGATGGGAGCCATTGATATTTCCAGACCATTTGCCTACATTTTAAACTTGAATCATTTACTACTATTCATTAATTTTCTATACGAATTAAAGAAATCGTTGTTTCCATGCCAACTGTACCTTTCACTATTGCTTGCTTGTTTGTTTGTTTGATTTATTGAACACATACATCATATCACATGCGGATCACGGCGGGATTCGAATCTGCTTCCACCTACGCTCTCAAGCGATTAGCGGTATGGTGATTGATCAATCTCATCCCGCTAATAGCGAAAAATCTATCTTGATCCCGGCCTATTCAACGCCTTTTAAATATTGGAGAAAGCCTTGACACGTGTCAGGAAAACGTCACACAAATTCAGGCAAAACAAAGAAGAAAAATCATTCATTGGCTCGTTCATATTCACGAGCCAATGAATGATTTTGTTTCTTTGCTTTGCCTGCTTTGTGTGATGTTTTCGTGACGCGAGCCAAGACTTTCTCAAATATTTAGGAGGTTTTGGCTTATTTCACCACCATGAAGTTATGAAAGGAGAGGAACAAACATGTCAATCTTCCCGTGTGAAAAACTAGTTACCAAAAAAAACGAGTTCTTTCCCTCTCTTCTGCCCTTTTCTCTCTTGATTTTGACCGATAGCAGCCCATTTAGCAGTCTCCAGTACAAGATGCCTCTATATACGGTGGACGCAGGAGGGAGGGTGTTAGTGCGCTCAATGAAATAATAGGTCAGTTCATGATGTTTAAAAGTCACACGTAGTTGGATCGAGGCTAACGAAAAAGACAGGCTACCGCGGTGGGTCCGATTCTTCTTTTTTTACAAACCGATGGAGTCACGTGATGCTCTTTTCACGCACCTTCTTTGGTGCATTCGAGCACCACGTGACTCCAGCGGTCTGTAAAAGAAGAAGAATCGGACCCACCGCGGTAGCCTGTCTTTTTAGTTAGCCTCAGAGTTGGATCATCTTTACACGATGATTAGTACAAAGCTGCGCGCCGACTTTTTTTGTGTGTATTGCCATGTGCAGATAATCAACTCCGTGTGACGTTATGAGCTGGACTTAAATATTGTTCGCCACAGTTTAGGAACAGCTACAAATGACTTAATCTATATCTACTCCGAGGTAAATGAAAAAGACAGGCTACCGCGCTGCTACAGCGCCTAGAATATATAGTGTGGAAATCGGCTATCCCAGTAATACTTTAAAAAGTGCTAAAATTTTTGGATCTCTCAACTTTCAAATGATGCTGAAATCCAATGAATCGATCACAGCGATATCTGCAAGATATTTCCTAAAACTTCATGACGATTTGGTAACAGCTTCTAGAATACCTAGTGTGGAAATATTTTATTAAACAACGCTAAAAATTTGTATCCCATAAATGATCGACGATACTGCTAAAATCCCAAGTGTCGATCGCAGCGAAATCTGCGGGATTTTCGTATTACATTGTATAGACTAGCAATATCTTGCAGTTATAGAAAATATCCTGCAGATGTCGCTGCGATCTGTATATTTCAGCAGCATCGTTGCACATTTAAAGATACAATATTTTAGCACCTTTTTAAGTATTACAGGGATAGCCAATTTCCACACTATATATTCTAGGCGCTATAATTTGGTCTAGACGCTGTAGCATTTTTTTTTTTTTACATTTTATTAACATACATCTGACCTGTGTGCTTGGCGTCAAGCCCGCTGTAATAATACGATGTTTACTTTAAAAGTATATCACAGATGTCGCTGCGATCAGCTCCCTGGATTTCAGCGTCAGTGCACATTTAAGGGATACAACTTTTTAGCGCTGCTTGGATAGCAAATTTCCACATTATGTATTCTAGACGCTATAGCGGTGCATTACACGTGTCTCTTTCTTCTTTAAAAAATATCCTGCAGATGTCGCTGCAAATGACTGTCTGGAATTCAACATCGTTGTACATTTAACTGATTCACTATTTCTGCGCTTTTTTAAGTATTGCTGGGATAGTCGATTTCTACAACATATAATCTAGGCCTATAACGGAGCTATAGTATCTAGATGATATAGTTTAAAAATCGGCTTATTAAAAAGGTGCTAAAAAATTGTATTCCATAAATGTTGAACGAGGCTGAACGATGAATGTCGATCACATCGACATATGGTAATTCCAACGTAACTATTTCAAAAGACATCAAATGAGAAAACGTTTCGCTCAGAGAAGAACTAGAAAATGTTGCTGCTATCGACATTTGTCATTCAGCATTTTTCAATATTTATGGGATTCAATTTTTAGCAATTTTTAAAATATTACTGGAATAGCCGGTTTCCACACCATGACCATGATCTAGGCAGATTTTTCTTTGTTATCGCAACGAGATTGACCAATCAGAAGCCATAATTACTGCTAACTTTTCACTGTTTGCAAAAATGTACCTGGATCTCGGCCTATATTTCTAGACGTTATAACTGAGCTCAGGAATAGTACAGAAAGCAAACTCCGTATTTTGATACATTAAGGCCGGGATACAATTAGGAACAAGTGTGTCGCTATAACGAAATAGCGACATATGGCCAATAAAGGTTTCTTGGTAGAAGTGTTAAAAACAAATCGTTAAAGTTCTTTGTGAGCGTGTCATTATCGTCAGGCTAATGCATATTGAATTATTTTCCTAGTCTAATAAAGCTCGTCCATGCGCGTATCGTCTAATGGAAGATAATCCAAATATGGGTTCAAGGCTGAAAAAGCCATGGGGTACCGGCAATTTACCTAAAGAACTTCTAACTGATGAGAAGGGAAACAGAAAACTACTACTGCTTTTTCCCGTGAACTGTTTCATTAGCTAGCGGAGATTTACTTTACGTCGACGAAGCCTTACCTTCTTTACGTTAGACGTTTTTGCCTTGACCACGTGATCATAACGTAGATAGAATAGCCTCTATTCAAGAAAGTGGATTGCCGTACTATAGCACCTAGAATATATTGTGTGGAAATTGGCTATCCCTGTAATACTTAAAATAGTGCTAACATATTGTATCCCTTAACTGTGAAACGATGCTGCTGAAATATACAGATCACAGCGACATCTGCAGGATATTTTCTCAAACTGCAAGATATTGCTAGTCTATACAATGTAATACTAAATCCCGCAGATGTCGCTGTGATCGATACTTGGGATTTTAGCAGTATCGTCGCACATTTAAGGGATACAAATTTTTAGCGTTGTTTGGATAGCATATTTCCACACAAGGTATTCTAGACGCTGTAGCCATACTTTCGGCAAAAACTTGAAATGAGCATGCTTTCTGTGCATATATCACCACTTTTATGTATAAAAGGCTCTCTGTTATGGTGTTGATTCTGAGCGCTCTTTGTTAAATTTCTATATTTGTGTTTTAGAGAAAACAACACAGAAAAGTACTGTTACTTTGGAAACAACAACTTATTTAATATCGAAATGTATAACAAAGGAGTTCAGAATCAGTGCCTTAAATAGTTTCGAATATGTATTGTTGTTATGACAATCAATACCCTTCCTGGATGTGGAAATGCAAAATTGTGTTCAACATAATGGAGGATATTCATCTACATTTTGATCACGTGGTCAAGGTAAAAACTTCTATCGTAAGGAAGGGAAGGCTCCGTAGACGTGTAATGTAAAACCCCGCTAGCCAATGAAACGGTTCATGATGCAAAGTAGTAGTATCTTCCCTTCTTATCAATTAGAAGTTCCTTGGATAAATTACCGGTATCACGTGTCATTTTTCAGCCTCGAACCCATATTTGGAATATCTTCCATTGAGCGCAATCTAGATAGATATTTGGCTGTTAGAGAAACGAGATTCATCAATCAGAAGCCTGCATTTTTGTGAACTTTTCGCTGTTTGCAGAAATGCAGGCTATTGATTGGTGATTCTCGTTTCGCTAACAGCGAAAAATCTATCTGGATCCTAGCCTACATTTCTACAAGCATTGCACTTCATCCACGGCACTAAAAAAATGACTCAAAACTTTCATGACATAGACCGGGATCCAGAAACAGCAAATATTCTCAAACATGCAGGCTTCTGATTGGTCAAACTCATTTCGCTAACACCGAAAAATCTATCTGAATCTCAGCCATAGTTATCTTCGATGAAATCAATGCGAAAGGATAATATAAAAGAAATGTATAAGATTTCTAAAATATTTTGGCGGGTTTATCGCTATTTGGCATAATTTGTAAACTTTAGAACTAATTAACAGTTTTTCGCTAATTATGAATAGAAAATTAATGTTTTTAAAGCTGAATTTTATAAAAGCACGTAGATTGAGTAAATATCTATCCAAAAATTCAATCCTTACTTTTTTCTGTCCATTATTTAAGTCTCTACCTCGATTGAAACATAAGTTGTGACGAAGAAAATAAATCTGTCATTTTCAGTATCTCGACGTTAATTAAAAAAATCTATATCTCTGTTTATAATTGATTTATGAGGATGCATTTGATCTCAAATTGAAGATCTTCTTTATTATGTCCTTCTGGTGTTGGTTTTATTTTTCTGCGATGATTGCTTCTTTTGATATGGAAAATTTTACGCTGGCATATTTCGTCCATTTAACATGGGGAAGTTGGCTTCAGTATAATAAGCAGTTACGGTGTCTTTCCGTTATTCTTGGCGTTTGTTTGTTTGGCGGGGTTAGCATTTTTTTTCAGCTTGGCTTGGCAGAACGACCGTCCTGCTTGATATATATATATATATATATATATATATATCTGACCTATGTCACACTGTAACTCTCGTATTTATGAACCGATTTGGATGTAATTTGGTGTGTACATAGTACGCACCGATATCTCAACCGAGTTCGTTGGCCAGCTTCATCCGATATTTTGTTTCAAAATGGCGGCCATTTAAAAAAATTTAAAAAATTTAAAATTTGAAATGTGGTACCAAAAAATTAAAAATGGAAAAATATTTTTTTTTTATGTATTTGACCTTTATACAAAGACTCCGGGGCAGTTTTTGTTTCGTCTATATCTTAAAAAATGGCTGAGTTATAGCATTTTGAATTTCTAGCGTGGCTGACATTTTGAAACGTCCTGAATTTTGTCACGCGATAAAAGGAGTATTTATGAACCGATTTGGATGTAACTTCGTTTATCCATAGTACGTACCAATGTCTCGACCAAGTTCGTTGGCCAGCTTCATCCGCCATCTTGTTTTAAAATGGCGGCCATTTAAATTTTTAAGAAAAATTTAAATTTGAAATGTGGTACCAAAAAATTGTAAATTGAAAAATATTTTTTTCTTATGTGTTTGACCTTGATAAAAAGATTCGGGAGCAGTTTTTGTTTCGTCTATATCTTAAAAAATGGCTGAGTTATAGCATTTTGAATTTGTAGCGTGGCTGACATTTTGAAACGTCCTGATATTTGTCACGTGATAACAGACGTATTTATGAACCGATTTCCATGTACCTCAGTGTGTACATAGTACATACAAATATCTCGAACGAGTTCGTTGGCCAGCTTCATCCGCTATATTGTTTCAAAATGGCGGCCATTTAAAAAAAAATTAAAAAAAATAAAATTTAAAATGAGATACAAAAAAATTGGAAAATGAAAAAGATTTTTTTTGTATGTGTTTGACCTTAATACAAAGATTCCGGAACAGGTTTTTTTTGTCTATATCTAAAAAAATGGCTGAGTTATAGCATTTTATTGTGGCTGACATTTTAAAACGACCTGATTTTTGTCACGCGATAACAGGCGTATTTATGAACCGATTTGGATGTAACTTGGTCTGTACATAGTACATACCAATGTCTCGACCGAGTTCGTTGGCCAGCTTCATTCGCCATCTTGTTTCAAAAGGGTTGCCATTTAAAAATAAATTAAATTTAAAATTTAAAATGAGGTATAAAAAAATTGGAAAATGAAAAAGATTTTTTTAATGTGTTTGGCCTTGATACAAAGATTCCGGAGCAGTTTATGTTTCTGAAAATCTGTTCTTTTGTTTATATCTTAAACAATGTTTGAATTATAGCACTTTGAATTTCTAGCATGGCTAACATTTTGAAACGATCTTGTATTTGCCACGCGATAACACACGTATTCGCCTATTTCGATGTAAGAAGGCATGTGGATAGTATATATCAATAACTCGACCAAGTTCGCTGGCCAGATTCATCAGCCATCTTGTTTCAAAATGGCGGCCATTAAATAAAAAATATATATATATATTTAAAGTGAGGTGCAAAAAATTAGAAATTGAAAAAGGTTTCTTTCTTAAGTATTTGACCTTGATATAAGGGTTCAAGAGCATTTTTCCTTTGTCTTTATCTTAAAAAATGGCTCAGATATAGCAGTTTCAATTTCTAATGCGGGTGACATTTTGAAAAATCTTATTTTTTGCCTGCGATAGCACTCATATATATCAACCGATTCCGATGTGAGTGAGCATGTGCACAGCAATTACTAAGGTCTCGACCAAGTTCACTGGTTAGCCTCATCCACCGTGTTGTCTTGAAATGGCAGGCACTTTAAGAAATCGCCGAATTTGGCAGCGAAATATAAGTTATTTTAAATAAAAGCAGCTTGGATAAAGCTGAATAATTTCGCGAAATTATCATTCATAATGATTTAGTATTGATAAAAATTAGTATTGAATCTCCTATATTCGGTTTCCACTAAAGTGAGCTTCGTGTGTTTGAATAATATAAGTTGGCTTTTTTAAAATAACCCTCATAGCATGCATGGTCACAGTGACGTCATTGTGACGTCACTGTAAGTCACTGTGGTCACGTCACATCTGTGACCAAAATGCCACTACTCAGTGATGTCACATTGTGACTGAGATGTGAACTTCTTAGAAAACTTAAAAAAATTACAAAAATTATTAAATCATGTTATTTACTGTAAAAAAATATTTTTCTGCCGGATTTAAAATTTTTTTAACCGTGGTCCAAGTTGCCTCTGTGCCTCTAACCAAAACTTTTTATTTTCATATAACATAAAATGTAATTAATTCATCAGCGACACAAAAATATTTCCTAATTATGCGAATTTCATATTATTAAAAAAATGGTTTAGGTAAACAGACCCCGACTTATCTTTTATAAAGATTTTTGTAAATGATCATGTGTTATAGTAGAAGTTTCTCAAAGAGTAGTCGAAACATTTCTGTGGTTTCAAACTAAAAACTTTCTATGACAGTTAAGTCTGCAGCTTTCAATGAGCACGCAGAAAGCGTCTTCAAAGCTTAGTCATATATGCATTTCTTGCTTTATAATTTGCATTCAAGTCATTTTTTTCCCTCTTAGTGTTTCACTATTTTAAGTAACTTTTTTTTTTTAATTCTACTTCTTTCAGACGTTTAAAATAAAATTGACATTTTCCGAATATAAAATTAATGTACAAAATTTAGGCAAAGCCCATGACATAATTAATTATTCATATTTTATTTTTTGTTTTCAAAATATATCTTTAAAAATTATTTTACAAGATGTTTTATTCTACAGAAAATTAATATTAAGATAATGACAGATTGGCAAAGAAAAACTCATCTCTTCTCGATAATCTTGTTGTATTTTTTAAGAAGATATTTTGTATATATTACCTGTGATATAAATTTTACTTTTAAAAAAAGGAGGGGATCATCATTATTACCATTAAATTAATTTATACACATTTTGAAAATTTAAGAAATATTTTATCTAGTAAACTCTAATTATGGATAATAATATTATTATAATTTACGTAAATGAAACTTTACAATTCAATAAAACTGATAAAAATAAAAGGTGAAATACAATAAAACATTTTCAAACAGGAAATTGAATTAGAGACAATTTGATAAAATTATTACGCATTTAATTTCCTTCCGAAACTATTGTATAGAAAAACAAATAAAACAGAAAAAACATCTGCTTCGAACTTCGAAACTTAAAAATCGTCTGCATCTGCACTATTTCAGTTGTTACGACTCACCGCAGAATAACGGATAAAAGTAACAGTGAAGCTTTTTAGAATAAACGCGGGAAGTTATGTGGACACTGGACAGCATAGACGTGTTGACACGGATTTATAAAGTGAAACAAGAACGTTCTCAGGATCCAAGTTAGTTCAGCTAACAAAATATAAACCCGAGAAAATTACGGTAGCTTTGACTTGTTGAAGATGATTCAAGTCATTGCTATGGTACTTATTATCGGATTTAATTGGTTCCCCAAAATCAAAGTATCACGTACAACGTCAATGAAATTAGGTAAGTAAAAATATTATTTTCCCTGTTTGCTTTTTTTTAACCGCAACAATTTTAGTTAGCTTCTCATAAACATGCTGTAGAACATAAATATTTCACTACATTTATTTTTTATTTTGTTGAAATATCTAAAATATTATTTTCCCTGTTTGCTTTTTTTTTTAATTACAATGATTTTAGTTATCTTCTAATAAATATGTTATAGAACACAAATATTTCATTACATTTATTTTTTATTTTGTTAAAATATCTAACTTCCTTTTCAACAGCTTTGATCAGATTATTAAAATTAGCGATTTAAATTGCATTTTAATCTGGTTTATATTCTTATTTAAATATTTGGTTAAAACCACATAGTGTCCTAAATATGAAAGTATATGGATAAGTATTATAATCAGTCATTAATATAATTAATAAACATTTAAAGATAATTAAGTTATTTAAAAAAAAAGTCTTTTTATGGAATAAAATTATTGGCAAACATATTTTTTTAATTTTGTATTAAGTGATGGTCTTAAACAATTTGAATTGCATGTTTTTATTTAAAAAAAAAATTGCATCTGCTCAGAAGAGGAATTTATAAAAAATAAGACACAACGGAAACGTATACTATTAAAAGAGATCGTAGATATGTAATGTTAAGAAAAAAATGATTATTTAATGTATTATTCAACCTGAGAAATGTTTTAAAATCTATAAAGAAATAGTCATAGCGGGTGAAAGCTTTTCAGTTGTTAAACATTCTTACTGAAATGTTTTCAAAGTGAACTAGAAGTCTGTTGGCAAATGAAAATATAGAAGGTACGCAATCAGTAAGTGTTTAAATATGATTTTACTTTAAAAATAACGCAAATACTTGAACGGTATGAACCTAAAATGTAATAATCATCTTTTATTATTTACTTTTTTTTCTGGATAATTTTATCATTTTATCTCCTGAATGATTTTATCGAGATAAATTTCAAAGTATCGATATTATACACTCTTTATAAACAGCGTGATTAAAATGGATTTCTTATTTATAATTACCATAATCTTGTAAATAAAATATTAATAATAATAATGAACCTATGTGTGGCTCTATTTTGTGTTTATGGGCTCAATTTTTATACTTTATTTACATTAAAAAGTAGTTAACCATTTGATACTGAGTTCATTATTTTGTTTTATTGTGTCATATAAAAATAAATATGATTATTTGTAATTCTAATACAATATATTCAGTAGAACGCCGATTGTCCGAAGAAGTCGGGACCGACCCTAGTTCGGATAAATAAAAGTTCGGATAAATGGGCAGACAGTTTAAGGGATGTTCCTGACTATTCTAAAACCTTCACACTTTATCTAGGTTTAGGACTGACAGCACCAGTTAGTACTGGAGTGCTTAAAAATTGTTTTGTTTTTTTTAATTGTTTTTTGTTTACTTAGTATTTAATATTTTTTTTTTCTTTTGTCATTTTCTAAACTTCAGAGATTATAATTTAAGCAAAAAATAAATTGGAAGTTAGGTGTTTTTTTTTCTTTTTTAGAGAGACAAATATTTGGATAATTGAAAATTCGGTTAAAAAGAATTCTTTGAGAGAAATATGCTGTTCGGATAATTGGAAGTTCGGTTAATTGGAGTTCCAATAATCGGCGTTCTACTGTATTTATAAAACTTTCACCAGACTTTATTCTAAAAATTTCGTTGTAGATTCTAATCTGTTTGTACTATTTATGACACTATCAGAGTTATAGATGTCATGGCAACATATATCCAGCCAGATAGATCTTTGGCAAAACATAAAAACTTTCACATTAGACGCAAAATAGAGTAGCTGCGGTGCTGTGTTTTATAAACAATAAGGTATTATTGTTTTAAAAAATCATAGATAGTAAGAGTTATTTTTATAATATATAATTTCATAAATAAAAATGTAATTTTGGCAATCAATTATTAAAGTTATTTTTTAATAATCAAAAAGTTGTTTTATATATGGATTTTACTCCAAGCAAACCCTGATGTAAAATAAATTAACCCTTTGTATCACCGTTCTATGCATACCTAAAAGTTTTATTTACTTTTACAGTGAGCATAAAAATACGATTTTATTTATTGCTGCTATCTTCCAACATAACGATTATTGCCGAAATTGTTCTTAGAATTCTCAACATAATGATACTGGTGATACTCAGTTAATTTTCTATACCAAAGCTGTATTTTTCATTTGAGTAGTTTCAAACGGTTATTGCTAAAATGTACTTCGGAAATTTTGTAATGCATGTATGGGGCATAAAAGACTTAAACAATACATATATAATGACTATATGGCACATGATGAGCGTTTCGAGTGTGTATATATATATATATATATATATAACGCATGCATAAACTTCACAATGATCTTAGCAATGTCGTTACTGCAATTTTTGCATAATCAAATTTATAGGGGACTCTATAACAAAGAAGTTTCCTATTTTCTCAGCCCCAACTTGTTTGAATTACAATCATATATATATATATTTTATGGTAATCAATATCATAAAACATATAAAATTTAATTACTTAATATCGGTATTTCTTTTTATCTTTCATTTTTTTTTTTATTATAAATGTTGTGTAATCGAAAAAAATTCAACCTCACCAGTGACTTCGAGTTTGTAATGCGTATTAAATGAAATAAATTAATTTCATTCAGTATTTTCTATAGTTTAAAGAATATAAAAAGTACTGTATATATTATAAAATATTATATTTTCAACACAAATTTTATCTTGATAAAGATTTGAAAATTTAAACAAATTGTTACTTTGGTAATTTTAATGCTTTTAACAAATAGCTAATTTTGAAAAAAAAATGTGATAGATCGATCATTCAGTTGTCTTCAATATTTTCATTTATTGCAATAGGAAAGAAAGGTGCAACAAAAATTGAAGTCTGCGGGGCATTGCATTTTGATTCAATAAAATTCTTTTGGTATACCCTTGTTATATCGGCCCCCAAGTTTTAATTGCGATGTATCGCCGAAGTATATTAACGTTATAGATGTAAATGATTTTACAACATGCATAATTATGACTATGTGTGACATGCATACGTGTTTACAACTGTACAAGTATGTCATAGTGTGACTTCACAACATTGCCGCTAGTCACATATTCGTCACAACGTTAATGACAAAATTGTCACAAATCACACAATTTTCACAGAATTGTCACAATGTGACTTCAAAGCAGTGTCGCTGTCGTCACAGAATCATCACAGTGTTAAAGACAATTTCGTCAAAAATGACACATATTTCACAAATTGATCTCAATGTGACTTTAAAGCATTGTCACATTCGTCACAAATTCGTCACAAAGTTAATACCAAAATAGTCACAAATGACACACTCTTCACAAATTTGTCACACCGTGACTTCACAAAGTCGTCACAATGTGACGTCACAAAAGAGCTCTAAAACGGCCATAACGACCTCACATTCTAGTCACAGTGACTTCACATCGACGTCACGTGACGTCACATCGACGGTCACAATGTTACAGCGTGACGTCACAACGACGTCGACGTGACGTCACCATGCCTTACGGGAAGGAATATGAAAGCTACCTCTTCCTCCCGGCACTGGCCGGAAGGACTTTTAATAATTGAGATATAGTTTTCAAACAAATTGCATTTGAAAGTACACTTTTTTCTCTATTCGACGGTGTAAAAATTGAAAATGTGCGGTATCTGGAAGTTTAAAAAATTGCAACAAAATTTAATAAAAGTGAACTTTAATCGCCTATTGTTGCCATTGTCAAAATGACGTAAGCGTTACAACACGGACATATTTGCCCTTTATAGTATAGATATCATTATAAAAATTGAGCTTAAATGAGATATTGATAAAAGAATATAATTATAAAGCGTACACAGCATCATGTAAAATATGAGCGAGAAATGAAAATTTATACTTTTATACCGACCTTTGAAAACTGTGAACGGTTCGCCGCGTCATGTCGTATGGTTTATGTAATATTTAATTATTTATATTTATTTGATTCTAGTAAACTTTTGATTTTCAGTAAATATTGAAGGGAGTACTTCATCTATTTTTTTTATGATGCATTGAACTCCATATAAATACGAACGTACAAATGTGAAGCTTGTGTCAAAAAAAAAAAAAAAAAAAAAAAAAATATATATATATATATATATACCCTCTTTTATTCGTAGATTGTTTTCAGTAAAATTACATAAAATATAGCGCTACTCGTGATATGGGTTTTTATAGAACATGAATGCAATTTTTTAAGCAGGGATCTGCTACTTTTTAAAATTTGAATCTTCTTTCATGTTTCGAATGGTAACATCCACTTCCTTGGATCAAGGTTTGTAGATTTCCGTGGTTATATCTCTATCTAGTATATCTATATATATGTATATATCTAGTATATCTATGTATGTATCTATATATCTATCAGTCTTTCTATTTATCTATCAGTCTTTCTATTTATCTATCTGCCTTTCTATTTATCTATCTTCTATCTATTTATCCATCTATATAGGAGGCGTTCAGAAGACAATTCGACTAACTCCATTTTAAGTGGCGTTTTTTCAAACAAAGGAACATTGATAATTTTCTATATAGTTATACAGTGATAAAAAGTTACCTTTGCTTAAAAGAAAATTATTGAGTTCAATCAAAATATCCCGAGAAAAAATATTACATAGATACAATATTTTTATAGTTACAATAACGTTTACTGTTTATGCTGAGCATTTTCATTTGATGGAGTTAATCGATTTGTGCACTGAACGCGGCTAATATAATGAAGCAATTAATTAAAAATAATTAATTGTTCATTTTACAAAAGATTAAATTGAGTAATTAAAAATACTTTTAAACTATTCGAATAAGCTGCATTATATTACTTTCTATATCTCAACTACGGACTACTGCTGATTATATGTTCTTGAATATTTCATGAAACTTGAAAGTTCACCGCATACTATTTCTAAAAAGTATAATCTGCATTGGAATGAAGTTCATTTTCCCAAGAGTTTTATCTTTTTTCGGTGTACCCAACTTTCTAAATATGAGAAATTGCATCTTAAAACACATAAAACTACATCGATTAGTTTCAGAAAATGCAATATTAAACTGCTGTAGACAGTATATAGCTTAATTTGACGGTCTATGATAGAAAATTATTAAAATCACTAGCCCTGAAAATTCAAAAGTCGCAGTTTGAAACTCTACAAACTTGCATATCATGCCTAAAATATATCATCTTTGTGTTATACTTTAGTAGAATCTTTGATACCAAGATATGTTTCATAAACTTTCTTGAAGTTTGTCAACTAAGTTTTTTTTACAACAGATATTATTTGAAATGTAGGCATATTACAAAATTTTCAAAAAACATTTTAAAATTTCACTGTAACCAGAAATTCTTTTTTTCTCTTAAATGCATAGTAAAAAAAATATATTTTAATAAGCATTGATCCAATGTTTTCTGTTTTGGGATAAAATTAAACTGCTTTTTAATATTTAGGCGTTTACTTTTCTGTGATAATAAAGAAACAGTAAAATTTAATCAATTTGATATAACCTCACTGTTGTATTATTACAAAAGGGTATCATTTTCAAGTTTATAATGAGAATTAAAATTATAACGTTACATTAAGTGTGTAATTTTATTTATATTTTTAAATTCAAGTTTCGTATTAGTGTGGTTAACTGATACCGCGATATTATCTCTCACTAATCCAAACATACATTTAATGAGAAAAACTACAATAGATCCGCAGCCAGCTTCTGAAAAACCTAATATACATAAATAAAGAATATAATAGTGTATTATGAGATTGCATTTGACGTGTTATTATTACAAAATATACATTATAGCTTAATTTGAAAGTTATTAGTGTTTCGTACTTAAAAAGTAAAAACGGAACCATTATAACCAAACTTGTACGTTTCTGTCTGACTCTCTGTGAAAGACGTTTTTCTCCGAAAGTATGAAATGTGGTAAGTTCAAACTTCAAACTTGAGACAGTTATAAATGCTATTGATCCTCATATTTATAGATTTTTAGCCATTCACAAGTATTTTTAGACAAAAATTAGTGGTCTAATAAAGTTTCGTGGAAAAGAAATTACATTTTTCTTTGTATCTCGTGTTGGGCATCATTCGATATATCTCATAACACCGAACTCAAGAATATATTTGTTTCAAATTTAGGTATTATATTTTCAGCGATATCGTCGAAAATATGTTTAAAAAATATGTACCTCTGCCCTATTTCTGAATCTACTGAAACTAAATTTATGAAAAGTTAAGAGTAGTAAGATTGTATTTAAATCTAGCAGGAAAACTATTGCGATTGTGCTAGGTCACGTAGTTTTTGAGAAAATCGCACTTTTCTGTTACACACAGACTTCCCTTTGTGGGGAAGTTGAGGGATGCTCGACATAACTATCAACGCAGAATTGCCCAAGGATTGCTGATAATGATTTTCGAAGAAATATGTCGGTAATTAGCTTAATTAGATATTAATTAAAAACCTTCCTAGAAAAACGTGGCACGGATCAAGGTTTCGTTGTAACTTTGCGGCTTCGCTCAGTGCCAAATTTAGACTTTGTTATCGGAAACCTTTGTTCGCGAGCAAAACTCGCATTTGTCCGATTATTAATTGAACACACTTCGTATACACATTATTTAGGCAATGGGAAAATTTCTTTATAAAGTAAATATAGTTTTGTACATTTGTAGGAACCAGGTTCAAAAGTTGCGCTGCAGGCTGACTTTAGAAAGTAAAATACAATATACATTCACACAACAATTTCGCACAATGTTGACACAAAAAGACACAATGTAAAATATCTTGTTATTGTTTCTGCATGTATCGAAGATAGTTCCCAAAAATTTACAAAATGCAATAATGCGAAGAATACCGAAATTGTATCCGAACTTTCTTACAAATAGTATCAGTAGAAGTAGAGAAACAGTTACAAGAGTTGTTTTTAGCCAAAAAAGTAAAATAAAATGTATACAATTAACAAAAACAACAACAACAACAAAAAAAAACTTCACATGGATTAGGCATTGATTATAAAAAACTTTCCAATACTAGCAAAATATTTTTAAGAAATTTAATTTTTTTATACAATGAAACGAGATAGCTTATTAACAATCACCGAAAATGCTTTTTTCCCCTATAGACCAGAAATAATGCAATGCCTTCATGTGTCTCTGTAAAGGAACTATAACAGCTAAATACTTTCTTTTCAATAGAGAATATTCTATAATGAATCTCATTAACAAATGAAAATGACATGTAATACGAGTATATTTATGCGGATTCGACCACGGCCAGGCGGACAGGCAGAAAAAAACAATTCCTAAACACTGTCCAACGATGTTTTAATGTTTAAAAAATGAAGTTGAGGGGGAGAAGGCGTTTAATAAATTGAAATAAAACAGCTCTGCGTCCTATAAGGTTTGGATAAAAGATTCAAATTTATTGAATAAGTGTGAAAGTCTGTACCGAAACTAATGGGGAGGTTTTTATGAAATCCCTAATTTTTAAAGCTCATGTTATTTGTAATTTTGTAATCTACTATTTACTATTAATAGACATATTCAACAGACAGTTTACTTTTCTTTTCGAAACAAATAACAATTATAATATACACGGAAATACGAAAAAATGAATTGAAACGCGATGGACATTTAAATTGAACGTATGAAATAAAATAAACGAATCCCTTATTTTAAATGCTTAACTCATAAAGACACACAAAATCATTTTCAAAAATAAATGTAGAATTTTTTATTGACACAGTGCCTGGACCTCATTAATTACTTTAACATTCTAATAACAGAAAACTTTTCTGGTAATTTTTTTTTTTTTTTACAAACTGAAATTACAGAGTCTGAAATTAGTTTTAGCGAACTAATTATGTTTTAACAATTTCATCAAAAGATTAACCAATGCTTATAGTTAAAGGATCTTTAAAAAAATTAATCTTACAAAAGTTTTCCCAACATGTATACTGATATCGAATTTTGCGTTAATGAAAGGAGATTTCTTTTTCAGAATAAATTATTTTTAGCTCAATTCATTTTGTGTTTAATTTTTGATCTTGTAATCGATTAAATGGTACAAGATTTAATTTCAGATGAAATGTGAAATGTCGATACATTCTAATTGATTTTACATTGTATAGAGTGTCACAGGTTTAGTTTTTTTCGTCGACAAATTATACATCTTACTTTAATTAGTTATTATTTCTGAAAATATGTCTTGATTTTAACAAAAAAGAAAGTGCTACTTATAATTTGATACCTATACTGCAATATATTTGTAGGTATTTAGGATTGGTAGATGCTATAAAATTATTATACTAAAAAAGTTCTTAAATTTCCTTTAGAATACTCAATAGTTATTTTTTAAATAAATTTTTTATTTACTTTTATAAGTATATTTATTTGTAGGTATATACAGGTATATACCTACAATATACCTATATAGATATATAGGTAGGTAGGTGCAATATATTTTGTAGGTATTTGCGATTGGTAGATGCTATAAATTTATTATACTAAAAAAGTTCTTAAAATTTACATTAGAATACTCAATAGTTATTTTTTAAATTTAAATTTTTTATTTACTTTTATAAATAAGCTAAAAAATCAGCTTAGCATTATATATTGACTGGCTTTAGTTTAACTTTTCTTTTTTCATGCCGAAATTTTACTGATTGATAACGAGTTAAGTCGTGTTTACATTTGAATTACTCATTTGAAATTTTAAGACCCAGAGTGTGAAAATTTTCTCTGTCTTGTTCAGTCGTGTTTAATTTAACCCTTTGTATCACCGAGTTGTATAACTACAACATACCTAAAAGCAAATGCTGCTTATACAGAGGGCTTTAAAATATGATTTTATTTATTGCTGAAATCTTTCAATACAGCAGATAATATGAATTCTTCATGGAATTCATGGATACGTTTTAATTATTTCGCGCCAATGTTCTATTTATCATTTTAGAAGTTTCACATAGTTATTGTTAAAAATAACCTTCTTAAATTAGGTTGCGGCATCATAAAATAGATTTTTTTGCAAAGATAAGTGTTTAAGTTTTACAGGTTTTATTAGAAAATTGATAATATTTATGATCAATTCCATCGTAACTGACGTAACATTTGATGACTGATTATTGTTTTCTAAACTGTGTAGAAAATTTACTTCTAAAGGTAGAACATATTTTTATGATTTAAAATATTCCTTATTAAGGACTTAATACCCAAATACCTGCAACTAATTTCAGTCCTAAAAATTTCATTTCAAATTTCTGTAACTGATGTAAGATAAAACAGACAAACATATTTTCTGCCTTCATTGAAGTGTAAAAGTTATCCAAGCTATCTAGTTAAAAAAAGCGATTTTATGTTTTTAACAATACTAAGTGATGACAAATTATAATAATAGTTTTTTAATAGTTTTTTTAAATTAATTTTTGAACAATAAAAAAATGGCGTTTACATATGTAACTGACGTAACTTTTATTGTGTAACCGACATTGTGTAACATTATAATTTTACAAAGACAATAATGGAACTTAACTTAGTTTGTGAACAGCAGTTTACAATGCCTTCTTACTAGGAATTTTTTATAGAACATAAAAATATCATGTTTTCCAATCATACCCTTAAATTAACTATTAATTTTACTCCCCCTCCCAAATGATAATTTTCTGTGGAATTGCCCTTATGAAAAGTATGTATTTTTTTGCTTTTAAAGATGTAAAAAAGTACCTTCTTTTAGTCAATATATTTTTATTTTTGTGTTCTAAATTTTAAAAATTATTTTTTACATTCTTAAAATTATGTATTCTAACATCTAAGTCAATATTTTTCAAATCGGAGTTATTGAATCATAAAGGGATATCATAAAAAAATTTCCTTTCTGTATATTTTCTTTTTATCGCAATTGCATTTCTACGAAGGTTTTAACCATGGTGGACCATTACAGTGACAATTTTTGAATTAATTATGTAGAGATACATTATGTGATAACAAAGTATAATAATACTTTAAAAAAACCGTCAGAAAAATCCTGCAATCGGAATAGATTATAAAACTTGCCATGGAGTTTCGCCATGTATTTACGTTTAAACTTAGAGAATGGTACATGGTACATCACTCCATATTATTTCTTTCTGTGGATGCTTTTTGTCTAAGCGAAACTTTTCTTGATAAAGAAATTCGATTAAAGTAAAAGTAGTGATTTTGTCTTTATTTGTGGTAGTTAAACATATGGGATAAGTCTGATAGTTACCAATGAAACAAAGTTGCAACAATGAACAAAAACGCATTACACTCGACCACAAAACACTTTGTACTTCATTCTTATACTCGAAGGAAAATGACATTCCAGTTTTGTCAACTGGACGGAAAATGACATTGTCAGTTTTCAAAATTCTTATGCGTTTTTCTTCTTATTCGTTTCAAATTTCATATATTGGGTTCCTTTAACATTTAAATGATTCATCATTTTAGTAATATTTTCCATTATTTTTTCATATTCATCTCTAGTTTGAAAACTTTTGGATATGCAGTTGAGTTTTGATATCCATATTTTCCCATGTGTTTTCACAAAACAAGTTTATTTGTATCAGAAGGAATTGTAAAAAGCTTTCCACTACAGCATTTGTAAAAACAATAATTACACCTGTTTACTAAACAAAAAACATTTTAAATATATTAATAACATTCATATTCATTATTTAGAAATATTTTTATTTGAAATGTCGCACATGTGGGGTCACGTGCAGGACAGCATAATATATTGTTTTAATAATTTATAAATTGATATTATTTAAAAATATATTTGGGAAATGCTTAAACATAATAGGGTTCTTTATAAGCCTCATCCATTTAAAAATATAATTCTTGGTTCAGTACCAATTTAAAAATATACTGTTTATACTGTAACGAGTGGGACATAAATTTACAGCAAATGTAATTGTTAATAACATAACTGATACTGCCGTGAAATTAGCAAAACAATGCGTAAAATGGAAAAGGTACTTGCATGTAATAAACTGTAACAGCGAAAATCTGAAAGTCAAAAATAAAATAAAATAAGGTCCTTTTGAAGTCAATGCGTTTTAGCCGAATGGTAATTCCGCTGATGGTGGCTATATTTAAAGAACTGTTTTCCACTCGCGAAAATTTAAATATTGAAAACTAGTTCTTAGATATGTATTAGTTGGACTTTGAAAAATAACTTCAGTAAGTTATATAATTAATTTTACAATATTTTTGTCTACCAAAAAATGTCTTGTTTTTCTCGGAATGGTTCTTCAGCATTTGTTTCCGGCTAATATTTCATAACGAAATTAAAACTTCATAGATAAATAAATAAAATAATAAAATAAATAAAAATAAAACTTAGCAGACATGTGATTGAAGTACTTGCTTAAACCACAGAAATTATCAGAATAAAAAAGGCTGATAGAAGTAGCGACAACTTTGGTGATTTCTTCGGTTATAAACTCCTGACATGCCACTAGCCACTACTACGGATGTGCCGCTTTTAATAAATTTCAAAACTTTATTTGAATACAAAATTGATATTCTTCGTACAAAAATACCAGTTACCGAACAATCTAAAAAAAAAACAAAAAAACCGTATATATATGTTAAATGTAAATTTTCTGTTTGAGTTTACAATAAAAAAAAATAGATTTTCACCTATATTCTGTAACTCCGGAAGCCGGGTTGAAATCCCTAGTATTATTAATAAGGTAATAAAAAATATGTAATTTTTCTTGACAATAGATTTTTGGTTTTCTTAATTCGTTCACAAAATGAGTAACATTACAAAATCTTTACTTGGAATTGCAAGGTTTTAATAATAAAAGTTAAACAGAAACCTATGTCACAATGATAGCGGATACAGAAGTTCGGATAAACTATTATGGAAATAGCAAATGTGTAAAAAAAATTGCAAGAGATCAATTCTTCATTGGCAGTAACTAATAACTTCTTATCTCACAATGTTAAATAAGCCATTTATTTTGATATATAAAATGAGTAAATATCAAATTGATTTAATTTAAAATTTTTAATAGTTTATCCTATTTTGGATGTAAGTGTTCCCCAGAAAATTACTAACGAACTTTGAAGTAATTTAAAATCGTTTTCCTTATTATAAAATTATAAAGAACACAAAACGTAAAAGTAAAATAATTTATTTAAATCATGTTTCTTATTATAAAGTTATAAGGAACATAAAACTTTAAAGTAGAATGATTTCAGAAAGAATACATTCCTTTATTTTTTACTAGTAAAAAAAATAGATCAATGTTTCTAAGAAAAAAAAAATAACATGCAGAAATATATAAAAATCTTTCTGCTAATGACAAAAGTTTTGTCCTTTTGTTCTACATAAAAATTCACAAAAATTGTTTCCGAGTTTCTTAATTCAATGTGCAAAAGCGAATTCTAATATAAAAAGTGCTGTTAGGAAAATGTAGGTTGAGAAGGGAGAAAGAAAACTAATACAAACAATTGAAGCAGAAAAAAAATAAATCAATTTAATAGAAAAAAAATTCTAATGGGATAAAATAAAATGTTTTAATTTAATTTTTATGTTAAATTGCTTAATATTATTAAACTGAGGCACAGAAAAATTTCAAAAGAAATTCCCTAAGGAAATGATAGAAATGGAAAATACTTACAAGAAAAATGTAGCATTTTAAAGCTAACAATTTCGGTACATTAGTTTGAGTTAAACTAATAAATGTTGTTGGTTAAAATCCCTTGTTACAACTCTTGGCGAGTGTTAAAGAATCAGATATCTTCTGTTACGAATAGGTGGAAATGTCTAGGGAAAAAGGCTAAATTTATGGACATTTTCCATATTTAATTTTTTTAAAGAAACCATGAAGTAATTTAAATTATGTTCTTATTAAAAATTTATAAAGAACATAAGATTTTAAAGCAAAATAATATCAGAAAAATAACATTCCTTTATTTTTTAGCAATAAAAAATAGATCGAAATTTTCGAGGAAAAAAAAAACATACATAAATATGTAAAAATTCTTCCTGGTAACGACGAAAGTTTTGCTCTTTTGTTCTGCATAAAAAATCACAAAAATTGTTTCTGAATTTCTTAATTCAATGTGCAAAAACAAATTTTAATATAAAAGCGCTGTTATTAAAATATAGGCTGAGAACTGCGAAGGAGAACTAATACAAACAATTGAAGTAGAAAAAAATCGATTTAATAGAAACAAAAATCTAATGTGATTAAATAAAATGTTTTATTTTAATTTTTATGTTAAATTGCTTAATATTATTACGCCTAAGCACAGAAAAATTTCAAAGGAAATTCTCTAAGGAAATGATAAAAATTGAAAATAGTTGTAAGAAAAATGTACCGCTAGTTAAAAAATTCATGCAGAAATATGTAAAAAAAAAAAAAATCTTTCTGTTAATGACAAAAGTTTTGCTCTTTTGTTCTACATAAAAATTTACAAAATTGTTTCTGAGTTTCTTAATTCAATGTGCAAAAACAATTTCTAATAAAAGAAGTGCTGTTAGGAAAATGTAGGCTGAGAATTGCTAAAGAATATTAATACAAACAATTAAGGCGGAAAAAAATTAAATTGATTTTCATGGAAAAAAAATTAATGTGATAAAGTAAATGTTTTAATTTAATTTTTATATTCAGTTGCTTAATATTATTAAACGAGGCACAGAAAATTTTCAAAAGAAATTCTCTGAGGAAATGATGGAAATGGAAAATACTTAAAAGAGAAATGTAGCGTTGTAAAGTTAACAATTTTGGTACATTAGTTTGAGTTAAACTAATAAATGTTGTTGGTTGAAATCCCTTGTTCCATCTCTTGGCTGGTATTAAATAGTCAAATATTTTCTGTTACAAATAAGGGAGAATATCTAGGGAAAAAAAGGATAAATTTATGGATTACTAGCAAATTTAATTTTTTTTTTTTAAAGAATCCTTTAAATGTGCAAAATAAATGTTAGATTATTCTAACATTGGAAGGTTTTTCTCGTGAACGGAATAACTGGTTGTTATTTACCAGTAGTGCAATGTTGAAAATAATAGAATCACAGGTAGAGTTGAATTCTCGTTGACTAATATAACGATATTACGTTATATGGTGATTCGAAAGTGTGGTTAGTTTCGATGTCATAGTAGATGAATAATCAATCTGGAAGCCGTACATTAGATTAAGCTGAAATAGAATGTTTTGTAGTAAATCAACATGGATGGTGGAAGGCAGTTGCAGTCATCGAGTGATAGGCCAGGTAACACATTTATACGGTGTAGGTTTCTCCATAATAATTGAGACAATGCGTAATTTAAACTCAGGCTTTTATTGAAAGAGCTTTCGGCGGTGCAGTTTCCACCAATCCATTTTTATCAAGCCATCGCTACATAGTATTTAATCATGGGTAAGCAATTATAGATAATAAAAAATGCCAGACGGCGACCAGGGGAAGTTATCAAAGTAGAAATACGACAAATTCTGTTGAAACACAGCGAGTATCGACTTTTTGATCCTCCAATGTAAGGATACAAATATGACGTAGATCGCGCTCTCAACCAATGAATAATTAAGAATGTCACGTCATATAAAGAGTGCGGATAGAGCAAGCGGATGAATTTGAAGGGAAAAAGGATAACCTCAGAAATGCGCGGGAAAGTAAAATTGGAAGCTAAAAAAATATTCTCGAAAGAAAAAAGCACGGAAATGGAACATTTAATTTAAGAATGCTAAAAGCGTAATATTTAAGCGATTTAGACAAGTGAGACATTAAATTAAAGGGAATTTAACAGAGTTAACGATAGAGATTATTTAAGGATAAGGATTTAGTGAATATAAAGTAGTAATTTAGAATAAGATAAGGAAATCGCGGAATTAGATCTAATAATGTAGCATACATAGTATGGTAGCAACATTTTCTTTTAACGAGAAGGTATAGACATAAAGCACACTCTCACAAAAAATGTCAATTTTTCTAAAAGTGCACAAAGTTTTTAGTCTGATTAAATTCGACGAAATTTTATGCAGGTATTTCTAAATAATCTTTTGGATGATTTGAATTTTCGTAATTATATAAATACATAGCACCTATAGTCGTCGTCTGGTCCGACCGTGTATAACAAATATATGTCTGTATTTGTTATATGTCTGTCCGCATATAACAAAACTACTCAACCGGACGGTTTGAAATTTAATATATATCATCGTTGCAGAATTTTGTCGAGTCATTTTAAATTTTATGAAAATCGAATCAAAAGTTATAAAGATATTAATAAAAGTTTTCTTTATTCTATTAAATCCTATCATACGTAAATTATTCAATGATATCCCATGATAGGTAGTGATTCTAGTTTGCCATGCTGTTTTCGTCGTATTTAAGATGAAGTCATATTATTTCCATATAACTGAATTTAATATATATAATCGTAATAAATTTTGTATTGCACCAAGTTCTGAATATTTGTAAAAGTAGTTATAGCAGAAATGCACCTCATTTCCTACGTTTGACGTTCAATTTCAGACTTGTTCTTCGATAGTTTCAAAGCTATCCAAAAAAACAAAAACAAAATATGCCTATTCCTAAAAAAAGAAAAAATATTTAATATTTAATATTAAATTTATTTTTATAGTTCAAATTAATTCTACTTCTGGAAGCTCAAAGCGGATATACTTGTCAAATGTTTGATATTATGTCGCATTATATAAACAAAATTTCAGTTTACAAAATCAATTTTGCATTTAATATGAATGTTCTAATCATCCGATTTGTTTATCAATCTAAATGTGACTGTCAAATCAATGATTTTTCAATTATTCTATCTCAAAACATTTGAACGACAAATGCACGACATTTAGGATACTTTTAACTGAAAAATGCCTTAAAATTTATTTATTTACCAGTTGCTACCTGCCACTGTGTTCACGTGACATTTGGAAAAGGACCACTGCATCTATTATATTAAAAAAGTGACTATTATATTAACACGTTATCTGCTGACGGTACTTATAAGTACCATTAAAATAACTTGGTATAAAGCTCATTTAATACATCGATTAGTTATAATAAAGTTTAGAATGATTTATAGATACATTACTTTATCTTGTTTCAAAAGCATTATTGGTTTGGGGGGGGGGATTTTTGAATTCGGAAATATTTCTATATTTCTATTGTAAGGACATGGTATTTGTACATTTCCTAATTCTACAAAATACTAAGAAAAATATTTAAAATAAAAGATTTGAGTGGGGGTTATAAATATAAAATCCTTATAAATTATAATAATCAACCAATATTTTATTTCTGTATTATTTAAAAAAAGTTTACATTACTTTTGTTTCTCTGGTTGGAAGTGTCACCGGAGTTTAAAGCTGAAAATGATATAAGTATCACTGACTTTATGTACAATAGAAGGAATCGATTAAACGGGTTACGAGATACCCCAAATGTACTGTGCTGTTCACGAATGAATAAAATTTTAGTCACCAGACTGCATCTTAGTTAATATTGATCAGAAGATATCCTGTAATTTGGTAGGACACATTCATTATTCACGAAATACTCGAAAAGAGACTCTATGCGTTAGTGGTTTGGAAAGGAATTGTTGCCCGAGGTCCTACTGATTATCATATTCTTTTGTGGTAATGTGACTGAAGTGTGGAATAGATATGATAATCCACTCTTGACAATGTGTTCACTTTTGTCTTGCAGCCATCGGACCAGATTTTCTCTTTTAAAGGAGAATCATAGACTTTTCATAGGGTTCAAATTTATCGGTAAATACTTAAGGCGCTTATTCATTTTTCGATACGGCACTGATAAATCAGTGTTAGAAATTCCATAGAACCGATATTTGCGCACGAAAATTTCATTTACGTGCACTGTGCGCTATTTAACTGACCTATTTGGATAAGACCGTAGAGCAAATGCATGCATTTTGAGTGCGGCAATGATGACTCGCAACAATTGGACATAATATATAGTGACGGTAAATGATAAAATATCCTTAGAATACCGATTAGAATATGAGGACAAACAATGTCACTCTATTTGAATCAAATTAACTGTGTAAGAAACATAGTTGAATCAACTGATTTTATTATTTCTCTGACCGCCACAATAACAATGAGACTGTGTATTTCTGAAGTTAAATGTCCTAGGAAATTTAACTTCACAGTATACTCCACGAATAAATACAGACAGATACCTTATAAATGATCTCATTCTTGTCAGCAATAATTATACGCTGTCAGGAACGTGTTTAAACACTGGTGACTGCATTCCGTATTGATAGTAACGATAACGAAATTTAAATTTTGCTGCCTACAATCCTACATTTTCATTTAACTATATTATTTAATTATTTACAGATTTTTTATGTTGAGTATATTTACACCTGTATTTCATTCCCATGACTTGAGAAAGCTTTACTAAATTAAAAAAAAACATCATTTGTCCAATTTTATTATTCTGTTACTAAACGTTTGTACCTAAACTATGTAGCCATTAATCACCGGACACTTTCAATTTTAGACATTTTGTCGAATATTTAACGATACACCTGTCGGATTTTTCTGAAACTTCTCGATTATGAAGGACATGTTTGACTTCCTATTTATCAACGGCGATTTGATCAGAAGGACAATTTAGGGGCCAACAAAAGGTCAAAGAAAAATAATAATATTTGGGATCACACTCTAAAATAAAATGCACGAAATGATCTATCGCAATAACTTACGATTATGTGGATATTGTATAATGATATTGTATAATACTCTTTAATATTTAGATGTTTTTAGAGAACAACTAAAAATCCGCTCATTCTATCACCGATATCTTTCTGAATTTTCTCGATGTTTGACTGGCATTTTTTATGACTTTCTCCATAGAGTTGACTATTAAATCATGAAAAAAAAATTTGCTAACGTGCGCGCAAGCGCAGATAAAATGTATTTCATACAACTGCTCACATTTCATCAAATATTTAATATATTTACATTCCAATTACACTATATTATTCCTACTACATTTTTTCAAATTTTCTGAAACTGGCGTTAAATTTGATAGAAAACTCTACATTATATATATATATATATATATATAAACCTGCAAGAATTTTTTGAACTTTAAAAAAAAAATAGATATATCTCCGTGAATATACGTGATATTCTTAAACAAATGAATACAAATTCTACAATATCCATATATTGGTAAGCTATAGCGATAGATCATTTCGTGCATTTTATTTTACAAGTTGACTCCAAATATGATTATTGTTCTTTGATCTTTCGTTGGCCCCCCTAATTTTCCTTCTGACCAAATCGCAGTATATAAATATTAAGTCAAATATGTTCTTCATAATCCTGAAGTTCCAAAAAAATCCGACAAGTATATTTAAAGATATACTTCAGGACTCTCAAAGCTGCAACATTTTCGAAATTATATATTTTTTACATGTTAAGCTCATGTCTTTTCTGAACATTGTGATATAACTGTTTTCTTGAAATTCCCATTAGAAAAGAAGTTATGGCTTTTAGAATTATTCCCGCTCAATAGCTGAAGATACGTTTCCGACACTTTGAAGTCATTTTTCTGCAAATGACGTTTTGGGGCATAACGCGCAGGATATCTAAAAAAATTCTGACAATTTTTCATGAAATATTCAAAACATATGTTTCATGTTAGTCTGTATAAATTGAGCCTAAAATGTCATTTCTATTGTTCAAAAAAATATATATTTTTTAAATTGTTATAGTGTTGAAATTTTCAGATTTGTATCAGCTAAATACACTTTTGTATTAAAAATGTAAATATACTTTAAATACAAATTGATTCAGGTTCAGGGTAATCGCTACAATCTCAAGTGTAATTAGGCACAAAAAATTATTCTTGTTGCAAAATTTATTTTGTAATCCTGCGCGTAAGCTATTATACCAATTTTATGTTCGACAAATATCTGACAGTTTGGAGCCCCCTATAAATACTAATTCTGCATGTCACTAGTTTTTAAACACATGAAATGAAAGAACATACTTATATCTTTCATCCCAATAAAATTATTTTTTAAAATCATATACATTTTAAGATATTAACCCTCCGAGCCTCTTGAGGGCTTTTCTGCACTTTTATAAAAATGCTTATAAAAATAATTTTAATTAAAATTTTCTTTCCCTGTTTGTTTCTAAAGTACACTTCATGCCTCTTTCTTTGATAGACATCTTGAAATATAATTTTGTTGAAAATATTTTTGTCTACAACAGATTAAAGTTGTTTTTGGGAAACTGAAAAATACGCCCAAACCGCTCAGAGGGTTAAATGTTGAAAATGATCTTTTTTTGATCTAGGAGCCCTGAGATCCCTTAAATATTCGACAAAATGTCTTAAATTGAAAGTGTCGGGTAATTAATGGCTATAGAGTATATGCATATCATGTGCTATATAATTACGTATTAGTGAATACTGATAACAAGACAAATGTTTAAGAAAATACATTTTATGAAGTAAAATATTTCACGCATTTGAATGATCGATCTTCTACATTCCAAGAAAAACTACTTTAACATACTTTCAGAATCAGTATTGCATTTTTTTTATTGCAGTGATATCTATTAGCTAGTTCGATGCGCCAATATCAAAACTTTCTTTTATCTCATATATTTTAATATTTCAAAATGTTGTTACAAATGTCAATATTTCACTTTTATTAGTTCAATACTATATCAACTTTCACTTTTATCTTAAATTTCTGCTTCAGTCAATTAATCGGAGTAAAAACGAGTTAATATCGATCAGTATATTTATTAAAATCCATAGTTTTTCTTTATTCTCTTGTATATCTGCTGTTCGCGAATAGTCGGTTTATCACGATGGGGAGTTGCCGTCGCTTCACGATCAGCGGGTGTACAATAGAACTATGAAAAATCAAGAAAATTAGACAAAAATTACTATTATAGTGCCCCCTTTTTTCGGAATATTAGGTAGATTTCGTATGAAATACTACCTATTACATTCTCCCCTATGTTGGAATTTGTGAAAAATTTTTGCAGATCTACACCGATCATGAACCCTCGAACCCAAAACCACCCTCAGTAAAAAACTTTATCTATCTATCTATCTATGTATCTATCTATCTATTTATCTATATGCATCACTTTCTTCTGGACACGATAACTTTTACAATTCTGCACAAATCTCTTCCAAACTCATACATAAAATCAAGGGGCATAAAATCTCGGTCATCTTCATAATGGGCAAAATCGGACCAAGGAGATGGAAATAGGGAGGGGTTTTGTGAAAACCGAAAAAACCCCATAACTTCTTAATTTTTGTATATATCAAATCAGTTTAAACTTTTTATTACTTCTAAAAATAGGGCCAAAAATTTAGGAATCAGAGATTTTTGATAAAATTAAGAATGGGCTCAAGGAGCGCAAAAAATAGGATTTTTGGGAGAAAAAAAATCATAACTTCGTCAATTCTCAAGATAGCAAATCCAATTAATTTTATTATAAATCTCCTTAATATTATCTACAACTTTTATATTCCCAAGTTTTTTGTAGGACCAATTCGTAACTCAAAAAAAAAAAAAAAAAAAAAAAAGGGGAGGGGTGGTTGAAGAAGAAAAAATCCATAACTCCGGTAATTCACAAGATATAAAATCCCCATGAATTTATCATATATCTTCTTAATATTGTCTACAACATTTATATAGACAAGTTTTTGATAGGACCAATTCTTACAGCAAAAACAAATTAAAAATACATAGCAGTTGAAGAAAAAAATCATCTTATTAAGGGTGTATTCAAATCCAAACTGTTTATTTTCTCACTCATTTTTAAATTCATTTTTGCTCTCAAACGCATCCAATTGGTAGATTCTCTTATTCAGAAACTATATAATGTACCGTAATGATAGAATTTTCCATAGAGGCAGAATATATTTCAAAAAATGATGTCAAAGTGGACATTTTGAACAGAATTTCCCGAAGTGATTGTGTTAGAAAAGAAAAATATTGTCCTACCGAGAAAATAATTGTTCATAAATCAAGTTTTAATTAATTGAACGGAAAATAAAAACACAGGTCACTTATAAATCTCTTCAAAAATCACGCCAGCAAGTTTCATATTTTTTTTTAATTAAAAATGAATCTGAAAATGTGCCAGAAAATTTCGAGTTGTTGAGCAAGGAAAAGTACTTTTTGAATGCTTCCTTAACATGATTGTGATAAAACCAGCTATTATATAAAAATGAAATAAAAACTTGTCAAAAGCGACCAGATAAAATTTTTAAAGTACATAAACCTCTAATCATGATTTAGTTTTTGTTGGTGAAATTAGTATACTTAACTTCGAAATGTACCCCCGCCTGTAGGCCGGGCCGTCAGGGATTTTTTTTTTTAAATTCAGAGAGCACCTTCTTGCCATGGCCAAAAACATACATAATATATTTGGTTCAGTTCTATGCATAACGTCATACATTTTTTGATGGTACAAAGGGTAGCCATAAGGTACACGGACATACGGACACACGACGCACGGGCAGACAGGCATTTTCTATAAACATTTTTTGGGGGATCTCTGACCCCTATAAGGTGTAAATCCGTCGAAAAAAATTTGAATTACAATACTTTCTTCTTTTGACTATAGAAAAAGTAAAAATGATGGATAAAGAATGAAATGAACGAAAACATTTTGTATACTTTAGATATTTTATTTTTTTAATTTCACCACATTAAAAAACAGAAAATTAACTTTAAACACAATTATTGTTTTATTTGTTTATGCAGTAATTTCTCCTAAATCTCACTTTTAAAAAAATGTTGTGATTTTTCCTACACTTTATGTTATAATTTTTCAAACACCGACACTGTGCAAGCGAATTCGAGCAACAAGTGAAATAGAAATCGAAATTTTTCTGTCACGTGCACCACGCAGCTAATAGCAACTCCACATTCCCCAGACTTTAGAAAATTTACAGCACTCTCAAAGACAGCAGCACTAAACTTTATAGAAACTGGTTTGGCAGCCGGGGTGCTTGCAACTTTCGTTGTAAAATTTAAAGATTTTTCATGACATTTATGTTGCAATTTTTCAAGCATCGATGCTGTGGAATCGAATTCAAGCAACGATGATGTGAAAGCGAATTCAAGCGACAAGATAGAATTGTTTCTATCACTTGCACCACGCATTCAATAGCAACGCGACTTTCTCCATACTTTAGGAAGTTTACAGAACTCTAAAACACAGCAGCTTGTAACTCTTACAGCAACTGTATTGGCAGCTGGGGGTCAGCAGCTTTTGATCTAAAATACATGATTTTTTTTACAGTGATATTTACATTTCTGTATTAGTAAACTGTTATTTTATATATCTGTAATCGTTATATAACTATAACAGTAAACCATTATTTTATATAACTATAAACAGATTATTTAATTACATTGAAGATTTTGATAAGATTCATAACAAGTTTTAAATATCGCATGAAATTACGTAAGGATAACTCATAATATACACTATATGGTCAAAGGTGACCGGCCGCTTGCGACTTTAGACGTTTTGTTAAATATCTAGAAAAAGACATGAGGAATTAACCTGAAACTCAAGGTGTGGAAACATAATAGTATAGATCATATATTTCCGCGAAGACTTTTTTCCCGAAACCCCATAGGGGACCGTCAACAAATTGAAAAATAACGAATATCTTTTGGATAAAGCTGTCAAAACTAATGTAACAAAAGCGTTCAAATTGTAGATTGTGATTAAATGGCTTATTGTAATAATTTGTCTTCATTTTTATAAAGGATAGCATGTATACTCGAAGAAAAATCCAGAATTTCATAAAAACAGTTTCTAATTTTGCTACGTTTTTTCCTTATAATTTGTAGAGTTATATATAAAGTTATATATAAATTATAAATTATAACTTAATATAAATAAAGTTCTTTTCAAAAAATATGATAAACAACATTCTACACAATACCCTGCAATCAGAATTAAAATACAGTAAAAATTGTATGAAAAATGAGTAGGTTTACTAAATAATGTTACACTGCGCATGCCCGAATGCAATCAAATATAATGTTCATAATGTGTTAGATGTCATAATATATAGAGCAATTTTTGCAAACGTCTCAAAAACCTAGCTTGAGAATTCTGAAAATTATCGTTGATAGAATAAGTTCAAAATCCTTAGTTACCAAAATGTAGCAAAAAGATGAGAGGCTGTATACATATATCCATTGATTAGCGCCAATATAGCATATACAATATTGCACGCACTACTGTAGTTGAATAAAACCGCTCATCGTTTTGATTCTTTTTGAGAATAACGGATTTTGAGCTTATTCCATCAACAATAACTTTCAGAATTTTCAAGCTATTTTTCCGAGACTTTCACAAAAGTTGCTCTATACCTTTAGCTAACACATTATGAAAATTATATTTTGAGTACATTCGGGTCAGCGCAGTGAATCATTATTTAGTAAACATGCTTTTTTTTCATAGAATTATTAATATTTTTTAATTGTGATTGCAGGGTATTCGGTACAATGTGGTTTGTCATATTAAGCAATAAACTTGGCAAAATTTACTCTTTTTACAAAAACTTTAATTTCTCTGCAAGTATACTTGCTATACTCATAAAAATGAACACAGTTTATTAAAGTAAGGCACTTAATCATAATCTACAGTTTGAACGCTTTTGCTGCATTAGTTTTTACAGAGTTATCCAAAAAATATTAGTTTTTTTTCAATTTGTTGACGGTCCTTTATAGGGTTTAGAGAAAATATCCTCACGGAAATGAATTACTAGTACTATTCTGTTTACACACCTGGAGTTTCAGGATAATTCCTCCTTTAGTTTTCTAGATATTTAACAAAATGTCTAAAATCGCAAGTGGCCGGTCATCTTTGGCCGTATAGTGTATATACAGTGGTGACCAAAATTGTGGACATTTTTTGAAATTTTCATGATTTAGAACTTTGTGTGCTTGAAGAATATAATCAGTTTCACTTAAATACAAATGTTTATATATCAAATTCAAGGAAATTTAATGTAGAATTTAATAAAAAAAAAACATAATTAAAATATCTGCATTACAAAAAAAGTTACGCTTACAAAAAAATAAGACCTATCTTAGATTACATTGCATTTTAAAGTTACATTTACACATTAAATATTCATCAATACGTTTTCAGAACAGTCATTGTGATTGGCTAGGAAGCTTTTATTATAATACACATCAGTATTCAAGACTAATTACATTTGTAATTTAGACTAAAGTAAGTGTAACTTTTTTTGTAATGCAGATATTTTAACGCTGTTTTTTTTTTATTATATTCTACATAAAATTTCCTTGAATTTGACATATAAACATTTGTATTTAAGTGAAAATTAATGTACTATGTAAGCACACAAAGTTATAAAATATGAAAATTTCAAAAAATGTGCACAGTTTTGGCCACCACTGTATATCAACAAAAATAACATATGAAATCTGAATTAAAAATTATTGCAAATGTACAATTGAAAAACTTCCTTTCTATGTAGCGTTTTCACATCATTCAAGCAATAAACTATTCATTTATTAGCTATAAACAGTTTATTTGATCACATTGCAGCTGTTGGTAATTTGTATAGGTTTTTAACAAGCTGTAAGTAATTACTGATTACATTTTTTTTATTAACATACACGAAAATGATAAGGAAATAAATATAAAAAGAATAAAGTATGAAAAAATACTCACGATATATCTAATGACAAAACGTCTCTTTATTTTTCGCATAAAAACACAGCTCAGTCGAAAGTTTCTTGCAAAAGAAAACAAACAAACAAAAAAAATCGAAATACTTTGATTAAAAAAACGACAGATATTCCAGGCGGATTACCGCCAATGAAAGAAATAGAATCATTCTTAAAGATCTTTTTAAATATTTTTAATTAGCTTATATTTCTCTTAAATAAAGTGTGTTTCTTAAGAATGCCTTTTCTTTGCGTATTTCACAGTGAAGATGATCGAAATCTTTTAGTAACATAAGAGGTTGATTTTTTTTTTTTTTTGATTTTTGACATCACTTTTAAGTTTTTTTTTCTGTGTTTCAATATTTTCCTTAAAATTAAAAATGGGTGATAATTTTTTTACAAGGTATTGTAAGGGTTCCATAATATTTCTCTTTACTAATTAAATACACAAAATATATTTTTATTAAATTACTTTATTACGAAGTATTTATATTGCAATGACACATGTGATGATAAAACAGTTTATTTAAGGTTTTAAAAGTTATTTTCAATCTACGAATGGAGTAGCTAAATACAAGTTTATCATTAGTTTTTCAATTTGCATTCAGTTTCGTAAAATAAAAGCATGATAAATTTAAATATACTGCCAATGTTTGAGTCAACTTTTCATTATTTGTAAATCTTCCATGATTATGGAAGATTTTTTTTTGCTAAAAACTACTACTTACATTTGTTTAAAAAATGGTTGTTTTGTTCTGCTCTGATTAATTCCACTCTATACGTTGAATGTTGCTATGCGTTAGCCCGGCCACCTCTTCTATCTAAAACAGACTCTGAATCTGAGAATTTATTTAAGAAAAGGATAAATGTAAGCATGGAGATAATATATTCAGTATGGATTATTAAGCAGGGAGGTAATTTAATTGAAAAAAAATTAACAATCTTAATCACTTAATTATTTGACGCTAAGAGGAAGTTTGTCTTTAATTCTTTTTACATTAAGCTTTTGCTATTTAAAATTTATATTACAGACATATTGTATAATTAGATACTTATTAAAAATTAATCATGCTCCCCAAACAAAAGCATAGTTTCAAATATCTATTATGTTTAAATCAGTATGTTGTGTATATTTAAAAAAAAATATTTTAAGTTTATTTGTAATGGTTTGTGAAAACATCTGTAATATCTCGAAGTTCTTGAATTTTTGAAATATAGTAAACAACATTAAGTAACATATCAAAACAAGAAATCTTTTATTATAGAATATGCCTTTATAACGATAAAAGCGTAGATTTGTTTTCTGGTGAGCTATATTTTATTTTCATGTTGTATGCACATGTATTACAATAAAAAAGTATCTTTTCACTTTTAACAGTGTAACTACTTTGAAACACTATACAAAGAATTTTCTTTCTACAAATAAACTATTATGTAGTTTTGAATTTTCTCTGCGTATATTGAAGAAATCAGACCTAAAAGAACTTTCACTAGGGAAAAGAAATTTTTATAAGTGGTAAGCATTTTATGAGAAAAATGCAAAATCCATTTTATTTTTTGACGCTTTGCAAATTTGATAAGAATGTAGTTTATAACTATTTTCAGATTTCTTTTGAATCAAATAGAAATATAAAGATCTAAAGGGGAATGCCGGTGTAAAACACGTTAAAATAAGATGAATTGTGTACGTTTTCGAAAACTTATGTTAAAGAAAAAATAACCAGAGTTGGCAGATTTTAAATTACAAATTTCATAAAAAAAATAATCGGGTCCTGAGGAACTCAGAACAAAAAAATGTTACGTAGTATGTTCGATGGGTGTTTGATCCGATTCTGACTACTGCAACTTGGTAAGGGCAGTTCTTTAACAAACTAACAGACAAAAGTTTAAAAATTTTAAATTGAATGTTAAAATCTAGGAAACCACTAACTTTTACAAAAAAGTATTATTATTGATATTATTATTTTAATTTTACAATGAAAGTTAATAAAAAAAAAATGGAAAAGAATCCTTTCACGGAAACCTTGTTTCTCAAAATAATACGAATTATAAGACAAATTTAAATATTTACTAGATGTACATGTCTAAGTATATGTCTTTTGTCATTTACCCTTATTTACAAACGATAACTTAACTAATAACTTCTTTCCATTGCCCACCATCACAAGAACAACAAGATCAACAACAACAACAAAAAAAAATAATAAATTTTTTTTGAGAAAAACGAATTAATCCTTTCAGGGACAAGGAACGTATACGTAAAATGATGAAACAAACAAATGACAGCAGGATATACAAGATAATTTATTTCTAATTAAGTTAAAGGTTTTTATTCACGTACTTAATAAAAGGAAAATTTTCGTTCATAATTCTGACGTCAGTGTAGCATTTAGGCATTAAACTTAAGTGGCGCATAACTGCATCAGCACCCACCAAGGGGTTAAAAATTTTTTGACGATGTAGTGACGAGTCAGTAAATGAAAAACTGCAGAAGCGGGTATTTTTAAAGTGAGTGCTTAGCAAGTGGCTTTAAAAGTAGATATTTTTAGGCAAAAAAAGTACATATATTATTTTTTTTAATGTTTTACACACGTATCTTCCCTTAAGTAAGTCAGACGAATTAAGATCAATTATTGTGTTTTGAAGCTTTTAAAACTAAAACATTAAAGGTTAAAAAATTTAATTTATAAAATTTTAAGCAGGAAAGCTCATTAATCCTACATTTCATCATGTAAGAATTTCGTCAATCAAAAATTGACATTTTATATGTATACCATCCTGAATTACAATTGACTACAAATAAATTTCACTCCATTCATTCAGTTTGAACTGGAACATATATTTTTGCGTTAAAAGGTATCAATAAGTCATTACCTGTTATAAATCAGAAGTTATGATAGATTAGTCAGAGCGTTATGTTATTTTGTGTTGTAAGTATTAAAAAAGTTTAATACGTTTTTAATTAAAAATATCAAAATGGTTTTGCACTTAAAATATTTTAACAGTTCAAATTACTTTATGTATTAAAGGTAAATTTTCTAATGTTACTCTGGAAATTACTATTTAAAGGTGAAGGATATTAAATTATGTTCTCTAATATAAATTTGTAAAAAAAAATTTAAAGTAAAACAATTTTAAAGGGAATTTCAATTTATTTAATAGAGAACAAATGAAAAAAAAAGTAATACGTAAAAAATTCTTATAACAATTTTTTGATAATGATATGCATTTTTCTTTTGTTAGAGCTACAAAATAATTCACAGAAATTGTTTTCGAGCTTTCTAAATTCCAGGAAAAGCGAAGATAGGAAAAACTGCTGTTTAGAAAAAATATGCTGAGAATTCAGGAAGAAAACTAATAAAACGGATTAAAGCAAAAAATAATATTTATTTAATAGAAAAGTAGCTAATATGATAAAATAAAATATTTTAATTTGATTTTTATGTTAAATCGGTTAGCATTATTAAAAGGAGACACACGCAATTTTCAAAAGAAATTCGCTGAGGAAATGATGGTAACAAAAAAGTACATACAAGAAAATTTAGTTCTTAAATGTTCAGATTTCTCGTACAATTGTGTTAAATTAATACTTAGTCTGTGTTTTGAAATCCCTCGTTACAATTCTTAACGTACATCAAAGAATTAAATATCTTTTATATACACTACTCAAAACAATTAAAGGATATTGCAGTTTTAGGTGGATTTTGTATCTGGTAAACTGTTTAGCTGATTGATACATGGTCGACAGACATAGTAGGTTATATGAGAATAAATTACACATGTTTGGCAGAAAAAAATGCATTTTATTGCGCATTTGTGTACTAAAGGAAAAAAACACAATTTGTGCATATGAGAAAAAAAGAATAAGAAAAGGTGTTTTCTTCAAAGAAAATCATTTTCAGTAGGGGGTATGGTTTCCACGGGCGGCCAGAAACTTTGAACACCTTTGAGGCATGGACTCAATGAGGCTATTAATGACGAGTTGGGGTATTCTGCCCCACTCTTCCAGAAGAGCTCTTTCCAGGTCTTGGAGAGTTTGTGGGGGTTGTTGGCGGCCAGAAACTCGTCTTCCTAGAGCGTCCCAAACGTACTCGATTGGATTCATTGTTTGGAGAACACGCTGGCCATTCCATTCGAACGATTCCTTCCTCGAAAAGGAAATCCTCCACCAGGTTTGCACGATGTGGCCTGCAGTTATCGTCCATTAAAATGAAGTTATCTCCGATTGCTGCAGCGTAAGGGACTACAATAGGTCTGAGGATCTCATCCCTATATCGGCGACAAGTCAGAGCTCCATCTCGAATGATGTAGAGGTCAGTGCGCCCGTCAATGGAGATGCCACCATACACCAACACTCCTCCACCGCCAAATCTGACACTTTCGTGCACGAACGCAGGATTATTCCTACTGCCACGGTCCCTCCAGATGAAAATACGCCTATTATCCGGATGCACAGAAAAACGGGACTCGTCAGAAAACAGAATATTGCTCCATTCATTTCTCCTCCAGTTGACATGCTCGGTTGCCCACTCCCTGCGGTCGCGACGATGCCTTGATGTTAATCTAACACATACCATCGGTCGGCGAGCATACAGACCTACAGCATGGAGCCGGTTTCGGACAGTCAGAGTTGAAATCGTGGTGCCTGTAGCCGAGCGAAGGTGTTGTTGGAGAAGAGTAGCGTTCCTGGTTCGGTGTCTCCGAGCTGTTAACGCTAAATACCGATCTTCATTGGGCATTGTTGCCCGTCTACGACCTTGCCCTGGTCTTCGGCCTGCACATCCACTCTCCAAAAAACGGTTCCAGATCCTGGAAATGACACTTTGTGACACTCCAATGGCTTGCGCTACTTCGGCTTGAGTTTGGCCCCCTTCTAACCTACCAACAATTCTCAAAGCTTCTGAATCTGTCAAATGACTTCGCTGAGACATCGTACTCATCGAAACAAAGCAATCACTGAATGCCGATCATCCTTGTCTTCATTCTCTTTTATCCAGTTGAAAGTCAAATTTCATTCGCTGCCGCTGAAGCGACGTTTTTGACGTCGAACTCAAAATTTGCATACTCCACAGTTTGAAAACCAGAAAAATTTGCATTTGTGATTCTCTTCTTCTATTTTCGGCAAAAAAAATTTCGTTTATATCTTTATTTTATATAAAACTTCAAATATCCTTTAATTGTTTTGAGCAGTGTATATGAAGAAGAAAACGCTAGGGAAGAAAAAGGCGAAGTTTATAGACTTCCAGTAAATTTCATTTTATTTTTATATTGTCTAAGAATTTCTCTTGATATGTAAAATATCTAGTTGCAATTGAAATATATTTAAAAAAAAATAAGGTATAGACTTAAAATATATGTACTTAAAAAAATTAACATTTTGAGCTAATAAGAAATATATAATCTTTTTCGTGATGTGAATTTTTGTAATTTAAAACCTAGTTCAGCATAGCTAGAAGTACTTGTTCTGTTTAAAGAATGCTTATGATAGCTGATGTTGAGAATACTTTTATACAGACTATACCTGAAAACAGGTGCAAGACTTTACGGTGTGATAGAAAGCAGCTATAGGAGCAAATTTCGTCATAGAATGTATGGTCGGAATGGAAGTAAAAAAGAAGTTTTCCACTGTCGCAGTTAAAGAATTAACACAAGAATGAAAGGAGAGAATTCAGAAATATTTTATTAACAGGAATGTAATTAGTGTACATGCTCAAATAAATTGCTCAAAAGATCTTCCGCCAGCGTAATGCACGCTTCACACCTGCGGGATAGAGACTGACGCACATTTGCGAAAACACCAGGCATATCCCGAATATCGTCAGCAACAACGGCAATCCTGGCAACTACACTGCTCAAAAGAATTAGGGGAGCAAGCAAAAAAGTGAAGAGAACAGTGAAAGACAGCCATGTATTGGCATAAAATGGATAGTACACGTGGATCAATGCACAATACAAAAAAAATATGTAAGGGAGCTTTTATTCTTTGAAAAGATGATTTAGGGCAACAATTTGGTTTTATGTAAATGATAGAAAAAAGTATTGTTTAGAAATGATGCAAGATTTTTAATATGGCGTGTGGTCTCTTGGAAAAGCTAGGACTGCTGCATACCTGTTCTCCATGGATGCGATGAAGTTATCAATAAGACTTTGGGAATACTGTTCCACTGCTCAAGAATTATAATCTCCAAGTCCCGGAGAGTAAAAAGAGGTCTTGGTCTCACAGCAATGCGTCGTCTGAGTATGTTCCAAACATGCTCGATCGGATTTAGGTCAGGAGAGCATGCTGGTTATTCCATACGCTGTATTGTTTTATCTTCAAGCATGGTTTCCACAAGACGAACTGTATGAGGTCTGGAATTATCATGCATGGAAAAAAAGAAATCACTAATGGCGGCAACATAAAATACGACACGAGTTCTCAGTATCTCGTCTGTATAACTTCGGACCGTCAAAGTGCCATTCCGAATGATTTACAGGCCCGTACGTTCACCTATGATGATTCCAGTCCATAGCATCAACCCACCTCGTCTGTAATGTGATCTTTCATGAACAAATGTGGGATTATTTTGAGTGCCTCATTCTTTCCATGCCAAAACACATCAGATGTCACATCCAGACTGAATCGGGAGTCATCTGTAAACAGAATTTGACTCAAACAACATTGCCTCCAAACTCGATGTTCATTGCCCACCTTCTTTGGGCCGCAGAGTTGCTTGTGATCAACGGAATACGGACCATTGGCTTACGTGCATAGAGACCACCCTGATGAAGCCTATTTTAGACTGTTTGGCTGGACACCCTTCGTCCTGTGACCAAGAACAACTGTGTTTGCAGCAGAGTAGCATTGCCCGTTCCGCCTTGATGAGTTGTTAACAGAATATATCGGTCATCAGTTTCTGTGGTAGCACGTGGCCGACCTTGCCCTTGTCGATGTCTACCATTCCATGTGTCTTGGAATCGATTCTACAGAATTGCATTAGCAATTCTTGCGACTCCAACAGCGTCCGCTACATTTCTTTGTGTCTCCCCAAATACAACAGTCCCGATAACACGCCAAGCCATGAATTCCGGTAAATGACACTGTTGTGACTTTTTCAAGTCACCTTTTCTCAAAACACAAGCTGAGCAAATGAATTTTACAACGAAGACAGTGAAACAGATGTTTTTGCAAAATCCCGATTTCTGTACTTATCTCTTTTTTCTAGTTTTTGACATCATAAACTTTAATTTCCATGTGAAATTATTTTTAGATGTTTTCTACTACGCTTTAAATTATGGATGTTTCGCTTTACGTTACTTATCGGTGTAAATTGCGTAATTTTGTTAAAACCATGTGTTCCTCTAATTGTTTTGAGCAGTGTAGATCCATATCGGTTTCAATGAGGTACTCATACATTAGGCTTTTCATTTGACCCCACAGGAAAAGTCCAAACACGAGAGATCCAGCAATCTTGGTGGCCAAGCTATAGGAACACCTCGACCAATCCATCGACCTGGGACAGTGGAGAACTACCTTTTAACTATTCATCGCATGCATTCCGTCAATACATCATGTGACGAAATTTGCTCGTATAGCTGCGTTGTGTCACCCCGTAAAGTTTTGCCCAATTTTTCAGATACACACTGTATATATATATATATATGCAATAATAAAAATTTTCGCCCTTTTTTCTTAGTAAAACTATTCCAAATTCTTAATATTTTTCCTTTTTTACCTATCTTTAATAACATCTCAATATCTTTTGTCTTTTATTTCATGCATTTAAATTTGCGTATTATTTTATTATTCTAAAAACCTCAATCCTTTCGTCTAATCTTATAAAACCCATTAAATTACTTTTTCATTTTCTTCTAAAACTAAATTCTTTTTCTTTCGAATGTTTTTTTTAATAGCATTTGTTCGATCATGTTATTTACCCACAATTCCATGCGCCTGGCAGCATTTAATGGCGCTTTAATTCTGACGCCGTATAAAGAGTTCATTATCGACGTCATCCCCTTCCCATCGAATCGTAGCCTGTTTACTGTCCCATTCCTCCTCATCTCTCGGCTGGCGTTGGTTCTCCACTTTTCTGTATCCTACTACGCCCTGTTTCTTGGAGTACATATATCGTTACATCGGTGAGGAGCGAGAGAATTTACGTTTTTCCGGTTGTTTAAATAATCTACGTCGCTTGGAGTGAACGATTCTAATGTGTAGATACTAATCTTGTGACATCTTAAGTTTTATGAAGTGGATGATTGATTATTGAGAGTTGATGAACAAGCTACTGGGAATGTTCGATATGTTTTTGTCAAATAAACCAGTTTAAAGTTACGATGACTCTATTCATTATGTGATGGGAACTGTCTCAATGTTTATGAAGCCTGTCTTACTCGCCACCCTGACTGCAATCCGATATTCTCATGATAAGGGATGGTTGGCCTTGATTACTCTACTCCGTTTTACTTCGAGATATACTAGTGTCGCCGGAATGTCTCAAAAGTCGATAGCAAAATGTCGCGTGTATATATATATATATATATATATATATATATATATATATATATATAATTTATACTCACTACTTCGTGACACACTTATAATATAATTTATAGTAAAAATAATGAGTAAAGATAAGTAAAAGTAATGGAAAAATCAAGAAAATATTTAAATTATAGATTATAATGAGATAATGCAGCACGGGAAACATTAAAAATTTCCTTATTGAAAATAATATTTATTATCACATTTTAATACCGCATTATATTTTTAAATTAGTATTGATACTACTTAAAAAAAATGTGTTTTAAAATATTTTACATAATGCAGCACGGGAAACATTAAAAATTTCCTTATTGAAAATAATATTTATTATCACATTTTCATACCGCACTATATTTTTAAATTAGTATTGATACTACTTTTAATAAAATGTGTTTTAAAATAATTTACAAATTAAGATTATTTTTAAAACAAATAAAACAATTTAATTTCTAATCGCAGTTATACTCCTTCGTCTTTTATTTTAGAATTTAATTGTTCACTAATAATCCAAAAATGTCACAAAAACTGCTATATTTTTTTAATATACAGTCGGCTCTCGTTAATTCGAACTCGTCGGGACCACAAGAAATGTTCGAATTATCCAGAGTTCGAATTATGGAAAGTATGAGAGAAAACATGTTTAAAGGGGTACTATTACAAAGGAATTAATGTTATAGTATTTTTTTTTAAATTTCGGATGTTATCGTTAGAATGACTTAATATTAAATTAAAAGATATAAATACATAAAATAATTAATAATATTAAAATAATATAAATAAAACATAAAAATTAATAATACACTATAGAACAACGGCCTTTAAAATTACATTTTAATTGTACTATAATTTTCTTACCTGAAATTAGATGAACATTTAAGAAATTATTTACACTTATTTATCATCTCTATGAAAAAAATTATCAATTGTTGTTTGATTAGTCCTATTCATTTTTGACTTTTTAGCCAGTTTTTCTATTTGTAACAAACAGTTAAGTTCTTTGTCTGATGACGGCTGCATCAGGATAAATGTGCGCAAACACTCAATTGATTGTGAAATTGACTTTTCTGTGGGTAACGAAAGCACTTGGGACATAGTAGCAGAATCACCAGATTCCGATTCCATCTCCTCATTGCATTTTTCGTGAATTGTTTCATCAATTTCTTCCACAGTTAAGGGTCCAGATACTTCTAAACTATTGTCGACTGCTACATACTCTGCGAACGTAATATCGCATTGGAACTTTTCAGAAAAGTTTGGAAATTCTATTTCTTCAAAAGGTCTGTCGTTTTCGTCATTTGCATTATAACCACTCTTTTTAGATGGATGGATAAATCCGGCATGTCGAAAGCATTTTTCTATTGTTTCAGGTTGTACGGCGTCCCACGCCGCATATAAATCGTTGATGGCCGTGAGTAATGTTATGTCGTAGCTTTCTTTAAGGTCAATCGAAAATAAAATTTGTTGTAGAATCCTTTTACGGTAATGAGTTTTTAAATTTTGAATTATTCCTTTGTCCATCGGTTGCAGTTGTGCTGCAGTATTAGGGGGTAAATATTCAATCTTTATAGAGCTCAGTGTTGGTAGTTTACAATGACTCTGCACATTATCTAGCAGCAATAGAATTTTTCTGTTTTCACGAGAAAATTTTTTATCCAGTTCTTTTAACCAACTGATGCAGATCTCACGCGTCATCCAGGCATTGGCATTTGCCACATAATCAACAGGCAGTGTTTTAACTCCTTTGAAGCAACGTGGATTAGTTGATTTACCAATAACTAACAATTTTAACTTCTCACTTCCATCCATATTGGCACCTACCATCACAGTTATCCTGTCTTTTCTAAATTTATCACTTGTGCACGTTTCACATTTAAATGTTAAAGTCTTATTAGGAAGAAGTTTATAAAACAACCCTGTTTCATCGGCATTAAACACGTCTTTCATTGCATAAGTAGAAAAGTTCGGGTAGCTTTTCGCAGAATTCATTGCAAGCAGCGAGGTCTACAGCACCACTTTCACCACACACAGTTTTGTGTATGATGTTATTTCGCTGCTTAAAACGTGACAGTCATCCTTCGCTGCAATTGAAATTTTTAATACCCATGAGTAGTGCAAGTTCTTTCGCTTTAGCTGCCAATATAGGTCCACTCAAAGGTACATTTCTTGCCAATGCATCTTTTGCCCATAACAGTAAAGCTTCCTCTAAATCCTCATGGGCTGCTGTTCTCATACGTTTTTTCCTTTAGCAAATCTTTCCTTTTCCCATGATTTCAGGATGAATTCTTTATTTTTCAAGTAAGTAGACAGCGTATTCTTTTTTATTCCATATTCTGCAGCAATTTCTGTCTTAGATTGGCCACATCCTACCTTTTTAATAATTTCCACTTTGGCTTCTAGAGTTAACGATTTATAACTTCCACGTGGAGCCACATTTTAAAGAAACAAGACCTTTTAATTTCTCAAAAAACATTTTATCAGCAAGTAAAACCATTGACTGAAACATTCGATCCCCAGAGTGAAAGTAGAATGTAGTGATAAAACAGGTTTCCCCTATCTTTAACAGATGTCCACTCAGTGAATTTCTTGGAATGTCACTGGGTCAAATGCTACAGAAGGGATTAGGAAAAGCACAATGGAAGAAGGGGCGGATGTGTCATTGATGGACAGACAGGTCGCACTAAGAAAGCGGATTTCAAATGCATGGAATTATTATACTAGTTCAGAACAATTCTGACAAAAATGAAAGAAAGAAAGTTATTTAAAAGATCTGAAGTCCGTGAGAAAGTAAGGAAAAATGAAAAAATGGAATTCTCATTAGTTCAAATTAAACGAAGTCAAGAGAAAATGAGTTCGAATAAAGGAAAAGTTTTAACGTTATTCTGCCTTTGAAAATTTCGGGACTTCATTTTTAGTTCGAATTAAGCGAAGATTCGATTTATCCGATTTCGAATTAACGAGAGCCGACTGCATACACACACACACACATATAGATATATATATAATACCAAAAACACATACTATACATCTAATCCCAAATCTCCTGAACAACAGAGAAAAATTAACAAAATAACCATGGAAAAAATCTTACTAACAAAACCATGAACAAAAAGAAAACATCCAATGGAGACAGACTGCAAGGCTAAAGACTTGCATGCTGGATTATACCGGTAATTACTCATGAAATGTCACCCATGTCTGTCGAGACCAAACTGACCAAAGAAAGCTTTAAACAGGCCATACAAAGCAGCAACCCAATTCGAACGACGCATCCAGACAGAGTTCCTTATAAAGCCTACAATTATTTGGCGATGCTTTTAATCGCCAAAAGTAAAGCATCGCGGTAATCTTTATCTTTGACGAAATTGTTTGTCAAACAATTTAACAAACTAATAGGATAATTCTGAGCGATTGCATCTTGATAGAGATTTATAATATCATTTATTATACTATTATTATTAGAATTTAACTTTGCTATCCTTATTAAACTATTGATAATGATATTTCTGAAAATGAATATATGTACATTGGAATTAAAATTTAATATCTTTATTGTTTCAAAGTTCTAATCTTTTCTCTTATCATAAATGCAGGTATTCAAACCACCCCTCTCAATGTCGATAGTGAGATCTAAATAATTCACATGTTTATCGCCATATGAAGTTTTCTTTAATGTCAAACCTTGGGGATAGTAGTCTAAATTTAAATCGCTATTGGAATCGTTAATCCTTACCAACAACACATCATCACTATATCTAAAACTTAAAAAGTCCTTATTTAATGTTTCATTAACCTCGTATAAAAATAAATAAATATCTGCAAGTACCGAACTGCAACTACCCCCCCCCCCATAGGTATACCCCTTATCTGCTGAAACACATGCTTACCATCGAATAAATAATTTTCATTAACTACAAAATTAAATAAATTTGTTAAATGATCCAAATTTTTACCCAAAATATTGTACGGATTGAAAAAGTCAAAAATTTTATTTTTAAGATCAGTTAAATCAATACTATTATATAAATCTTCAAAATCATAAACATATAAACCTTATTACTCAAACCTTTCAATCCATTAAGTAACTCAATACTATTTTTTATAATACATGTGTAATTTTGTTGTAATGCCACTTCAAATAAACTCTGCAAAATATCCAAAAACTTTTTATTAGCAACTTCCAAATAAGTGCCAAAACCACATGTAATTGTACGAAAGGCAATGGGGTCCTTATGAAATTTAGGAACCAAAACCATATAAGGCAATTCCTTACTACGTTGTGTGTATTTTAACATTTTGTAAAAAGCACCAGTTCTACTTTCTGTCTCTTTTACACTGGTAATTCACATCCTGTAATTATGTGTATTATTATAACATTGTCTTAATTGATTACAGTATAGCTTTTTACAAATAATTGCAAAGTTTGTATTTGCCTTATCAATATATGTTATAACAAAATGACTCTGTAAATCCTTAATAGAATCTTTTAATTCTTTATATTCTTCTAACGAAATCCCCCCCGTTTTACCGCAGTAAATTGAACTCAAATCCTTCAATATATTATGTTTTCATTCCAGAAAAGTTATTTCTGGTGAGCAAAATTTGTTCATTAGTATATATATAAACATATAAACATTGATTTTTAATCCTTTTTTTAATAAAATCCTTAGTGTTTAATCTTTTTAAACGAAATTTTATGCCAAATTGCATATAATCACTCGATGTTTTGTCCTTGACAATATCTAAATTTCCAGTCAATACGTGACCGTGATCCACATCCACATAATCACGATAACTTGGATCATTACAATGACATAAATTATTATCATTGTTTCTACCAGTTTCTTTTGAAAAATTATTATAGTTAAAAACCATACGACCTAAAGGTTTATCGTATCTAAAAACCTTGACAATTTCCATGTCCTTATCTGGAAGCAAATCATTGTATTTATTCAATACCTTGCCCATATTTATACCACGTTTTTTAATTTCTATGTAATCAATTACAAAATACACTCTGTTAACCAATCTATTTTTGTTATTGCTTCTCCCCACATATTCCTCCAAATGCTGTGATCTAATCCTATACCTCAAAATGTCCAATGCCAAATCTATATTGTAATTACTCTTATGTGAATACAATAAGTTTAAAAAATCACCTATAAAACGTTTTTTCACATTAAATATAATAAATTTTATATTTCTTACTATACCATCAAAATCACTCTTAAGAACTTAACGTTTCATATCATTGATATTGTCATATCCCTTTGCTATTATCTTGTGGTCCATCTACTTAATGAATTTATAATTCATGGGATGTTCAATACGTTCGTATATAGAAACTTCATATAAACTGTTTCTAAATTTTTTCATAACGTTAGTTCCATTGAACATAACATTTAACCCGTAAGGGTATACCGTACCGCATATAATCATCATATCACTTTCGCTTATCAATCTTTCCTTTTTGTTAGGTGCAATCTTTAAAATCGTTAATTCCATATTTTCAATACCATGCCTGTTGAAATGTCTAATTTCAATCTCTTGTTCTTCTTTATTAGTTTTACAATGTCTAATATCAGACTTATGGTTGTTAAAACGCTTATTATTTGGTCAGAAGTTTGACTTATATATGACATTGCACATATCTTGCAATTAAGTTTATAAACACTGTTGTATACCTTGCATACTTTTAAATACCTAATGTCCTCGATAGTATTATACTCTGTGCCCACACTCGGGCATATTTTACAACATTTATCACTACATTTTCTTAATTTAAGACTGCTGAAACTCATCTCCCTTTTTAAGTTTGTGTTATAAAACGTTCTAGTTTTATATTTTACTTCGATATCTCTACCTGCACCTCCATTATAATCCTCATTAATTAAATCACTATTATAAATATATCTGGTATTATACCTGATCGATTTCCTTTTCCGTATACCTTTAACCTCCCCTCTTTCCAAAAACATATCAAATTCACAATTTTTTCTATAATTCTTTCCACAATATTTATTATTTTTATAAATATTTTTATTTTTCTCAAAAACCAAACCTTGCATACACTTTTTGAAAAAGGTATCATCAACTCCTTTACTCCCGTAGCCAACCGAATCCAAATCCAAGTGTAAATCATGGTTACTTTCTAACGATCCGTTCCTTACCATGCTATCAGGAACCGACCGAGCACAATGGTCCTCTAATGAATTCTATTTCTTGCCGGTATCTAAAATTCCATTTTTTGTAAATTTCATAATTATAAATCTATATTCACAATTAATACAATTTTTTATAAAACTGATAAAAATGAAAACTAATGAATAAAACTAACACTTTAAACAAAACTGTAAATTTTAAAAATAGCATGAACGAATAATATATAACAAAGTTAAACTAAAATAAACTGTACTAAACTGTAAAAACTATAATAAGGAATTGTAAACAAATTAGAAAAACTATAAAAGGAATAATTACAACGTCAAAATATGCCTGACAATTGCCTAAAACATATCCAACGTTTATCTAAATCAATTCATAAAAACCAAAGCCATTCTTAAACTATATATATATATATATATTAAAAAAAATATAGCAGTTTTTGTGATATTTTTGGATAATTAGTGCACAATTAAATTCTAAAATTAAAGACGAAGGAGTATAACTGCGATTAGAAATTAAATTGTTTTATTTGTTTAAAAAAATCTTAATTTGTAAATTATTTTAAAACACATTTTTTTAAAAGTAGAATCAATACTAATTTAAAAATATAATGCGGTATGAAAATGTGATAATAAATATTATTTTCAATAAGGAAATTTTTAATGTTTCCCGTGCTGCATTATCTGATTATCTATACTTATAATCTATACTTCCTATTATAAATAGGAAAAAATTGTTTATTTGTAGGAGGTAAGCTCTGGAACTACCGAACCGATTCCAAAAGTAATGGTATCAAAATGATGGTGTAATTCCAACTTAGAACATAGGCTATATCTTATGTCGGTGCCACTACCCCAAAGGGGGTGTAGGAACAAAAAACGTTCTGAAAATGCGATTTTAGCGTTACTGAAGGGCCTAGAAATATGAAATTTTGAATATTAGTTAGTTATAAGATATAAATGATGTCTAAGAACTGTTCTTAAACAATTCGAAATTTAAAAGGGGTGAAAATGCACAAAAAGCGTTCTAAAAAACGTTCTAAATGGTAGTTTCTACACAATCTCAGGAAATACCAAACCGATTTAAAAAATATTGGTGTCAAAATGATGGTGACAACGCTTGCTCCAAGATAGGCTATGTTTTATGTCGGTGCCACTATCCGAAAGGGGGTGTAGGAGCAAACAACGTTCTAAAAATGCGATTTTAGCGTTACTGAAGGGCCTAGAAATATGAAATTTTGAAAATTAGTTACTTATAAGATATAAATGATGTCTAAGAACTGTTCTTAAACAATTCGAAATTTAAAAGGGGGGTGAAAATGCACAAAAAAGCGTTCTAAAAACGTTCTAAATGGTAGTTTCTACACAATCTTAGGAAATACCAAACCGATTAAAAAAAATATTGGTGTCAAAATGATGGTGACAACGCTTGCTCCAAGATAGGCTATGTTTTATGTCGGTGCCACTACCCGAAAGGGGATGTAGGAGCAAACAACGTTCTAAAAATGCGATTTTAGCGTTACTGAAGGGCCTAGGAATATGAAATTTTGAATATTAGTTACTTATATAAATGAAGTCTAAGAACTGTTCTTAAACATTTCGAAATTTAAAAGGGGGGAAAATGCACAAAAAGCGTTCTAAAAAACGTTCTAAATGGTAGTTTCTACACAATCTCAGGAAATACCAAACCGATATAAAAAATATTGATGTCAAAATGATGGTGACAACGCTTGCTCCAAGATAGGCTATGTTTTATGTCGGTGCCACTACCCGAAAGGGGTGTAGGAGCAAACAACGTTCTAAAAATGCGATTTTAGCGTTACTGAAGGGCCTAGAAATATGAAATTTTGAATATTAGTTACTTATAAGATATAAAACATGTCTAAGAACTGTTCTTAAACAATTCGAAATTTAAAAGGGGGTGAAAATGCACAAAAAAGCGTTCTAAAAACGTTCTAAATGGTAGTTTCTACACAATCTCAGGAAATACCAAACCGATTAAAAAAATATTGGTGTCAAAATGATGGTGACAACGCTTGCTCTAAGATAGGCTATGTTTTATGTCGGTGCCACTACCCGAAAGGGGTTGTAGGAGCAAACAACGTTCTAAAAATGCGATTTTAGCGTTACTGAAGGGTCTAGAAATATTAAATTTAGATTATTAGTTACTTATAAGATATAAATGATGTCTAAGAACAGTTCTTAAACAATTCGAAATTTAAAAGGGGTGAAAATGCACCAAAAGCGTTCTAAAAAACGTTCTAAATGGTAGTTTCTACACAATCTCAGGAAATACCAAACCGATTTAAAAAATATTGGTGTCAAAATAATGGAGACAACGCTTGCTCCAAGATAGGCTACGTTTTATGTCGGTGTCACTACCCCAAAGGGGTTTGCAGGAGCAAAAAACGTTCTAAAAATGCGATTTATGTGTTAGTGAAGGGCCTAGAAATATGAAATTTGAAATATTAGCTACTTATTAGATATAAAGGATTTCTAAGAACAGTTCTTAAACAATTTGAAATTTAAAATGGGTGGAAATGCGCGAAAAGCGTTCTAAAAAACGTTCTAATGTGGTTTCTGCACAATCTAATGAAATACCAAACCGATCTAAAAAATAATGTTGTCAAAATGATGGTGACAACCCTTGCTCCAACATAGGCGATGTTTTATGTCGGTGCGACTAACCCAAAGGGGGTGCAGGAGAGAACGTTCTAAATTGCGGCTTTTGCGTTACGGAAGGGCCTAGAATCGTGAAATTTGGAATGGTAGTTTGTTATAAGATATCAATGATCTCTAAGGACATTTCCTAAAAAAATCGAAATTTAAAAGGGTGTAAAAATGCGCAAAAAGCGTTGTAAAAAACTTTATAAATTGCGATTTCTATGGAATCTCAGGAAGTACTGAACCGATTTCAAATATACTGGTGTAAAAATGATGGTGACAGATTTTGCTCCAAGATAGACTATATTTTATACCTGTTTCCGCTACCCCAGAGGAGATGCAGGAGCAAAATGCGCGAAAAGCGTTCTAAAAACTTCTAAATGCCGATTTGTTGGCAATATCTTAGGAAGAATGAATCTGATTTCAAACGTAATGGTAGGAAATTGATGCTGACAGCCTCTGCTCTAACATAGACGCTATTTTATGTCGGTATCACTATCACCAAGACGTTGCAGGAGCAAAAAAGCGTTCTAAATTTCGATTTTTGAGATCGGTAGAGGCTAGCAACTTAAAATTAGGAAGGTACATATTTATGAGATATAAATGATCTTAAGAACAGTTTCGAAAAAAATGGAAATTTAAAAAGGAGTGAAAATGCGCGAAAAGTGTCCTAAAAACGTTCTAAATTGCGATTTCTACTCAATCTACGGAAATACCAAAGCTATTTCAAAAGTGATGGTTGCAAATCAATGGTGACAGTCCCTGCTATAACATAGGTTATATTTTATGTTGCTGTCACTACCATCTGAGGGTTGCAAAAGCAAAACATGTTCTAATTTGAGTTTTTTGCACAACTGAGGGGTCTAACACTTTGAAGTATTGCATGGTATTTACTTACAAGATGTAACTTCTTTATAAGTATAGTCGAAAGAAAATTCCAAATTTAAAAAAAATGAACTGAGTGAAAAGCGTTATAAATTACAATTTTTAAGCAAACTTATAAATTACCAAACCAATTAAAAAAATAATGATGACAAATTTTGGTAATAGAACCTGCTCAAACATAAGCTATATTTTATGTCTGTGCCACTACCACCAGAGGGTTGCAGGAGTTAAAAACTTTCTAAATTGCGATTCCTGTGATACTGAAAAGGCTAGAAACTTTAAATATGACATGGTAGTTACTTATAAAATATAAATGGCCTCAAAGGAACGTCGAAAATGAATTCGAATTAAAAAGGGGTGAAGCGAAGGGGAGGTTCGAAAAGTTCTAAATTACGATTCTATGCAATTGCAGGGAATATAAACCGATTATAAAAGTAATAGTTGCGAATCAATGGTAACAGTCTCTGATCCTATACAGGCTCAGAGCAGGCAAAAAAAAAAAAAAAAAAAAAAAAAAAAAAAAAAAAAAAAAATAATAATTTGGATTTTTTTTCTTGTTCTTTTATAGTTCTTTATTTATTATTTTTATTTATATTTTTAATTTACTTCTTTTATTTTTATTTTTTCTTTTATTTCCATTTTTTCCATTTCATTTTCTCTTCTATCTTTTTTCAACACATTTCCCTTTTGCATATCCCTCTATCAGGTAGCGCCATCTGTCGCATTCTTCGCAACATTCTTTTTCTTCAGTTCATTTTTGAACTTGTTCGTTTTCGGACACGTGTATGCTTAGCTGATGACGAGCTGTTATGTTTTTAGCTCGAAACGCGTCCTGTGTTTTGTTTTAATTTTATGGTGATTTTTTACAAAGTTTTATTATTTTAATTGCTTCATATCGCCAGTTTTCGGTGCTGTTTCGCTATACAGGCTATATTTTATGCCGGTGATTCTACCACCTGGGGTTCACAGGAACAACAAACGTTCTAAAAAAGGGCTTTAAAAGCTTTTTAAATTACGTTTCTGTGAAATATTAGGAAATAACAAACCGATTTCAAAATTAATGTTGGCAAATTCATGGTGACAGTTCCTGTTTCAACATAGCCCTTTATGTTGATAGACTTGGTAGGACATGGAATTTGACATGATGGTTAATTTTAAGATGTAAGAAGATGGTTTCTAAAAAATTCAAAACTTCAAATGAATACTGAAATGAGCGTATTAATTAAGCATAAAAGTTTCAAAATATTTTCTAAATTATCATTTATTTAGTTTTATTTCATTTTATTAATTTAAGTCTCATTTCTGCCTAATGCAGTGTAATAATGATGTTTAATCAAACTGTGTTTTAATTAGTAATTTTTGAATTATTCTTAAAAGTAATAAGTACCTGTTAATAAAAAAAACCTTTTAATAAAATAAAATATTACCTTTTAATAAAATAAAAAATTAGTTAGTACCTTTTAATAAAAATTACACATATAAATATCACTTGGCATATTTCAAATATTACGCGAGCAAAGCCGCGGGTTTTGCTAGTCATACTCCTATTATAAAGAGGTAAAAATTGTTTATTTGTCGGAGATAAGCTCAGGAACTACCGAACCGATTCCAAATGTAATGGTATCAAAATGATGGTGTTCGCCCAACTTAGAACATAGGCTATATCTTATGTCGGTGCCACTACCCCAAAGGGGGTGCAGGAGAAAAAAACGTTCTAAAAATGCGATTTTTGCGTTACTGAAGGGCCTAGAAATATGAAATTTGGAATATTAGTTACTTATAAGATATAAATGGTGTATAAGAACAGTTCTTAAACAATTCGAAATTTAAAAGGGGTGAAAATGCACAAAAAGCGTTCTAAAAAACGTTCTAAATGGTAGTTTCTACATAATCTCAGGAAATACCAAACCGATTTCAAAAGTAATGGTATCAAAATGATGGTGTTAGTCCAACTTAGAACATAGGCTATATTTTATGTCGTTGCCACTACCCCAAAGGGGGTGCAGGAGCAAAAAACGTTCTAAAAATGCGATTTTTGCGTTACTGAAGGACCTAGAAATATGAAATTTGGAATATTAGTTACTTATAAGATATGAATGGTGTCTAAGAACAGTTCTTAAACAATTCGAAATTTAAAAGGGGTGAAAATGCACAAAAAGCGTTCTAAAAAACGTTCTAAATGGTAGTTTCTACATAATCTCAGGAAATACCAAACCGATTTAAAAAATATTGGTGTCAAAATGATAGTGACAACGTTTGCTCCAAGATAGGCTATGTTTTATGTCGGTGCCACTACCCCAAAGGGGGTGTAGGAGCAAAAAACTTTCTAAAAATGCGATTTATGTGTTACTGATGGGCCTAGAAATATGAAATTTGAAGTATCAGCTACTTATAAGATATCTATGATCTCTAAGGAGATTTCCTAAAAAAATCGAAATTTAAAGGGGGGGGGGGTCAAAATGCGCAAAAAGCGTTGTAAAAAATGTTCTAAATTGCAATTTCTATGCAATCTCAGGAAATAATGAACCGATTTCAAATAGAATGGCGTTAAAATGATGGTGACAGATCTTGCTCCAAGATAGGCTATATTTTATATATGTTTCCACTAACCCAAATGAGATGCAGGAGCAAAATGAGCGAAAAGCGTTCTAAAAACGTTCTAAATGCCGATTTGTCACCAATATCTCAGGAAGAATCAAACTGATTTCAAAAGTAATGTTAAGAAATTGATGCTGACAGCCTCTGTTCTAACATAGACGCTATTTTAAGTCGGTATCACTATCACATAGACGTTGCAGGAGCAAAAAAGCGTTCCAAATTTCGATTTTTGTGATCGGTAGGGGCTAGCAACTTAAAATTAGGCAAGGTACATATGTATTACATATAAATGATCTTTAAGAACAGTTTCGAAAAAATTGGAAATTTAAAAAGGGGTGAAAATGCGCGAAAAGCGTTCTAAAAACATTCTAAATTGCGATTTCTACTCAATCTCATGAAATTCCAATGCTGTTTCCAAAGTAATGGTTGCAAATCAATGGTGACTGTCACTACTATAACATAGGTTATATTTTATGTTGCTGTCACTACCATCTGAGGGTTGCAAAAGTAAAACATGTTCTAATTTGCGTTTTTGCATAACTGAAGGGTCTAACACTTTGAAGTATGGCATGGTGCAAGATGCAACAAGATGCTTATAAGATGCAACTGCTTTCTAAGAACTGTCGAAAGAAAATTTCAAATTTAAAAAGATGAAGTGAGCGAAAAGCGTTGTAAATAACAATTTGTATGTAATCTTATCAAATACCAAACCGATTAAAAAAATAATGATGACAAATTGTTGGTGATAGAACCTGCTCAATCATAAACTATATTTTATATCTGTGCCACTACTACCAGAGGGTTTCAGTAGCTAAAAACTTTCAAAATTGCGATTTCTGTGATACTGAAAATGCTAGAAACTTTAAATATGTCATGGTAGTTACTTATAAAATATAAATGCCCTCGAAGGACTGTCGAAAATAAATTCGAATTAAAAAGGGGTGAAGTGAAGGGGAGGTGCGAAAAGCATTCTAAAAAAGTCCTAAATTACGATTTCTACGCAATTTCAGGGAATTTAAATCAAATATAAGAGTAATAGCTGCGAATCAATGGTAGCAGTCTCTGATCCAACACAGGCTATATTTTATGCCGATGATTCTACCACCCGGGGTTCACAGGAACAACAAACGCTCTAAAAAAGGCCTTTAAAAGCTTTCTAAATTACGTTTCTGTGGAATATTAGGAAATAACAAACCAATTTCAAAATTAACTGTTGGCAAATTAATGGTGACAGTTTCTATTTCAACACAGCCCTTTATGTTGAGAGAGGTGGTAGAACTTGGAATTTGACATGATGGTTAATTTTAAGATGTAAGAAGATGGTTTCTAGAAAATTCAAAACTTCAAATGAATACTGAAATGAGCGTATTAACTGAGCATAAAAGTTTCAAAATATTTTCTAAATTATTATTTATTTAGTTTTATTTCGTTTTATTATTTTAAGTCTCATTTCTGCTTTATGCAGTGTAACAATGATGCTTAATCAAATTGTGTTTTAAATAGTAATTGTTTTAATTATTCCTAAAAGTAATAAGTACCTTTTAATAAACTAAAATATTACCTTTTAATAAAATAAAAATTTAGTTAGTACATTTTAATAAAAATTAGACATATAAATATCACTTGGCATATTTCAAATATTACGCGAGCAAAGCCGCGGGGTTTGCTAGTAATATTATAAAGAGGTAAAAATTGTTTATTTGTAGGAGGTAAGCTCTGGAACTACCGAACCGATTCCAAAAGTAATGGCATCAAAATGTTGGTGTTAGTCCAACTTAAAACATAGGCTATATCTTATGTCCGTGCGACTGGCCAAAAGGGGGTGCAGGAGCAAAAACGTTCTAAAAATGCGATTTTTGTGTTACTGAAGGGCCTAGAAACATGAAATTCGGAATGGTAGTTACTTATAAGATACTAATGATCTCTAAGGACATTTCTTAAAAAAAAATCGAAATAAAAAAAAGGTGAAAATGCGTGAAAAGCGTTCTAAAAAATGTTCTAAATGACGATTTTTACGCAATTTCAGGAAGTACCAAACCGATTTAAAAAATAATGATACCAAAATGATGGTGGCAACCCTTGCTCCAACATAGGCTACATTTTATGTCGGTGCCACTACCTCTAAAGGAGATGCAGGAGTAAAAAAACGTTCGAAATTGCTACTTTTGTGTTACTGAAGGGTCCAGATACATGGAATTTGGCATGATAGTTACGTATTAGATATAAATGATATCTAAGAACATCTCTCTATTCTAAAAAAAAGTAACTCCCGCTGTCACCGCCGCCGCCGCCGCCGCCGCCGGTTTTGATTTTTTTGTGACCGGAGGCCTTTCTTCGTTAATATTAACAAAAATAATGCATACAAAAACATGAAAATCGGTGGTTTTATACAGAAATGTTTGATAAACACGCTGATGCAGACAGTTTTCAAATCGAAGAATTATTTTAAGAGTTATTTAATGCTAAAGTTGGACAAAATCGTTCCACTAAAAAAGTTTTATAGCAGCAAAAACTATACAGGGCAGTGTAATCATTTTTAGATCATTTTATGCGTTAGAATTTGCCGGAGTGCAGATTGCATTAATTTTTTTATTTTGACTCATTTTTTCAGGTTTTATTTCTATTTTAAATTCAAATTTTCAGCATTTCTAGAGATATTTTTTACAGATTTCAGAAAATTGTACTAATTTAAAATGTTGCCATCTGTATAAAAAGCGCAAGCAATAATGTTTGCTTCAAATTAAAAATTTATTTACACGTGACTATTATAAACAGTAAAAAAACTTTCAAATTAGTATTAAATAATTACGTATAAAAAGCAGGAACTTATTAAAAATTACGTCATAAAAAGTATACACGTGAATTTTATAGGAGAAAGGATATTGTAAAATAATAAATTCATTAACATGCGTTAGAAGTCTTAGGAGAAATTACGTCATATTTACGTCACATTATAGTTATTACATAAAATGAACACAAAATAATATTGCAAAAAAGTTTAAATTTAGAAATTGCGCTAGACATTTATTTGATATTTTGAAAATTAATTTAAAATGTCTCATTTAAAAGAACTTTCTTTTCGCTTTGTTAAAAAATACCAGGAGACAAAGACTCTCTTTACTTAATTCCCTTTATATTAGCTTATTTTGAAATGTTGTTACAGGTGTATACGTCATCAAGTTATTTTTATTTCGACGTTTTATTTGTGTTTTTATTAATGTTGTACGAATTTATTTGTTCTTTCGTTATTTAAAATAAAAATTATATCAATTTGTATAATTTGGCGAGTGGTTTGGCGATTTATAAATTTGGCGAAATTGGTCGACAGGATAATCAAGTAGTACCGCAGCGGATTTGGCGTTAAAATTCCCCAATCAAAGAGAAATGAATAGAAATTCGTTTATAGGGAGATCGCCACTGTTTTTTAAATTATAATTCAATCTTTCGAAATATCTTTAAAACAGATCAAATTAGCGTGCATTTAGAGTCTGCGATGTCTGGACGGGGGTTGGCGAGCGTAGCTCGTAGGGGGCCGAGCCCCCTAGTTTCTTAAAAAATTCGAAATTTAAAAGGGGTGAAAATGCGCAAAAAGCGTTCTAAAAAAGTTTCTAAATGGTGATTTTTACGCAATCTCAAGAAGTACCAAGCCGATTTAAAAAATAAAGGTGTCATAATGATGGTCATAAGCGTTGCTTCAATATAGGCTACATTTTATGTCGGTGCTACTACCCTAAAAGGGGCGCAGAAGCAAAAAAAAAAGCGTTTGAAATTGCGATTTTTGTGTTACTGATGGGCTCAGATACACAGAATTTGGAATGTTAGTTACTTATAAGACATAAATGATCTGTAAGAACATTTCTTAAACAATTCGAAATTTAAAAGGGGTGAAAATGCGCGTAAAGAGTTCTAAAACATGTTCTAAATGGCGATTTCTACGCAATCTCAAAAAGTATTCAACCTATTTCAAAAGTAATGGTTGGAAATTGATGATGACAGCTCTTGCTCCAACATAGGCTCTATTTCATGCCGGTGTCACTACCACCTAGGCGTTGCAGAAGCAGGAAACGTTCTAAATTACGATTTTTGTGTTACTGAAGGGCCTAGAATCCTGTAATTAGGCAGGGCAGTTATTTATAAGATCTTTAAGAACATTTCCTAAAAAATCGAAATTTAAAAGGGGTGAAAATGAGCGAAAAGCGTTCCAAAAAACTTTCTAAATTGCGATTTCTACCCAATGTCAGGAAGTACCGAACCGCTTAAAAAAATAATGGTGTGAAAACGATGGTGCCAGCCCTCGCTCCAACATAGGCTGTATTTCATGTGGTGCCACTACACCAAAGGAGGTGAAAAAGCAAAAAATAATCTAAATTGCGTTTTTTGTAATACTGCAGGGGCTAGCAACTTGAAACTCGGGATGGTAGTTACTTATAAGATATAAATGATCTCTAAGAACATTTCCTAAATAATTCGAAAGTTAAAAGGGGTTAAAATGGACAAAAAGTTCTAAAAAACGCTCTAAATTGCGATTTCTACACAATCTCAGAAAGTACCCAACCGATTTCAAAAGTAATGGTTGGAAATTGATGATGACAGCCCTTGCTCCGATACAGGATCTATTTCAAGTCGGCGTCACTACCACCTTGTGGTTGCATTTTAAAAAACTTTCTAAATTGTGATTTTTGTGATACTGAAGGGGCTAGCATCTTGAAATTTGGCATGGTAATTACTTATGAGATGTAAATGCTCTCTGAGAAGAGTTCCTTAAAAATTCGAAATTTAAAAGGGGTGAAAATGAACGAAAAGCATTCTAAAAACGTTCTACATTGCGATTTCTACGCAATCTCATGAAATATAAACCGATTTCAGAAGTATGGTTTCACATTGATGGTGACAGTCCCCGCTCCAACGTAGCCTATATTGTACGTTGTTGTCACTACCACCTGGGTGTTACAGGAGCAAAAAAATGTTCTAAATAGCGTTTTTTTTTGTGTTACTGAGGGTGGTCTAATATTTTAAATTTGGAATGGTCATTACTTTAAAGATGCAAATGCTTTCTAAGAATTGTCGAAAGAAAATTCCAAATTTAAAAGGATGAAGCGAGCGAAAAGCGTTCTATAAGCGTTCTAAATAACTATTTTTATGCAATTGTATGAAATACGAAACCGATTTCAAACATAATGTTGCAAATTGATGGTGATAGAACCTGCTCAAACATAAGCTATATTTTATGCCGAGGGTTGCAGGAGAAAGAAACTTTCTAAATTGCGATTTCTGCGGTACTAAAGAGACTAGAAACTTTAAATATAGCATGGTAGTTACTTATAAAATATAAATGTCCTCCAAGAACAGTCGAAAACAAATTAGAAATTAAAAAGAGGTGAAACGAAGGGAAGGACCGAAAAGCATTCTAAAAGTGTCCTAAATTTCTATTTCTATGGAATCTCAGGAAATAATAAACCGATTACAGAAGTTATTGGTTGCAAATCAAGAGTGATAGTCCCTGATCCTATTCGGGCTATATTTTATGCCGGTGTCACTACCACCTGGTAGGCAGGAACAACAAGAAAGCCTTTAAAAACATCTAAATGCTGTTTTCTACAGAATATTAGGAAATACTGACCGATTTCAAGATTAATGTTGGAAAATTAATGCTGACAGTCTCTGTTTCATCATTTTTCGAGACATTCTATTTCAACTCTGTTTCGGCGTTTTATGTTGGTGCCACGAACACCAGAGAGGTGGTAGACTGTTAGACAAGAAGCTTGAAATTTGATATGATGGTTAATTTTAAGATGTAAATGTGTTAAGATGGTTTCTAAAAAATTCAAAACTTCAAATGAATACTGAAATTAGCGTATTAAATAAACATAAAAGTTTCAAAATACTTTCTAAATTATCCTTTAATTGAAATTAGTTTTAGGTCTTCTTCTTAATTAAAATCTCATTTCTGTCTATTGCACTTTTATAATGAAGTTTAGTCAAACTGTGGCTTAATTTGTAATTTTTGAATTATTTCAAAATGTGTTCTTCTAATAAAAAATAGTCAATCAAATATCATTTGGCAGATTTCAACTATTACGCAAGCAACGCCGAGGGGTTTGCTAGTAATCTATAATTTAAACATTTTCTTGATTTTTCCATTACTTTTACTTATTTTTACTCATTATTTTTACTATAAATTATATTATAAATGTGTCACGAAGTAGTGAATATAAATTTAATATAAGTATCATTGCTAAAAGTCTAGTTAAATTGGCATTTTTACTAAGACTGTGGCAATTATTCTTATATTCACTCAGGCAAAAATGCGTAAAAATAGAGCAATTATACTGAAAAAAATAACGGAATTTCATATTCAAATCGCAGAATTAAAAAAAAATATGATATGTATTTTTTAATATATTTATGTTGTGTTAATTTATAAAATAAAGATTTTTTGCATAAATTTTTAAATTAGATTCATGATAAATTTTATATTTCTTTAAATGAGAGCTTACAGCTAAAAAAAGCTGCTTCTATGAATAAAAAAATAAAAAAATAAAATGTATTGGAGAAAAGCATTCTGTTAATAAAAAATCCCCCTACAGGCGGAGGTAGACATCGAAGTTAAGTACTAATTTCACCTACAAAAACTTAAATGAAGACTAAAGATAAACTCAGTTTAACAATTTCATCTGCCCGCTATTGACGAATTTTTTAAATTCGTTTTTCTGTAAGAGTTCGTTTTATCAGAATCATATTAAGGCGGTATTAAAAAAATTATTTCTTCACTCTGAACAACTCGAAATTTTCTGACACATTTTCAGACTCATTTTTAGAAGTAAAAACATGAAACTTGCTGACGTGATCTTTTGAAGAGATTTATAAGTGACCTGAGTTTTTATTTTTCGGTCAGTTAATTAGAACTTGATTTACAATTCGTTTCCAGCACTATCTTTTTTGGAAATTCAGTTCAAAATGCCCACTTTGACAACATTTTTTGAAATACATTCCGCCTTATCGAAATATCGACCCATACAGCGCATTATATAGTTTGTGAATAAGAGAACGTGCAAATTGGATGCGTTTGAGAGCGAAAATTTTTTTTAAATGAGCCGTTTGGATTTGAGTACACCCTTAGTACGATAATTTTTTCGTCAACCCCCATTTTTCTTCTTTTTTTTCTGTAAGAGTTGATCCTATCAAAAACGTGTCAATATGAAAGTTGTAGATAATATTAAGAAGATGTATATTAAATCTAAGCAAGTTGGATATCTTGTGAATTGAAGAAGTTATGAATTTTTTTCTTCTTCAACCCTCCCCCATTTATTTCATTTTTAATTTCATTTTGCAGCAAGAGATGGTCCTATCAAAAACTTGTCAGTGTAAAAGTTGTAAATAATATTAAGAAGATTTATAATGAGTTTAAGTGAATTTGATATCTTAAGAATTGACGAAGTTATGAATTTTTTTTCTCTCTAAAACCTAACTTTTCGCGGCCCATTGAGCCCATTTTTAATTTATCAAAAACCTGTGATAGATAATTTTTTTGGCCCCTTTCCTAGAAGTAATAATAACTTTAAACTGATTTGATATGCAAAAAAAAAAAAAAAAAAAAAAAAAATTAAAACGTTATGGGGTTTTTTCGGTTATCACAAAACCCCTTCCTATTTACACCTCCTTGGTCCGATTTTGCCCAACAACGAAATTGACCAAAATTTTCTACCCCTTGATTTTATGTATGAGTTTGGAAGAGATTTGTGCAGAATTACGGAAGTTATTGTGTCCATAAAAAAGTGATAAGTGTTTTCTTAACTTCATTTATTTATTTTTTCATATTTTATGTGTAATTTTTGGTTTATTTTGGAAATGTCTTGATATGTTTATAAGGAGCTAAATTTTGTCATCTTTGGCCTAATGCCGGCAAAATGGGATAAAATAACATATCTTCACTATGAATTAAACCTGCAAACTCTTCTGATGATTTTGTAGGTTATTCATAGTTTCTTATTATACATTTAAAGTTTCCACAGGTCATATATTGTTCAACTTCAGCATTTTATTAACTTTTTCCTACATTGTGATTTCATTTTAATTATATACACATAGACAGAGATAGATAGATAGATAAAGTTTTGAACTGGGGTGGTTTTGGGTTCTAGGGATTATGATCGGCGTAGATCAGCAAAAATTTCTCAGAAATTCCAGCATAGCGGAGATTGCAATAGGTAGTATCTCTTATGAAATCTACCTAAATAAAACCTGGAATGATTCCACTCGACTTTCGAAACACTATACAGAACACTATCTGTTAAAATGAATAATAACATAACAGTAAATAAAATTTAATCCTAATTTTGCAAAGTTAAAATATTTGCACTTGTGTAAATGATTCCATATTCTAAAGAGAAATCTATTCTCCTTTATAAAGCTTAATAATAATAATAATAATAATAATAATAATAATAATAATGGACCACAAATTTTAACGAATTTTTATTCCACCCGTGCTGAAATTAAGACCTGTTAAATGAAATAAATATTGAAAATACATTTAAATAATCATGCTAATGGGAGTTTTTTCATATTTTAAATGTTGATATTACGCGATACACTCAACACTTAAATTTTTCTATGATTTTATAAAATGAATAAATTCTCTCCATTTTTTTTCTTCTAAGGAAGTAAAATGTTTTACTGAATTAAATCACTTTCAGTTGAATGACTGTTGTATAAAAATAAGATGATAAGGGACATAAAAGAAATTTTATTGCATAAGTTAGTTAAAATAAAATAATTTTTAGTTTGTTTAAAATCTATTGACAGACTTGAGAGAAAATGACAAACAGCTCTTTTGTCAGTGCTTGTAACATACTAAGCAAATGGAAGGTAAATCGAAGCATAGATTGGGAGCAATCACGTTCACTTAGACACGTTCCCACACAAACATACCGGCATCATTAAAATGAAACCAAAAACGGACTCATGGAACCGGAAAACATGAGGAAATTCTAAGATATACATATACATATGAAATAGGTTTAAAATTAGCGAAAGTAAATTCAGTGAACCCCAAAATATAAAAGCATATAAATATTTCCATAACAGATTCTTTATGAAAATTTCAATACTTTGCTTTGTGTTTACAGAAAGTATTAATGAGATATTTCTTTATCTAACCATTTCATTTAAAGCATTCGTTTGAACTGTAGTTACGTAATTACAGAAATAATACAACTCTAATTTAATCCAAAGGAAAAAACTGTCACCGAAGATAAATTACTTAAAGACAAGCATGTTGCCAATAAAAATTACTGCTTCGAAAAGTTTTATAAAACAGAAAGTTTGATTTATTAGGCTTCTAGTTTTTTAAAATTGTCATTACTTGAACTAGAATTTTCCAGTTTACTGATTGTTTGGGTAATTATTTGAACAGAGAATATGTTCAGCGTGGAAGACGTGACAAACTGACAGATGGATAAGGAAATTTCCACTTATAATACGAATGTTTATTTTTATTCTAATGTATTTTTAAATTTATTTGTGTAATGCAGCTTTAAAAATAATTTGTTATAAGAACAGTGATAGTCTTACTGAAAATATTTTACATGTTTGGAAAATTTTCAATTTTTCAATTTCTGAAAATTTCTGGAAATTCCCTGCATTTATTGGGTTTTTCTTTTCCCCTTCTAAATCTGCATTGTAAAAGAAAAAAAAATAATATTTTGTTTAAAAATATTAATTTGTTCATTAAACTGTTTTACTTCCTAAGATAGTTATGAAGCATATATTTCCATTTTAGAGAATTTAGTTTCAAGTAATTATAAAAAATATTTTTTTGTTTTTGACGATTTTAATTTTCATTTAGAGTGTTAAAAATGTGTTTTGTATAACGATTGAACAGATTTTTAAAAATGCAGACAGTTTTCGACATTATGTGTATAAAGATTTATTTTATACATTACTCAGTAAATTATGTTTCTGAAAAAGAACATTTTGGATATAGAGTACTTAATTTTTACATTCCGAACTCATAGTGTAAGAAATGTATTGTAATTACTAATTGTAATTACGATATATGTATGTGTTTGAGTGAACACAACAGATTACAAACGATGCTTCCGATTGGTCTTCTATTTGGCGATTATATTATAAACTGTATTATATGTCGAAGAAATAATAGATATTTAAACCATTTTTAAATTGTTTTCAAACTATTCTACGACCAATTATATAGGGAGAATTTCCAAGAAAATGTAACAGATTATAAATGAATAAATACTGTGTCGATGTAGTCAAGTATTTATGGGTCAAAGCTAAATCCCCTTATTTCGAAACGGGAGGTCCAATGTTTCAATACAGCTCATTCTGCAAGGGAAAATATCTGAATCCACTGAATTTTTTAAAATTGTCGGAAATGCAACATTTTTTCTCTTATATACAAGAAAATATGTTGTGATATTTTCAAAAAAGGAAAAAAAATATTCTTTAAGAATAGTTTATCTATTTTCTTTAATTTGTGTTTCAAATAAAATTATATTTTCTTTACAGTTTTGTTAAAATACATAATGAAAATCAATGCTTTGAAATATTAGCCCCCAAATATAAAAACCAATTATACTTTTAAATTCAATTTAGAAAAGAAAATAGTTGTTAATAGCAAATAATTTTTTTAATGTAGTTTATAAAACAATATATTATTTTATAAAATCATTTTTGATTTACTTTGTTTAATTAAAGCATACTTTTAGGATCCGGAAAGATTAATCATTTAATAAGAATTTGATTAAATAAGATTAAATAAGATCTAATAAGAATTTGATATTAAATTTGTTGAGAATCTCTTGTCGAAACAATGGTATAAGCATGCGGATCAGTCTCATTCAATAAGTGTTGACAGGGAAAAAATAAGATTTACTTCCATCTAAATGCAAATAATTACTCTTACAGCACGGGTCACAAATACCCTCTCAAAACAAATTTCATCAAAAAACACGTACCAAGTACGGAGAGAAAGTTGCCGGACCACCCCTGTTATTGGAAGGTTTTTTTCTGCTATTTGAAGAAATTTCCTCCTTTTGACGGGACAGTTTCAGGATACGTTGAGCTTATGTTTGCGTATTTCTCGTGTATGGAGGAAAAAAAGGGCGTTATAGAACAATTCCGTTTTTAATATGAAAAGTACTAAAGAGCACATTTTCCGGAATACCCCTATGATATTACGAAAATGCGGATTTAGATAGGAGGATTTTATGTAATTTTTACATTAGATTGAGCAATTTAATGTATTTTAAAGAAAAAGGTCAAAACAATGTCGGAAATTTTCGAGTTTTAACGAAAAATAATCAAAGAAAATTTTTTTTTTCAATTCACAGATTTTTTGGGAGCGTATAAGAACACTGCTTATAAATTCACATAGATACAGTTTTAATAAGAAATGCAACCACCTTTATTTCATTGTGACTCAGTCATACGGCTCGACATATTTTGAACAAATTTCGATAATTATGATATGGTTATCGGTGCTCAGGGGTTTCAAATAGATTCCTCAAACTCTGTAATGTATGAGTATTGTTTGCCATTTACGTAAAAAAGTCTACAATTTCATTCATTGAATTTTTTAAATATCAGTATCGTGCAATCTAGGTGGCCAATCAAATGACCGGAAATTGTTATCACGACACGATGAATTATTTTGTTTGAAAATGATTTTTTCTCATCTTAAAAGCCATATATCAAAATGTGTGTTTTTTAAATACTGACGGTTCAGTTTCTTAAGAAAAAACTCATTAGGGTTATCTTGGGCAGGCACTGTCACACACTGTTAAAAATTTGCAGCATTCTGGCAGGTCATTTGACCGTTTTTTCCGAAAACGGTTACACAACCGTAATTTTAACACTATTTTGAGCCTATTATTGGCCATTTTATGGTCAGAATATAGTTAAATTATGGTTATGAAACCGGTTTTTCAAAAAACGGTCGAATGACCTGCCAGAATGCTGCAAAATTTTTAACAGTGCAGTACCTCAAACTATGACTGATCCTGCTTCATTTGTACGGCTACATGCAACGGTTCTATTCCTCAATAGATGATAGAAGTAATTTTCACTTATGAATACTGAACTTTTCCCCTCGGTTTGAAGTTATACATTAATACCGTTTTTCTAATTATTACTTTCTTAATGAAAATGAGCAAGACAGTTTGGAATATAGACCAATATTCTATAATGTTTATGACTACTGAGAACAGTACACAATTTATGATTATGTTTTAGTGTCATAACTTTGGACAAGTGTGTAATATAGCATAAATCTTTGAAGAATATATATCATTGTCTCTCTTAGAATTGATTGTTGAGAAACTATTTGGGTATGATTGTATTGGCTTATGATCAAAGTGTAATAATATATTATTTCTAAAGCAATAGTTTTATGGTATATATGCGTTCATTAAAAATGTTGAACATGTAATTAAAATAGTAGTGCATTAACAAATAACATGATATATGGGTTTATTTCAAAATCCAAGAAAAATGTATGTGTAAACACGCTAATATCACAGGCGAACATAAAGATAATTGAATTTTTCAATGTTTTAAAATTTTCTTAATTCTTATTGTCTGCTACAAAAAAATTGGTTTATAAATAAATGTTCTGAGATATTTGTTTAAAGTATAATACTTCTTTTACTAGAAATAAAATTATCGAAAAAATATATAATTTGAAACATTATTTCCGACTATTTATTAAGCTCTGGGAAAAGATTTAGATATACCAAAATAAGCTCTGGAGAAACAGTTACATTAATACATTATTTTAAACTCAGTCATACTGATTGGTAAATTTATCATAGAAATTCAATTTTTTTCAACTGAGCGAAAAAATGGCTAAGTCAGGGCGCGAACCCAGAACCTTTGACTTACATTGTCAATGCTCTACCGTTTGAAGTACAAACATTTACATGGAATTCCATTACCTGCGGTTTATTCTGTCGAATTGTGCACATGGCAGACCAGATGATATTCCCAATAAGGTTATCTGAGCGAAATATGCCTGCTTTTTGCCAGCCTGGGTAGCTCAAACTGTTGAGCATTGAAAATGTAAGTGAAATGAAGTTCTGGGTTGGACATTTTTTAGCTCAGTTGGAAAAATTGAATTCGTAAGTCATATTAAAGATACGACAAACAAATGTGTCTCCTAGTGGCAGATATATCCTTTTAAATATAACAAGTAATGGTATCAGAAAATACATAAAATTACATAGCTAGCAATTGAATTAATTATTCTCATAATTTTCTTAAATGGAACAAAATTAATTATATAATCAGTTTTCCAAAAGTGAAGTTCTTAAATATATTACATAAAAAAAAGAAGTTTTCAGTTATTTTGTACTTAATAAACGTTTAATGAATAGGCGCTGTCGTTACTGAAATAATTGTCGATCAGAAATTAAATCTACTAAAAGTTTTATAAAAGGTTCTATTGAGTATATTGAAATATAATCTAAACAAGCATTGTTTCGGAATTGCTCAGTTCTGTTGATTTTCTAAATTTTATGTTTAAAGAAAATTTCCAGAATCGGTAGGTGTACGGAAGAGTTAAACATTGTTAGGATTTGAAAAATAAGCTTGCTTTTAGTAGCGATTTATTTCTCTGGAACATACTAAAACCCTTTAATAAATGTTGTCTTCTTTAAAAAATATTGCAGTTTTATGTCCTGTTTTTAAAATTAAGTAATGGTTAACAAATGAAAATAAAAACTTAATTGTTATGAAATTGATTTAAATGTGCTTATTTCAAGAAGCTTTTAAACGGTATAAAAAGGTGCAAAAGATATGCATAAGAATGTTCTTTCAAAACCGACAGTTTTTTCTATCATTATTTATTATCATAACATTCATGCGCCAAAATATTAACACGTTGAGTGTCACTGTGACTGGCAGTGGAGCGCTGAAAAATATACAGTGTTTTAAGTAAATTTTAAGAAAGTATAATCATGTAATAAATAAAAGGTAAGTAAATTTTAAATAAAATTTCAGTAATTACTTAAAAGAATATATATATATTTAGTTTTATATCATATTTTAGGCGTCAGACATCCGTGAATTACGCGTTTTAAACGGAAAGTTCAGTATCAGTCACCGGTGATTGACGTGGCGCTTAGCGTGTTAAATACACTGACATGTAAAATATAAACAACAAACAAAAAATGAGCATATTTTTGCGAAAGAAATTTATGTACATAATAGATACACACGTAAAAAAACTTGTCGCCAGAAAAATTATCACACCATTATTTTTTCAAAGAGAAAATATTTTAACTCAAAATGACCTAGGGACATCAATAAAAAATGACTTGTTTATCGTGGATAATCTATTTTGGTGCTTCGCATTTCATAGGGAAGATAAAAATAGAGAGGAATTTGAGAAATGAAGAGCCGATGCTGTTCAATTTGAATGATGTGCATCGATGGGGTATTAGGGGTCTTGGAAATCACTAAAAGCTCGTCTTTCCGTTTTCAGTATCAGTAAATGCTGAATATTTATAATTTCCAAGTAACGTAAGTCAATAAGCCCAGAAATGATTTATTTTGTTTTAGTTGTAAAAATATCGATAATATTTTTCTAAATGCAACCCATAAAGTTCAAAGACTGTAACAAAATTAAAATTTTGCGACGATAGCAAACATAATCATTTTATTTTAAATGTCGTCTAATACGATGAACATAATTGAAACAATTTTTTGTACAAGTTACAAAATACTTTTGTACATTTTTGCAAGTACACTTGTACTATAACGGGTTGAAATAAGCTATTAGGAGAACGAGAAGAGGGATAATATATAAATAACTGTACAAATGAAATAAACATACAACTGACAGTACATGAAAGCAATTATTTTTGTTTTAAACCAGAAATAATCTTATTGGTGAAACTTACATGATTTTGAATCATCTAAATTTTAATAGCTGCACAGTTTAGTTAGGGAATCTTCCATGATCCTGATTCCTCTAAAATTTAATGAATGTATAGCTTTGTTAGGGAATCTTACATACTCGGTGTATCAAGTAAAATTATCACAATGGCTTTTCGACAACCGAAAATGATATATATTTTATTAGTAAAGAAAGAGCTCTACATTAACTCTAACGCTGAAGAAGAGAACTATACAATAAGATATTTTAATCACTGAATAACTGTAACCAACAAGGAAATTTAGATACTATTCAGCGCGTATTCTAAGAAAAATCTTTTAGGATATACATTTTATGAATAAAGAGCTCTCCACCAGAACGATTATTCTTCTACTTTATATATATATATAAAATACTTTAGTTTTTTTCGATAATCAGTTCTGCAGTTTTATATCGAAAAGTAATCCATAAAAAAGTAATGAAAGAAAATGAAAACAGCAAGAATTTTTAACCGCCGGTACGGTATGCTATTTCTTTCTTCCCAGCTTATTTTGTGTCATCTTAAAAAAAAATAACGTTACCTTACAGAAGCCAGCGGTAAAACAAAGCAGTACGTTTAAATACTCTATAGCAATTTTTAAAACTTCTAAGCATCGCACATTTTCCATTTTTATACCGTCGTATTGGGAAAAAATGTACTTTTAAATGCAACTTGTTTGAAAACTGCATCCCCATTTATTTTTTAAATATTAATTTTTTTATAGTTTTTGGAGCCGTTTGCTTAATATTGGCAACGGAAGTACTCCATTTCTGTAGAAAGTAAAGGAAAAATAGTTGTAAAATATTAATTATATATTTTTGTTGCCATTTTTTCATAACAACCGAAAGAAAATATAATTAAAATACGTGCTATGCTATTTTGAAAAAATGTAAACGAATGAGTTCTGTTAAAAGACTATTTAACTATAATATAATTTAACTATAATATTTAAATATAATATGACTATTATAAACTACATTTAATTTGAAGTACCTATATTAATATTACAAACAAATGAAGGCTTGTGAATCATTAGACAGCCGTTTTTTTTTTTTTTTTTTTTTTTTTTTTTTTTTTTTTTGGGGGGGGGGGGGGGGGTCGAATTTCTTTAATGACGGCATCTTTTTGTGGCATTTGTGTATTATTTCGCGATATTGACGTCTTATGCCTACTTTACTGTAGATGTTTAAGAGTGGATCGTAAATGTGGAATTTTTAAGCGGATGCGAATATCATATAATTTTACTTAAAATAAAAGCGTGTGCTGTAAGTCTTAAAATTGAAATATATTTTGTACTATTTATACATACATATATATATTTTTTCATCGGGGGCGACAGTAAATTCTGAAAAAGCAGAATTACTGTTTTTTATTTTATAGTTTTCTCTGTGTAATCTTTTTTTTTCAAGATTTAGTTTTTTGTCAATTTTTAAATCTATAAATATCTCTGTTGATATGCTTATGTTACTTAACTCTTTATATATCAAAGGTTTTTATGAACTCGAACGACAAATCTTTTATCTCTCGAAAATATTAACACTTTTTCTTCATAATCAATGTTTAATTTCTTTAGAATGCAATATAATAAAAAGTGAAAAAGTGATTTACAGAAAACTATTTATAAAAATGAAGACCAGAAAAATATTTGTGTACAGTACTATTCTTATATTCGATTACTTTTGCAGTACTTTCAATTTTCTAAAATATAAGAGTTTTATTGATTTGTTTCTGAAGCTATTTTTCCTTTTTGTAGTTTGAAAAACAATACTTAATTAAGTTTCTAAACGTTACAAGTAAAAGACTGTCCTTTTACAACTTATAATCATGTTACTTGACTATATTATTATTTTCCTTATAAAAAATCGTAAAAAAAACTGTAAATACCTTATAATTGTTTTTCTTTTTCATTAACAAACGCGAAAATAATATCTGAAGTCTGACTTAAATGTAAAAAAAAAAAAAAAAAAAAAAAAAAAAAAAATGTGCTGCATAGTCAATAAAGAGCTTTCTTTTTGTTGTTCAAATAAAAACGAGCTTTACTGAAAATTATCTTAAAAAATGCTTTTGTTAAAAAAAAGCAGGTGTTCAAAACCGATTACAGATAATAACAAATGAAACATTTTTAAAAATATAATTTACAGTTTATAATAATTATTACACATTTCTCTTAATTAAAATGTGCTTTTCGAGAAAGCCGCTTTCACGTGCTTTAATACTTAAAGAGAAAATATAATTGATATTATCTAATTATATAAGATATTGGAGACTGTTTTTTCTAAGCAGTTTTTAATATCAAACTAAAGATTTTTTTTACTGTGATCTTGGAATTATTAAAATAGGTGGTAAATTTTAATAATTCACATCATTAATATAGATGGTAAATGTTGTTAAAATATAAACAAGGGTTTAAGGTCTAGATAATCTTTCTCTTAATGAATTAATTTTACAAAAGATGTTTTTGTAAAATTACTTTATAATATTAATATTTTTAATGAGTACTTCGGACGAAGTTTGATTGCATAATTATTTAATGCTTCAGAGCTGCACGAAAATTTTCAATGATGTACGGGGCATCTTTTGTTTTCCTAATGGATGTAGCAGCGCTTTTTTCATTAATTAATTGAAAAGTTTCATATAATTTTGTCTCTCTTGACATCAGTCTTGCAGCTGCTTTAATAATAGAAGCACGTCTTCCTTGCGCCTGATGAAGAAAGACTAAGAACTTTCGAAAGTTCTAGTGCATTTAAAATTTTTTGATGGTGTTTTAAGAATAATCTTTTTTCACACCAGTTTCAACTTATATTATATCAATTTATTATTGTTTATTTTCTTGCATCACTGATGTTATTTCATAAACGTTGCCATTTCGTTTTTCTTACTTGACTTGAAAGTTTCTATAATGAATGTAGTGTTGCTTATTTTCTTGCGTCATCGGTTTTGTCTATCACAAACTGTACATGCGTTTTGTTTTTACTACTTCCCTGGAAAGTTTCTATAATCAATCTATTATTGTTTATTTTCTTGCGTCAGAGATGGTCTTTCACAAACTATACGGCCATTTATTTTTTCTTTTATGGCTGGAAAGTTTCCATAATCACTGTAGTATTGTTTATTTTCTTGCGTCACTGATGGTCTTTCACAATTTATACGGTCACTTTGTTTTCCCTACATGCCTGGAAAATTTCTATAATCAACATAGTATTGTTTATTTTATTGCGTCACTGATATTCTTTCCTAAATTAAACGGCCACGCTTCCACAATTCATGAGACGTTTACTTTTTACTCACTTGTCTGGAAAATGCTTCCATTAACTGTAAAGTATCGCTGTATTCCATGCTAGATGGAAAAGGTTTGCATTATCTGTGCGGCAACTCCTTTTTTCTTCTTTGTAAAACATAGAGTTGCAAAACGCGTTATGACGAAGTGTTATAGAAACAGTCGCTGAATTATGGATGACAGTGTTTATGTACAAATTGTTTATTTTTTAGGAAAGCTTTGTAAAATTTTATCAACAATGGTAATATAATATTTCCAGCATGAAGCGATAGTTATTTTTCTATTGAGCGTGTACATTAGTTAAAACTATATTTTATATTTTAAAATCATAGAGAACGCACACACATTAAGCTAAATAAATATAAATATTTAAAAAATATGTATGACATTATTTAAAAAATAAAGAAAAAATATCATTGAATCTTTAAAATGGGCTAAATAAGCATATAGCAATAACGACATTATGAGAGAAAATACGCGTAAAATGAAATGTTTTCTAAGAAAGTTGAAATAATAGCAGTACAATGATTTTTCTTTCTCCATGACTTTTCATTTGGTGAAAAAAAAATTCTACATAGAAATTCTTCTGTACGCAGAAATGCATAAAACATTAAGTACATTTACAAATAAGTATCATTAATATGAAATAATATTACTTTTCGTAAATCATCCAGAAACGGCGAATATTTCAAATATTCAAGAAATTGCATTTACAACAAAAAATTATTTGACAAAAAAAAAAAAAGTACTATTTTCTAAAATTTAACATTATCACTTTGAATAATGACATCATTTACATTTCATTTCAAAAAAATATTTTTTAGATCCTTCTTTTCTTTTACTTTGGAACTTTTCATTTAATATTATTTTTGAGGTATTTATTGATTTTTTTTCTAAGCACTTTTATAAAAAATTAGAAAATAAATCTCGATGAAAATGAGAAAAAATAAACTGAGGAGTTTTTTAGAAATTAGGGACTATGAATAATAATATTTATTTAATTTTTTGGTTTGTTATTTAAACAAAGTAAGAAAAAAACAGAATGGTGAAAAGTGATTTTAGTAGAAATGTGCCATAAATTTTCTTTACGGTTCAGAAAACGTGTTTAGAATATTTTTCGTTTGAAATATGTTAATTTAGTTTTGGAACAAACTGAAAACTTGTATTTAGGAGCTGCAAATTTAAGTATGATGAATTTTCATGTTACGGCGGTGTAAATTCAATTTATATTCGTTTGTACGGGAAATTACAAAATAAGTTGAATATATTTATAGATATGTTAATGCTCATGATAATATTTAAGTAGTTATAGTAATTACTTTGAATACAAAAATTAATTTTTAGTATTCAAAGATAAAAACCAGCGTTTATATTGAATAAAATTTACAAAGTCTTTTTCTTTTTTCACTTGCATGTGTGACTTTTATGTAATGTTTTACTTTTATTACTTTTGTACTTATGTAACCTATTAGTAAAATAGCATTTATGTAATGTATATGTGATGTTTTAGCCAATATGGAGATCGACTTTTGCTTAAAACGTTTGGGAATTGAAGATAATACCGGAAAAATTTGCACTAAAAATACATTTAGACTATTCCAGAAACGAAATCTCCGTGACGCATACGAACAGAATTATACATAATGTTCTATGGTATTTGTGGCGGAGTTGCAAGAATTTCTTGCTTGAATAAAGTGTAAATATATTGCTAGCAATTTTACACATTAGGCGACATATTGTGTTATTTTGTAGAGTTAGAATTTCAGCTAGCAGGAAAAAGAAAATGTGAAAATAGCTTTTGCAGCAGCGTTGCCGTAATTTTGGAAAATGTTTTATAATCTGTGATTAATTAATTAGTTTTTGCTTACAGTATTTCGAAAAATAAAACCCTATATGACTATTCAGCATATTGAAGTTTATAAAATAAATAAGAACACTTCATGACTTTTTGTAAAATGCCAACCAAAAATGCAAATTTTAATAAGAAAAACTTGGACTTACGCTGTCAAATTTAATTATTAAAAACTCGTACGATACTTATCAGCGTGAAACATAAATATAACTACATTAAAAACACGTTAGCATTACACCTAACGTTTCATGCTATTTTTAATGAGCGGTCATCAGGGGAAGGGGTTCTTGACCTCCACGGAGCAAAGATATGTACAACTCTGTCACTTTCACAACATCAAACTGCAAACATTTCTGTAACAAATCATTAAACCTCAAAATCAATATTGCATATGGCGCCATATGCTGTTGCGACAGATATGGATGAGGCCATGGGGACCGAGAAATGCCCTAATCAAACGGTAAAGCATGAACTCTGATTACAGAATTCGTCGCCGATTGTCATAAGTATAATTTAATCTTCCGTAATCGGTTAATCTTTTAAAACTGGACACATTAGTATGTTTTTAGAAACTGCGGAGTCTGAATAGCGGTTGGCGGCTGTAGCACACAGGAGCCCCCAGGTAATTAAGGGAGAAAAATATTGTCACCTGATTACACATGAAATTAAAAGTTAAATATGATCTTAGATTTTTATTAGAAAATTTTTATGTAAAACTAGCTATACCCGGCCACGCGTTGCTGTGGCTCACTCTGATTAAATGAAAAAGAAAGAAAAAAGAAAGTGCACCTTTGTAATAGGTTTAAATTCGCAATGCTTGTGAGTATACAATATTTTTTGTTGTTACATTGTCTGTGCAGATATAGAGATTATCTGGTTTGCCTGTTCTAGAACACGAAATATATAATTGTCCGTGAGAGAAGCAATCCGTCTATAGATCTAAACTTCAGAATTCTAAAGATTGTCTCTAAGCTTTGTTGATGGAGATTGCAAATGCCAATCAAATTGTGAATAGCAATCACTTAAATTGAAATGTCACATTCATTGGAATCATAGGAATGCGAGGAATGAGAACATATTCATCTTTGTCCTGTCAAGATTGTTGCTTCTACGACGTTGCTCATTATTTTTTTACTGCAAGCGGCGTGCCGTTGCAAAGCTTTGGATGGTGGATATTTCACATGATAATTGGCGCGTCAATATTCAATTTCAGTACGTGCGGTTGCATCCCTGGCGTATCGAGTGAATTCGAAAATTCTATTTAATAGTTAACCGCTTCATGTGCTTCCACAACAGTGTAAACGGACATGCATATGACTGCCTCAGTTTGAATGTTAGACAGAATAATATTGTAAAGTTCTCAGACGTCTTTGTTCTTGAACGCAGGAATACCTTGTTCCCTCAGCCAATCGTGATTCTTCTAATTGGTTTGAATATTTGGAAATACGTTTTCAACCAGTTCGTTGACGTCACTATGTTGCAATTAAATTCGTCCTAAGGTCAGATCAACTGTTCCCAAATTCCATCAATTGATACAAGAATAGCTCAGCTGATCGATCGTTTTGCAGCTGTACGTACATATTTGTAGTTAATTTTAACGTCTTTATGTGTGGCCACAAACTAGCGTATTTCAGGCAAGCATCTTTTTTGTCCGCTGATGTCGACTGAAGAATTTCAGGTAATGTGTGCCTGAAATCTCCTGCAAGCAATAATAATTCGTTCTCAAATGGTCTGAAGTTTCCACGCAAATCTTCAAATGGTCAATCAAGAGCCGACAACGATGTTTTGTGCATTATTATGTATTCATCTCAAACAAAAAGTTTGCATTTCTGCAATACTTTTCCCGTGCCGGATACTTTGGAAGTTTCGTAGTGTGTTTTTGCCAAGTGATATTTCTATGTCTAATTCTTAGAAGAAATTATACTTTTAGGAATAATTCAAAAATTACTAATTAAGCCACAAATTGACTGAACTTCATTATTACGCTGCTTTAGGCAGAAATGAGACTTAAATTAATAAGAAGAACTAAAACTAATTCTAAATAAATAGTAATTTGGAAAGTATTTTGAAGCTTTTATGCTCATTTCAGCATTCATTTGAAGTTTTGAATTTTTCAGAAACCTTAATACGCATTTACATCTTAAAATTAACCATCATGTCAAATTCCAAGCTCCTTGTCTAACGGTCTACTACCTCTCTGGTGGTGTGGCACTAACATAAAATGCCTATGTTGAATGCCAAAGCGAATATGGAACAACTCACCGGTTATCTACTTCGACATGACCGTTTCGCAATTTTATGGTGGCTAATTTACCACCATATCTTGCTGATCTTCTTCTGTATAAAGGATATCTATTGTTTTCAATGTGCATTCAATTCATCATTGCCGTCACCAATGAAATACATTTGTATCAATTTATGCTGACCATCTGGAAACGGAAGCAGTGAGCCGGATAAATTTGTCTTTTCACTTTGAAAGTTGGCGTGATTTGAGCTGTTACGATATCTGCAATAAACGACGTCATTTGGAATCATGAGTTGTATTTCTTGATGTTAGATTGCAAAGTCTTTGATTCGGCGATACATGTCGCAAGCTCAATTTTTAATGCTCTCGCGGTTCTCCAAGTTGAGGCAGTTTAATTTTACCTGCGGCACAACACATTCCTATTGTTTCTCCATTGAATTTCAGAGCTTGCAATAAGGACAAACTTCAGTCATAGTGCCAGTGAGAACATGCCAGCTAAAACAATAATCATCAGGTGAGTTGTACAGGAATTCAAGGCGATTTTAATCACGTGATAGCTTAGCATGGAGTGGTGTTTAGTGCTGATCTGCTGCTTCTTGATCACGTTTTTCAGCCACTCTCAGCCTTCGCTGGGAACTAAGCAGATCTGCAGCTGCAAAACGCACTAGCCGTGGTCGACCCGTGTATTCCCAAGTCTGGTGGCACGCTGCTCTGATGCTACCTCGGGACTATTTGAGCCATTCTTTGCATGTTTCACTCATTCGCTTTAGCCCTTTCTTCCTCAGTTTGATTTGCAATTACTCGTCGCACTGCTCCGCCAGTACGACGACTTAAGTTTCATCGTCTGCGAGCCATTATTTAGGTAAACTAAAGCCAATCGATTGCACTGAAAACGAAGAAAGAATTTTATAATAAAAGCGCCCAGTTATACTGGGCGCTGAGAGTATTGAGCTCACAGGCTATTCACACTAATAGTAAATAATAATTATGCATGAAAGAAACATTTATTTAAATAAAAGGAGGATTAGCTCTCGTTCCCACGTTTATACTTAACCAATAGACGTCCAATTCTAATTAGGGAAGCGCCTTATCAGAATAAACCGGTATACCAAACTTGAAGCAAATCCGATAATTCTGCATGATAAACCCATTTTTCTAAATTAAGGGGGATTAGGCACTGTTCCCCCCTTTATACTTAATCAATGAACCCTCAAAACTAATCAGAGAAACACCTTATCATATTAAACGTAGTTACAAAATTTGAACAAATCGGATAATTCTGCATAAAAAGTCCATTTATATAAATCATTGTTAGCGATTAGCCCCCGTTATCCCCCACCCTTTATGCTTAACCACTCAACTCTTAAAACTAATCAGGGAAGTGCATTATCAGAATGAACCTACATACAATATTTAAAGCAAATCGGATATTTCTCTGAAGACTTATCGCGTTACGTACATATATACATACATGCGTACATACAGAACCTGCGGGCAGATTAGCTCTCATAACCGGTCAGTTGAAAAGGAAAAAGAACGAACTAAAAAACAAAGAAAACACAAAAAACATAAAAAATACTGACGAAATATTTCAGTAAAGTGTGCCCCCAGAGAGCAAAATAAGGGGAGGAGGAATGAGAGGTGCGTAAAAATGAAAGTGTGGTCAAATAGCTTTATAGCGATATACCACATAATGGATGTCGGAAAAAATGAAAAAGTGCCCCCGAGTGGGGAAAAATTGGGGAGAGGGGGGAGCGAGGTTCATAAATGGTATATTACATTGGCCTCCAAAAGTTAAGGTACAGGGACTTTTCAATCAGCTCACTATATCTTTCTAAGTTTTCACAACATTTGACTGAACATTTTATAGAAGTTGCCCCAAAATACTGTCTACCAAATTGTGAAATAAAAATTTCGAAATCTTCCGCGCATGCGCAGTTAAAAATTATCTCATAAAAATACCCATATCTCGTCAAATATTCAATATATGCGTATTTTAAATGCAGTATACTGTTGCTACTATTCTTTGGCAAGTTTTCGGAAGGTTGTGTTAAATTTGGTTGAAAATTCTGTATCCTATAAGCAAAACACTTTTGAATTTTTCACAGACACAATAACATATGATCACGAATATGAGGACTATGCTTACACAAATGCACACAAACGTTGAACAAGACCCAAATAGTCATTTAACGCAGTGACAAACCATTTCCAGCATTTTCTGTTACATAAGTGATCACAAATATTATTTTATTATTAAATCTATTTATATAAAATCCAAGTCTCTGTGTGTCCCTCACGATTCCGGTAGGACCACATCATTGAAATGAGTAATTGTTGAAAAATACTAATGCAGGGTAACCACAGTAGCGCCAAATGTTGGCCAACTTAGCAATAGCTGGCTGATTTGGTGAAATTCTTATTTATAACTATTAATCTTTCATAAAGGAGGTCAAAAAAATTTAATTTAAACTCCGCTCTTTTAAGATATTTTTTCAAAATCTATGGGTGAGAATTTAAAGTACATCTTTACATCTTCCTCCCGATGCTACTAATAAAATAACCGTCAATAGACGACGCTGTACTGTATGAGCTCCTAACTGCGCGATTTTAATGTGCTTTAGGTACTTTTCCAGTATAAGTGCCTTGGCGAAAAAAGAAATTTGACAACATTTTCCCGGAACCTATACAGTTTCATTTTATATACACATGTATTTTTTTTTCGATATTTATACGATTTATTTATACGATTAAAAAAGCCGTTTCTCTAATTTTATACAGAAACAGATGTAATTTGTACATAAAAACATGAATATTATACATATAAAATAAACATATAAAAAAACACTCATAAAGTTTGTTTTCATAGCTGTTTATATGATTTGACAACAATTCTCAATATTTTTCCGTTATACGGACACCATGCCAAAATGTATGCGGTACTTTTCCATTATACGGACAGCATTGTCGCCAAGCGCAATAGTTGGCGCAAAATAAAAATAAGGTGAATTGAAACATTTGAAAAATAAAAGAAAAACATTCTCGATAGTAAAGTGGGCATTTTAAAAATATAACATTTGAAAATTACAAACTTTTACGAACTATTTTATTAAATCACAAATATATACTTAAAATAAATGAACAAATAACTGTTATACTATAAAGTAATAAATTAAAAAAATCATATTAAACTGCTGCCATAAAATTATAAATATCTTTCAGCATTGCAGTAAACATTTCATTTTTTGAATGAAGGCGTAGCCACATAAAATCTATGAGATACGACTCTAAATGATGACGAACAGCTTCCCGATGTCTTTTGTTGCGCCATTTTGCGATGCCCCATAATCTTTCAACATTTGGAGTATGACATCCAGTATTAGGGTCGACAAAATTGTATTTGTGATTTACTGTGAAATGATCATAACCAGCACTTAGCAGTTCATCTGATTTATATCCTTTCCAACAATCTGTATAAATAATACATGACTTTCATCTACTTCTATAATTTGGAACAGATGTCATATTCGCCCCATATTGGCGCGATTTTTTTCGGTTGCCAATTTGGCGAAAACATCAACAGCATAAACAACATAATCCGGGTTACCACATCAAGCAAAATAACGACACTTTGGCGCAAGTTAAGTACCTGTTGCCTGTATGATATTGGCGACAGAAAAAAATCGCGCCAATATGGGGCGAATATGACATCTGTACCCTATTCCATTCCACTGTTGTGTTGTGGTTCATATCAAGTTGCAGCTTACAAAACTCAATCGATGTCAACTCTTTGCACGATAAATATATAAACCTCAAAGCATTAGGAAAAGTCACCCGCGATCCTTTAAACCAAATTTTTTGTCGTATTTCTACGCTTTCTTCGCATGATCGTAAGCTACAACTCAATTTCGGATTTCCAGAACTCATACATAATTTCATTTCATGATTTTTTGAACACAATCTTTTATTGTGCAGAATTCCAAATTCCTGAAACAGTTTTATCACAACCTTCTCATCATCTGGTAATTGCCAAATGATAAAATCCATCTCAGCATCAGCAGTAAAAGTAAACTACAACTTTATAAAAAAAAAAGCATTTTTAATTCGATTAATAGCAGATTAAAAAGCTTTCCAAGGTTAAGGTTAAACAATAATCATTCACGTGATTCACGTTTCATAAATAACAAATCACAATGTTTCGCATGGTTTACAATAAAAATCTACGATCAAGGTTGAAATAATTGGCGCATTAGCATACATTTTAGCATGCTGTCCGTATAACGGAAAAGTACCATGTATGCTAATGCGCCAATTATTTCAAAATGCTAAAAGATATTTGTAATTTTATGCCAGCAGTTTAATATGAGTTTTATTTTATTGCTTTATTTTATAACAGTTATTTGTTCAATTATTTTAAGTATATATTTGTGATTTAATGAAATAGTTCGTAAAAGTCTGGAATTTTCAAATGTTATATTTTTTAAATGCTCACTTTAGTACGACAATATTTTTTCTTTTCTTTTTCAAATGCCTTAATTCACGTGACATTCATTTTGCGCCAACTATTACGCTCTGCGACAATGGTATCCGCATAACGGAAAAGTGCCCAAATCTCACTTTCTGATGCCCAAATTACACCAAACTTTTTTTAAAAAATGCCAAAGCCCCTACAGTGGAAAAATATCAAACTGTCTATTATTTTGCGCTATCTGTGTTATAGTTTATACTATATGCAAGGTGAGTGGAGCGAAGATTTTAAACATTAAATATTAAAGTTTCGGCACAGATGTCATATACACAATGGGTACTTAACTGTCATCAAAGTGTCGTTATTTTGCTTGATATGGTAACCCGGATGTTGTTGTTTATGCTGTTGATGTTTTCGCCAAATTGGCGTCGGAAAAAATCGCTCCAATATGGGGTATATATGACAACTGTGCCAAAGTTTCTATAAAGCAGTATAAGACTAAAAAATAAGAATAAAATAAATGCAAAATAAGACTAAAGAAGAAAGAAAAATCATGCGTTAAGCATAGAATATGAAATACTTTCCAACACATCCTGAATGCTTTAACAAAACTTCGTTATTTAAGGAAATAAGGTAAATAAGATAACTAAGTAAACATTTTAGAAAACGCATAATTTTTAAAAAAAATTGATTTCAGCAGTTACCGTCCATAGCAATAGTACCGTTATTACATGCCACTATTTAGCTAAAATTTAATTTAAGCTACTCTTAAAGCTACTGAAATCATATTTCCAGATATTATCATCCATAGACGGTTATGTATCCAGTCCTTTGCGTGACCCTGTATATCATTTTATCTATATTCTACAAACATTTCTTACTAATCTAAATGCAGTTCAGCGTAAAACTGCACAACTCCTTTAAAAACCACCTTTAAGCAATTTATTCTCATACTCAGGAACCCTTACGAATTCTTTTGTGTAGCCCTGCATATGAACTGTAGAATTTATACACACGGTATAGTATGCATAAATGTAGTGAAACATAAAAGCACATATCATAATTAAAAATGCATTCCTAGCAATCATTACTTATGTACGTACAATACTTCGGAGAAAAGTTTCTTGACGAGAAAGAAGTTTGCCAACGTATTTTCTGACAACCTATTTACTGCTTCATACTTACAAGCAATTTTTTGCATATGTATACAATTTATTTAATGTAAAAAAAACTATTTATCCATTTTTATAAAGAAACAGAAGAATTTTTTGCACAGATGTCATATACGCATCGGGGTTGGCGTGATTTTTCTCTGACGCCAATTCGGCAGAAATCTCGCTTTCGAATACCAGTTACTTATATATTTTTAAATTATTTGCTATCATTTTGAAAAGGAAATAACTATAAATAAATAAAAGTTTGAATAATAACTATAGAACAAAACAGTTTATATAATTTAAAAACAGAAAATAAAAGTAAATAAACAATGGCACAGATGGTCATATTCGCCCCATATTGGCGCGATTTTTTCCTGACGCCAATGTCATATACGCAATGTATACTTAACCGGCGCCAAAGTGTCGTTATTTTGCTTGATATGGTAACCCGGATGTTGTTGCTTATGCTGTTGATGTTTTTGCTAAATCGGCGTCGGAAAAAAATCGCGCCAATATGAGGCGAATATGACATCTGTGCCTAAACAATTTATTAATAAATAAAAAACAATGGCCGGCAAAATAACACCATTTTAGCGCCATAGGTATCCCGGTTCATATCTGAAATCTGTGCCGTAATTTGTATATAAAAAAATATTATATATATTTAGAAACGATTTTTTTATGTATATAAGTGCATATATAAACAAAAATAAAAGTTCATTAGATTTGTTTTCATAGCTGTATATTTTGGCAACATATCTCACTTTCTGATGCCCGAATTACGCGAAGCTTTTTTTTTTTAAATGCGCTAAAATTTATAATGGAAAAGTACCTAAATAAATAATTAACAGAAATAACCAATTATACAAACTAAAACATTTTATTTCGAGATCAAAGCATTGTTTTTAATTTCAATTAAAAATACATATATCTTTGGATAACTTTAATTGAAATTGGGTTCACGGCTTAATATCTCATTCCATAAACCTAAACAAACACACACATTCATCGTGAACCGTAAAAAATATTAAATCATTGAGGTAATCATTCACAAAGTAAGTTCTCCAACAATCAATGGACAATATTCTAATGACGTCATAGTATGTAAAATGGTGGCGGTATCATTTGTTTATGGTTTGAAATCACAAAGATTTAATTTTGAAATGTCTCTTAGTTACATTATTTTATTGTCGTATTTATGAGATCAGAGCAAAAGCATATTTTTTCATTATTTAGTTATTAAAGACGGAAAAAAATTATAAATGTGCACGATTTGAAAAATTTAAATAATTTTCTTTCTTAATACTAAAAAATAACATCGGGAAGTAACAGCGAGTTTAAGTTAAATAAGTTTAGCTGTTTAATTCTGCTGTAATATTCAAAATAACTGTATTTATTAGATTTCAGTAAACAACATCAGGGCCCGATTAAACTTTGAAGTTAGAGGAATTACAATGTCATTTCAGGACCTTTCTTTTGGAGAAGCTTTTCTAAATTCCACATATACATGGAAACTCTTCAGTGTTAGAAATATTATTCCCAGGACTTGCATAACATGAGAACGGCCTGCAATTTTACACAAGTTTTTGAAAACTACTTTATATCAGAAATTTTACTAAAAACTGGTTACTTTTTTGTTATAGAGGCCCTCACTATTAGAATTATGACAAGTTGCAGCCAATTTCGCCAAAGTCGTAACCAAGATCGTGAAGCACACACATATAATACCATATAATACCATTTTATGAAATCGTATACTATAATTTAATAGTTTGTACCTTACTTCAAGTGTGTAATTTATTTATTTTTAAGGCTTAATAATCTAAATTGTCCAATATATGAATTTAAAAAAATGTAACAAAGACTGAATAGACATGACCGCAAAAATCTGCAGAAAACTTGGAATTGTGCAGATTAGTGGTCTTCTACTGTACACAGTTTTTCATAAATGTGTTTCGTTCTTAAAATGTGTTATTTTCATCTATCACTGCGGAACAAATGAGAAAACTCATATTCTTGCACATGAGTTGTATATATCTTTATATCTAAATTTCCGTCATTTTTGACGGGCTACCTTTCTAGTTTATTATTAGCCCCCTAATTGTCCTCCCGACTAAATCTTCACCAAGAAATATGAAATCAAACATGTTCTTTTCATCCCAGAAGTTCAATAACGATTCGCCAATAATTTTTGCAGATATTCGACAAAACGTGTGCAATCGAAAGCATCCAGTCCCTGTACCTTAACTTTTGGAGGCCAGTGTAAAACACAGGCGCATTCAAATACAACGCAATTCGTGAATTTCATAGCAATCGGGGAAGAACTTTCGGTAAGTTAATATTTGGGGGGAGAAGGAGGGTAGGTGCATAAAAGGAAAGGGTGGTCAAAGCGCTTTCTAAAGATACATCACATGATGGGTGTCGGAAAAAATTAAAAAAGAGCACCCTGGTGTGTGTGTGTGTTGGGGGGATATTAGGGGAGAGGGGAGCTAGTTTCATAATAGGTATATAATAACACGCTTGTATCCGAACGAAACTCATTCCGTGAATTAAAAAAAAATCGGTGAAGAATTTTCGGAGGTTAGCGATTTTGTACGAACGAACATCTATATTTTTATTTATATAGATGTGCTCCCGGGAGGAAAGTAGGGTAAAGGGAGGGGGGTGCGTAATATGAAACAGTAGTCAACGCACTTTCGAATGATATATCACATGATGGGTGTCGGAAAAAAATTAAAAAAGCGCCTCCTAGTTGGGGGGGGGCAGCGAGGTTCATAATAAGTATATAACAACACGCTCGTATTCGAATGCAACTCAATCCATGAATTTCAAAGCAATCGACGAAGATTTTTCGGAGATTAGCAATTTTGTACAACGAGCCTTAACATTTTTATTTATATAGATAATCTGAATGCGTTTTTTTCTTCTGTATTAATCATTCACGATTTTAAATTTATATTAAATTTTTTTATGAAACAGTATCTAAAATACTTTCACGATTTTGCACTTATATAAATAAATATTAGAATTTTAATATATTCTTCTAAATGTAATTTTAAAAGCCAGTTGTTTCCAAATTGAAATATTGCATTTTTTATAATAAATTTTCTATCGATTCCCAAGGTTTTTGGAAAATATCTTCACTTTTTCGAAGTGCTTCAAATACTGACACACAGAAAAATTAACATTAAGTAAAATAGTGAAACAAGAAAATCTTTTATCATAATATTTAGGAAGATAAAAGCATAGGATAGCTTTTACATTTTTAGAGTTACGTTCAATTTTAAATTTGTATATATTTAAGAATAAAAGAAATATCTTTTCACATATAAAAGCGAAGCTTTGATTTTTATTTTTTTGTTGTTTGTTGAGAGCCATTATTTAGAAATTCAGACAAAAAAGTGGTATTTTTTGATTTGCTTGATATTTTTAGGTAGCTTTCATTACTTAAGCTACCTATTTGCAGCCGTTCGAAGGAAAACGATTCCGACAAATGTTGGTATATTTTCACGATCATGACCCCCAGACCCCGAAACCACCCTCCGTTCAAAATTGATATATATATATATATATATATATTAGGGTGTTCCAAAAAAAAAATTGAAAAGTGACATGCATAGGGGCTTAAATTGTGAGAAATGATGAGATAAACACATTGTAAAAATTTGAAGTTTTTATTTTAATAACAACTGACCTCTGAAGAAGCTTAAAGATTTCATAATTGTATTTTTTAAGCTTGTCATTATACCATGGAAATAATTGCAATAACGCATTAATTTTCCTCATAATTTCCTCTATCTATGACACCACACAGTACGTAATGGAAATATAGTTTATTAAAATCTTTATTATAAATCGCATAAAGTAAAGTGAAGAATAAAAAGTGCAAAAACGGAAGTGAAGTGAGGTATCTAGTATTTCCTTAGAATAAGCGTTATTTTAATGACGTTGCAATTGCACATAGTAGAAATATATAGTTTATTAAAACCTTTATTATAAATCACTTAAAGTGAAAAGAAGAAAACAAAATTCAAAAACGCAGTAAAGAGAAATGTCTAGTATTTTTAGAGAAAGGAGCTTATTTGATGTTGGTTGGTTACATGTTCTGAAATCTGAATTATGATGTTCCAGTTCAATTTTTAATACTTTCTTTATAACATGTTTTCTCACAATTACTGTGAAAATTGATGAAATTGTTGTATCAAATACAAATTTAAGTAATTTGTTTTGTCAAAGAAGACGAGTGACATATCTCCAGTAGAAAAACCAAAAGTAATAATGTGGTCTTCACATCCGATTTCCATTCTTCATAAAGAACTTTATAACCAATTATTACCAACTACTGGTCAAACATTACATCGTTTGTACATGATGTTAAATTCAAGCTTCAACATACTTTAAAAATTATTTTGTTTATTGCTTTAGAAAAAATGCACATCACTATTTAGATTTTCGAAATAAATGCCAAGTTTTTAAAAGTTTGACAGGTTTGAGAAGTTACTTAACTTTTTCCTAGTTTCTAGAATTTTACAAATATGCTTATATCACTAAACCTCACAAAATAAGAGGGTATGCAATATCAAAATAAAACATCTTCATGATCAACTAGAAGTGCAGAAAATGATTACGTTTCATGAGGATAAAATATTTGTACAGCGCGAACATAAGAAGCATCATAACCTGATAATCATAGCTTCTGCTGTATTTGACTTATTTTCACTTCACCAGGAATCAGGACCTCAAATCGCTATTTTGGGTAGAATTAAAGATTACTGGCCATGATAAATATTGCCAGCTAAGCAGAAATTGATAAGGATACTGATGGTTGTGTTTTAACTGAAGATGAAAAACACTAGCTACAACTAAACAGAAGTGTCACTGTAGCCTTCCTTTACAAACAGGCACAGAAATATTCAAACTTGTGATGATTATCTGAAGTTCATAAAACTAACCCGGGATGGCCACCCAGGGAAACCCAGCAAATGCTTTAGAATTTTAGTGCAGTCCCTGGCATAAAACTTACCCTTACTACTTTGTGTGAAATCACATCACAATTTCTTAAAGGCAAAAGCAAAGTTACATTCAGCCCTTCTGGTGCATACCATCGTACGCGGTGGATAACAAAAAGAATTTCTTCCATTAAAAAATTTCGCTTTTGTGAGCTATTCAATTTCATGAAATATGAGGTATGTGTACTAAAACGCACCTGTTTATCGCGACAATTTATATAAAAGCGTGGTCCTCTGTACCTTTAAGCTGTAGTGCACCTTAAAATGATTTGAGTCTCTTAAATCTCTGGAATTACTTTTAAAAAATAGACAATGAACTGGCAAAAAAGTTCTTGATAAAACATAAAAGAAAACTTTGGTACCTAAGTGAGAACATGATTGGGTTATCACTCTTTTCAGATCCTATATTAATTGAAGAGAAAAAGGCAATTGTTTCAGCTTCAGAAAACCTAAGAAGAAACTTGGTTAAATGCTACGAGATTTTGCAGCCAAGCAATCAATCTTTTTACAGTCCTAAAATTTGTCAGTTCATTTCTAAAAAACGATGTTGATTCATTTGTAGATAAACGATTATAATATTGTCAAAGAAAAAAATATTCTTTATTAGTGGTAAATGATTGTGCCAAACGTGCTGTGCCAGTATGCGCGCGTTATTAGACACTGAATTCAATAATGTACTCGTGTAAGATGAGGATCAAGGTCAGCTCCTCTATCACACAGTAGAATATCATCAGCAATTCATTACTTGGCCATTGAAGAAACACTTAAAAAAAACTTACCTTAAGAGATCAAGAATATTAAATTCAAACTTCAACCTACTGTAAAATTTGTTTTGTTTATTGCTTTTGAAAAAATGGACGTCAATTTGGAGATTTTCGAAAAAAATGCCAATTTTTTCTGCCAGAAAGTTCTGCCAGAAAGACCAGCTTAATAAGAAAAATCTTTTTTAATCTTCTCTTTCCAATTTCTTTATCTCTTTTTAAATTTAAAAAAAATTATAAATGGTCGCCATTTTGAAACAAGATGGTATATGAAGCTGGATAACGAACTAGATTGAGAACTTTTTATGTCCTGCACACATTCTTAGTATCCAAATTGGTTAATTATTAGGCCGGCTATCATATGACAAAAATCGGATTGTTTCAAAATGCCAGCCACTTTAGAAATTCAAACTGCAATATCTCAGCCGTTTTTTCAGATAAAGACGACATAAAAAAGCCAAATCTTTGTATCAAGGTCAAACACCCAAGAAGAAAATCTTTATTAATTTATAATTTTTTGGAACCTTTTGTAAATTTAATTTTTTTTTTATATGGCCGCATTTTCTAACTACATTCTTCATACTAAGTCATACACAAGTCGGTTCATAAATACAAGAGTTACATCATGACAAAAATCAGGTGTTTTTATCAGAGTAATATTCTTCCATTTTTTCTATCAACATTAGAGGCACTATTGCCAATTATTAGCGATAATGTAAATTAATAGATTTGGGAATTTTTTAGTTTAGTTAAGTAAATTTAAAAGCGCTAATATGTATTTTAAATACTAATAGTGTAATGATTTTCTATTTATATTAATTAATTGCATTTATCATGGTATTTCAAAAAGGAATAACTGCATCCATTGGGCATCATATTTGTTTTAACTTAACTGCAAAAATATCCTTAAAGTTATAGCAGTAATGTAGAACATGTGCAGGTGTGTATTTGGATTAAATAAAAATGGGGTTATATAGGGTAAGCTTAGTAATTACTATATTTCATTTATACAAGATAACATAAATTATTTAATAGGTTATATTATTTTTTCCATTTATGTTTTCCTTTTGCTTCTATTCTTTTACTCATGTAGTCGTTTGGGTACAGGGGAAAATTTTCAGCTTTTAGATTTTTTTTTCTCTACAAAAAACGACTGCTTTGCCTATATATTTGAATTCTGTACCCTTGATAAAGTAATTTTATATATAAGCTTTTCAATTATTTTTATAGGTATCCATAGTTTTCTTTTTTTCTTCCATTTTAATACTCGTAAGATAGTACAAGGGACTATACTTTATACATAACATCTGGTATATATATATTTTCATTTCTGTTATTCAACTTCTGCTGTTTTATACTACATTTTTGGAATCTATGTTAAGTGTGTTGGGGGGAACTGTATTTGTTAATGTCATTTTATTAATAATTTCACAGTTTTTGTTGGTGGTCGGTAACGTTTATTTAATGGTTATACAGGGTGTCTCAAAAGGTCGTTTACAAACTTAAAATGCTGGTCGGTCATATCATGTTAAACAAGGTTTACATAAGAACTTGTGTTCGAAAATGCAAACTGCGACCTCTAGAGGGTGATGAGCGCTGGCTTACGGGAGAGTGGGAAGCGTAATCATTTTAGGCGAGGACGTTGCAGGAGATGGATGAATCAGTTTAATAACGCAGAATTAGCCGATATGCATTACGTATATGGCGCCGCGGATGGAAATGCACAAGCCCCGGTACAGATGTACCTTGAGCGCATCCCAAGCAGACGACAGCCAAGTCATGTTTTGTTTGGACAATTGCACCGTAGATTGCGTTAAGCAGGAGCTTTCCAATTACGTAGCCACATCGGTCGAGAACCCACTACACGTACACCTGTCGTAGAGGAAACCGTGCTACGAGAATTTGGCAGAAACCCGCAAACAAGTCTCCGAGCAAGCGAATGCGTCTTGGGTGTACATCGTTCCAGCATTATGCGTATATTGCATGAGGACACGCAACACCCCTACCACTTACAAAGAGTACAGGCATTGTGCGTTGACGACTATCCCCAACGCGTTTCATTCGCACGCTGGTATTTCAGCCGGTTTTTCCATCGTGGATTTTGTTTTCGGATGAATCTGCTTTTAAACAGGACGGTGTCCTGAAACTACACAACATGCATATATGGGCGCATGAAAACCCAAGGTCTACACGTGCCCATGCACGTCAACAACGTTTCGCCGTAAACGTTTGGGCTGGTATTATTTGTGACATGTTAATTTGGCCCCACCAGTGGCTGAGAGGTTCTGCTCTCGAAGCTGGTAGACGGGAGGTGCTGGGTTCGAACCCAATCGCGCCCGTCGGCCTAATCGTTCGGAGTTTTCGTGGTTTTCTTCGAGCCATGGATTTTCATGCGTAAATACGGGTTAGGTTCCCTTAGAAAGACCCCCCACGAAGGGCACTCCCCCTCGGGCCTATATCCCTAGCGTAGCGTAGGCCGTCAAAAAATCAACCAACCAACGACATGTTAATTTGCCCTTACCTACTACCTCAGTGCCTGGACGGGAATAGCTATCGCATTTTCTTAGAAAGAGTCTTGTCGGATCTGATGGGTGACTTTCCAGCCACTACACGCCGAATCATCTGGTTTCAGCATGATGAAGAGCATACTCATTTTAGCTGCACTGTGAGAGAATACCTCGATAGGATATATCCTAATCAGTGGATTGGCAGAGGCAGATCAGTCGCATGGCCACCGCAATTCCCGATCTGGCTCCCCTGGATTTCTATCTCTGGGGACACATTAAGTCCATGGTGTACGAGAAGCCCGTAACATCGGACATGGATCTAGTCGACAGGATCGTGGAAGCAGTGGTACGCGTCCGTGACACACCTGCCCATTTTGAGCGGGTTCGTGAATCCATGCGTCGACGTTGTGAAGCATGCATTGCGGCGAATGGAAAGAATTTTGAACACCTTCTGTAAATTAAACCATGTTCTTTAATAAAAGACATATTAATACCTCTTTCGATATCCTTTATTTCTTCCCATCCACAGCTGCGCTCATCGTCCTCTAGCGGTCGCAGTTGGCATTTTCGAACGCAAGTTTCTATGTAAATCTTGTTCCCCATGATATGACACACCAGCATGTTAAGTTTGTAAACGACCTTTTGAGATACCCTGTATATATATGTATATATATATAGCACATTATGCATTAAATGTATTCGGCAGACCCAGAATCTCTCACCATAATTAAACTAAGAATAAACAAGTGTTGAATAAATAAGTGTTGTTTATTCTTAGTTTAATTATGGTGCGAGATTCTGGGTCTGCCGAATTCATGTAATACATAATGTGCTATATACAGGGTGCAATATGTTATCTATCGCCGACCTTTAATTTCTCAACCGTTGGTCGTAGACATATAGTTCCAATTACAAAAACGCTTCAAATGAGGTAAATATTCATGCGGTGGCATTATTTAAAGTAAAAAATCAATTTGATAAAAATTACGAAATTTAACTTTTTATACTGTCCCCCAGTCCCTATAGTTATATTTAGTAAAAGTTTACGCATATCATACCATATGTAACACAAAAAGTTTGACATCTGTACAACAAAAACTGACACAGTTATTAAATTTCAAAGTATGAGATTTTTGCACATGATTTTGTCCTTCATTGAGGGGTCGGTTAAAAGATGAATTAAAGTAATTCGAGATCAAAATCAAGGTGCTATGTCCTTTTTTACGGTGAAACCACCTTTAGCCAGTATCGCCAAATCGGGTGTATTACTAAAGAGGGTTATTTCATCTGAAAGTTTGAGCTGGCTTTTAGGGATCGTATGCAACGCGAAGAATGAAATATTAAAAATAAGCATCAATTTATTATAATATAAGAAAGCGGTCTACTATAAAAAATGAATAGATCAAACGCCGGAATTTACTATAGATACTTCTCAAAGTGTTCTCAAAGCGTTTGACGTATTCATTTTTTATAGTAGACCTTTTTCTGATATTATAATAGATTGATATTTATTTTATTGTTTAATTTCAATATTTCATTCTTCGCTTTGTATACGACCCCTAAAAGTCAGCTCAAATTTTTAGATGAAATAACCCTCTTCGGTGATACCCCGAAATTGGCGATACCGGATAAAGGGGGTTTTGCCGTAAAAAGGACATAGCATCCTGATTTTGATCTCTAAATACTTTATTTCTTCTTTTAACTTATCCCTCAAAGAAAGACAAAATCATGAGCAAAAATCTCAAACATTGAAATATAATAACTGTGTCAATTTTTGCAGTACAGATGTCAAACTTTTTGCGTTATATCTGTTATGATATGTGTAAATTTTTACTAAATATAACTATAGGGACTGGAGGACCGTATAAAAAGTTAGATTTCGTAATTTTTATAAAATTGATTTTTTACTTTAAATAATGCCACAGCATGAATATTTACCTCATTTGAAACGTTTTTGTAATTGGAACTATATGTCTACGACCAACGGTTGGGAAATTAAAGGTCGGCGATAGATAACATATTGCACCCTGTATAATCTGTGTGATTATTTGCAGCATTGGCGCTTATCGCATGGATTTTATTTTTCTTTTTAACCTTTTTTGAGCTTATATATATATATATATATATATATATATAATTTAGTTACGGTGTGTTAGTTGCTTTTCCCCTGTTTTGAATTTTTTGAAGTATAACTTATCAATATATATATATACATCAACATTTGAACGGAAGCTGATTTTGGGGTGATGATTGGTAAAATTATACCAAACTTTTCCGGATATGTTTTCCTCCGGACGGCTACAATAGATAGCTTTTCACTTTTTGTAAAAGAACGTACCTAAAATGATTTAATTACATTCTTTTAAAATTCATAAATAAAATATTTTTTATAAAGTAGTTGGTTTTAATCTAAATAATTTTTTTCTTTATCTGAAAAGGATAAATTATTGCATTATTCAATAAATACATTAACACACTTTTATACAAAGTCTTTCTACAAAATAAAATAAAATAACATAAAAGGAAAAAAATATGAATAATGAATCGTATCTTTATTAAAATCACACCTCTTTCATCCCATTTGACAAAGATATTTTCAGAAAATTTCTTTTCTAACCATTAAGCAATTCCTAATCATAATTTTTCTGACATGTATTGACTTAGTCCGCAGAAAAAAATGACATTTTAATAAAAGGCTTAAATATTAATCTTTCAGAAAGTAACATGAATATTTCAAACGAAAACAAAATGTATTTTTTTCGCTGTCAAATTCTTTAATTTATAAATTTTATCTTTCTTAATATTATTGTTAGAAGATAAAACAAGCGATAAATTATGGAATTCCATGTCCGGGGAATAATGTAATGATTGTATAATTTGTGTTTCAGAATTCATTTTAAATAATTTATGAATGTATTCAGTTGAGGTACACGTTTGAAATGTTGAATTCTGCCTCTTGTGTAAAACTATGTTTATGGCTGTTATGTATATGACAGCGGAATTGTGTTAAATGCCTGTTAAATTATTCTAATATCAATTTTCACTAAACAGATTATGCTAGTCTGAAACTAATAAGATGATTTATGTTACAAGTATTTTCATGGAACATTAGAGTTCACTTTAATTTTTTATTAGAAAAAAATTCTAATTTTATGCAAAATATAAATTACGCACAGGGTGTTACAAACGAAACTTTTTGAAAGGTATTCATTAAAGTTATTTAATTACACTGATCGGCATCATAATACTCCCTGTAAAAATAATGATTGTTCCTGACGGATTTAAAGATACTAAATCTAAATATGACAACGAACTTGTTCCATCATGTACCAGATTTTTTTGATGAGGAGTCGTCTTTAAATTAAAAATAGTTTTCCCTTGTTAAAATATTAGTGCTAAGAGCCTGCTAATCTTTTATTTTTGGATTAACGTGCGCTTTGTTTTTAACCCCTCTCTTATAAAAATGGTTTATACCCTCTTCTGAAAATATTTTCCGCTTTCTTCCGATGACCTAAATTAGCACATGCGCAGTCTCAAATGACCATCCTTATTCTATCCACAAAGAAAATTTGCGTAGAGTTTCTGTTGAGAGAAACTCGCAGATTGCTCTGTTTTAGTTAATTTACATTTCCACGCAGTTAATTCAATGCATTAAGTAAAACTAGTTTGTGGTATCACTTTTATTAACTGAAAATGTCACATTTCTGTAAAAACAGCCCAAATATAATTTGTTTTATATGCGGCTAGGTGACATTTAAAGACCAATGGAAGTCATTTTCACAGCTTATACAGAAAGCTCACAAACTTTATTTTGGCTGTAAGATCGGCGATCAAGGTAAAATCTTCTTGTAACTCATGTTCAAAGGCACTTAGTGGTTTGTTAAAAGGTGTGGACAAATTAAAGCCATTTGCTATTCCAATGGTATAATGTGAAAATCAGAATCCCTTGGATGACTGTTGTATTTGAATAACAAGTCGACTTCTCAAATATAAATAATAAAAAAATATATATTCTATAGTATTTTCAGCATTAAGATTTGTTTCTCATGTACACCAGATGTATAGCCACCAGATACATATACTTTGGACTTTGAAATCACATCAGAAGAAGTAACACCAGATGTAAATGAATGTATGCAAGAGGATGAGGAATTTTATTTGTCCAGTTCTTCATGATCTCACCTTATTTTTCAAGCTGAATTACACGACCTATTTCGTGACTTAGATCTTCAAAATATAAAGGCTACGCTACTTGATTTTCTAGAATTTACTGCAAAAATATGCGAACATTTTTTTTGTAGAAAGAGGCAAGTAGGCATTTCAAACTGTTTCTCGATGGATGGCGAGTTGGTATATTGAAATAATTTTCAAGGATTAATAGAAGAGTTACATGTTGAATACAAGCAAGAACAATGTAGGCTTTTCATAGGTTCATCGAAATTTACTTTAAAATATGTTTTGCATCACAATGGAAATGTGGAACCTTCAATATCTATTATTCATGCGCTCATATGAAAGAAACGTACTTGAACATTCAAAATGCATTGAAAAAATACATTACGAAGACTACCAGTGGAAAATATGTGCCAACTTAAAGGTAATAGAATAGCTCACTGGGATACAACAAGGTTTCACGAAATTCAATTGTTACTTATGTGAATGGGATAACCGAGTAAGCACTTTTGCGTAACAAAATGGCAACCGCGAGAAGAAAATATTCCTGGCTCGAACAATTTTGCACACCAGGCATTAATTATAAGATAAAAATGTATTTACTGCACCTTCACATAAAACTTGGACTCATTAAACAATTTGATAAAGGTATGAATAAAGACTGTGAGGAGAGTAATGGATTGGCTCAGCCGGCTTTGGGTGCAGGGGATGATTTATTTAGTGCTGCCATCTGTTGGTTATGAGAGGAGATGATTGCTGCAGTGTTTTATCTGGGTCACCACTTTAGTGGGTGTGTGAATTGGCGCCGATGGGATACGAACCAGGGATCTCATGATCAGGAGCCGAGACAGTTAGCGTCGAGCAAAAGGCCAAGCCAGTTACTCTAAGCTAGTAACTCCTTTTATTCTGATCATGTGAGATGAGATCGCTATAACGGTAAAGGGTTTAAGTACTTGATGCACAAAATTTCCATCATAAGCTAGATAAAAATAAAACTAGTAAATCTGCAGATCAAGAGCCTCAACGTCATCTCTGCAACTCATTGTTTTTATCAAACTTTGCGTAATATTAATCTTTCTACAAAAACAAAATTTAAACTATTTAAATTACACAAACATTTATAAAAGGAAAAAAATATTTCGATGGTTTCAGACATTAAAAGCGTTAAATTAAACACGTTGTTATGTAAGGATATTCTGAAATTCTCACGAGCTACTTATTCTAGTAATTTTTATATAATAAAGCAAATTTCTTCAGGGGGGTGTCCCCCCCGTTGTGTAATCTATTTTGCATTTGTAATTTTCTATTGATTGAGTTAATGATTATCCTATATCTTAGATCCCTTTTTACACTGCGATTTATAAGGATAAGCAACAATTTGGTCAAGCAATTTAAGTTATCCTAATATCCATACGGCAGTATTTACTTGCCTGCTAACCACAAATACCTGTATCTAATGGATAAAGAACTTTTGGAAATGTAAACTGAAACATCTAATTTAGAAATCTAATACCTTTATAAATTTTGTTTATAAAAAAATAATTTTGATTACCATTCTGAAATATTTATATCTAAGATCTAATCTAAATATCAAAAAATGTACTCGATAGCATTAACTTACTAAAATCACCCTAAAGTAGGGGGGCTTCTAAACCTAACAGTTAATAATTCATCATCGTTAAATAGATAAACATGATTTGGCGCCTTTAAGTATTTTTTGTGATTTTCTTTTAATAGTATCTACATTTAATTTAAAATCGTGATGTTACAAATACCGTTGAAATTTGACGCAAACCTATGTTCAGGTCAAATTACGAAAGGTTAACTAACATTTCATTTCCCTTAGCCGGACTTTCTGTTTCATTTTTCGTAATAAGGATTATTTTAATAATTTAATTTATTTTACACTCTACAAGCTGTTACACGGGCTTTGTTCACGTAGCATTAAAATAGAGATAAATGCATTAAGTAAAACATTTCACTCCCCACCAGACATACCAAGTCTCAAGCTTTTTGCACATCACTATTATCTTAGAGAAAATGTTCTTTTAAATCGCGCAAATGTTTCAATTAAATAAAGTAACATTTTCTGTATTAAAATACTGGTATCCAGAACGCCGGAGGCTTGGCAGCTCTGCTCCTCTTAATAAAAACATATATGATTAACCAACACTTTATCACATTTTATAGGAGACAATACGGAATTTCTTATTTGTATGGCCTTACATATATCTCAGTCATAAAAATGTAAAATTTTGTGCCAATTAATGCACTCAATTGCGAAAATGAAATCGCAAAGAATGAGAAAAGGAAGGCCAAGTAAAATCGTGTAAATCGAGGAATCTTTCTTCGTAGTGCTGGGAAAATACTGCTACAAAAACTATTTTAGGTGGTATTTGGTGTGAAATGTTTATATGTATTCATTCCTGTCCTATATATCCTTTTTTTTATTTTTTATTTGCTTATTCCATTTTTCTTTTGCACGTGAAAATCTTACAAATTAAAATTAACTCTTTGGGAGAAATTGTTATTCATTTTTTTTTTGGCAACAATAAAGTTTATAAAATTTAACAGAATAATGTCAGTTTATTCTGTATGAAAATAACGAACTTTTTCATTTATAATCAAATAGTTGAATAAATAAATGAAAATATTATTCTATATAGTATATAAATACTATTTTCATTTCTGCGTTTAAATAAATCTATATGCAAATATCTATACAAAGGCATTCATTAATTCATTCCTTTTGCTTTGATTTGACTTCAAAAAACCATACATACTTTCACATTTATGATATTTTTAGATGAGATGCTGTTGCTACGCAACGGTTAAAAGAAAAAATGAAATATAAGTAAATTCATAAAATAAAATGTTTTATATTATTCGAACACATGTATAAAATTCTATCATAAGTTATACACCTAATTTCAAAGCTCTGACAAATGTTTTGACAAAATTGCAAACTAATAAGAATAATTTAATACTCTTATTTAAAAATTTCAGCATCCAAAATTTACCATTTAAATCTATTATTCATATGAGCGATTTCTTTCAACAGATGAAAATTTGAAAATCGTCTGACTTCCCATAGAAAAACATTATATCACAAAATAAAATGTTCTGTATATTTCGAACGAATGAACCAAATTTAACCCAAAACTATACAGCTAAATCCGGGGAGCTCATCAACATGCCCAGGGAATTTCAAGCCGATCGGATGCTTTTTGCGGCAGTTATCGCGGAACAGACAGACAGACTAACGGAAACCAAAACTTTTCGTGTCTCCACAGTAAGCCTTCACTGACGTTTCGGCAATTAGTTTCTTTTGTTGGACTTCAAATAAAACAGCTATTTATTGATGCTATTTACAAAAATAAACAGAATGCTTTCGAGGAAATAGCATGGAATGCTTTCAAAAATGTACGTAACATTTTTTTAGGAAAGAGAAAGTGTCAAAATTATGAAAAAATTTTTGAAAATCTTCTCTCTTCATTTAAAGCATTAGGTTGAAATATTATGACTTTAAAGCTGCATTTTCTTCATTCTCACTTGGGCATTTTTGTGGATAATATGGGAACAGTTTTTGATCAACATGGAGGACATTTTCTCCATGATCTAGCAGACATGGAAAAGAGATACAGCGGAAAATGCAGTAAAATGTATTAGCAGAATTGATGCTGGACACTTATACGGAAGACAACAAAAGTGAAATACAAAAGAAATATATCAATGAAATGACATTTTTAATGATCAATTTTAATAATATCTTAACTGGGGTATTAAAAAAAAATCATTTTTCAAGTTTTTTTTTTTGTTTAGTAACATGGCTGAAGAATATAATTTTTACATTTGATACTGTAATTTGTATTATTAAAAAAATGTCTTTCTTAAAAATGCTACGTGATGGAGCAATTTGGATGAGATATTTAGAATCACTCTTGCGTGATTATGTATGATATTACATTACATACTGAAGGTACTTTCAGTTTACATATAAAGATTTTAAAATTATTCGCTGAGTGCTTAAGAAGATAAAACTGTCAATTTCTGTTTTATTTTGAACGCTTCATTACTTCTATTAATTGCTTTTATTCATTACATCAGTAATATTTCCTTTAAAAATTAAATTTTGCATTCATTTTAGAATTATTTTCAGACCATGTATATCTTTTACTACTACCAATAATAATAATACAAAAAACGAATAATAAACGAAAAATCGAAAACTGTACTAAAAAAGTAACATTCGGCAAAAATTTCTGAATAGTCTTCAAAAACACTTATTTCTACACTTTTCTCGAAACCATGTTGTATAATCATTTTTACTGAAAGAAATCCTTAACCTTAATTTCATCCTAGAAAAAAAAAGGCAGTAGATAAAAAAGGCGTAATCGGACATTATACTCTGTTTAACGAGACACAAGGGTAGGTAGCTCTAATAAAAACCACTACTCAGCAAACTTTTACAAAAGAAGAGATTCCTTTTCATCTTTTTTTAAAAGCTTTCTAACATTACAAGAAAGCGTGCCCGCAATTATTTTTGATCTGGTATTTTATTCGGAAATATCGTAATTGTTTGAGCGAAAATTCCTTTTTTTCGAAGGTTTAAGAGCTGAAAAGTTTTGGAAATGAGGCTGAAGATAAAGGAACTTTTTAAAGGTTAAATTGTAATTCTGAAGAAGTATAGACTTGGATAGTATCAAATTTTACTGGATCACTGAATTTAATTCTCTTTTAGCGGTATTAAATCAGAAAACTGAGTCAATGGAAACAAAAGATATTGGTGAAATATAATGAAAGTTCAAAAAGTCTTGGAAAATGTTAATCAGGAACAACATTCTGCTACATTATGTTTGCTTAATCAATTTCAAAATAAGGAGGTTATACAATTCAACATTTGTGTACATATGGAAAGTATTGTACATATATGCATACATAAGAAAAGAAAACTAGCCGTAACTAAGTCATATTTACGGTGGCAATACCTGAACAATATTTTTTTTGTACTGAATTTTTTTAAAACTTCTTAAAGGTTCTCAAGATTCTTAAAATTGGAAAAAATGAAAAAAAGATACCATTTTGAACATTTAATTTCTTAAAATATTTAGGATTTAAAAACACAATTTTTATTGAGACGAATGATATAAATATGTTCTTTCATTTCAAAAAATTGCAAGATTATTTAAATTTATTTAAATAATTTTTAATTATTAAAAATTATCAAAAATTATTTAAAAAATTGGAAGATGCAGAATTGGTATTTATAGGGCGTTCCAAACTGTCAGACATTTGTCGAGCAAAAAAATTGGTTTAACAGCTTACGCCGAGGATTACAAAATAAATTTTGCAATTAGAATGAATATTTTTGTGCCTAATTATACTTCAGACAGTAGTAACTAACCTTGAATCTAAATAAATTTTTATTAAGAGCATTTTTATATTTTTAATACAAAATTGTGTTTTGCTAATAAAAAATTTTGAAAATTTCAACAGTAAATTTTCAACACTTAAAAATATTTTTTTGAACAATAAAAATTAAATTTTAGGTTCAGTGTATACAGACTAACATGAAATATATGTTTTGAAACTTTTATGATGAAATATTAAGAAGTTTTTGAGATATCCTGCGCGTTATGTCCAAAAACATCATCTGGAGAAACATGACCTCAAAGTTTTGGAAACTCCGCTTCAGCTATTGAATTTGTATAATTCTAAAATACAACTTCTGTTCTAATGGTAATTTCAAGGAAACAATTATATCAAAACTTTCAGAAAAGTTAGGAGTTTAAAATCTAAAAAAAAATAAAATTTCGGAAAATTTTGAAGCTTTAAGAGTCCTAAAACACCTTAACATCACACAATTTAAATTTTTATACAGTTGATTACGGAGAAATATGTTCTCTCAAATGCACTTGAGATAAAAACTGTATCGCAGTTTACGGGTTGTTTATGGTTTTAAAAATAATTTTCAAGCATGATTTGTTTTTTAAACGTCTATACTTAAATATATAGCAGATTAACATCTTGTAATAATATACTAATTTTAATTTCTAAAAGATGTAAACTAAAACTTTAAAAACAATAAAAATAGGTTTATTTGACTATTGACATGTTTAGACTCTATTCGGGTCGTTTTCAAAACAAATATTATAAAAATATTCTATAATTGCACGGTAGGGTAAAGTGCCCATATTTCGTCCCCCCTAGTCACCTTTAGGCCTTAAATATTGTACTTTTCAGTGAAAACCTACCAAATTTGGATTTTACATAGGCTAACTACCCACACACATAGAAACATAGGCAAATATCGTACAAAAAATTTTTAATAATGCGAAAAATTGTTCTTTCAAAAGTATCTAAAAAATGCAATAGAAATAAAAGATCCCCAATTTCGCCCTCCTAAAAAATCCAATACGCCGAGACTTAACTTATAACTAAATCAAAATTTATTTCTAAATGAGTAAGTAGTTTAATTTACATTAAAATAAGGCACAAAGAAATGTAGAATCAGTAGAAGAATAACATAACGAAATATTAGCCATCCAAACACGAGGAAAAAATTGAAAAAATTGTTATGAAAAAGCATTCCCAATTTCGTCCCCGGGACGAAAATAAGAATTGTAAGGAGAACGAAATTGGGACCACGCTACTTCCTAATATGGCAGAGCTTCAGTTCCCGTAAGATGAACTGAGCGTCCTAAAACTCACTGTATACTACTCTCAGCATTTTACCTATGTAAAATACATGCAATTAATAAAAAATAAATACAGTACAGTAAATAACGTTCTAGACACGACACAATAGTCTTCTTAAAATATAAAATAAGGCGTCTTTAATTTATGTATGCGTCTTGGCGAACGAAACTTTCAATACTGACCCTTTTTTACCTAACGTCCCCTGTGCCTTGCGTCATAAGTGGTGCCACTTTCGTAGAAGCGGAGAAGTCAAGGAGGACGAAATTAGGAAAAAGAACGAAATATGGGCACTTTACCCTATATGAAACACCATTATTAAAGCAAATTTATTCATCGTCAGAAACGACGGCTCAAAGAATTACTATATTTGTAAAACTAGCAGGAAATTTAAGTATAGAAAAAAGGAGCATGTAGCTGATATTAAATATTATAGAAAAACCACAGCCCTAGCAAGACCACCCCAAGGAGAAATCATCGAAATAAATTTCAGTGAAGGTAAGATAATTTTTTTTTCTAGTCTATACTGTCCATCCATTATAAGAGAAACCATAGAGATTGCAACACGCACAAATTCAATATGTAACGATGCAGCATCATTTAACTGACCAAAAGTATGGTTCGAAGTACTCAGTGGTTACGAAAATAAAAATAAACATCCAAGTAAATTAGAAAAATAACGTGCATAATATGAAAGAATACGTGATAAATTGAATCATGCGTTTCACAGACCGTGCAATTTTAGAATATTTACATTTATTTGTTTTGAAAATGTCGAAACATGTAAACAGTCAAATAAACCTATTTTTACTGTTTTTAAAGTTTTAATTTACACCTTTGAGCAATTACAATTAGTGCATCTATCTCTGTCGATTACGAAAGATTATTTCATTTGCACTTAAAACAATATAAATAGGTCAGAATCTGTTTTCAGCTTATACAAGGTGTCCCAAAAATGTATACACAATTTAAATTATTATGAAGTAATTTTTTATTAATACACTCTTCATTTTGAATTGCGAAATTAAACCATGGTAATTAACGTTTTATAAAATCAGCTCTTGTATTGAAACTAATGGCTGTTCTGGTCAAAGCACTGCTGATAACATGAAGCAGTGGAATAGCAAAACAGATGTTTAACCTTTAACTGATGTCACGCGGTCTCCTAGACCCCGCGACTCCCAGCTGTAAACACTTTTACAGCTTTTTACTTTTCTGTACTGAAGTTAAATAATGTGAATAAAATACTTTTTTCATGCAATTTAATTCAGATGCTCCTAAGAGAAGTACAACGATATTGTTAGTACAAAATTTAAGTAAATTCAACCATTTGAGTTATTTTTTTTTATTCATTTTATTCGAGGGGTCTGAGAGACTGGATCACATCAGTTGTGTGACAAATTTTAGTCACATCAGTTAAAGGTTAATTTGCGGGATTTGTTGATGACTGCGGTTTTCTCAAACGTTGCTTGTGAACATCTCTTTGAAACTCTCTAATAAACCGCCTTTGAACCTCTGCTAAGTTTATGAGTTTCTAATAACATTTTAGAAAAGATTTCTTTTGTTGAAAACTTAGTTTATTTTCATCCAATGTTTTAAGTTAGTTAAACCTGAATGGAAAATAATAACATGCTAGTTATTAGAAAATAAGGTACTTCTTAGTTATCCTATAGACCAAATTACTGTCGCCAAATTGTAAGATTAAATGCCAATAATGGTTGCCATTAATTAATTAATTGTAAGATTAAATGCCAATAATGGCCAATGAAACTATTAATTCGACGTTTTATTTGTATTTTGATTAATGTTTTACTAATTTATTTGTTCTTTCGTTATTTAAAATAAAAACTATGTCAGTGTGTATAATTTGGCAAGTGGTTTGGCGATTTATATAATTTGGCGAAATTGGTCGACGGGATAACTAAGAAGTACCGAAAATAAATTCTGTATACATTTTTTGGAGGACGCCCTGTATTTCATAACAAAATTAAAGCTTCATTAATAAATAAATAAAGTTAATGTAAATAAAACAAATATTGGAACACTAAAATTATCAGAATAAAAAAATAGTGCTGTCAAAAGAGTTTAAGCAATGAAATCTTTAGCAATTTCTTTGGTTGTTATGATTATTATGAGTTATACTGATCTCGTTCGACGTATTGAACGTATTCGACGTATCTGCCGATCCCACTCGTCGATGTCACAAATGATTGAATTTAGCTTTTAAATGTTCTGGTGGGATTTTCCGTGAACGGAACTGCTACTGATCCAGTCAGTTATGTTGAGGTTACATTATGGCATAACTATTAAGGTGAAGCGTAGAAAAAGAGTTTTTGAATTAAAAGTCGGCCAGGTGTGGGAAAGTTGCGTGTTGTACTGCTTATTATGAAAAAAAAAAGATTCCGCCACCTGAATTGATATTTTCATGCGCCCCAAGGGGCGCGAATTTCCCAAATTTTAGTTATATTACGCTAATTTTCCAGAATTTTAATGCCAATTAACAAATTTAATTTGTTATTGGCCCATTGTATATACAACGCTATTATGTCCGGTTATCATATGTATAAAATTTCAAATCTCTGAAATATAATCTTCATGCGCCCAAACATTGTTAAAACCTTTTGAGATCTGGGAAAATTTGAGTTATTTCATGTTTACTTGAAAATACTGTTACAGAATAAAAATCAAGATTTACTCAAATCTTTGAAATTTTTATTAATTTAGGTTACAATATGATATATGTTCTTTTTGAATGTTTATATTTAACTATTCAGTTTTAATAAGCACCAAATAATTATAATAGACTAGGGGGCTGAGCCCCGTCAGCCAACCCCCGTTCAGGATTCGCAGCCTCTGAAAATTACTAACGTGCCTCGTTAAAAAAGATATTACACGGTTACAGAAGATTGAATGATATTATCAATATAACAGTGGCTATTTTCTGCAATCGCATTGCCAAGCTTTTCCGTTTGAATGGGAATTTTTCGGTTACCATGGCTTCATTCACCGCTGTCGTAATAAATGACATCTGTTTTCGATAGATAAGTAAAATCAATTAAATATTTGAAACTTGGCTTGTATAAAATGATTAGGTTAAAAATGTTGCTTTCTTTCTGAGTTTTATAACGACGCTATGGACAATAATCTTCTTTTAGGTTTGAGGTTCAAAAACTCCGTCTGCTTGGGTAGAGTTTTCAGATCCACGTATTGAAAAGTATTGTGTTTTGAAATTTTACGCTTATATTTTATGACTTGATCGAGTTTTAGACATTTGAAAAACAGGTATAGCTTGTTCACGAATTCTTTCATCTATTTTAATAAGACATCATGAATATTTTCAAGTTAATTTAAGAATTTATATTGTTTGTATGATACAACTTGATTATCCTGTCGACCAAAAATTTTTTGCCAAATTATAAGATTATATGCCAATAATGGACGATTGTAAATGTTTCCTTCACTTGACGTTAAACACAATACACGTGTTTGTTACGTCATCACGTGATTCTTAATTTGACTTTTTATTTGGTTTTTTTTATTAATATTTGGCTAATTTATTTCTTCTTTCATTATTATTACATGCTTTCTTTTAACTTACAATTATGTTTGTGTGTGGCAGTCAAATCTTGCGACTCATTTTCCAACCACTTTTTGTTGACATAGAGTTTTCAAATTTGGAATATATGTGCATTCCTCAGAGCAATACATGAATTGGTTTTTTTTTAATTTGATCCCTATGGGGGGCAACGGTTGATTTCCTATGGAGAAATCTGTATTAGTTTCAACAATGAGTAATTGTTGAAAATTGCTAATAGCAGAGTCGCCACTATCGCGCCAAATTTTAACCCACTTTGTGCAACATCATCAAATTTGGCGGTATATCGCCAAATTTGGCGACAAAGATAAATTGCCTTATATGAAGCCAAATTGGCGATAGCTAGCTAATTTGGTGAAATTCCAAATTCTACTTTTTAGTGCATTTAAAAGAAAAAAATAATTCTAAATTTGTGAATTTTAACCCTTAAATGCCGGGTATTGCTTTTCGGCAACATACCAAATTTAGGCTCTAAAATACTATTAGAATAATATTGAAGCTATAATGCCTAATGTTGCCAATAAAATACATTCTGAAAATATTATAAAATTGATTTTTAACATGTAGATGGCAACAATTGTGCTGTTTAAGAATAAAGATTGATTTATTTTTTCAATTGTTGCTACTTGTTCTTTTTGTTTTGTTTGGAAGCTTGCGAAATACCCTATTTTGTTCTGCAGTGAGCAAGTAAAATTTATTTCTTATTATAGTTCCTAAAATTTTTGTGTGTTTAATAATTTTATCAAGGAAAATTATTTTTTCAATTAAAGACCAGTATTGTCGATTAGTAACAAACTGTTTTTTAGCCGTAAGCCATAGTTAAAACAAAATATGATTTTTTAAAGTATTTTTCCCATAATTTATTTTAAAAATGAAAGCCGAAAAACATTATTACAATGTATTTTAAAAATTCAGGCATGTAAGGGTTAATGAAAGCATGTTTAAAAAAAATCTTTTTTTCGTATTTATAATTATTTAAAAAAATTATGTAAGTTTGTATAATTTGGCAAAATTGGTCCACTGTATAATCGAGTAGTACCGTTTGTATTAATTCATAGCTGCCAACATCTTACGCTTTTTTGTGCCACAAAAATTTTATAGTAAATTTTTCCTTTTTAACTCACCGTAATCGGCCGATTAAATAAGGCAAAAATTTCTTTGGACCTTTTACGAATGACGTAATTATCACCTATAAATGCATTTCGCGTGAGATAATTTTATTATTTTAAAGTTTAAGCACTTTTTTAACGATTATCAAAGATTTTGACGCAACTTTCCTTATTTTCTGTTTTTAACATGTGATTATTAGATTCTTATTACCCAACTGACAAGAAAGGTTATGTGTTTCATACGTATCTGCGTATGTGGATTTCTTTATACCCTCGAAACATCCCAATGGCTGGATGGATTTTAATGAATGAGGTCTCTATCAATTCGTCTTAACCGCCCGATGGTTATAGGCTAGGTTTTGTTTTTATAAATTCAAAATGGCGGACGTAAAACACAAAATGGTGGTAGAAACGAAAAAAATTTACGCACCCTATTGAGTTGCATATCCTTGGATAGGTCTTTCAAAATGAAGACGATGTTTTATTAACTATTTTATAGTCAGAAGCTCCGTTTAAATATTACACAACCTGGAAGTTGTGTAGGTAGGATCTCTAGCTTTACTGCAACTCTAACCTTCATAGACATCTATAGGCCTCATCAAAACAGTGTTTATAGATAGGAACTAACAATTAAACGCCACTTAAAACTCATCAATACAAATAAATAAAAAAAATAGGTAAGTAATATAAAAAATAGTTTCACATTGATGAGAAATAATTAATTAGTTCACTTTTTACGCAGACGGGTTTTTTGATTTTTTAAATTAAACTTTTACTTGTTTTAAAATTTTCTTTCTGTTTTTAGGATTATTGATGTCATTTTCTATTAATCTCAATATTGTTTTACAATCAATTGAAACAAAAGATATAATTTCAATTATCAATCTGAAATTGACGAAAAAGAAGAAATGTAATAATCCCTGTAGTTGTTTCCTGTTCTCCCTTTAAAAAAAAAATTGGAGTAATTTTGTTGCCATTACACATTTTCACTACAGAAATGTAATTAAAATGAGAAAAAAATTAATATTTCGAAAACTAATTCAAATTTTAAAATTATGATTATTTTTCTAAAGACACCCTTTTTGAAACCTATTGAGCAATACGGATTTTTGGTGTTAATTTCATCGTATAATATTCCATATGTTAGGAGAAATAGCCGTAAAACCGAATCAGTCGTTTTATAAAATCGTTCATTAATTTATTTCATAAAATCGTTTCATTAGGATTTTATATATAAATAGGGTAGATAAGAGTAATACAAGTTTTTAAACACTTTGAGTTTGTACTTTGCAATCGCGTTTTGTATCAAAAGTCTTCATCCTGGAACATGACTCAATTTTTAGTCGGAATGTATTAATCTCTCCTTTCATATATTCATACTGTTTCAGAGGCCTCTGTTACCAACGTAACAGTCACCTCAGTTACGTGCTTGTGACATGCAATTTCAACAGGCTTGAAAGAGTTTCATTGTCTGCACCTAGTGTACGATTCTTAAACCTTTCAATCTCTTATAGCCTAGTAATTGGTGTCTTCATTCATTTTTTCATTAAATTTATATAACTCATATAAACATCATTAAATATATAATAACTCACCAATTAAATTTATATAGTCTACTGCTACAAAATTTATTTTTGGAACTCCTTATTTTCATTCCCGTTTTGTAGGGGTCATCGCTACTGACTCTCGTCTCTTTCTACATTCATGGGTATGCGTCGAAATGGGAGTTCCCTAATGTGCTTCCTGTCATCTGTTAACATAGCAAGGAGTTTTCCTCATAACCAAAATAGTTGTTTCTTTGGATCACAACGTCAATAATATCCCAAAAATCTGGCATTAGATACAAGAAATTATTTATTAAAGTCCATAAATGCCTACTTCCACCTAAACAACGTGATTTTTGTCTAACTTTTGAACCAAACCGGCACCAAATAGACTTTCATCACATACTAGCGCAGGCTATAAAGATTTTTTGAGGGGTTCTCACTTACAATACATAGTCGCAGAAGTCTTATAGATGTGGTTAATCATCTTGAATGATTATGTAGTCAGAGTTTCTGGAATGGAAATGCTGGAGTACTTTACCTGTTGAAACAATGAACCATGCTTCGTGAAGTAATCTTTGGTCGTTTCTTAGTTCTGAAAAGTCAATTGCTGGAATTTCATTTCCTTTTATTGGGATAAATTTAACCAATTGTAAATTTTCACGCGTTTTAAGAAATTTTTCAATAGGTCCTGAATATGAGATTGACCCAGAAGCATCTCTGTCAAATTGCTGAACAAAATGATGAAGTGGTAGCTCATTTATATGTAACACTCAAATAAGCTACTGAAGAGGGCGTTCCAAATCAACTTCTATGAATCTTCTAATTTCATTATCCACACCGGTATTGACGTTATATCGATCACACTCTATTGCCACTAGATCATTGGCCAATATTTCTTTTCTGTTCAAATCTTCCATAATTTTCTCTTTAAAGTTAGAACCCATAGCATTGGCATGCGTAACATGTTCAATATAAATAGGAACGGGCTCTTGTTTGATTTTCTTTTTGTAGGCTTATAAGAGATCGTACTTGAGGCATTATTTTTTTCAAAGTTTTATCTCTTAAATATCATTATAATTTTTAGTAATGATTGGAAAAATAGTGCATATCTATTAACGAGAAAATCTTTTTCACATTAAAAAGAAAAATATTGCTAACGACATTAAAATTGGAGAAAAAATGTATACATGATTATTTCCTAAAATGTCCACAAGATTAGTAGAATATGGCACTAATGCTCTTTCATTCTAAAACATTTAGTCTTATTGTGAAAAATATACTGATCAAGGCAATTTCTTCTTCCTCTTCAAAAGAGAAAAAGCAAAGGAGGAGATTACCTGTCTAATTCACATATCACAGCTACGGATTAATTCTATAATTTAATTAATTTAGTAAATTGATTTAAAACTGTTGAGAAATTTAAATCTTGGGGTATTATTTATTAAATAAATAAGTTAAATGAAAGATTTCTTTCTTAAAAAATCCCAGAGAAAGAACTCTAATACTTCCTTTTAAAAGCAGCTCAAAGAAAAGTACACAGTCCTGAAAAAAAAGTAAACACCTCCAGCTAACTCTGCAACAAATTACGTAGAAGAAAAGTTACACGTACTCAATTGGAATTGGATTGGAAATAAAGTCTACTTTTAAATGATGTATATAAAATTTGCTTAGGGGGCCATCAACATATAAAAACGAACCCAATTTTGTTTTGTCCAATGCCCAAGTTTGACACCAAAAATAAATTCTACACCTTTCAATTATCCTAAATTCAAATTTTCATGGAATTCATACGATTAATTTCCGAGAAATTAATTATTTTAAAATGATTTATTTCTGTTTTTAACGATAGATGGCAGCACTATTTTTGTTATTATTAACTTCTTACTGTGCAATAGCTGTGATATCACATGTCCGTATGGTCCAAAATCTTTTATATTTCCCAATCTTCGTCACGCCTTATTTCCTGGTGAGTTATGTATATTACTTTTTTAGGTTTTATTTATCTTAGTTTTAATATAATTTATTCTCTAGATACCTTGTGCATAATATCTGGTTTGTTAGATCTCTTTATTTTTTTCAATTATTTGAGAATTTCCTTTATGTTATAAGGGGTTGTCATTATAGGTCTAATGACGACAATATTCTTTCAAATAACGTATTTGTACTGTGAATTACGCTTGCGTAGCTCCTCTGACGAATACGTGAGCTATTCATGGTTTCTTATTTTTTGCATTTTTGATTTTCTCTGTTCATCTTTTGAATTGGCTTTCCAATTTATTTTTATATTTGTGATTTTATTTAATTATATATATAGTGTGACCCCGAATTCATGGGCCAAATCGTAAGGGAAGGTAAAGTGCACGCAAAGAAGCAATTTTGGTATAGCAGTGCTGGTCGGAAATGAAAAGTTTTGGCGAAAAACAAGAAAAACGGAGGAAATGAAAATGAGCGTTTTATACTGACATAAAAATTAAAACAAGTGCTCAAATGTGCCACTAGCAGTGTCAAGCAAGTTATTGGGAATTTTCACAGATTCAAAGTGTTTCATGAAAATTTGCAGCAACGACTGAAAGTCTTGTAATGAGGTCCTCATCAGAGTAAACTGGAGTCTCGTAGATGAGACATCTGGAACCTTCAAAAGGGTACGTCAATCACTTACTAGCCGCTGCCAGGTTTGTATCCTTGTTGGTGGATCACACTGCAGCACGTACCGTAATTGTTATGTCAATAAAACGCTTTATTTCATTTCCTCCGCATTTCTTGTTTTTCGCCAAAACGTTTCATTTCCGACGCCACATTGCTATACTAAAATTGCTGCTTTATGCATACTTTACCATCCCTTACAGTTTGGCCCATGAATTCGGGGACACCGTGTATATATATATATATATATATATATATACAGTAGAACCTCGATTATCCGAAGTAATTTGGACCGACCCTCTTTCGGAAAATCGAAATTTTTGGATAATTGAGAATGCTTCAATTTTAAGATTAAGGAGAAATAAATGCACTATTTCTTATTATGGGAACATGTGCTTAATAAAAATAAAGCAATAGCAAAATAGAAACAAGAATAAATTACCTGAATTTTAATTTTGAAATTAAGTACCTTTTACATATATCACAAGGGTTTGAAAAACTATTTTGTTTGTCACAGTTTCGATAGCCTTTGTTTTGAAGCTCTATCACAGAGTATTTTAATATTATTAGTTCACCAGTATCACAGTCTTTCTGCTATTTTTAGCCATCTCAAACCTTTTGCAAAACATTTAAAAGCTTCAGAATTGCTAATTTGTCATTTTCTTCGTTCCACTCCGCAGCTTACGGGATCTCAAGTTAAACTTAAAGAACTTTAAGAAAAGGCATAAAAAGTATTTATATGCACTCGTAGTTCGGAAAGGACCGCTTGCACAAAAGGAATATAGTCTCTCTATTCTAAAAAAAAGTAACTACCGTTGTCACCGACGCCGCCGCCGGTTTAGAATTTTTTGTGACCGGAGGTCTTTCTCCATAAATATTAAGAAAAATAATGCATACAAAAATATGAAAATCGGTGGTTTTATACAGAAATGTTTGATAAACACGCTGATGGAGACAGTTTTCAAATCGAAGAATTATTTTAAGAGATATTTAATGCTAAAGTTGGACAAAAGCGTTCCACTGAAAAAGTTTTATAGCAGCAAAAACTATACATGGCAGTGTAATCATTTTTAGATCATTTTATGCGTTAGAATTTGCCGGAGTGCAGATTGCATTAATTTTTTTATTTTGACTCATTTTTTGAGCTATTATTTTAACACAATCAAACTGATTGTTAAAGTTATCATACGAATTGAATATTTCCAACTGAGCGAAAAAATGCCCAGGCTGGGAATCGAACCCAGATCCTTGGCTTACAAGGCCAATGCTTTTCCATTTAAGCTAACTGGGCCGACAACCAGCCAGCATATTTCGCTCAGAAAACCTTATTGGTAATAACATCTGGTCTGTCATGTAGACAGCTCAGCAGAATAAACCGCAGGTAAAGGAACTCCATATAAACGATGGATACGTAGATGAACTATTATTTTAAGACAATCAAACTGATTGGTAAAGTTATCATACGAATTGAATATTTCCAACTGAGCGAAAAAATGCCCAGGCTGGGAATCGAACCCAGATCCTTGGCTTACAAGGCCAATGCTTTTCCATTTAAGCTAACTGGGCCGACAACCAGCCAGCATATTTCGCTCAGAAAACCTTATTGGTAATAACATCTGGTCTGTCATGTAGACAGCTCAGCAGAATAAACCGCAGGTAAAGGAACTCCATATAAACGATGGATACGTAGATGAACTATTATTTTAACACAATCAAACTGATTGGTAAAGTTATCATACGAATTGAATATTTCCAACTGAGCGAAAAAATGCCCAGGCTGGGAATCGAACCCAGATCCTTGGCTTACAAGGCCAATGCTTTTCCATTTAAGCTAACTGGGCCGACAACCAGCCAGCATATTTCGCTCAGAAAACCTTATTGGTAATAACATCTGGTCTGTCATGTAGACAGCTTTACCTGCGGTTTATTCTGCTGAGCTGTCTACATGACAGACCAGATGTTATTACCAATAAGGTTTTCTGAGCGAAATATGCTGGCTGGTTGTCGGCCCAGTTAGCTTAAATGGAAAAGCATTGGCCTTGTAAGCCAAGGATCTGGGTTCGATTCCCAGCCTGGGCATTTTTTCGCTCAGTTGGAAATATTCAATTCGTATGATAACTTTACCAATCAGTTTGATTGTGTTAAAATAATAGTTCATCTACGTATCCATCGTTTATATGGAGTTCCTTTACCTGCGGTTTATTCTGCTGAGATGTCTACATGACAGACCAGATGTTATTACCAATAAGGTTTTCTGAGCGAAATATGCTGGCTGGTTGTCGGCCCAGTTAGCTTAAATGGAAAAGCATTGGCCTTGTAAGCCAAGGATCTGGGTTCGATTCCCAGCCTGGGCATTTTTTCGCTCAGTTGGAAATATTCAATTCGTATGATAACTTTACCAATCAGTTTGATTGTGTTAAAATAATAGTTCATCTACGTATCCATCGTTTATATGGAGTTCCTTTACCTGCGGTTTATTCTGCTGAGCTGTCTACATGACAGACCAGATGTTATTACCAATAAGGTTTTCTGAGCGAAATATGCTGGCTGGTTGTCGGCCCAGTTAGCTTAAATGGAAAAGCATTGGCCTTGTAAGCCAAGGATCTGGGTTCGATTCCCAGCCTGGGCATTTTTTCGCTCAGTTGGAAATATTCAATTCGTATGATAACTTTACCAATCAGTTTGATTGTGTTAAAATAATAGTTCATCTACGTATCCATCGTTTATATGGAGTTCCTTTACCTGCGGTTTATTCTGCTGAGCTGTCTACATGACAGACCAGATGTTATTACCAATAAGGTTTTCTGAGCGAAATATGCTGGCTGGTTGTCGGCCCAGTTAGCTTAAATGGAAAAGCATTGGCCTTGTAAGCCAAGGATCTGGGTTCGATTCCCAGCCTGGGCATTTTTTCGCTTAGTTGGAAATATTCAATTCGTATGATAACTTTACCAATCAGTTTGATTGTGTTAAAATAATAGTTCATCTACGTATCCATCGTTTATATGGAGTACCTTTACCTGCGGTTTATTCTGCTGAGCTGTCTATATGACAGACCAGATGTTATTACTAATAAGGTTTTCTGAGCGAAATATGCTGGCTGGTTGTCGGCCCAGTTAGCTTAAATGGAAAAGCATTGGCCTTGTAAGCCAAGGATCTGGGTTCGATTCCCAGCCTGGGCATTTTTTCGCTCAGTTGGAAATATTCAATTCGTATCATTTTTTGAGGTTTTATTTCTATTTTAAATTCAAATTTTCAGCATTTCTAGAGATATTTTTTACATTATTTTAGAAAATAATATTAATTTATACAGTTGCCAAATGTATAAACAGCGCAAACAATAATGTTTGCTTCAAATTAAAAATTATTTACACGTGACTATTACAAACAGAAAAAATCATTTGGAATTAGAATTAAATAATTATGTACCAAAAGCAGGAACTTATTAAAAATTACGTCATAGAAAGTATACACGTGAATTTTAAAAGAGAAAGGATATTGTAAAATAATAAATTCATTAACATGCGTTAGAAGTCTTAAATAGGAGAAATTACGTCACATTATAGTTATTACATAAAATGAACACAAAATAATATTGCAAAACAGTTTAAATTTAGAAGTTGCGCTAGACATTTATTTGATATTTTGAGAGGATCTTTTCAACTATTTTTGTTAGGAAAGCGCAAATAATATTTCATTTCTAACAAAAGTATTTTCACGTGAATATTTCAAAGAGAAAGAATAGCTTGGTAAAAATTACGTCAGATTAAAAACGATTAATTTAAAATGTCTCATTTAAAAGAACTTTCTTTTCGCTTTGTTAAAAAATACCAGGAGACAAAGACTCTGTTTACTTAATTCCTTTTATATTAGCTTATTTTGAAATGTTGTTACACGTGTCTACGCCATCAAGTTATTTTTATTTTGACGTTTTATTTGTATTTTTATTAATGTTGTACTAATTTATTTGTTCTTTCGGTATTTAAAATAAAAATTATGTCTATTTGTATAATTTGGCGAAATTGGTCGACGGGATAATCAAGTAGTACCGCAGCGGATTTGGCGTTAAAATTCTCTAATCAAAGAGAAATGAATAGAAATTCGTTTATAGGGAGATCGCCACTGTTTTTTAAATTATAATTCAATCTTTCGAAATCTTTTTAAAGCCGATCAAATTAGCGTGCATTTAGAGTCTGCGGTGTCTGCACGGGGGTTGGCGAGCGTAGCTCGTAGAGAGCAGAGTCCCCTAGTCTTCCCTCCATAGAGCTCCCTAGTAATTAAAAAAAAAAGAAAAAAAAAGTTTTCAAAATGGGTTTTGCACACAAGAAATGCCATAGTTAAAAAAAAAATCAATAAAAATAAAAATAAGAAAAAACTTTCAAAATGGATTTTGCACACAAAAATGTGATAGTCTCTCTATTCTAAAAAAAAGTAGCTACCGCTGTCACCGCCGCCGCCGCCGCCGGTTTTGAATTTTTTGTGACCAGAGGTCTTTCTTCGTTAATATTGAGAAAAATAATGCATACAAAAATATGAAAATCAGTGGTTTTATACAGCAATGTTTGATAAACACGCTGATGCAGACAGTTTTCAAATCGAAGAATTATTTTAAGAGATATTTAATGCTAAAGTTGGACAAAATCGTTCCACTAAAAAAGTTTTATAGCAGCAAAAACTATACAATGCAGTGTAATCATTTTTAGATCATTTTATGCGTTAGAATTTGCCGGAGTGCAGATTGCATTAATTTTTTTATTTTGACTCATTTTTTCAGGCTTTATTTCTATTTTAAATTCAAATTTTCAGCATTTCTAGAGATATTTTTTACAGATTTCAGAAAATTGTACTAATTTAAACAGTTGCCAACTGTATAAAAAGCGCAAGCAATAATGTTTGCTTCAAATTAAAAATTTATTTACACGTGACTATTATAAACAGGAAAATAACTTTCAAATTAGAATTAAATAATTATGTATAAAAAGCCGGAACTTATTAAAAATTACGTCATACAAAGTACACACGTGAATTTTAAAAGAGAAAGGATATTGTAAAATAATAAATTCATTAACATGCGTTAGAAGTCTTAGGAGAAATTGCGTTATATTTACGTCACATTATAGTTATTACATAAAATGAACACAAAATAATATTGCATAAAAGTTTAAATTTAGAAATTTCGCTAGACATTTATTTAATATTTTGAGAGGATATTTTCAACTATTTTTGTTAGGAAACCGCAAATAATATTTCATTGCTAACAAAAGTACTTTCACGCGATTATTTAAAAGAGAAAGAATAGCTTGGTAAAAATTACGTCAGATTAAAACCGATTAATTTAAAATGTCTCATTTAAAAGAACTTTCTTTTCGCTTTGTTAAAAAATACCAGGAGACAAAGACTCTGTTTACTTAATTCCTTTTATATTAGCTTATTTTGAAATGTTGTTACACGTGTCTACGCCATCAAGTTATTTTTATTTCGACGTTTTATTTGTATTTTTATTAATGTTGTACGAATTTATTTGTTCTTTCGTTATTTAAAATAAAAATTATGTCAATTTGTATAATTTGGCGAGTGGTTTAACGATTTATATAATTTGGCGAAATGGGTCGACGGGATAATCAAGTAGTACCGCAGCAGATTTGGCGTTAAAATTCCCCAATCAAAGAGAAATGAATAGAAATTCGTTTATAGGGAGATCGCCACTGTTTTTTAAATTATAATTCAATCTTTCGAAATCTTTTTAACCCCTTCGGGACGGGAGCCTTTTGCGAAAATTTTAATATTTTGTCACCGTTCTTTTTAAAACAGAAATTTGTGTCTTCGTGAATCGAGAAAATGCGCTGATTAAATAAGGCAGATTTTACAGTAAAATTTTACTGGTGAGAAAAAACAAGGATTCTGAGCGCTTCATGCGGCACGTATACGTGCCGCTCGTCCCCAAGGGGTTAAAGCCGATCAAATTAGCGTGCATTTAGAGCCTGTGGTGTCTGGACGGGGGTTGGCGAGCGTAGCTCGTAGGGGGCCGAGCCCCCTAGTATAAAAAAAAGAAAACAAAAACAGCTTTAAAAATAGATTTCGGTTAATCGAGAGTTCCGGTTAAAATAGTTCCGGATAAAAGAGGTTCTATTGTATATACACACATACATATAATGGAACAATTGATAAAAATAATTGATTGCGTCACTTTATAAAAGATTTAATTTAGTATTTTAAAAAGTACTTTTAAACTATTTGAATAAGTTGCATTAAATTACTTTATGTACCTCAGTTATGGACTGCTAATTATAAGCTGTTGAATATTTCATGAAACTTGAATGTTTACCTCATACTATTTCTAAAAAATATAATCTGCATTGGAATGGAGTTGATTTTCCCAAGAGTTTTATCTTTTTTCGGTAAACCCAACTTTCTAAATATGAAGAATTGCATCATAAAACACATAAAACTTCATTGATTAGTTTCAGAAAATTCAATCTTAAACTTTTGTAGACAGTATATTGCTTAATTTCACGGTCTTTGGTCGAAAATTATTAAAATCACCAGCCATGAAAATTCAAGAGTCGCAATTTGAAATTCTACCAGACTTGCATATTGTACCTGTAATATATCATCTTTGTATTATACGTTACTAGAATATTTGATCTCGAGATATGTTTCATAAACTTTCTTGAAGTTTGTCAACTAAGTTTTTTTACAACAGATATTAATAGAAATCAAATGCAAGCATATCACAGAATTTTCAGAAAATCGTTTAATATGTCACTGCGACCTGTCTTTTTCTCTTATATGCACAATAAAAATAAATATTTTAAGAATCATTAATCTAAAGTTTTCAGTTTTGAACTAAATTTAAAACATTTTTAAAATTTAGTTATTTACTTTTCAATGATAATAAATGGTCAAGTGCGAGTAATACTCGCGCTCAGAGGATTCCGTATAATAAATATATGAATTATTAACTGTATTATTAAAAAAATTGTTTTTAAAGAAAAATGAGAACTTTGTAAAAAGTTATATAGTAGTACCCTGAATTACGTCCCCTCGACTTACGTCAGTCCACATTTACGTCGTCTTCCATGGAATCTTCTTTCATTGATTAAGACGTACTTTGAAATTTATTCAAGACTTTTGGAAGAAATTTAACATCTCAGTTGCAGTCACAGTCATAGGAGATTCATGCGGTGAAGTTCAGCAAAAAACAATTAGAGGTGCTTGTAAAAGACCCCC